>JAUIMM010000230.1:3925000-4525000 GCA_031769625.1 Taudactylus pleione
TGCCTTTAATCCGGCCTTAGTGGACAGAAGCCCATGGGCTTCTATGGATAACGCCAACAGGAAGATGGTGCTACCCACCACAACTAAGTCCCAGAGTGCTTCGCACTCCGGGGCTTAGTGCATATGTAAAATGCGGTTAAAACCGCTTTCGCGGTTTGACCACATTTTTACCCTTGATGCATCTCGCCCTTAAAGTGGACACAGCATTATGTGTTTGTTTTTTAATCGAAAGACTAAAGAGTGACCTTTGTTATGACACAGCAGGACGCTGGATTTTTATGAAAGTACAGTAGAACTATAGGAGGATTTTTTTGCTTGTTGGTGTCTGGGTATAAAAACACTTATGTGCTGGGATTTATATCCCTGAGTAAATAAAAGTATCTGTTTTGATGTATGAACTCAGGATCCAGAACATAATGGAAAGATTGTGACAGAATTTTATAGATAGAAACAAATCCTTATTGATTTGAAGTGAAAGCGTGTAACGGAGGAATAGAGACTGTGCGGTTAATGGCTATGACAGCTCTGTGTAATTATGAGACTTCCGAGAGGCTGAGCAAAAAACCCGCAGCGCTATCACATATCACACTAGTTTTATTTGTGTCTCAGATTAACTAAAGCATTGGGTTGTGCTGCTTTTAGTGTGAGGGAGAGCGGCAGCTGAGAAGCGCAACATTTGGAGTTATTAAAATAGGAGTACACCCTGCGTACTTGTGTCTAGTGCATGGGACTGTATACCAGGGCCGTAACTAGGGTAGTGCGACCAGTGCCGTGGCACAGGGCACCGCAGGGCAGGGGGCACTGTTTGGGCCTATCAATTTTCCTGTTTATTATCATTCTCACTTGTAGCTTCATCTTCTTTCATCCCCAGCATCTCCTGTCCTCCCCTATCTCTTCCCTGGCCCTTCCCCATGAGGCCATGGCCCTCTCTCAGGTGCACTATATTATGTCCCTATTTATCCCTAGCATCTCCTGGCCTCCCCTATCTCTTCCCTGGCCCTTCCCCATGAGGCCATGGCCCTCTCTCAGGTGCACTATATTATGTCCCTATTTATCCCTAGCATCTCCTGGCCTCCCCTATCTCTTCCCTGGCCCTTCCCCATGAGGCCATGGCACTCTCTCAGGTGCACTATATTATGTCCCTATTTATCCTCAGCATCTCCTGGCCTCCCCCTATCTCTTCCCTGGCCCTTCCCCATGAGGCCATGGCCCTCTCTCAGGTGCACTATATTATGTCCCTATTTATCCCTAGCATCTCCTGGCCTCCCCTATCTCTTCCCTGGCCCTTCCCCATGAGGCCATGGCCCTCTCTCAGGTGCACTATATTATGTCCCTATTTACATTTGGATGTAACTCAGTTTATGACACACCTCTCAGATGTAGCAGTACACGCCCATCACATGTATGACATGCCTCTCAGATGTAGCAGTACACGCCCATCACATGTATGACACGCCTCTCAGATGTAGCAGTACACGCCCATCACATGTATGACACGCCTCTCAGATGTAGCAGTACACGCCCAGCACATGTATGACACACCTCTCAGATGTAGCAGTACACGCCCATCACATGTATGACACGCCTCTCAGATGTAGCAGTACACGCCCATCACATGTATGACACGCCTCTCAGATGTAGCAGTACACGCCCATCACATGTATGACACGCCTCTCAGATATAGCAGTACACGCCCATCACATGTATGACACGCCTCTCAGATGTAGCAGTACACGCCCATCACATGTATGACATGCCTCTCAAATGTAGCATATACGCCCATCACATGTATGACACACCCATCACATGTATGACACTCCTCTCAGATGTAGCAGTACACGCCCATCACATGTATGACACGCCTCTCAGATGTAGCAGTACACGCCCATCACATGTATGACACGCCCATCACATGTATGACACGCCTCTCAGATGTAGCAGTACACACCCATAACATGTATGACACGCCTCTCAGATGTAGCAGTACACACACATCACATGTATGGCACGCCTCTCAGATGTAGCAGTACATGCCCATCACATGTATGACACGCCTCTCAGATGTAGCAGCACATGCCCATCACATGTGTGACACGCCTCTCAGATGTAGCAGTACACGACCATCACATGTATGACACGTCTCTCAGATGTAGCAGTACACACCCATAACATGTATGACACGCCTCTCAGATGTAGCAGTACACGCACATCACATGTATGACACGCCTCTCAGATGTAGCAGTACATGCCCATCACATGTATGACACGCCTCACAGATGTAGCAGTACATGCCAATCACATGTGTGACACGCCTCTCAGTAGCAGTACACGCCCATCACATGTATGACACGCCTCTCGGATGTAGCAGTACAGGCCTATCACATGTATGACACACCCCTCAGATGTAGCAGTACACGCCCATCACATGTATGACACGCCTCTCAGATGTAGCAGTACAGGCCTATCACATGTATGACACGCCCCTCAGATGTAGCAGTACACGCCTATCACATGTATGACACGCCCCTCAGATGTAGCAGTACACACCCACTTTACAGCCGCGCTCATAGGTGCTGCTTTCACACTCTCCCTGACATGCTTTTTCAAAAATAGGCAAATACATTTAACCCTCCCCCTAGTGCCTAACCCTCCCTCTATCACTAACTGTTGGGATTCTGGTGCCGGCATCGCAACCGCCAAGTTGCCATTACACCTCTGTGTTCCTCTCCCTAACACTCCCCTATTGCAGTGCTGGTTTTAAGGTTATCCATACTTGAGAACAGGTGTCTTAGGGCCTTATTCATCACAACTGCAACAGCGCACGCAGTTTGCCGATTGTTGCGTACTGTGCATGCATCGCAGTGCACATGCGCGAAGGCTACACTGCGATTGCACCATGATTACACAGAGCACGGTAAGCCATTGCAGAGTGGGTGACAGGAAGTCAGTATTTGGGGGTTGTGACGAGGGAGTGGTTGGAGAAAACCAGGCATGTCTGTCCATCAGGGGTGTTCCCCCCATGTGCAAAAAAATATATATATTTTTCTGTGTTTGTGTGCGCGTTAGCCGCATGTGCATCAACAAAGTAGCGCCAAGCGTGCACCTGTGTCATAAGTCAAGGGCCGGCTGGTCTGTTGAAGAGTGCTGTAACCCCCAAAGTGCCCAAATAAATCAAGTGTTTTTTTCTATGTTTGTGTGCGCCTTATCACATATCAATATCACATAAATGGAGGACAAAAATTTGGAGGCTAAAATAGGGAAAGATCAAGAACCACTTCCTCCTAGTGCTGAAGCTGCTGCCACTAGTCATGACATAGACGATGAAATGCCATCAACGTCGTCTGCCAAGGCCGGTGCCCAATGTCATAGTAGAGGGCATGTAAAATCCAAAAAGCCAAAGTTCAGTAAAATTACCATAAAAAATACATTTAAATCGTCTGAGGAGAATCGTAAACTTTTACGACCATTTATGACACGGAGTTGCAAGGAACGGCTAAGGTCTTTCCCTATGTTCATTACTAGTGGTTCAGCTTCACATGACGATGGAAGCACAGCAAAGAACTGTGCGTTCTTCTAAGAAGATATCACAAATCCCCAAGGAGAGTCCAAGTGTGGTGACGGTTGCGATGCCTGACCTTCACAACACTGGACGGAAAGAGGTGGTTCCTTCCACCATTTGCACGCCCTCTGCAAGTGCTGGAAGGAGCACCCACAGTTGTTGCTGGTGCACACCCCTAGTTTGGAGTAGACAATCGTGTGAGTGAAGGAAGGAGAAGCACATGAGGGAAGAGGGCTCTGCTCATGAGAGCTTACATTCTAAAGGGGAGGGGCAGACAGGCGGGGGACAGATTGGGTAGACAAGGAGGCAGGAGCATGTAGTAGCAGGTTAGGATGAGAGCTGGAAGGGCAAAATCTTGGAGACGGGAGTGGGAGGAAGCAATCAGTTGGCATGAGAGGCGGCGTGCATTTCAGCAAAGTGGGTGGGCAGGAATGTGAAGGGAGATGAGATCAGAGATGTAAATAGGAGAGGATTGGGTGAG
This sequence comes from Taudactylus pleione, assembly GCA_031769625.1. NCBI lineage: Eukaryota > Metazoa > Chordata > Amphibia > Anura > Myobatrachidae > Taudactylus > Taudactylus pleione. The sequence continues at coordinate 3,929,041 of JAUIMM010000230.1, forward strand.
GGCTTTGTAAGTGAGTGTGAGAATCTTGAATTGGGTTCTGAAGGTGACGGCATTTGCAACTTGAGTGCTTACTGCGTGCAACGAGGTTAGCAATTTGTAAGTAAGGTCAGGGCTGCTGTAATTGTGCTGCTAATAACTGTACTTCCGAAAAGTGTCTGCCCATCAAAACGCTTTCCCCATTGTCAAGACCTCACTTCCTAGCTCAACGAGAGAGATCCGAAGGTTCCTCTCCAGCGATACTGGATGGCCAACGTTATATGAAGATGGCGTTAGCTAACGAGGCCAGCTTCCTAGAATGAGGACAAACCACAGTTTGCATTGAATAAAATAAGGGGACTGCGGTCTACAGAAATGAGGGTTAATCCCTGATACTGTGCGGCCTGCTTTCAGACAGCATTAAATTTTCTAGTTACATGAATCAAACGGAAACTGCCTTTTCTGCATCATTTTCGGGGGGGAAATTAGGTTAGTGAATAAGCCCATTGATGTGCTCATAGCCTGCATAGAGGAATAACATAGACCCGTCTAGCAGATCCTGTGCTAGGTACAAACAGGTAGAGACCATTCTCGAGGCTCAGTTTCTGTAAGTCAGGGAATCACTGCTGCAAGTAGATATAAGACGGGGGACTCATTTCAGAACAACAAACCTTTGGCGGAATACTTTCCCCATGTGCTGAAGGAACGTCTCTGCTATAATGTGAAATAAGTTTTATCACTATTGTCAGTCAACGCCCACTCCCAGGGGTGTAACTAGCTCTTTGGGGGCCCCATAGCACTCAGTTCCCCCCTCCCATTGTGGGGTTCAGCCAACATAACCAGGCGAACAAAAAAAAAGACATTTGAATAAAATTATATGTATATACACATGTATACAGTATATATATATATATATATATATATATATACACACACAAGGAAAGAATAGCTGGCACTCAAATGCTCCTCCAACAGCACGCGCCGGTGCCCTCCTAATTTACCAGACCTGACGAAAGAACCTAAGTAAAGTGTTCTGAAACGTTGACCTTATTTACGGGGTCCAGTGTATTTTTTAAGTCTCCAGAGTGCCGCCTTTCTTGTTATATATATATATAAACATACACACACATGTATTTAATTGTAGCACACATAAAAACTTACACATAAAATATCACAGTCCGGTATACAGGGTCGCAGCGAGCAGGGAGTAACACCTCCACATCAATATCATTAGAACCGCCACAGGTAGTCATTCCGTCTGCGGTAAACACAGCGTCCCAGGTCCGGATCCCAGTCACAGGACTACTCTTCCCATGAAGCAACGCCGTGACGTCACCAGGTTACCACGCCCATAAGCGTTTCGTCTCTCAGACTTCGTCAGTGGGTGACTGTGATATTTTATGTGTAAGTTTTTATGCGTGCTACAATTAAATATTTGTTACTTTTTACTGATTGTGGTGCCATTCCTTCTGCTTCTGTGACCAGAGATCCCTGTATCTACTCCTGAGGAGGAGGGTTCAATCAAAGGGGAAGCTGCAAACAATGAAATACTTGTAAAAATAAGAGGACACACCTCTTTACTAATATTGGACTAACAACCTCAATGCGCATGGTGATATACTTTTTTCCCTTTGTCTATATATATATTTATTTATATATATATATATATATATATATATATATATAGTACATATCCATAATCGTTCACTCCCCAGGGCTTCTCTTTATAGTGTAAAAACAGCTACTTTATTCATCACATCGGTGCAATAATCAAGAAGGTCGACGTTTCGGTCTTTTTCAAGACACCACCAGTGAACAGGACAAGACAGCCAACTCACTCCCAGAGCCCCCTGATATACCCCTAACAATCATCCAATATAATATATATACATACAAACAAATGTATATATATATATATATATATATATATTATATATATATATGAATATACATATATAAAGTATATATAGAGGTATATATAATATATTTAAGATGAGCATGTTATATTTATGAAAAAATTATAAATCACTTTCACTTTAAGCCCATTCAGTGCAGGGAGCTGGCTGGGGGCAGCCCAGCTGCTGATGTATAACAGGAGACTTGCCATACAGGCACGCCCCCAAAATGGCATCATCTAGGGGGAGAGGTCTTGGTGCAATAAAGCTTTTTGTTTATTGAGAGTCTCAATAAACACCAACAACAGTGCCTGAAGATTTGCAGTGTGGCACATATGATGTCATGATCTCACATAGTGCCACTGAAAAGCAGAGCAACAGATGCAGCCAGAAGACCCAGGAGAAGGTAAGTGTCTGTGGACTGGAGCCGGAGGGATACGGGGCAGAAGCTGGAGAGACAGAAGGGGCTGATTGAGGAGATACGTGGGGGCTGGAGGGACAGAAGGGGGCTGGCTGGTAAGATATAAGTGGACTGGCTGGTAAGACACTGGGGGGTGGAGAGGCAGGAGTGGGCTGACTGAAGAAACACTGGGGGGCTCTAGAGATAGAAGGTGGCTGGCTGGAGAGACAGAAGGGGGTGGCTGGAGAGTTTTAGGATCTGAGTTTGTTGTGGACCCGAGGTGGAAATAGGAGCAGACACCTGAACAGACTTAAACTGAAAAGTGGATTTTTTAATGGGTGAACTTGAAGATGTACACGGATAGTATAAAGTCCTGAATATAGATGGGGAGGTGATGACTAGAAACTGCAGTGAAGTAAGTGTGGGTAATGTCCAGGTAGTGACAGAAATAATAAAAAGTCTTTGTAATCCAAATGGTTACTGTGAGGCTGCAGATAGGATATCAGGTTACAAATTGATTCTGGTGTGATGAAATCCAGAGAGATTTATGAAGTAGTTGAATAACTGATGGGTATCACTGAGATGGCTCAGTGTAGAAACAGGATAGCTGCAGAGAGCTAGGTAACGAGGCAGTGTAGGGACAGGGTTAACTGCACACTCAGGTCTTTAGGCAGTGAGAGGGTTATTGGAAGGTGCAGGGTGGTTCCAGCAGGAGACTGGGTGCAGACAGAGCAATGCAGGCTGCTTGGAAGCTGGGATCCAGCAAGAGCACAGGCGAGCAGGGAACAGACAGGTCTCAGAAGCACAGAAACTCTCTCACAGCTTATGCTGTGAAACACATTGCACTGGCAATTATGGGAAGCTCTGAACTCCCTTAAGTACCTAGTGCAGGATCGTGTATGATCAGATAGAGCATGTGACACGCCAGGATTGGAGAACTAAGTCACATGACCAGAAGCAAGATGGAGGTGCCCATACCAGAACAGAATGGAAACACCACCAGGCTTACCCCAGCCAGAATGACACAGTGCCTGCAGAACACCTTGCACAGCCAACACCTGTCGCCAGACACCAACTCCTCTGCCAGAAGGACCACGCCACAGCACCCTCACAGGTAATACCAGTCGTCCCCTATGCCAGGAAACCCTGGTCGTGACAGTACCCCCTCCTTACGAGTGGCCTCAGGACACTTACCAGGCTTCTCCGGATGGGCAGAGTGAAACTTCCTGATGAGCGTAGAAGCGTGGACGTCTTGGCATTAGTCCAGCAGCATTCTTCCGGGCCATAACCTTTCCAATCCAGAAGATACTGTAACTGGCCTCGTCAAATACAGGAATCCAAGACTTGGGATACTTCAAATTCTAGACATCTCTCAGTTTGGACCCTGGGAGGAACTGGCAGGACTTTGAACTTGCTGAGAATCAACGGCTTGAGCAGGGATATGTGGAAAGAATTAGGGATTCTTAGGTAGGAGGGAAGTTGGAGACGGTAAGAAACTGGATTGATTATTTCCGTAATGGGAAAGGGTCCAATGAATCGTGGGGCAAACTTCATTGATGGAACTCTGAGACACAAATTACGGGTGGAAAGCCAAACTTGACTCCCGACTTGCATTTGAGGCACTTTCCTACGCTTCCTGTCCACCTGAATTTTGTAACGTAGGGAGGTCGTCTCCAAATCTGAGGCGAACTTCCGTATAGTGTTATCCACAGCCGGTACATCAAAGACAGGCAGACTCTGAAATTCAGGGATTCGAGGGTGAAGGCCGTACCCAATAAAAAATGGAGTTTGATTTCGTGGAGGAATGATAAGAAGCGTTGTTATCAAACTCAGCCAAGGGAAGAAATTCAGACCAATTATCTTGAGAGGAGGACATGAACATTCTTAAAAAGGTCTCGAGATCCTGATTTACTCTCTCAGTAGATCCATTACTTTGCAGATGATAGGCCGTAGAGAAATTCAACTTCACTTGTAAAACAGAACAGAGAGTTCTCCAAAACTTTGCTACAAACTGAACACCACGATCTAAGACAATCTCGGCAGGAAGTCCATGGAGATGAAATATGTGATGAACAAAAAGATGAGCCAGATCCGATGCAGAAGGTAATTTCTTCAGAGGAAAATAGTGAACCATTTTTGAAAACCGGTCTATCACAACCCAGATGGTGGTATAGCCATTAGAATTTGGCAAATCTGTCACAAAATCCATGGAGAGATGTGTCCACGGGTGGGATGGTATGGGTAGAGGTAATAGTTCACCAGCTGGAGATTGACAAGGAGACTTGTGCTGAGCACATGATGGACAGAAAGAAATTAACTCAATTATGTCACTTTTCATTGATGGCCACCAGTAAGACCTTTTTAGGAACTCCAGATTTTCCAAATGCCAGAGTGTCCTGCAAACCGTGAAGAATGAGCCCATGTAAGTAGCTGCTTCCTTAACTCCGGGGCCACAAAGGTTTTCCCGACAGGAGGATGTAGTTAAATTGTAGAAAATACTTTTGACTCTAGCACCGGGGTACTACGTAAAATCTCGGAATTGTTATCACAAGATAGGGACCTTGACAAGGCATCAGCCTTTTGGTTGAGAGCTACTGAGCGCAAAGACAAAGTAAATTGAAAACGAGCAAAAAATATTGCCCAGAGGGCCAGACGAGGACTCACGCACTGGATATTTTTTAAGAAAAGAAGATTCCTATGGTCAGTGAAGATGGTAAAGGGGAATTTAGCCCCTTCCAAAAAGTATCGCCATTCTTTTAATGCCAACTTAACGGCTAACAGTTCTTGTTCACCTATGGCGTAGTTCCTCTCAGATGGAGAGAACTTCTTAGAAAAGAACCCGCATGGATTCAATTATCCTCAAATCGTTGAGAGAGGACAGCTCCCACTGCCTCTGAAGATGTGTCCACTTCTAATAGAAAGCGTCTATCCAAGTCAGGTTGTTTTAAGACTGGAGCTGTTATGAACGCCTGCTTCAGAAGTTGGAAGGTGGTTTCTGCCTCAGGAGGCCACAGAGCTGGGTTGGCATTTTTGTGAGTCAATGCTGTAATGGGAGCCATTAAAGATGAAAATCCCTTGATGAAACGTCTATAATAATTGGCGAATCCGAGCAGTCCCTTAACAGCCTTCAATGTCTGAGTTCGAGACCAGTCCAGAATCGCTTGAACTTTTTTAGGATACATTTCCAGGCTGGAACTGGAGATGATATATCCAAGGAATGGTACACTTGAAACACTGAAGACACATTTCTCCAATTTACAGTAGAGATGGTTCTCCCTCAGACGAGACAGGACTTCTTTTACATGTTTGTGGTGGTCCTCTAGGGATGAAGAAAAAATCAGAATGTCATCTAGATAGACAACAACGGAGACGTATAACAGATCTCTGAAGATCTCATTGACAAAACCTTGAAAAACCGCAGGTGCGTTGCACAACCCAAAGGGCATGACAAGATATTCAAAATGTCCATCCCTTGTATTGAATGCGGTCTTCCACTCATCTCTGGTGCGGATACGAATAAGATTATAAGCCCCGCATAGGTCCAACTTGAGGAATATGATAGATCCCTTGACTCTATCAAAGAATTCTGTAATCAATGGGAGTGGATATCTGTTCTTAACTGTGATATCATTAAGGCCTCTGTAGTCTATACATGGTCTTAGCCCACCATCCTTCTCAGCAACAAAAAATTAATCTTTTTCCAGATCCTCCCGGATATACTCCGACATGGCTTTGGTCTCTGGCAGGGACAAAGGATAAGTATGACCACGAGGAGGCATCTTGTCAGGTAGTAGATCGACTGGACAATCCCATTTTCTGTGAGGTGGTAAGACATTAGCTTGTTTTTCAGAAAAGACATCAGCAAAGGATTGATATTCTTTGGGTATTGCTGGAGATACTAACGATGCTATTTTCCTCACAGGTCGTACTTTGGGAAGACAAGATTCCTGACAACTTGTACTCCATGAGAGGACCTGCATTGTGCACCAGTCAATCCTGGGGTTGTGCTGTCGTAGCCATGGAAATCCTAGAATAACTTCATGGGAAGCCTCGGGTATAACTAGGAACCTAAGGTGCTAAGAATGGAGTGCTCCAATACGAACCAAGACTGGCTGGGTTTCCTTAGAGACGGTTCCATTTAAGAGAGGTCGCCGCCTCTACAGAGGTCAGGGAGATATAGTGTTCAAGAGATGTAAAAGGAATTTGTAACTTGTCCACAAAACTAGAGGTCATGAAGTTTCCTGCTGCTCCGGAATCTAACAGAGCAGTGACGAAAACAGGTTTAGGCGTAAAGTCTAAAGCTACGGTTAAGACTGAATCTTTAAATTTTGGGGACGGACTTATTACTCCTAACTTGATGTCCCCGGGACCAGTTAGGAAAGGGCATTTCCCGACTTATGGGAACAGGAGGCCACCAGGTGACCCAAATCTCCAAAATATAGGCAGAGGTTTTTTACTATTCTTCTCTGTCATTCCTCTTTGGAGAGATGGGTATGATTCACCTGCATGGGCTCTTCATCTGTAGGAGAAAGAGGTAGGTGGGTAGGATAGGACAGTGTGAGTGGCTTGTAACGGTCAGTTCGATGCTTCTCAGCCTGACATTCTCTAAAGCGTAGGTCTACTTTATTGCAGAGAGAAATCATATCATTAAGATTAGTAGGAAGCTCGTGGGTGACCAGATCATATTTTAATCGGTCAGAAAGTCCGTGCCAAAGAGCTGAGGTAAGGGCTTCCTCATTTCACTTGAGCTCTGATGCCAAAATCTGAAACTGTATAACATACTGGCTGACAGGACGGGTTCCCTGTTTTAGTGTAATAATACTGGATGAGACTGAAACAGTTCTTCCTGGATCATCAAAAATCCTCCTGAATGATGTTAGGAATTCAGTATAATTGTCCAGAAGGGGGTCTTAACGCTCCCAGAGTGGAGAAGCCCAATCCAAAGCTGAGCCGGACAATAAGGACACAATATAGGCCACTTTAGTTTTGGCAGAAGGAAAGTTATCTGGCTGCAAAGTAAAATGCACATCACACTGATTAAGAAATCCGCGGCAACGCTTGGGACTGCCGTCAAATTTGCTTGGCATAGGTAGGTGCAGCCGGGTGAATGTCCTGTAACCTGTATTATCTGACGGAGGAGCAGGTGTAACCACTGTTAAATTTCAAGTAGTCAAAGTAGTTTGCATGACATCCTGAAGTTTTACCATTTCTTGAAAAAACTGGGCCATTTGGTGTTGCATTGTTTCCAGGTGTCCCAAACGGCTTGCTATGTTCTGAATTAAATCCGTTCCAGACTCCTGTCCCATGGCCGAGTCCATTGCGCCAGTGCAAACTGTTAGGATCTGAGTTTGTTGTGGACCCGGGGTGGAAATAGGAGCAGACACCTGAACAGACTTAAACTGACAAGTGGATTTTTTAATGGGTGAACTTAAAGATGTAAACGGATAGTATAAAGTCCTGAATATAGATGGGGAGGTGATGACTAGAAACTGCACTGAAGTAAGTGTGGGTAATGTCCAGGTAGTGACAGAAATAATAAAAAGTCTTTGTAATCCAAATGGTTACTGTGAGGCTGCAAATAGGATATCAGGTTACAAATTGATTCTGGTGTGATGAAATCCAGAGAGATTTATGGAATAGTTGAATAACTGATGAGTAGCACTGAGATGGCTCAGTGTAGAAACAGGATAGCTGCAGAGAGCTAGGTAACTGGAGGCAGTGTATAGACAGGGTTAAGTGCACACTCAAGTCTTTAGGCAGGGAGAGGGTTAATGGAATGTGCAGGGTGGTTCCAGCAGGAGACTGGGTGCAGACAGAGCAATGCAGGCTGCTTGGAAGCTGGGATCCAGCAAGAGCACAGGCGAGCAGGGAACAGACAGGTCTCAGAAGCACAGGAACTCTCTCACAGCTTACGCTGTGAAACACGTTGCACTGGCAACTATGGGAAGCTCTGAACTCCCTTAAGTACCTAGTGCAGGATCGTGTATGGTCGGAGAGAGCATGTGACATACCTGGATTGGAGAACTAAGTCACATGACCAGAAGCAAGATGGCGGCACCCATACCAGAACGGAATGGAAACACCACCAGGCTTACCCCAGCCAGAATGACACAGTGCCTGCGGAACACCTTGCACAGCCAACGCCAGCCGCCAGACACCAGCTCCTCAGCCAGAAGGACCATGCCACAATGCCCTCACAGGTGATACCGTAATCCCCTATGCCGGGAAACCCTGGTTGTGACGGAGAGATACTGCGGGAGCTGGAGAGACAGAAGGAGACAGGCTGGAGCTGGAGAAACACTGGGGGGCTGGAGAAGGTCAGAGCCACTGGAAGGAAGGAGTGGATGGCACCGGCTCCATCTATTTTTGTCTTTGGGCGCCTGACATGAATTTAAGCACCTGGAAACAGACAAAGTTATGGCCCAGTGTAATGGAAATAAGGTCCAATCTACAGCCAGAGAAAGGGATCGCTGTACCGTCTCAGGTCTAGGTCCCTCATATGGCACCGAGAGGGGTAGTTTTGTTTACGTACCTGTAATGTCCTCCAATGCTGGACAGAAACCTACTTGTAACTGAGCGCCAAGGTCAGTCTGAGACCTTACACTTATAGCTGATGAGTTATGGATAATCCTTTACACTAAGGAATAGACAAAGGTCCCATATAGAGCGCCTTGTGCCAGAGTTTGCTGCGAATGGTGTCGGCAACATTTTCCAGGTGACTTCCTTAGCGGCGATTGCAGGGTGCGGACTCCACATGACTCAGGGGCCCGTGTACACCACACACCCTATTCCCATTATATATACACCAGTAGTATATATTATATTACCATGGGGATGATTCTTGGCCGGACACAAAGAAACTTTTGCGTGAAGTCACGGAAGCCAGATTTACTACCTTATGCTAATGCAAAATTGTATACAGCTAATGCGAGAATCTTTGGACCTCATTCAGAGCTGCTCGCAAAATGCGAGCACTCACTCTGAATGAGGGTGGCTGCATCTAAAAGATGATCCGGTCTCCTGGCCGCTCGCTAGGCTGTGGGTTACCCACAGCCTTAACGAGTGACCAGGATGATGGTCGCGATGGTCAAGACCATCGCGACCATCGGGGCTTGCGACGAGACCCTTGTAGTAAGGAGAGCCCCAGAGAGCTTTTAGCTCTAATAGAGCCGAAAGATCTCCCACTGACATCACTGGTGATGTCAGTGGGGCCGCCCACAAACGGCAAGCGTTCACTTGGGAACGCCTCCGTTTGTGAAACCACCCCCCGCCACGCCTACAAAATGGGGCGAGCTGTCAATCAACATCAACAGCCGCCCCTTTTGTAGAGAGCCCCGGAGCGCACAGCCAAACATCTACCGTTCAGGCGCTTGCGAGCGGGTCTGAATGAGACCCTTTGTGCCTTCTAGTGTGAAGCTGCGTCACCTACTGAATTACGCCAACTGCCGTCATCATCAGTGTCGGTACGTGAACCAGTCCCATGCTGGGAACAAGAGATCCATCAAACACAGGGTTCCCTTCCCCATATGCACGGCTCAGAATCGCTCAGAGCTTTTCATACACGCCCATGACACGCCCATGAGACAGATCTCTTGCGTGTTGCTGCCCAATTTCAGTCCATTTCATGCAAAGTGAGATCTGGCACAGATCCGTCAGGACTGATTGTAGCTAGGCAAAAATGCACTGTATGATAACAATCACTATATATATTCATCAGGAGAGAAACGTCCAATCAGGCCCAATGTGGGGGAAAGGGATTATGGGCCTGATTCAGATTTGGGTATAGAGTTAAGGCCCCCATACATCAGCAATCACATATAAGCACAGATTCCCCAATCCACCAATCTGCGCCCATACACTACAGATCTTTCTCAGTGATTTGCAGATCATTTTCAGGAAAGACAAATCTGCTAATCTTAAAAGGCTCCATCATGTAACTAGTAACGGTCGGCAAATCGGGTGATCGTTACCATACACTCGCAATCTATAGCCCCGACTGGTCTGCGAGATCCAACAAATTGGACAACCTGATTTACTGATTCCGATCACTTCTTGGTTGGAATCTGCAATCTGTGAACCACATACTGTACATTGCAGACTGCTTTACACAATCATCTGCAAGACACCAAATTGCCCCAATTGATTGCTGATGTACGGGGGTCTTCAGAAAGAGAAAGTACTGTAACTGTGCGTCTTGGTAAAGCCATGTTGCACTGCAGGCAGACTTACCTACTTTCTGCTCTGCATCACTACAGGGGGGCGTGGTGTAGCAATGGGTGGGCAGTACGAGGGGCATGGTGGCTCAATTGCGTCATCGTGGATCCACCCCCTGCTGTACAGAGCCACGTCATCGGCCCCCTGCACTGCCCACTTTTGTTAAGGAAGTGGGCAGCAAAGGTTGTTGGTGCGGGCAGGCGGCCGCCAGTTCCGGGAAACTTACCTACTCTTCCAGGTGGCTGGGAGCTCGCCCTGATTTTCTGGAGCCTCTCAACCATTTCGCAAAGTAGGCAAGTATGACTGCAGGTGGGGAAAATTTAAATGTGCAGAGAGATTTAAGGCCCTGATTCAGACCCACTCGCAAGTGGGCGTACGCACGTTCGCCGTACGTAAAAAAATATTTAAATTCAAGCACTCGCTCGTTTTTTCCTACGCAGCTAAAAATCCGTCCCAAACTCAGGCGACCCCTCCTCTGACTAACGAGCGTGCCAAATAGCGAGCGTACATCCCCGAAATGGCTTGAAGGGAACGCACGCACAAGTACAAACCGGAAGTGGGACTGTCAGATTCCGATTACCTGCTCGTTTTTTCGGCCTACCTCCCTCAATCGTATCATGCCAATCAATATATCAATTAGCTTATTTTTTTTTTTTTTTTCAACACAATGCAATAAACTTTAATCTTGTCCGTGTTTGTATTTGCTCGCAGAATACGTACGGCTGAAACCTTCGCTTTTATTGTTCCAAAGACATGTTAGCCCCAATTAAACAATTGTTCTATTTGTTTGTCTCCCCACAATTTTTCTGTGGTTCATTTCTTTATTTAAATTTGCTTACGCATGTCACTGCATCAAGCCTATCATAACTCTCAAGAGATTTCTGGCCCTGTCGAACACATGACTCATACACTAACCAATAGAATTGGTCCTGTTAATTTCACAAATACATTAGCCAATCAAATTTTTTTTGGGTGCTTTATTAAAAATATTTTGTCAAAAAAACACCATTGCCATCATGAGATCCGCCGCATTCACCAGGCGCGAACTGCTGGTGCTGATGGAGGTGATGGACAGGAGGATCACCAGTCAGCCTCCACCCATCTCCAATAGGCGCAAGCGTTCCGCATATGCGGAGGTACGTCGACACCTGCGCTCCTTCGGCTCACGCCGACATATTGGCCAGCTGGAGCGCAGGTGGTCGGACCTGCACCGGCGGACGCCCCGCTTGCTGGCATGCTTTCGCATGCAGATTGCGGAAAGTAAGTGTTCTGGACTGTGGTTTTCAAGTTTTTCTTGTGGGCCCTAACTGCGTGTGCATGTTTTCATGTCTGTCCTATTGAGTCATTGTAGTCATATCTGCATGTGCATGTTTTCATGTCTGTCCTATTGAGTCATTGTAGTCATATCTGCATGTACATGTTTTCATGTCTGTCCTATTGAGTCATTGTAGTCATATCTGCATGTGCATGTTTTCATGTCTGTCCTATTGAGTCATTGTAGTCATATCTGCATGTGCATGTTTTCATGTCTGTCCTATTGAGTCATTGTAGTCATATCTGCATGTGCATGTTTTCATGTCTGTCCTATTGAGTCATTGTAGTCATATCTGCATGTGCATGTTTTTGTGTCTGTCCTATTTTTTTTTTTTTTTTTTTTGGTTTCCTGTTGAAACTAACAACAATTTTTTGGTCATTTTTTAGGGGCACAGCAAACACTACGGCGGCATCGCCACACAAGACGCCGGTCCCGGCCCCTCTCTCCAACCCCCAATTCCTCTATTCCCCCCTCCTCCCCAGACCCTGTGGCCGATATTTCTGTACTACTTCCCCTCCAGCCCAATTCCCCCTCTCCTCCATCCGTCCCTCCTCCAAATACCCCCTCCCAGGATCAAGAAAACACCCTGCCCCTCGGGTTGGGGAATTTAGCCACCTCCGAGGTGGTCCAGGGAGTGGCTTCTGGCTCTCTCGTTTTGGAGAACGGTATGTTTTTAAAGTTTATTTTGGACACCACAAACTGTTTGTATGTAATCATGTGTCGTCCCCATTTTTTTTTTACTTTTTTTCGCCTTAGGGTATTTTTGGGGGTTGTCTGTACCTGTTCCTGCTGATGTCACCATACACATATCACACCTGTGTGCCTTTTTTTAGGGCCCTTGTATTTTTGGCATACGACATTTTGGGGTTCTGGGTTTTATCCGTGTAATTTTTTTTGGGCCCACAAGCTTGTAAGTTTGTGTTTGCTTGTTTTTTGTTTTTTTACAATGTTGCTTCATTATCGATTTATTAATCCCCAAACTTTTGTCACCCACAGAGGAACAGATGCGTCGGGAAGAGATTCTGAATTGTGTGGGCCGTATGCGGGAGCAGGTCACCGGGCTAATGCAGGGCCTTGAGCATCTGTTGGTCCTCCTTAGGAATTAGTTTTTTTTAAATTTTTTTTACAAATTGTTTCTTAATAAATCTGTTTAAAATCAAGCTCTGTCTCATGCGTTTGGAGTAAATCCAAGATTCTTTACACTGACATAAGTAGACTCTTAAAGCAAGGATTGCCACAGAATCTCACTACAGATTGTGTGTTGTATTTTGAATGCAAACAGGCACAAGAAACACCTCCCAGGACCAATGTCATTTTCCTTTTTTGTGGTGGTCAACATGATAGTTTACACCATTTTTCAGGTTCCTATTTGGTGGCCAAACTGCTTACGACAATCTTACGAAGGCAACTGATTGTACAGGATTCCTTGTTGTGTTGGTTAGTACCCCGAAAACATATTACATTTTAGCTCCACTTGCTTCATTACTGGGTTACCCCTTAGGTAAAATTAACGTTTGGGAGTTTGTTTACACTTGCTTCTAACGTGCCCAAAAAGGAAACAAATTACACTCTCCAAATATTTATTCACAACAGAAATCAAAATACAAAGTGGTCACTCACAAACAAAACACACAGTGATAATCAGAAAAACTCCACATACCAAAAACACTAAACAAACACACAACAAATCAAGAACTGGTTGACGAAGGTCCATGTCCACATGATTTCAAAAATATGGCGTTGCAATATTGGTGTCAGAATATATTCCCGAAGTTTCCACAGAAAGGTTTTGGAAGGGTAGCAGGAATTAGTCATCGTGGGAGTGCCAAAGATTATGCAAACAAACAGAAGATGGTGCAAGAATTAATATAAAAAAAGATGAACGTTAAAAAAACGGAACACATTGGGTATACACACTATTGTTTGATCAATAATTACCTAAAATATCGGGCCACCACATCATCGCGTATGGCCCCCCCACATACTGACCTCCGACCAACCTCGGGGGGGCCATCCTCAGGTAAGGCATCCTCTGGCTGCATTGGAACACCACTCCTTATGGCGATGTTGTGAAATATCCCACACAGGACCACAATTTTCGAAACCATATCCGGCAAATACATGAGCTCGCCACCAGAGCGGTGGAGGCATCTGAATCGGCCTTTTAAAAGGCCGATACAGCGCTCCACCACTTGCCTGGTGGCTGTAAGTGCGGTATTAAACTCACTTTGTGGACCTGGTGTGGGAGCCAAGTAAGGAGTGAGCAGCCAGGGCATGCAAGGGTATCCACTGTCTCCTGTGAAAAAGAATAGACAACATCAGGATCACTGTGTATCAAGCTTAACATTGTTATGTACTAAAGGTCTCCACTTACCCAGAAGCCACGCATCACCAGCTTGTAGGTTGTTTAATTTGTGCCATATCCCTGATTGCCGGATGACGAAGGAGTCATGTGCACTTCCTGGTAATTTTGCATTCAGGGACAGGATCTGGAGGGAGGCATCACATACCACCATTACATTCAGGGAGTGATAGTGTTTCCTGTTTCGAAATATGGCCTCCAGCCATGCTGGAGGCTGAAGTGGTATGTGAGTACCATCCACAACCCCTATGATGTGTGGGAAGCCAGCTATTTGGTAAAAATTGGCCTTGGCCACACTAAGGGCACCCATATCCAAAGGCATTTGAATGAAAAGATGGAGGTGCTTGAAAAGTGCCTCCATCACTGCCCTCAGGATCCAGGAAAAGGAGGATTGTGAGATGCCCGCCACTATTCCCACCGTTGTTTGAAACGATCCTGAGGCACAGAAATGTAACACCGCCATAAATTGCGTAAATGGTGGTATTGCTGTAGGACTGTCAATTTGCCGCTCAAGATCACTCTCTATTAATGAGAGAGTGTCTATGATGATTTTGGGAGGAAGACGGTAGCGTCTTAAAACCTCATCATCGGCCATTCCAAAAAGGGTGACACGTGTTCGAAATATCTGGGGCCTTGCACGCCTACGATGCCTACGCCTGGGACGAGATTGAGGTTGGTCGGCTTCCGGGAGCATGGCCAGAACAATCCGCCCTAGATCAACCTGAAATGGCAAGATTGGAATGTAAGGCTTTGGACCCACCCCAAAAGAAAATTCAAAACAACTTAGCTTGATGATACCATCCATTGCTGCTTACATGCCGGGGTATTGTCATGATACGTCCAAACTGAAATTAATCACAAAAATTATTTTACAAATTTCACTCTGTGCATTTTTGTTTCTAAATTTTGTGCTAGACCAAACTTAAAATATGCGAAACACACATTTGGCAAAAGTGCAAAACGACATTGCACACAGTACATCAAAATGGGTTGAAATGTTTGCACAAAAAGCGAAAGGGCAACCTCAAAAATATAAAAATGATTAATAAGCATTTTAAAAAGCGCTAATTAGTTCGCAAATACAAGTCACAATAGTAAGTAGTAAAAATGCGCTAATTAGTTCGCAAATACAAGTCACAATAGTAAGTAGTAAAAATGCGCTAATTAGTTCGCAAATACAAGTCACAATAGTAAGTAGTAAAAATGCGCTAATTAGTTCGCAAATACAAGTCACAATAGTAAGTAGTAAAAATGCGCTAATTAGTTCGCAAATACAAGTCACAATAGTAAGTAGTAAAAATGCGCTAATTAGTTCGCAAATACAAGTCACAATAGTAAGTAGTAAAAATGCGCTAATTAGTTCGCAAATACAAGTCACAATAGTAAGTAGTAAAAATGCGCTAATTAGTTCGCAAATACAAGTCACAATAGTAAGTAGTAAAAATGCGCTAATTAGTTCGCAAATACAAGTCACAATGGTAAGTAGTAAAAATGCGCTAATTAGTTCGCAAATACAAGTCACAATAGTAAGTAGTAAAAATGCGCTAATTAGTTCGCAAATACAAGATAAAAAATGGACTTACCAAGAGCAAATATATAAGAGTCCAAATCAAAAGGTCTTTGGGTCCGAAATTAATCAAAAGCTAAAATAGATGAAAATAGGGATCCAAAATTTAAAAAAACGAAGAAACACAATGAAACAACAATTGATCAAAAGTTAGACTTCACAAAACTTACCAAATCAAGAAACGAGGTCCAAAAAATAAAAAGCAAAAAAGAGAACGGAAAATAAAAACGCAAATCTACCAAACAAAATAATCTCCAACCGCCAACTCCTTTATACGCAAACAATACACTCCAGCCAAGGTATCCTCCAACAATCCAAAAACGCCACCTCGACTCGAGACACACCAAGCCATAAATAGTGTTTCGTTTCCCGCACAAATTAAGGAGGGATCATAGGAACGCACAATCAATGATGCGGCCGCAAAATAATGACGAATGCATAAATACGTCACGAAAACACATTAAAATTCTGGTGTATTTCTTGTTTGGACCTCAGACATGGCGACAGACCAGGGAAACAATGCCCAAGAGTCAGGCGGTAAGTCTTTCATGCATTTTGTATCAATGATTAATTTGAAACATAAGATTGGGCAAGTTGTGATTTTGTGAAATCTGAATATTTACACAAATAGGTGAGGAGGATGACATGGAAGAGGCTGCTGGGCCCAGTATTCCGGCCAAAGCTGCCAAAAAAAAAGGCAGCCACATTTCACAAGAAAGGAGATGGAGGTTTTGATACAGAAGTGTGTGGACATCCTGCCACAGGCAGACAGGAATATGAGTCTAAGCCAGAAGGGGAGAATGTGGGAAGAGGTAGCCGTTGCTGTCAATAGGGTGGGTGATTATGTCCGTCTAGCCCGGGATGTCAAACGGCGGTAAGTAAACACTTGCCCCCCCTAAAAACAAACACCATTTTAAACAAAAGGATAATGGCTTCCATTTTTTCCCACAGATGGGGCGACTTCAAATATCGCCTAAAGCAAAAACTTGTGGACAGGGCTAGGCATGCAAGGGGGACAGGTGGGGGTCCCACCCCTGTGTCATTGGAGTTGACGGATTTAGAAGAGCTGGCACAGGGGTGTGTGCAGCCTGTGGAGGTGTTTGGCGTGTCCAACATGGATACGGACATGCCAGACTTTGCGGCTCCTCATGTTGTCCCAGGTAAATCTTTTGATGTCATCAACTCTGAAATGTTATTGTGCCAATATGTAGATTCTAATGTGAGGCTTTTCTCTTTTTTCCTAACAGAGACACAGGCGGATGAGTCTGCTCCAGAGGGGAGCCTTGGCCGCCGAATTTCTGCTGGCTCGGCAGGGGAGGAACCAGTACATCCGGCTGAGGACCCTGCAGAAGCCAGTCCAGGGCAAGCCCCCTCGCAGGCAGTGTCCCTCCTCACAGAACTCAATTTCAAATCGGATTTCCATACGGAGATTCTGCAGAGGATGGACGCCAGTCTGGTATGGGTGGCTGAGGCCCTGGAGCAAAATGCTGCGGCCAACGTGACCATTGGTCAGGCCCTGGCGGAAAATACCAGGGCCAACATCCGCATCGCCAAAGCCCTGGAGCAGCTCGTTCGCCAGCACATGGTGGAGCCGACCTCCCTTCCTGCCGGAACATCAGGATCCTCCACCTCTGGCACAACATCAGCCAATCCTCCAAATGTGCCTAGCCCTGTGCCTAGTCCAGAGGCCACAACATCTGCCTCTGGACAAGCCAGCCCGATGACATCCCGGACCCGGTCTGGCGCCCTCCCTCCCCCATCCAAACGGGTGAAAAAACGGTGACAGCAATGGTGACTTTTCCCACAATCCTTCTGTGCTTGGCTCATATTCCTTTCTGGTCAAAACTTCCCTCTCCTTTCTTGTGAAATGTTTTTAAATTTTGGATGTATGTTTATGTCAACAGTTATGTTGGGCCAATTTGTTTGATTTTGGGACATATCTTTGGCAAAAAAAGATGTCCCCAATATTTTAATTTTTTATTTTTTAGTTTGAGCAATAAATTGAAACAAAAAATCTGACATTGGATTGTGAAATTATTGTACAAATGGGTTACATTTAATCCTGGACCAAAAGGCAAAAACTGGCAAAAAACAAGAAAAATTAAAAAAAAAGAAATGGGCTCTTTAAGGAACGTTTAAAAAATCATATAACGAGGCAAATTCAAGAGGTAAAAATAAAATGGTGCGAAAATTAAAACATGATGACATTATTGTTACAATAGGCCCTAACCACCAAATTGAGGGCAAAATAAACCCCCACAAATGTACGCTAATTGATTGTGTCATCCTGACATTAGCAGCTCTGATTTCCACCTGCGTACGGTTTTGTGCTATCCCAAAAAACTGATTTCAAAACACATACCAAGCCGGTTTTCAATCCAACACTAATTGCTTTTCAGCCCTCCCGCGATTAATCGCAACAACATCGTGGAGTCCCGGGACGGAGGAGAAGGCCATCGCCAATGTGGTCGAGTAATCCGGACCCTAAGCTGTGCGAGCATTTTGAAGGGAAAGAGGATCATCCAGTGACGTATGAGTCGGTCCGAACACATTTTACGCTCGCATTTGCTAATGTATGTACGCCCCAAAAACGCCTCGCCACGCCTGCGTTTTTCCATCTCCACCCCCGTCAACACCCAAAAACGCCCTGTTCTGTCAATCACATTTGACATGTCACTTCCTGTACGGTATTTGACGAACGAGACCCAAAAAACTCGCAATCTGCCGTACGCACATGCGCAGTGTTACACCGACGCATGCGCGGTTATTCAACATCGGAACGCAACGAGCGTACTGCTGTTTGCGAGTGGCTCTGAATGAGGGCCTTAGGCCCCCATACAGAACATCAGCAACCAATTGGGGCAATCCTGTGTTTTGCAGATGATTGTGTAAATAAATCTGCAATGTATGAGGGTTACAGATCGCAGATTCCGACCAAAAAGTGATTGGAATAGGTGAATCAGGTTGTCCAACATGTTGTATTTCACAAGCAGTGATATCACTATGGGGGGGTGCGGCCCGCACCTGGCGCCACCCTCCAAGAGGGCAACATCAAAATACCAGCTCCTCAGTGACCGGGAACCCGAGCACTGCACTGTAATGTTACTGTGCCACGCCCCAGCTTCCATTCACTGTGTAGGACCCAACAGTGCGGGCAAAGTCTCCGGGGGCAGCCCCACATCTCTGGGAGTGCTGAGCACACACCCAGAGTGATGACACGGGGCATACTGTGAGACCACGCCCCTTCCCAGCGACCGCACCCCCCCTTATGTGCGCACCGGATTATCGAGCCCTCCCCACATCTTCTGTGCAGTATACGCTAAGGGTACAACCCTACCCTCCTCTTATTCTGCAGCTGCAATAACAAATTCCTCATGTGTATAAAGCTAATGAAATTAAACAGATGAGCGTTAAACATGTGGATCCATTTAGGTACAAGACACAGTAGTCAGTAATTCCTCTGCCCATAGATAATGCTTATCAGCTGAGTTTGTACAGTTAATCTGCAGGGTGAGCGGTGTAAGAATTCCATCTGCCATAGAATATAAAAATAAATGACACACGAGTCTATAGAAATAGTTTCACAATGAGATCTTATGTTTGTGCATAGTACAAGGCTGAGGGCAGGATTGAAGAGGAGGGAAGACCTTTAAGAGGAATAAAATATGGCGACTTAGAAAACCTGTCGACGGCCACCAATACAGACCTAGGGACTGTTTCAGAGCTGCACTCAGGGCTTCATTCAGAGATGTACATGGCGGCTGCGTGAAATTATGCAAATGGCGCAAGAGGCATCTTAAGTAAAAAAGTCTGATCCGAGGCACTGAAGCGCAGTGGTAGCATCGAATCAACTGGGTGAACATCTATCATATGAGTAATTACAGAGGCACTGGCTTCAGCATGCCCAGAAAATGGGGCCAACACACCCCTCTTTTCTGGAACACTCCCCGTTGCCAAACCCCCCCCCCCCCCCCCCCAAACACCAGCAACAGTTTAATCATGCAGCAGCTTTTGGGGCACTGCGACCGACATCACAGAACCAGACTTGCACATGCGCAGATCACTGAACATCGGATAGCTACGTAAATATCGGATTTACATAAATCAGGCCCACAATCCGCTTTTAAGGCCGATGTTTAAATAGTTGAGCCATTTTCTACAACTGCGCAAAAATTTAAAAAATTCCTGCGGTGCATGCATTACACAAAACGTGCGATCGCGACAGACGGTATCAGAAATATTGTGGAAAAGTGATGGGCGTTCCTGTGCGGTGACTGGGAGGTGGCTGGAAATATGCGCAAACATGGTCTGTTCAATGGGTGTGTCGCAGGACTGTATGCAAGCGGCTGAGTACACAGATGCACAGGCGCAGGCATGGGAGGCCATAGCCTGACAGAGAAACTGCGCCTGCCATAGGACTGGTGCAAGTTATGATGGTGCGACACATAAGGGCCAATCAGTATTATGGCGTGTACGAACATTAAAAGTGGGGATCTCGGTCATGGATGTAGATAAGGGGAGGAGTATGCATAGGCATTTGAATAAAGTCACAGATAGGTGATCGTCCATAGGCATTTATAATATGCCTACGGTACACAAGGGCAACCAAAGCCTCATTGTTGTTGACATGTAGTTAAATGCTTAAATGCTACAAGCTGTCTCTTTAACTTTAATGTGCAAGACTTATCCAACTCAATAACATCACATGTCTCTTAATTGTGTATTATGGTGCATGACTAATCTGTCTGAATACACATTCCATGTCTGAGTAAATATTATTCACCAGACTTAAAGGTCAGGGTAATTAGACTGCAGCTGCAAGACTTGTTTACTTAGCTCTATAAAAGGGTCTGCATGTGCCCAAGCCTGTCACTATGTTTATTGAGGCCTCACAGTGCTGAACGGCTGTAAAGTACTTAGCCCAAGAGAGACAACTACCTAATTGTATTGACTGCTGTATCCTGTTAGCTTTAATAAATCCTAATCTGGTTTGCAATCAATATGTGCACCTCCTTGTTCACATCTACCAACTGGTAGGCTTTTACCAATAACTTGTCCTTTGTAACTCCATAGCCATTGCCTGGAATTGTACTTTGTAGTGGCCCAGAGAGGTAGCTGATGAGAACAACCTGGTTCATTAAAGATTCTCTTTTAGGCCCCCAGGAGTGAAGCATAATTATGCAAAAGATGAAAATTTTGCTCCCAGAGTAGCAAGACCCAAAACTGGAGCATAAACAGAGAATAAGGAGATGATGTAAGCTACCTTATCCTTCTCAGAGGAGACGTTTCCAGGTAACAATTCAAACTAATTAAGGACATACCTACAGGCATTGTAATCTGCATTGTATATATATAGATATTTTTTATTTTCTTTTGCAGAGTTATGTGCAGTGGAGAAGGTATCACAGCAGCTGAAGCAGCCAGCATCAAAGAAGTGGTTTGACTGCCTGAATCAACTTTTAGTGTGTCCAGACATTGCAGAACCTACGTATTTTGGATCTGTTTGGTCCCTTGTTCCTGTACCTGAAGATCAAGGTCTGGAGGCATCATGTTTCTGTGGGAATCCATGGCCATGATCAGAGTTCAGATTGGTTTGCATTGATTTGGTTCCACAACCTGGATTTGCACTGCCAGTAGCAAAGTTGTGGAGTCTAATGAACTCTCAGTCTTCACCATGGACTCCTGCCGGAGGTTTGGGATTTGCTGCTGGGCCACCAGAAGGGAAAGAGAAGGAAAGTCCGAGACAAAATCAGTAGACAGGAGAAATGTTAGGATAAAGTCGGAGCAGATTCCCGTAAATCAGTTGGAGGTGAGGCTACATAGGACCAAGACACTGGAGCCCAGGAATGCTGGAACATAGGTCATAAGCCTAATACGCTGGCACTATCTGCTTTAAATAGGCTGATCAATTTTATAATTGGTGCCTGACTGAAATGTAACTTCCCTTCAGAGCCTTGCATCGTGAGAGCACCTCTTCCCACCCATATACACCTCTTCGGTTGCGCTGTGCACGATCACACAAGATACACTATCCAGCTCCAACGCGTCTGCTGTCCCTGGCTCTATCTTGGGTCTTTCTCTTGTCTATCTCTGTTACTCCTGAGATTATCTGTCACTAACTCTTGCTGTGACTCCTGACACGTACTCAGATGGATCAGGTTCTCCTTTTTTGTTCTTATTCATCTTCCTCTGCATTTGTCCTTCTCAGCCACTTATTTATAATACAGTATGTGCTGCTTGTTGTTTTTCTTATTCTTGTTCCCTCTTCATTATGTAACCCCCCCTTTTACCCTCTCTAGGGTCACCAGGTTACTAACTTCCTTGTAATTTAGAGTACCTTACTTAGTGGTACACATACTATTGAATCTGTGCCTCCACCCAAGTAATAGTAGTCAATTAGGCCCTACTTGGGAAAACCTCTTTAAATGTTATAGTATGTATAACTGGTTTAGTATTTCCCATTAGTCGATGTACCCATAAATCCTAATGTTCCTGTAACGATTCCTGAAACGAATCGACGCCAATGACTGTAGAGCGGAGAATTAGGTAAGGAGATAGGTTGGGGGTACCCCTTGTAGACTGGAGATGATAACAACTGTATGTAACAGGAAAGTCCAGCTACAGCCTTGAGGGCTGGAGTACTTGACTATTGGCGGCCTTTTGCCTTGAGGGCTGGTGAGGTGTTGCAACCTTGAGGAATGGCAAGTCTGGGTGAAGAGCTGTCTTTGGGCTGAGTGGCACGATGTGGCTTTGACCGTGTAGCAGCATTGAGGGCTGGTAAGCCTTGGCATGAGGCAGCCTCTGGGCTGAATTGGATGCGGCTTTGGCCGTGTAGCAGCCTTGTGAGCTGGTAGGCATTGGCTGGTAGACACTGGCATTGGTGCGCTAAATTGCGCACTAAGGATGCTGAGGTGTGGCCTAGGATGTTGGTGCACTCCGTGCCGCTGAGATGACACAAGCAGCTGGGAGCAGGAGTGCACACCGTGCCGCCTAGATGACACAAGCGGCAAACAGCAGATGTTATGCGGACCATGCCACCTGGTTGTTACAAACAGTAGACAAGGAAAAAGCAAACAGGAGAACTGGAACTCGACTGACGCAAACAGGAGACTGGCCACAACTGGAAACACATGAGAAATGCTATCACCGGCATGGAGTGAAGGGCTGGCTGCAACTTAACAGATACAGGGTCCAATCAGAGCAAGCCCTGCAAGCCTCCCTAATGACAGACTCCTGCACCTAGCCTGTGCACACAGACAAGACAATCAATTAGTGTGCAGCTGATACTGCACAGAGACAGTAATTACTGAACACATGAGACCAGCACACAGACAGGCAGGAATTAATGTAGCATCCTAGTAACAACCAAGCCTGGGAACTGCAACCAAAATGATCTGCTAACCGCAGATCCTAACAGTACCCCCCCTTTAACAAGGGGTTAAGGAACCCCTAGACCCTGGTTTGTCTGGAAAGTTCTCAAAGAATCTTCTCTGCAATGTAAGAGCATGTAAAGATCTTTCTGGAATCCAAGAGTGCTCCCCTGGTCCATACCCCTTCCAGTGGACTAGGAATTGAAGGCCTCCTCATGAAATCCCAAATTTTTCCACCACAAACTCTTGGTGTCCTTGAATCAGGATGGGTGAGGGTCTTGCTGGCCATCTAGAGCTGTACCTGAGGGATGAAGACACTGACTTGAGCAGACAGCAGTGAAACGTGTTATTGATTCTGAGGTTAACAGGAAGTTTCAGATGGAAGGCCACAGGATTGACTCTTGAGATTATTCTAAATGGCCCAATAAACCTGGGACCCACCTTCGGAGATCGCTGGCGGATCTTCACTCATAGACTGACACCATAATGAACGAGACAGTAACTCAGCTGTCTTAGCAATACCTGGATGATTTGGAGGAATGAAAATCCAGCAGAATCGCATTCCAAAATCTCTCTGGAACAAACAGGACTCCTGGTGGCACCCCTGCTGGAGACTCCAACTGACAGGCACAAATGAGATCTGCAAGATTTCTGGTCACAGCGAAATTAATGTTAGAAGTGGGAACAATGGTATCATCCAAGACAATGTTTCGGCTGGACAGATTGTAAACTGCGAGACAGCGCATCCGCTTTTAAGTTCTTGGAGCTGGCCTGGAACGAGATAACGTAATTGAAACAGGTGAAAAAAAATGTTTATGGTCAGTGAGCACTGTGATGACGTGGTTCACTCCTTCCAGCCACTGCCTCCAGTCCTCAAATGCCCATTTGATGGCCAAATGCTCACGATTCCCAACATTGTAGTTCTTCTCAGCTCAGGTGAACTTTCGAGAGCAAAAGGAGCTGTAGTTTGCCATTCTCAGGATCCCCTCAGGATCCCTCTGTGATAGAATAGCTACCACGCCAATTTCAGGGGCATCTACCTCGACAATGAATGGGAGATCTGGATTGGGATGTCGGAGGACAGGAGTGGAGATAAAGGCAGTTTTTAAGGAGTTGAAAGCTTGAAGAGTTTTGGTCGACCAGTTTGCCATATCTGCTCCTTTCTTGGAATGCGCCACAATAGGTGCGACTATGGACGAGAAAGATTTAATAAATCTTCTGTAGTTGATGTCAAAGCCAAGGACGCGTTGAACTGTTTTTAGATTAGTTGGCTGAACCCAATCTAAGATGGCCTTGACTTTGCCTGGGTCCATCAAAAATCCTTGAGATGAGATAATGTATCCCAAAAATGATACCTCTTGGACTTCAAAGTCACATTTTTCTGGTTTCGCATATAAATTATTCTCCAGGAGTTTTAACAGCACCTGCCTCACATGCTTCGATGTAAATCAGGATGTCATCGAGGTAGACTACTGCAAATACCCCGAGATATTCTCTCAACACATTGTTGATGAAATCCTGGAAGATGGCTGGGGTGTTGGATAGGCCAAATGGCATCACTAGGTATTCATAGTGGCCAGAATGGGTGTTAAAGGCCGTCTTGCACTCATCACCTTCTCTGATGGGAACCAGATTATACGCCCCTCTGAGATCTATCTTGGTGAAGATGGAGGCCTCCCAGGGCTGATCAAACAAGATGGAGATCAGAGGCAGTAGGTATGAATTCTTCACCGTGATATTGTTTAGACCTTGGAACTTTATGCACAGTCAGAGGGAACCATCTATTTTCTGCACAAAAAAAGAAGCCCTGTTACGAACCGTAATGGAAAAGCCAGTGGGTAGGGTGGTTAGGGAACAAGCTGGTGAGTGACGGCTAGGTCCCCCTATTGCAGCCAAACCCAGGTTTGGCTAGACCTGCCCAGAGGCACGGAGTCTAACCCACTTGGTGGTCTTCACCAGTGACCCCTCCAGTTGGGATTTGGGTTTTGCTGCGCCAAGTGGGCAGGTCGTGGCCCTATGGATAGGTACCTGGGAGTGGCAGAAGGCCTGATCTATATTAAATGAAAAGAGTATAAACTAATATTAAAACACTGGAGATTAACTGCATATGCGAACACTGTAGATGAGCAGAATATTTGAATACTGGGGATGAGCGGAATACTTGAATACTGGAGATGAACTAAATACTTGAACACTGGTGATGAATGGAACACGTGAGCACTGGAGATGAACTTAAGAATGCTTGTTTACTGGTGATGAACGAAATACTTGAACACTGGTGATGAATGGAATACTTGAACACTGGTGATGAATGGAATACTTGAAATAGTAAGAGGTCCAGGTGCCAGTATGCACAGAAAAACACAGAGGAAGTGAACACAGGTATGTACTGGGAAGAGCTAGAGCTCCAGCTGGAAGCTAACTAGCAATTAGCATGAAAGCTGATACCACAGGAACATAGGGAGGTGATAGAAAGCTCTCAGCAGCACACTTAAACACAACACAGGGATTTACAAGAAACACCAGAGTTCTGTGAGAGCTGAAGTAACATGCAGGGAATTAGCATGGAAGCTAATATAAGTAGCAATGGTGGTCAGCATGAGGGCTGCAACAACAAACTGTAGATTCTTCTTGGAAAACACCAGAGAGCATAGTAATCACTAGAACAGCGAAGTTGAACAGCACTTTCCTGTTCCTGGAGTCAGACTTAAATACCCCTGAGTAGCTGGTCATTGGATCAGAGGATCAGGTGAGTGCTCACTACCATTGGGAGAGACTAGTCAGGTGATATGGACCAACCTGGCTGCGCCCATGCCCGGCACCCCAGAAACCAGGACGCACGCATGAAATCCCTAGCAGACCCTGGGGAGAATACTCAGACACCACTCAACTCCACTCCCAGCGACTGAACACCTAAGCCCAAGGACGCCGGCATGGAGGTGAGTAGCGGCCGATCCCAGGCTGCATCCTGACAAGCCCGCTCCGACAGGCGATTTGGAAGGTCAAATACAGCCTTTCTCCAAGGCCTTCTGGATATATTCCTCCATCGCTTTGCTCTCCAGAAGAGACAGTGCATAAAGTGTACCTTTGGGAAGCCTTGCTCGGGCAGAAGGTCAATAGAGCAGTCATAGAAGCTATGAGGCGGAAGCATATCTGCCTTCTTAGAAAAAGCTTCTGCCAAATCCAAATAAGGGGCCGGAATCTTGGAGGCCATTTCAGGCTGGACGGCAGTAACCAGATGGACAGGGAATGTGATACAGGTAGAAGAGCAGGTGTAACCCCATTGAAGAATCTCTCCATTATGCCAATGGATGACAGGGTTATGTCTCCTGAGCCAAGGGAGACCTAGGACCAAAAGGTGCCAGTGGACACTAGAGTAACAGGAATGTAATTTCTTCAGAGTGTAAGGCACCAATGGACAGACGAATGTGAGGAGTTTGGGATACAATGGCTATCCTAGATCGTTCTTCACCATTAAGCCCGACAATGGATAGAGGTTGCTTTAGAGGTTCGGATGACAGCTCCAAATTTCCTGCTGCACCAGTATCTAGGAAGGCGGGACAGAAACTTGATGATCCTTCCCTTGGATAATAGTGGATATCAGGTCTGAATTTGTGGGAGAGACAGATGCAAGGCCTACATGTATCTCTCCCAGGACACATAGACCTTGCCTTTTCCCGATTTCACAGGACAATTTGCAGCTGTATGCCCTTTGTGCCCTTTCTCGCCACAATATAGGCAGAGGCCTAGAGAGCAACTTCTCAGTTTCTCTTCGGCACCTAACTGCATTGGTTCTCCTGAATTGGGTGGAGTAACGCAAACTGGTGATAGAGTAGCAGGTGTAGGAAGCTCCTTCTCAGTCTCCGTTCTCGGAAACGCGAATCTATGCAAACTGCTAGATGTATGAAGTCATCCAGTGTCTCCGGAACAGAATGTTGTACCAGGATATCTTTAATCTGGTCCGATAGACCAAGGCGGAAGTGCTGGGTCATTCCAGCCGGAGACAATCGACCACTTGCGGAATACCATACACAGGACATTACACACAGGCAGTGCAGGGGTTACACAGGACATTACACACAGGCAGTGCAGGGATGACACAGGACATTACACACAAGCAGTGCAGGGGTGACACAGGACATTACACACAGGCAGTGCATGGATGACACAGGACATTACACACAGGCAGTACAGGGGTGACAAAGGACATTACACAGGCAGTGCAGGGATGACACATGACATTACACACAGGCAGTGCAGGGATGACACAGGACATTACACACAGGCAGTGCAGGGGTGACACAGGACATTATACACAAGCAGCGCAGGGGTGACACAGGACAGTACACACAGGCAGTGCAGGGGTTACACAGGACATTACACACATGCAGCGCAGGGGTGACACAGGACATTACACACAGGCAGTGCAGGGGTGACACAGGATATTACACACAGGCAGTGCTGGGGTGACACAGGACATTACACACAGGTAGTGCAGGGGTGACACAGGACATTACACACAGGCGGTGCAGGGGTGACACAGGACATTACACACAGGCGGTGCAGGAGTGACACAGGACATTACACACAGGCAGTGCAGGGGTGACACAGGACATTACACACAGGCGGTGCAGGGGTGACACAGAACATTACACACAGGCGGTGCAGGGGTGACACAGGACATTACACACAGGCGGTGCAGGAGTGTCACAGGACATTACACACAGGCAGTGCAGGGGTGACACAGAACATTACACACAGGACATTACACACAGGCAGTGCAGGGGTGACACAGGACATTACACACAGGCAGTGCAGGGGTGACACAAGACATTACACACAGGACATTACACACAGGCAGTGCAGGGGTGACACAGGACATTACACACAGGCAGTGCAGGGGTGACACAGGACATTACACACAGGCAGTGCAGGGGTGACACAAGACATTACACACAGGACATTACACACAGGCGGTGCAGGAGTGACACAGAACATTACACACAGGCGGTGCAGGGGTGACACAGGACATTACACACAGGCGGTGCAGGAGTGACACAGGACATTACACACAGGCAGTGCAGGGGTGACACAAGACATTACACACAGGACATTACACACAGGCAGTGCAGGGGTGACACAGGACATTACACACAGGCAGTGCAGGGGTGACACAGGACATTACACACAGGCAGTGCAGGGGTGACACAAGACATTACACACAGGACTTAACATACAGGCAGTGCAGGGGTGACACAGGACATTACACACAGGCAGTGCAGGGGTTACACAGGACATTATACACAGGCAGTGCAGGGGTGACACAGGACAGTACACACAGGCAGTGCAGGGGTTACACAGGACATTATACACAGGCGGTGCAGGAGTGACACAGGACATTACACACAGGCGGTGCAGGAGTGACACAGGACATTACACACAGGCGGTGCAGGAGTGACACAGGACATTACACACAGGTGGCGCAGGGGTGACACAGGACATTACACACAGGTGGCGCAGGGGTGACACAGGACATTACACACAGGCGGTGCAGGAGGGACACAGGACATTACACACAGGCAGTGCAGGGGTGACACAGGACATTACACACAGGCAGTGCAGGGGTGACACAAGACATTACACACAGGACATTACACACAGGCAGTGCAGGGGTGACACAGGACATTACACACAGGCAATGCAGGGGTGACACAAGACATTACACACAGGACATTACACACAGGCAGTGCAGGGGTGACACAGGACATTACACACAGGCAGTGCAGGGGTTACACAAAACATTACACACAGGCAGTGCAGGGGTTACACAGGACATTACACACAGGCAGTGCAGGGGTGACACAAGACATTACACACAGGACATTACACACAGGCGGTGCAGGAGGGACACAGGACATTACACACAGGCAGCGCAGGGGTGACACAGGACATTACACACAGGCAGCGCAGGGGTGACACTGGACATTACACACAGGCGGTGCATGGGTGACACAGGACATTACACACAGGCAGTGGAGGGGTGACACAGGACATTACACACAGGACATTATACACAGGCGGTGCAGGGCTGACACAGGACATTACACACAGGCAGTGGAGGGGTGACAGGACATTACACACAGACAGCGCAGGGGTGACAAAGGACATTACACACAGGCGGTGCAGGGTTGACACAGGACATTACACACTGGACATTACACACAGGCAGCTCAGGGGTGACACAGGACATTACATACAGGCAGTGCAGGGGTTACACAGGACATTACACACAGGTGGTGCAGGGGTTACACAGGACATTACATACAGGCGGCGCAGGGGTTACACAGGACATTACACACAGGCGGCGCAGGGGTTACACAGGACATTATACACAGGCAGTGCAGGGGTTACACAGGACATTACACACAGGCGGTGCAGGGGTTATACAGGACATTGCATACAGGCAGTGCTGGGGTTACACAGGACATTACACACAGGCGGTGCAGGGGTTACACAGGACATTACACACAGGCAGTGCAGGGGTTACACAGAACATTACACACAGGCAGTGCAGGGGATACACAGGACTTTACATACAGGCGGTGCAGGGGTTACACAGGACATTACATACAGGCAGTGCTGAGGTTACACAGGACATTACACACAGGCGGTGAAGGGGTGACACAGGACATTACACACAGGCGGTGCAGGGGTTACACAGGACATTACACACAGGCGGTGCAGGGGTTACACAGGACATTACATACAGGCGGTGCTGGGGTTACACAGGACATTACACACAGGCAGCGCAGGGGTTACACAGGACATTATACACAGGCAGTGCAGGGGTTACACAGGACATTACACACAGGCGGTGCAGGGGTTACACAGGACATTACACACAGGCGGTGCAGGGGTGACACAGGACATTACACACAGGCAGCGCAGAGGTGACACAGGACATTACACACAGGCAGCGCAGGGGTGACACTGGACATTACACACAGAGGCGGTGCATGGGTGACACAGGACATTACACACAGGCAGTGGAGGGGTGACAGGACATTACACACAAGCAGCGCAGGGGTGACAAAGGACATTACACACAGGCGGTGCAGGGGTGACACAGGACATTACACACAGGCGGTGTAGGGGTGACACAGGACATTACACACAGGACATTATACACAGGCGGTGCAGGGCTGACACAGGACATTACACACAGGCAGTGGAGGGGTGACAGGACATTACACACAGACAGCGCAGGGGTGACAAAGGACATTACACACAGGCGGTGCAGGGTTGACACAGGACATTACACACTGGACATTACACACAGGCAGCTCAGGGGTGACACAGGACATTACATACAGGCAGTGCAGGGGTTACACAGGACATTACACACAGGCAGTGCAGGGGTGACACAGGACATTACACACAGGCAGCGCAGGGGTTACACACGTCATTACACACAGGCAGTTCAGGGGTTACACACGTCATTACACACAGGCAGTTCAGGGGTTACACAGGACATTACACACAGGACATTATACCCAGGCGGTGCAGGGGTTACACAGGACATTACACACAGGCGGTACAGGGGTGACACAGGACA
Organism: Taudactylus pleione; assembly: GCA_031769625.1. Classification (NCBI taxonomy): domain Eukaryota; kingdom Metazoa; phylum Chordata; class Amphibia; order Anura; family Myobatrachidae; genus Taudactylus; species Taudactylus pleione. The sequence continues at coordinate 3,959,755 of JAUIMM010000230.1, forward strand.
TTACACACAGGCAGTGCAGGGGTTACACACGTCATTACACACAGGCAGTTCAGGGCTGACACAGGACATTACACACAGGCAGTGGAGGGGTGACAGGACATTACACACAGACAGCGCAGGGGTGACAAAGGACATTACACACAGGCGGTGCAGGGTTGACACAGGACATTACACACTGGACATTACACACAGGCAGCTCAGGGGTGACACAGGACATTACATACAGGCAGTGCAGGGGTTACACAGGACATTACACACAGGCAGTGCAGGGGTGACACAGGACATTACACACAGGCAGCGCAGGGGTTACACACGTCATTACACACAGGCAGTTCAGGGGTTACACACGTCATTACACACAGGCAGTTCAGGGGTTACACAGGACATTACACACAGGACATTATACCCAGGCGGTGCAGGGGTTACACAGGACATTACACACAGGCGGTACAGGGGTGACACAGGACATTACACACAGGCAGTGCAGGGGTTACACACGTCATTACACACAGGCAGTTCAGGGGTTACACAGGACATTACACACTGGACATTACACACAGGCGGTGTAGGGGTAACACAGCACATTACACACAGGGGGTGCAGGGGTGACACAGGACATTACACACAGGCAGTGCAGGGGTGACACAGGACACTACACACAGGCGGTGCAGGGGTTACACAGCACATTACACACCTATCACACTCGGAGGGCTGACATATTAGACTAGAGCCGCCTGTCTCCTCGGATGTGTTTAAATGCTGTCAGATTGCAGGAGCTGCACAAGGCCCCTGGGCTCCTGAATGTAAGCACATTCCTGGCTCCTCACACACAATTACCCTCATTACACAGAACTTTCTCAGGATGTCAGAGATATATGCTACTTGTCATAGTCGCTGCCCGCAGCGCAGGGAGCCCGAAGTATTGCACAACGGATGCCGCATGTTACTGCTATGACCCCTAAAGTGTCACCAGAGTATGTGCTCCGCCTTATACCGAGGTCACCAGAGTATGGGCTCCACCTTATACCGAGGTCACCAGAGTATGAGCTCCGCGTTATACAGAGGTCACCAGAGTATGGGCTCTGCGTTATACTGAGGTCACCAGAGTATGGGCTTTGCGTTATACCGAGGTCACCAGAGTATGAGCTCCGCGTTATACCGAGGTCACCAGAGTATGGGCTCCGTGTTATACCGAGGTCACCAGAGTATGGTCTCCGCGTTATACTGAGGTCACCAGAGTATGGGCTCCACCTTATACCGAGGTCACCAGAGTATGGGCTCCGCCTTATACCGAGGTCACCAGAGTATGAGCTCCACGTTATACCGAGGTCACCAGAGTATGGGCTCTGCATTATACTGAGGTGACCAGAGTATGGGCTTTGCGTTATACTGGGGTCACCATAGTATGGGCTCTGCATTATACTGAGGTCCCCAGAGTTTGAGCTCTGCGTTATACTGAGGTCACCAGAGTATGGGCTCTGCTATATACTGAGGTCATCAGAGTATGAGCTCTGCGTTATACTGAGGTCACCAGAGTATGGGCTCTGCGTTATACCGAGGTCACCAGAGTATGGGCTTTGCGTTATACCGAGGCCACCAGAGTATGAGCTCCGCGTTATACCGAGGTCACCAGAGTATGGGCTCCGCGTTATACCGAGGTCACCAGAGTATGGGCTCCACCTTATACCGAGGTCACCAGAGTATGGGCTCCGCCTTATACCGAGGTCACCAGAGTATGAGCTCCACGTTATACCGAGGTCACCAGAGTATGGGCTCTGCATTATACTGAGGTGACCAGAGTATGGGCTTTGCGTTATACTGGGGTCACCATATTATGGGCTCTGCGTTATACTGAGGGCACCAGAGTATGGGCTCTGCATTATACTGGGGTCACCAGAGTATGGGCACTGCATTATACTGAGGTCACCAGAGTATGGGCTTTGCGTTATACTGGGGTCACCATAGTATGGGCTCTGCATTATGCTGAGGTCACCAGAGTATGGGCTCAGCATTATACTGAGGTCACCAGAGTATGGGCTCTGCATTATACTGAGGTGACCAGAGTATGAGCTCTGCGTTATACTGAGGTCACCAGAGTATGGGCTCTGCGTTATACTGAGGTCACCAGAGTATGGGCTCTGCGTTATACTGTGGTCACCAGAGTATGGGCTCTGCGTTATACTGAGGTCACCAGAGTATGGGCTTTGCGTTATACTGGGGTCACCATAGTATGGGCTCTGCGTTATACTGAGGTCACCAGAGTATGGGCTTTGCGTTATACTGGGGTCACCAGAGCATGGGCTCTGCATTATACTGAAGTCACCAGAGCATGGGCTCTGCATTATACTGAGGTCACCAGAGTATGGGCTCTGCGTTATACTGAGGTCACCAGAGTATGGGCTCTGCGTTATACTGGGGTCACCAGAATATGGGCTCTGCGTTATACTGGGGTCACCAGAGCATGGGCTCTGCATTATACTGAAGTCACCAGAGCATGGGCTCTGCATTATACTGAGGTCACCAGAGTATGGGCTCTGCGTTATACTGAGGTCACCAGAGTATGGGCTTTGCGTTATACTGGGGTCACCAGAGCATGGGCTCTGCATTATACTGAGGTCACCAGAGTAGGGGCTTTGCGTTATACTGGGGTCACCATAGTAGGGGCTCTGCGTTATACTGAGGTCACCAGAGTATGGGCTCTGCGTTATACTGAGGTCACCAGAGTATGGGCTCTGCGTTATACTGAGGTCACCATAGTATGGGCTCTGCGTTATACTGAGGTCACCATAGTATGGGCTCTGCGTTATACTGAGGTCACCAGAGTATGGGCTTTGCATTATACTGGGGTCACCAGAGTATGGGCTCTGCGTTATACTGGGGTCACCAGAGTATGGGCTCTGTGTTATACTGAGGTCACCAGAGTATGGGCTCTGCATTATACTGAGGTCACCAGAGTATGGGCTCTGCATTATACTGAGGTCACCATAGTATGGGCTCTGTGTTATACTGAGGTCACCAGAGTATGGGCTTTGCGTTATACTGGGGTCACCAGAGTATGGGCTCTGCGTTATACTGAGGTCACCATAGTATGGGCTCTGCATTATAGTGAGGTCACCAGAGTATGGGCTTTGCGTTATACTGGGGTCACCAGAGTATGGGCTCTGGTGACCTCAGTATAATGCAGAGCCCATACTCTGGTGACCCCAGACTCTTGTGGCTAGTGATGGAGAAATCTGATCACATCTCCCATAGAAAGATATGTTGGTTGCGGCTGCTGTTGGAAATGGAGGGACTGCAGCAGATATCTGATACACACTATATGGACATAAGTATTCGGACGCTTGACTTATATACCAACAGGGACTGTAATGACCTTGTATTAAAACACATATATTTTAATATGGACTTGGTCCCCCTCTTGCAGCTATAACATCTCCCACTCTTCTTCGAAGGCTTTCCTCAAGATGGTGGAGTGTTTCTGTAGGAATTTGTGCCCGTTCATTCTGTAGAGCATGTATGAGGTCAGGCGCTGATGTTGGACGAGAAGGTCTGGCTCCCAATCTCCATTCCAATTCATCCCAAAGGTGCTTGATGGGGTTGAGGTCAAGGCTATGGGCCTGTTACAGCAAAGATCGCAACTGCGATTGCGCACGGAAATGGCTGATTGTTGCGTACTGCGCAAGTATATGCCCACCTTCCAAATTCATTGACAACTTTGCTTCCTGGCTCCCTCACTTTCTCTCCTCTGACCTTCCATCTATTATCCTAGGTGACTTCAATATTCCTATTGATATCCCCACAGAAGCCTCTGCCTCCAAACTCCTTACCCTCACGTCTTCATTTGGTCTCTCCCAATGGACCTCCTCACCCTCCCATGTGTGGGCACTCGCTTGACCTGGTCTTCATTCACCGTTGTGATATTTCTGATTACTCCAATTCCCCGTCCCCCTCTCTGACCATCACCTTCTCTCTTTTAACCTATCCCTCTCTGCTTCCCTTCCTCTACCTCCTAAGGCCACCATCACTAAGCGCAACATTGAGGCTATTGACACCATTTCTTTTTCTTCCCAGCTTGACTCACTTCTCTCTCCTATCCTGTCTCTCTCCTACCCTGAACAAGCCACTTCCCTATACAATGCCTCCCTTACTTCTGCTCTGGACTCTGTTGCTCCGGCGATCACTATTCACCCTCGCAGATTTACACCTCAACCCTGGCATTCCAAATGCACCAGATACCTGCAAAAGTGTTCATGAACCACCGAGCAACAGTGGAGAAGATCACGCTCTACGGCTGATTTTCTCCATTTCAAATTTATGCTCTCATCATGCAGTACTACCCTCTCCCTCTCTAAACAGCCCCTCCTCGCCTCCCCTCCTTGCTCTCTGCCCTTGACTTTGCTACCTACTTTACATCTAAAATTGACTCCATATGTCAGGACATCATATCCCACCAGTCCCCCTGCTATCCACCTCCACCTTTCCCAGATCGCCCCTCTCCTTCCATTTTACCGACTCTAACTTTCTACTCCCCTGTATCTGGAGAGGAAGTAATGTCTCTCATCCAGTCCTCCCCCCCTTCCACCTCTCCCCTTGACCCTATCCCTTCACGTGTCCTCCGCTACCTCTCTCCTTCTGCCTGCTCCCATCTTGCCTCCCTCCTTAATCTCTCCCTATCATCAGGCAGTGTCCCATCTGCATTCAAACATGCCCTTGTCTCCCCCATACAAAAAAAACCTACCCTTAATTCTAACACTCTCTCCAACTACCGTCTCATCTCTCTTCTCCCTTTTGCCTCCAAGCTCCTTGAGCGTGTTGTTTACAAGCGCCTTACCACCTTTCCTCTCATTCCCTCCTTGACCCTTTTCAGTCTGGCTTCCGTTCTCTTCACTCCACTGAAACTGCCCTCACTAAAGTCAGCTATGACCTCCTTGCTGCTAAATCCAAGGACCACTACTCTCTGCTGCTTTTCACACTGTGGACCACCCATTCCTTCTGCAAATCCTTCACTCCCTTGGTCTACGTGACACTGCCCTCTCTCTGACGGATCCTTCTCTGTCTCATCTCATAACTCCTCTTCTCCCCCACAGCCTCTTGCAGTAGGTGTTCCCCAAGGTTCTGTTCTTGGACCTCTCCTTTTCTCCCTCTATACGTCCTCTCTAGGTGAACTCATCAACTCTTTTGACCTCCAATATCATCTCTATGCTGATGATACTCAGATCTACCTTTCCTCCCCTGACCTATCTCCTCACTCGTGTCTCCAACTGTCTCTCTGCCATCTCTTCCTGGATGTCCCAGCGATTTCTTAAACTTAATATGTCTAAGACTGAGCTAATTATCTTCCCACCCCCCCTACATAACCACACTTCCCACCATTTCTTTATCAATTGATGGCACAACTATCTAGCCCCAAAGTGCGCTGTCTTGGAGTTATCTCCTTCAAACCACATATCCAGAACCTCTCACAGTCCTGTCATTTCCATCTTAAAAATATTTCCATGGTCTGACCCTTTCTCACCCAGGATGCTACTAAGACCTTAATACACTCATTGGTCATCTCCAGATTGGACTACTGTAACATCCTCCTATCTGGCCTCCCCAAATCCCATCTCTCTCCTCTCCAGTCTGTCCTCAATGCTGCTGCTCGGCTCATCTTCCTCTCAAAACACTCTACATCTGCCTCCCCTCTCCTAAAGCCCTCCACTGGCTCCCCTTCTCTTTCAGAACCCAATTTAAGGTTCTCACACTCACTTACAAAGCCCTCAGCCATTCCTCTCCCATTTACATCTCTGATCTCATCTCCCTTCGCTCTCCTGTCCACTCTCTTCGTTCAACAAATACATGCCGCCTCTCATGCCAATTGATTACTTCCTCCCACTCCCGCCTCCAAGATTTTGCCCGTGCTGTTCCCCACCTTTGGAACTCTCTCCCCCTTCCCATCAGACTCTGCACCTCTCTTCAATCCTTCAAATGGGCTCTCAAGACCCACCACTTCATTAAAGCCTTCCAGCTCTCATCTTAACTTGCTGCTACATACTCCTTCCTCCCTGCCCACCCCATCTGTGTCACCCATTTGTCTGTCCCTCCCCTTACAATGTAAGCTCCTATGAGCAGGGCCCTCTACCCTCTTGTGCTTCTCCTTACTCTACCTTCATCTACTCTCTACCAGGGCACCTAACACTTGACTGCTTTGCATTGTTGCTTATCTGGGTGTTCTGGTCGCGAATGTAGCAATGTATGTTATCCATGTCCTGTATTGTACTGTACTGTACTGTAAGTGAATGTAAATCAACCTATTTGTTTATGTACTTTGTAAGGCACTGCGGAACACTTGTGGCGCCATATAAATAAACGATAATAATCATAATAGCAGTGCGTGAAGACTCCACTGCGTTGTTCCCGATGGAACGAGATAAGGTTCTTAGATACAGAAGGTTAATTAAGCCACACAAACCAGTATCTTGAAAAGAGATATAATTTATTACAACAGATAACAAGATATGGAAGAATAATAGTTACTTAGCTTCGGAATATAAGATGGTTACACGATCCAGGAGCCTCCTCTCAGAATAGAGCTGGAACGAACAATATCCTGGCCACCAGCTGCAGTCTCTGGTCCAGGCATAGGGCAGGCCACTGGAAGCTTCTTTGTTCTTCGTTTATATCGCATCCTACTTGTCATACCCATCTAACTCTACTAATATGGGCATAAACCTACTTCAAACTACTTTATTGGTTAACTACTGATAAGGACTTTCTTAAACTTAACGCAAGCGTACATCGCAGTAGACAACGCCTTGTGGATTTATGGCCTGTCTGTTTTCCACATTCCTGTACCATTTCATGCCTGATACACCACTTCATGTCTGATACACACATAAGAACCATGAATAGAAATGGCTGTCAGTAGCCATTTTGCTATCCCAATACATGCGTTCAGGACTGCGAACCCACTCTGTGAATTTACGTGGTCTTCCGCTTCGTGGCTGAGTCGCTGTTGTTCCTAAAAACTTCCACTTTCTAATAATATCACTTACAGTTGACCGTGGAATATCCAGCAGGGATGGAATTTCACAAACCGTCTTATTGCAAAGGTGGCATCCTATCACAGTACCACGCATCCTATCACAGTACCATGCTTCCTATCACAGTACCACACATCTTATCACAGTAGCAGGCTTCCTATCACAGTACCACACATCCTATCACAGTACCACGCATCCTATCACAGTACCACACATCCTATCACAGTACCACACATCCTATCACAGTACCAGGCTTTCTACCACAGTACCATGCATCCTATCACAGTACCATGCTTTCTATCAGTACCACGCATCCTATCACAGTACCGCGCTTCATATCACAGTACCATGCTTCCTATCATAGCACCACATTTCCCATCACAGCACTGCACTTCCTATCACAGTACCACACATCCTATCACAGTATCACGCTTCCTATCACAGTACCGCACTTCGTATCACAGTACCACGCTTCCTATCACAGTACCACGCTTCCTATCACAGTACCATGCTTTCTATCACAGTACCACGCATCCTATCACTGTACCACGCATCCTATCACTGTACCACGCATTGTATCACTGTACCAAGCATCCTATCACTGTGCCATGCATTGTTTCACTGTACCACGCATCGTATCACAGTACCACACATTCTGTCGCAGGAGTACGCATCTAATAACTGTACCACGCATCCTATCACTGTACCATGCTTCTTATCACATTAGCACGCTTCCTATCACAGTAGCATGCATCCCATCACAGTACCACGCATCCTATCACAGTGCCACACATCCTATCACAGTACCACGCATCCTATCACAGTACCACGCTTCTTATCACAGTACCATGCATCCTATCACAGTACCACGCTTCTTATCACAGTACCACGCTTCTTATCACATTAGCATGCTTCCTATCACAGTAGTGCGCATCCTATCACAGTAGCATGCATCCTATCACAGCACCACACTTCCTATCACAGTGCCACACATCCTATCACAGTACCATGCATCCTATCACAGTACCACGCTTCTTATCACAGTACCACGCTTCTTATCACATTAGCATGCTTCCTATCACAGTAGCGCGCATCCTATCACAGTGCCACACATCCTATCACAGTACCACGCATCCTATCAAAGTACCACGCTTCTTATCACAGTACCACGCATCCTATCACAGTACCACGCTTCTTATCACAGTACCACGCTTCTTATCACATTAGCATGCTTCCTATCACAGTAGCGCGCATCCTATCACAGTAGCATGCATCCTATCACAGTACCACACTTCCTATCACAGTGCCACGCATCCTATCACAGTACCACGCATCCTATCAAAGCACCACGCTTCTTATCACAGTACCATGCATCCTATCACAGTACCACGCTTCTTATCACAGTACCACACTTCCTATCACAGTAGCGCGCATCCTATCACAGCACCGCGCATCCTATCACAGCACCACGCTTCCTATCACAGCACTACGCATCCTATCAAAGCACCACGCTTCCTATCAAAGCACCACGCTTCCTATCGCAGTACCACGCATCTTATCACAGCACCACGCATCCTATCGCAGCACCACACATCCTATGACAGTACCACGCATCCTATGACAGTACCACGCATCCTATCACAGTACCACACATCCTATCACAGCACCACGCATCCTATCACTGTACCACGCTTCCTATCACAGTAGCACGCTTCCTATCACAGCAACACGCTTCCTAACACAGTACCACGCATCTTATCGTAGCAACATGCTTCCTATCACAGTACCACACATCCTTTCACTGTACCACACTTCCTATCACAGTACCACGCTTCCTATCGCAGTACCACGCATCTTATCGCAGCACCACGCATCCTATCGCAGTACCACGTTTCCTATCACAGTACCACACATCACAGTACCAGGCTTCCTACCACAGTACCATGCATCCTATCACAGTACCACGCTTTCTATCAGTACTACGCATCCTATCACAGTACCATGCATCCTATCACAGTACCGCGCTTCATATCACAGTACCATGCTTCCTATCACAACCACGTTTCCCATCACAGCACTGCACTTCTTATCACAGTACCACACATCCTATCACAGTATCACGCTTCCTATCACAATACTGCACTTCGTATCACAGTACCACGCTTCCTATCACAGTACCACGCTTTCTATCACAGTACCATGCTTTCTATCACAGTACCACGCATCCTATCACTGTACCACACATCCTATCACTGTACCACGCATTGTATCACTGTACCACACATCCTTTCACTGTGCCATGCATCCTATCACTGTACCACGCATCCTATCACTGTACAACGCATCCTATCACAGTACCACGCTTCTTATCACATTAGCACACTTCCTATCACAGTAGCATGCATCCCATCACAGTACCACACTTCCTATCACAGTGCCACACATCCTATCACAGTACCACACATCCTATCACAGTACCACGCTTCTTATCACAGTACCATGCATCCTATCACAGTACCACGCTTCTTATCACAGTACCACGCTTCTTATCACATTAGCATGCTTCCTATCACAGTAGCGCGCATCCTATTACAGCACCACGCTTCCTATCACAGCACCACGCTTCCTATCACAGTACCACGCATTCTATCACAGTAGCATGCTTCTTATCACAGTACCATGCATCCTATCACAGTACCACGCTTCTTATTACATTAGCATGCATCCTATCACAGTAGCGCGCATCCTATCACAGCACCACGCTTCCTATCACAGCACCACGCTTCCTATCACAGTAACATGCATTCTATCACAGCACTACGCATCCTATCAAAGCACCACGCTTCCTATCAAAGCACCACGCTTCCTATCACAGTACCACGCATCTTATCGCAGCAGCACGCATCCTATCGCAGCACCACGCATCCTATGACAGTACCACGCATCCTATGACAGTACCACGCATCCTATGACAGTACCACACATCCTATCACAGCACCATGCAACCTATCACTGTACCACGCTTCCTATCACAGTAGCATGCTTCCTTTCACAGCACCACGCTTCCTAACAGAGTACCACGCATCTTATCACAGCACCACGCTTCCTATCACAGTATCACGCTTCCTATCACAGTACCACGCATCCTTTCACTGTACCACGCTTCCTATCACAGTAGCACGCTTCCTATCACAGTAGCACGCTTCTTATCACAGTACCACGCTTCTTATCACATTAGCATGCTTCCTATCACAGTAGCACGCTTCCTATCACAGTACCACGCTTCCTATCACAGTAACATGCATTCTATCACAGCACTACGCATCCTATCAAAGCACCACGCTTCCTATCAAAGCACCACGCTTCCTATCACAGTACCACGCATCTTATCGCAGCACCACGCATCCTATCGCAGCACCACGCATCCTATGACAATACCACGCATCCTATGACAGTACCACGCATACGCATCCTATGACAGTACCACGCATCCTATGACAGTACCACACATCCTATCACAGCACCACGCATCCTATCACTGTACCACACTTCCAATCACAATAGCATGCTTCCGATCACAGCACCACGCTTCATAACAGAGTACCACGCATCTTATCGCAGCACCACGCTTCCTATCACAGTATCACGCTTCCTATCACAGTACCACGCATCCTTTCACTGTACCACGCTTCCTATCACAGTAGCACGCTTCCTATCACAGTACCACGCTTCTTATCACAGTACCACGCTTCTTATCACATTAGCATGCTTCCTATCACAGTAGCGCGCTTCCTATCACAGTAGCATGCATCCCATTACAGTACCACACTTCCTATCACAGTACCACGCATCCTATCACAGTACCACGCTTCTTATCACAGTGCCACACTTCTTATCACAGTACCACGCTTCTTATCACATTAGCATGCTTCCTATCACAGTAGCGCACATCCTATCACAGCACCACGCTTCCTATCACAGTACCACGCATCTTATCGCAGCACCACGCATCCTATGACAGTACCACGCATCCTATGACAGTACCACACATCCTATCACAGCACCACGCATCCTATCACAGCACCACGCTTCCTATCACAGTAGCACGCTTCCTATCACAGCACCACGCTTCCTAGCACAGTACCACACATCTTATCACAGCACTACGCTTCCTATCACAGTACCACGCTTCCTATCACAGTACCATGCATCCTTTCACTGTACCACGCTTCCTATCACAGTACCACGCATACTACACTGTACCACGCTTCCTATCACAGTAGCACGCTTCCTATCACAGTACCACGCATCTTATTGCAGCACCACGCATCCTATCGCAGTACCACGCTTCCTATCACAGTACTACGCTTCCTATCACAGCACCACGCATCCTATGACAGTACCACGCTTGAAGTCACAGAGATCTTCAGAACGACCAATTTGTATCACAAATGTTTGCAAATGGAGACTGCATGGCTAGGTGCCTGATTGTATACACCTGTGGCTACAGGTCTTATTGAAACTCCTCAATTAAATTATTAACAGGTGTTGCCAAATATGTTTGTCCATATAGTGTATCTGCTGTGATCGCTCCATAATACATTGTAGGGATACTTAATATTTGCGGAAATCCCCCGAAAACAGGTATGTTTTTTCGGGGGAATATGCCAGCATATAGTTAATGATAAATGGGCCCCTTTGTGAGAAAGGAGTCAGGAGATCATGAAACACATCAAATGTACCACAAGGTTTTCAGATTAGATTATATCATGTGCCCACACCATGCTGTATTCATTAATACCAGCTGCAAGCTCTTCTCTGTATACACGCAGACAAGCATCAGATGCAGTGGCTCTACACCCTGGCTCCAGGTGTCAGGGGTAGGGGACCCAGCAGGGGGCGCTGAGGGGACTCCCCAATATCCAGGGGTTTTCCAGACATTCTCAGAGAGTGAGCTGGGAATGAGTAAGTACTGTATGCGCTTACTACCCCTGGGTTATTTAGAGTCTGAAGCTGCTCTCCTGAGTGTGCTGCTCCCGAGCCCAGGTAATTAGTACCCGCTCCCCCGCCTCAGTGCCTCTGGCTGCACTAATTGTGCCCTGGCCTAGGAATACCAGCGTCATAGCCGAAAACTGTCTGCAAATACATCAGAAGCTGGTAAGGTGTAACAATTTCCGGCCTAGTAGCGACAGCTTCTGTATATGTACCTGTGTGTTTACCGACCGTAATTAGTAACAGCGACGACATTATACACATATGATTCAGAGGTGGGCGCAATTGCTGCCGCTACCGCGTCTCTTTCTGCAGCGTGACTGCATCTTTACGCTAATGCCACAGCCTGCAAATGCCAGAAGGGCCGGTCTGGGCAAGCTTACCCGACTGGGTTCGCTTTTTGCCGCATCATTGCGTGATGATGTCATGACGCAGCCAATGAGAGTCAGACAGACTCTCACTGGCTGCTGCACCCACTGCAAGAGCCGGGCTGGAGCTCACTCATGAGCTCCGCCTTCCGGCTCCTGCAGTGGGTAATGGGAGAGACGTCATGACGTCTCTCCCATAATGCAGAGTGCGCCAGCCCGGGAGGACGGACATGCGGCGGCGGAAGCTGTGGCCGGGGCGTGGATTCAGGTAAGTGTATTTATTTATTTTTATTTACATGTTTGTATCTGCACTGCATGGGGGGGGGTGACTTCTTCTGGGGACTACTATTGGAGGGGCTACTGCTGGGGGCATTGCATCGGGGGGCCTCTACTGGGGGGTACTACTACTGGGGGGGAACTACTGCTGGGGGCACTGTATCAGGAGGGGGGACCTCTACTGGTGACTACTACTGGAGGGGGCTTCTACTGGGGGCAAAATATAAGGGGCTTACTACAAGGGGCACTGCACTGGGGGGACCAATACTGGGGGGCACTGACTATGGGGATCACTACTGGGGCCTGCATAAGGGGGACCACTACTGGGGGCACTGCATGGGGGGACCACACCTGGGGGCACTGGATAGGGAGGATCACTACTGGGGGCCTGCATAAGGGTGACCACTATTTGGGGCACTGCATGGGGGGACTACTACTGGGAGCACTATATAAGGAGAACTAATGGGGGGCTGCATAAGGGGAACCACTCCTGGGGGCATTGCATACTGGGGGCACTGTATAAGGGGAAGTAATTGGGGGCTGCATAAGGGGGACCACTATGGGGGGTACTGTATAAGGGGCACTACTAGGGGCCTGCATAAGAAGGACCACAACTTGGGACATTGCATACTGGGGGTACTGTATAAGGGGCACTACTGGGGTTAAGTAGCATTCCCGCTAGGCTGTTTTAGCGGGGCGACGCCCTGCCCTCCTTCTGGAGGGCAAAAAGCACCCTGCCCTCCAGAAGGAGGGCAAAAAGTGCCCTGCCCTCACAGCATGCGGATGCCGTCTTCACCCGCGGGTTGCAGTGTTTCGCGGATGGGGAAATGTGCGGTGCCCCAGTCACCGCCGGAGAATAGACACTTGGCGCATGTGGGGCACTATATAAGGGGGCTGCCCGGCGTGTCCGTAAGTGCCGGGCACGCCCCCAAGAGTGATGAAAAGGGGACATGTCTTATAGACATGCCCCCTTTTCAATGGCCACGCCCCCTCCGGCGCGCGCACAGAAGTGCCCTCTCTAGCTTCAGCACCCTGCCTGCTGCCGGAGCTAGAGTGACCACTAGTTAAGGTGCATATGGAAAGGCATGGTCAGAGTGACGAGAAAGGGGTGTGTGTCATGTTGACACGCCCCATTTTTAAGTGACCACGTCCATTTTTTTGACGCGCACATAAGGGGGGGTCTCCATTTTTAAATTTGCCCTGGGCTCTAAATACCCTTGTTACGCCACTGCTTGTATGTTGTTCTAATATTAATTATATTTGTATGAGCATAGACTAAGAAGTGGGAGGGGTCATGAATAGTAAGGGGGAGGAGTCTTTGCCTGGAGCCAGATGCTGACGTGAGGTGGGACTGTGTGCTCTTGAAATGCCAGGGCCTCTTTTTAGTCCCAGTCCGGCCCTGCCTAACCCTAACCTCCCCCCAAAACAACCTAACCCCACTACACTCCCTAAACCTAACCCTCCTTCCTAGGGGTGCCTAACCCTAACCTCCCCCCAAAGCAACCTAACCCTAACCCCACTACACTCCGTAAACCTAACCCTCCTTCCTAGGGGTGCCTAACCCTAACCTCCCCCCAAAACAACCTAACCCCACTACGCTCCCTAAACGTAACCCTCCTTCCTAGGGGTGCCTAACCCTAACCTCCCCCCAAAGCAACCTAACCCTAACCCCACTTCGCTCCCTAAACCTAACCCTCCCCCACGGCTAACGCTAAGGGCGCCCCGGACTTACCTCGTTTGGGCTGGCGTCCCGGCGTTGGGATTGGCATTGCAGCCGCCGATCTCATAACGACATCCCGCCTGTTGTGTCTGTGCCCGGGTTTGCATGGCTCATCTACAGTACACTGGGCAGATAAACCATCATTACTTGTCTGGGATGTTGTCCTCTCATCATGTCACATACGTCCTGATAGATATAACACAGATCTCCCCACGTCCCACTTGCAGTAACTTGTTCGTAATTAAAATAAAATAATAATTTTAAACTCCCTAATTAACCTCAGTTAATTAATTCAGCTTAGGTAGCTGTAATAGAGAATAGCGAATGTCACTCATTATGTGGAGCTTGGGGATTTCTGCCATGTGTTACTCAATTCAAATATAAAATAACCGAGCGTTAGATAAGAATAAGAAGCAATCATAAAATGTAAGAGACAAGCGTAAAATCTAATGTATTAAAAAGACTAAAGGGGGGTATCCACTTAGCGATTTTACCAAGCGATTGCACCATAACGACATTGTTATCGTGCATGCATTGGGCATGTTTTAATCAGAAACGACCAGCGCTTCGCGTGCCCGCTGGTCGTTTCCGACATCGATCATCGCCAGTACATGCTGGTCCACCTGATGATCCCGTCAGGTTCAGCATGTGCGGGGATGACTGATGTGCCTACACTAAGCGAGTGAACGTTCAGTGTAGGCGCATCACAGACGGAGAAACGCAGCAGTATTACAATGTCGTAATTGCGCTGTCGTTTCCATGTCTACTAGTGGATATTTATGTGAGAAAATGAGCACACTACAGTCCAGAGCCAAGACAGGCTTTATTGTAAGTAAACACTTGCCCTGACTTACCCTATCTCTTCACGTGTTGGGTATGGAATACTGGCAGTCAGGCCTTGGTAATGCACAATCTTTATCCACCTCAGGCTGTAGCAGAGAGGCTAGCCCCATACACACAGTAACATGACATAATGTGACAGCCTTGGTAATGACCCCACAAGCCTTATCCATCTCAGGCTGTAGCAGAGAGGCTAGCCCAATACACACAGTAACATGACATAATGTGACAGCCTTGGTAATGACTCCAAGAGCTTTATCCACCTCAGGCTGTAGCAGAGAGGCTAGCCCCATACACACAGTAACATGACATAACAGGACAGCCTTGGTAATGACTCCACAAGCTGTATCCACCTCAGGCTGTAGCAGAGAGGCTAGCCCCATACACACAGTAACATGACATAATGTGACAGCCTTGGTAATGACTCCACAAGCTGTATCCACCTCAGGCTGTAGCAGAGAGGCTAGCACCATACACACAGTAACATGACATAATGTGATAGAATTGGTAGTGACTTCACAAGCTTTATACACCTCAGGCTGTAGCAGAGAGGCTAGCCCCATACACACAGTAATATGACATAATGTGACAGCCTTGGTAATGACTCCACAAGCTTTATCCACCTCAGGCTGTAGCAGAGAGGCTAGCCCCATACACACAGTAATATGACATAATGTGACAGCCTTGGTAATGACTCCACAAGCTTTATCCACCTCAGGCTGTAGCAGAGAGGCTAGCCCCATACACACAGTAACATGACATAATGTGACAGCCTTGGTAATGACTCCACAAGCTTTATCCACATTACACTGTAGCAGAGAGGCTAGCCCCATACACACAGTAATATGATATAATGTGACAGCCTTGGTAATGACTCCACAAACTTTATCCACCGCAGGCTGTAGCAGAGAGGCTAGCCCCATACACACAGTAATATGACATAATGTGACAGCCTTGGTAATGACTCCACAAGCTTTATCCACCTCAGGCTGTAGCAGAGAGGCTAGCCCCATACACACAGTAACATGACATAATGTGACAGCCTTGGTAATGACTCCACAAGCTTTATCCACATTACACTGTAGCAGAGAGGCTAGCCCCATACACACAGTAATATGATATAATGTGACAGCCTTGGTAATGACTCCAAGAGCTTTATCCACCTCAGGCTGTAGCAGAGAGGCTAGCCCCATACACACAGTAACATGACATAATGTGACAGCCTTGGTAATGACTCCATGAGCTTTATCCACCTCAGGCTGTAGCAGAGAGGCTAGCCCCATACACACAGTAACATGACATAATGAGACAGCCTTGGTAATGACTCTACAAGCTTTATCCACCTCAGGCTGTAGCAGAGAGGCTAGCCCCATACACACAGTAACATGACGTAACGTGATGGCCTCGGTAATGACTCCATAAGATTTATCCACCTCAGGCTGTAGCAGAGAGGCTGGCCCCATACTCTCAGTAACATGTATAATGTGACAGCCTCGGTAATGACTCCAAGAGCTTTATCCACCTCAGGCTGTAGCAGAGAGGCTAGCCCCATACACACAGTAACATGACATAATGTGACAGCCTTGGTAATGCACAAGCTTTATTCACCTCAGGCTGTAGCAGAGAGGCTAGCCCCATACACACAGTAACATGACATAACGTGACAGCCTTGGTAATGACACTACAAGCTTTATCCACCTCACACTGTAGCAGAGAGGCTAGCCCCATACACACAGTAACATGACACAATGTGACAGCCTTGGTAATGACTCCACAAGCTTTATCCACCTCAGGCTGTAGCAGAGAGGCTAGCCCCATACACACAGTAATATGACATAATATGACAGCCTTGGTAATGACTCCATAAGCTTTATCCACCTCAGGATGTAGCAGAGAGGCTAGCCCCATACACACAGTAATATGATATAATGTGACAGCCTTGGTAATGATTCCACAAGCTTTATCCACCTCAGGATGTAGCAGAGAGGCTAGCCCCATACACACAGTAATATGATATAATGTGACAGCCTTGGTAATGACTCCACAAGCTTTATCCACCTCAGGATGTAGCAGAGAGGCTAGCCCCATACACACAGTAATATGATATAATGTGACAGCCTTGGTAATGACTCCATGAGCTTTATCCACCTCAGGCTGTAGCAGAGAGGCTAGCCCCATACACACAGTAACATGATATAATGTGACAGCCTTGGTAATGACTCCATGAGCTTTATCCACCTCAGGCTGTAGCAGAGAGGCTAGCCCCATACACACAGTAACATGGCATAATGTGACAGCCTTGGTAATGACTCCACAAGCTTTATCCACCTCAGGCTGTAGCAGAGAGGCTAGCCCCATACACACAGTAACATGACATAATGTGACAACCTTGGTAATGACTCCACAAGCTTTATCCACCTCAGGCTGTAGCAGAGAGGCTAGCCCCATACACACAGTAACATGACATAACAGGACAGCCTTGGTAATTACTCCACAAGCTTTATCCACCGCAGGCTGTAGCAGAGAGGCTAGCCCCATACACACAGTAACATGACATAATGTGACAGCCTTGGTAATGACTCCACAAGCTTTATCCACCTCAGGCTGTAGCAGAGAGGCTAGCCCCATACACACAGTAACATGACATAATGTGACAGCCTTGGTAATAACTCCACAAGCTTTATCCACATTACACTGTAGCAGAGAGGCTAGCCCCATACACACAGTAACATGACATAATGTGACAGCCTTGGTAATGACTCCATGAGCTTTATCCATCTCAGGCTGTAGCAGAGAGGCTAGCCCCATACACAAAGTAACATGACATAATGTGACAGCCTTGGTAATGACTCCATGAGCTTTATCCACCTCAGGCTGTAGCAGAGAGGCTAGCCCCATACACACAGTAACATGACATAATGTGACAGCCTTGGTAATGACCCCACAAGCTTTATCCATCTCAGGCTGTAGCAGAGAGGCTAGCCCCATACACACAGTAACATGACATAATGTGACAGCCTTGGTAATGACTCCAAGAGCTTTATCCACCTCAGGCTGTAGCAGAGAGGCTAGCACCATACACACAGTAACATGACATAATGTGACAGCCTTGGCAATGACTCCATGAGCTTTATCCACCGCAGGCTGTAGCAGAGAGGCTAGCCCCATACACACAGTAACATGACATAACAGGACAGCCTTGGTAATGACTCCACAAGCTTTATCCACCGCAGGCTGTAGCAGAGAGGCTAGCCCCATACACACAGTAACATGACATAATGTGACAGCCTTGGTAATGACTCTACAAGCTTTATCCACCTCAGGCTGTAGCAGAGAGGCTAGCCCCATACACACAGTAACATGACATAATGTGACAGCCTTGGTAATGACTCCACAAGCTTTATCCACCTCAGGCTGTAGCAGAGAGGCTAGCCCCATACACACAGTAACATGACATAACAGGACAGCCTTGGTAATGACTCCACAAGCTTTATCCACCGCAGGCTGTAGCAGAGAGGCTAGCCCCATACACACAGTAATATGACATAATGTGACACCCTTGGTAATGACTCCACAAGCTTTATCCACCTCAGGCTGTAGCAGAGAGGCTAGCCCCATACACACAGTAACATGACATAATGTGACAGCCTTGGTAATGACTCCACAAGCTTTATCCACATTACACTGTAGCAGAGAGGCTAGCCCCATACACACAGTAATATGATATAATGTGACAGCCTTGGTAATGACTCCAAGAGCTTTATCCACCTCAGGCTGTAGCAGAGAGGCTAGCCCCATACACACAGTAACATGACATAATGTGACAGCCTTGGTAATGACTCCATGAGCTTTATCCACCTCAGGCTGTAGCAGAGAGGCTAGCCCCATACACACAGTAACATGACATAATGTGACAGCCTTGGTAATGACTCTACAAGCTTTATCCACCTCAGGCTGTAGCAGAGAGGCTAGCCCCATACACACAGTAACATGACGTAACGTGATGGCCTCGGTAATGACTCCATAAGCTTTATCCACCTAAGGCTGTAGCAGAGAGGCTAGCCCCATACTCTCAGTAACATGTATAATGTCACAGCCTCGGTAATGACTCCATGAGCTTTATCCACCTCAGGCTGTAGCAGAGATGCTAGCCCCATACACACAGTAACATGACATAATGTGATAGCCTTGGTAATGCACAAGCTTTATTCACTGCAGGCTGTAGCAGAGAGGCTAGCCCCATACACACAGTAATATGACATAATATGACAGCCTTGGTAATGACTCCATAAGCTTTATCCACCTCAGGATGTAGCAGAGAGGCTAGCCCCATACACACAGTAATATGATATAATGTGACAGCCTTGGTAATGACTCCACAAGCTTTATCCACCTCACGATGTAGCAGAGAGGCTAGCCCCATACACACAGTAATATGATATAATGTGACAGCCTTGGTATTGACTCCATGAGCTTTATCCACCTCAGGCTGTAGCAGAGAGGCTAGCCCCATACACACAGTAACATGATATAATGTGACAGCCTTGGTAATGACTCCACAAGCTTTATCCACCGCAGGCTGTAGCAGAGAGGCTAGCCCCATACACACAGTAATATGACATAATGTGACACCCTTGGTAATGACTCCACAAGCTTTATCCACCTCAGGCTGTAGCAGAGAGGCTAGCCCCATACACACAGTAACATGACATAATGTGACAGCCTTGGTAATGACTCCACAAGCTTTATCCACATTACACTGTAGCAGAGAGGCTAGCCCCATACACACAGTAATATGATATAATGTGACAGCCTTGGTAATGACTCCAAGAGCTTTATCCACCTCAGGCTGTAGCAGAGAGGCTAGCCCCATACACACAGTAACATGACATAATGTGACAGCCTTGGTAATGACTCCATGAGCTTTATCCACCTCAGGCTGTAGCAGAGAGGCTAGCCCCATACACACAGTAACATGACATAATGTGACAGCCTTGGTAATGACTCTACAAGCTTTATCCACCTCAGGCTGTAGCAGAGAGGCTAGCCCCATACACACAGTAACATGACGTAACGTGATGGCCTCGGTAATGACTCCATAAGCTTTATCCACCTAAGGCTGTAGCAGAGAGGCTAGCCCCATACTCTCAGTAACATGTATAATGTCACAGCCTCGGTAATGACTCCATGAGCTTTATCCACCTCAGGCTGTAGCAGAGATGCTAGCCCCATACACAGTAACATGACATAATGTGATAGCCTTGGTAATGCACAAGCTTTATTCACCGCAGGCTGTAGCAGAGAGGCTAGCCCCATACACACAGTAATATGACATAATATGACAGCCTTGGTAATGACTCCATAAGCTTTATCCACCTCAGGATGTAGCAGAGAGGCTAGCCCCATACACACAGTAATATGATATAATGTGACAGCCTTGGTAATGACTCCACAAGCTTTATCCACCTCACGATGTAGCAGAGAGGCTAGCCCCATACACACAGTAATATGATATAATGTGACAGCCTTGGTATTGACTCCATGAGCTTTATCCACCTCAGGCTGTAGCAGAGAGGCTAGCCCCATACACACAGTAACATGATATAATGTGACAGCCTTGGTAATGACTCCATGAGCTTTATCCACCTCAGGCTGTAGCAGAGAGGCTAGCCCCATACACACAGTAACATGGCATAATGTGACAGCCTTGGTAATAACTCCACAAGCTTTATCCACCTCAGGCTGTAGCAGAGAGGCTAGCCCCATACACACAGTAACATGACATAATGTGACAGCCTTGGTAATGACTCCACAAGCTTTATCCACCTCAGGCTGTAGCAGAGAGGCTAGCCCCATACACACAGTAACATGACATAACAGGACAGCCTTGGTAATTACTCCACAAGCTTTATCCACCGCAGGCTGTAGCAGAGAGGCTAGCCCCATACACAGAGTAACATGACATAATGTGACAGCCTTGGTAATGACTCCACAAACTTTATCCACCTCAGGCTGTAGCAGAGAGGCTAGCCCCATACACACAGTAACATGACATAATGTGACAGCCTTGGTAATGACTCCACAAGCTTTATCCACATTACACTGTAGCAGAGAGGCTAGCCCCATACACACAGTAATATGATATAATGTGACAGCCTTGGTAATGACTCCAAGAGCTTTATCCACCTCAGGCTGTAGCAGAGAGGCTAGCCCCATACACACAGTAACATGACATACTGTGACAGCCTTGGTAATGACTCCATGAGCTTTATCCACCTCAGGCTGTAGCAGAGAGGCTAGCCCCATACACACAGTAACATGACATAATGTGACAGCCTTGGTAATGACTCTACAAGCTTTATCCACCTCAGGCTGTAGCAGAGAGGCTAGCCCCATACACACAGTAACATGACGTAACGTGATGGCCTCGGTAATGACTCCATAAGCTTTATCCACCTCAGGCTGTAGCAGAGAGGCAAGCCCCATACTCTCAGTAACATGTATAATGTGACATCCTCGGTAATGACTCCATGAGCTTTATCCACCTCAGGCTGTAGCAGAGAGGCTAGCCCCATACACACAGTAACATGACATAATGTGACAGCCTTGGTAATGCACAAGCTTTATTCACCTCAGGCTGTAGCAGAGAGGCTAGCCCCATACACACAGTAACATGACATAACGTGACAGCCTTGGTAATGACACCACAAGTTTTATCCACCTCACACTGTAGCAGAGAGGCTAGCCCCATACACACAGTAACATGACACAATGTGACAGCCTTGGTAATGACTCCACAAGCTTTATCCACCTCAGGCAGTAGCAGAGAGGCTAGCCCCATACACACAGTAATATGACATAATATGACAGCCTCGGTAATGACTCCATAAGCTTTATCCACCTCAGGATGTAGCAGAGAGGCTAGCCCCATACACACAGTAATATGATATAATGTGACAGCCTTGGTAATGAATCCACAAGCTTTATCCACCTCAGGATGTAGCAGAGAGGCTAGCCCCATACACACAGTAATATGATATAATGTGACAGCCTTGGTAATGACTCCATGAGCTTTATCCACCTCAGGCTGTAGCAGAGAGGCTAGCCCCATACACACTTATAACATGATATAATGTGACAGCCTTGGTAATGACTCCATGAGCTTTATCCACCTCAGGCTGTAGCAGAGAGGCTAGCCCCATACACACAGTAACATGACGTAACGTGATGGCCTCGGTAATGACTCCATAAGCTTTATCCACCTCAGGCTGTAGCAGAGAGGCTAGCCCCATACTCTCAGTAACATGTATAATGTGACAGCCTCGGTAATGACACCACAAGTTTTATCCACCTCACACTGTAGCAGAGAGGCTAGCCCCATACACACAGTAACATGACACAATGTGACAGCCTTGGTAATGACTCCACAAGCTTTATCCACCTCAGGCTGTAGGAGAGAGCCTAGCCCCATACACACAGTAACATGACGTAACGTGATGGCCTCGGTAATGACTCCATAAGCTTTATCCACCTCAGGCTGTAGCAGAGAGGCTAGCCCCATACACACAGTAACATGACATAACGTGACAGCCTTGGTAATGACACCACAAGTTTTATCCACCTCACACTGTAGCAGAGAGGCTAGCCCCATACACACAGTAACATGACACAATGTGACAGCCTTGGTAATGACTCCACAAGCTTTATCCACCTCAGGCATTAGCAGAGAGGCTAGCCCCATACACACAGTAATATGACATAATATGACAGCCTTGGTAATGACTCCATAAGCTTTATCCACCTCAGGATGTAGCAGAGAGGCTAGCCCCATACACACAGTAATATGATATAATGTGACAGCCTTGGTAATGACTCCACAAGCTTTATCCACCTCAGGATGTAGCAGAGAGGCTAGCTCCATACACACAGTAATATGATATAATGTGACAGCCTTGGTAATGACTCCATGAGCTTTATCCACCTCAGGCTGTAGCAGAGAGGCTAGCCCCATACACACTTATAACATGATATAATGTGACAGCCTTGGTAATGACTCCATAAGCTTTATCCACCTCAGGCTGTAGCAGAGAGGCTAGCCCCATACACACAGTAACATGACGTAATGTGACAGCCTTGGTAATGACTCCACAAGCTTTATCCACCTCAGGCTGTAGGAGAGAGCCTAGCCCCATACACACAGTAACATGACGTAACGTGATGGCCTCGGTAATGACTCCATAAGCTTTATCCACCTCAGGCTGTAGCAGAGAGGCTAGCCCCATACTCTCAGTAACATGTATAATGTGACAGCCTCGGTAATGACTCCATGAGCTTTATCCACCTCAGGCTGTAGCAGAGAGGCTAGCCCCATACACACAGTAACATGGCATAATGTGACATCCTTGGTAATGACTCCACAAGCTTTATCCACCTCAGACTGTAGCAGAGAGGCTAGCCCCATACACACAGTAACATGGCATAATGTGACATCCTTGGTAATTACTCCACAAGCTTTATCCACCTCAGACTGTAGCAGAGAGGCTAGCCCCATACACACAGTAACATGACATAATGTGACAGCCTTGGTAATGACACCACAAGCTTTATCTACCTCAGGCTGTAGCAGAGAGCCTAGCCCCATACACACAGTAACAAGGCATAATGTGACAGCCTTGGTAATGTCTCCACAAGCTTTATCCACCTCAGGCTGTAGCAGAGAGGCTAGCCCCATACACACAGTAACATGACATAATGTGACAGCCTTGGTAATGACTCCACAAGCTTTATCCACCTCTGGCTGTAGCAGAGAGGCTAGCCCCATACACACAGTAACATGATGTAACGTGACAGCCTTGGTAATGACTCCACAAGCTTTATCCACCTCAGGCTGTAGCAGAGAGGCTAGCTCCATACACACAGTAACATGACGTAACGTGATGGCCTCGGTAATGACTCCATAAGCTTTATTCACATCACACTGTAGCAGAGAGGCTAGCCCCATACACACAGTAACATGACGTAATGTGATGGCCTCGGTAATGACTCCATAAGCTTTATCCACCTCAAGCTGTAGCAGAGAGGCTAGCCCCATACACACAGTAACATGACGTAATGTGACAGCCTTGGTAATGACTCCACTAGCTTTATCCACCTCAGGCTGTAGCAGAGAGGCTAGCCCCATACACACAGTAACATGACATAATGTGACAGCCTTGGTAATGACTCCATGAGCTTTATCCACCTCAGGCTGTAGCAGAGAGGCTAGCCCCATACACACAGTAACATGATATAATGTGACAGCCTTGGTAATGACTCCATGAGCTTTATCCACCTCAGGCTGTAGCAGAGAGGCTATCCCCATACACACAGTAACATGGCATAATGTGACAGCCTTGGTAATGACTCCACAAGCTTTATCCACCTCAGGCTGTAGCAGAGAGGCTAGCCCCATACACACAGTAACATGACATAATGTGACATCCTTGGTAATGACTCCACAAGCTTTATCCACCTCAGGCTGTAGCAGAGAGGCTAGCCCCATACACACAGTAACATGACATAACAGGACAGCCTTGGTAATTACTCCACAAGCTTTATCCACCGCAGGCTGTAGCAGAGAGGCTAGCCCCATACACACAGTAACATGACATAATGTGACAGCCTTGGTAATAACTCCACAAGCTTTATCCACCTCAGGCTGTAGCAGAGAGGCTAGCCCCATACACACAGTAACATGACATAATGTGACAGCCTTGGTAATGACTCCACAAGCTTTATCCACATTACACTGTAGCAGAGAGGCTAGCCCCATACACACAGTAACATGACATAATGTGACAGCCTTGGTAATGACTCCACAAGCTTTATCCATCTCAGGCTGTAGCAAAGAGGCTAGCCCCATACACACAGTAACATGACATAATGTGACAGCCTTGGTAATGACTCCATGAGCTTTATCCACCTCAGGCTGTAGCATAGAGGCTAGCCCCATACACACAGTAACATGACATAATGTGACAGCCTTGGTAATGACCCCACAAGCTTTATCCATCTCAGGCTGTAGCAGAGAGGCTAGCCCCATACACACAGTAACATGACATAATGTGAAAGCCTTGGTATTGACTCCAAGAGCTTTATCCACCTCAGGCTGTAGCAGAGAGGCTAGCCCCATACACACAGTAACATGACATAATGTGACAGCCTTGGTAATGACTCCATGAGCTTTATCCACCGCAAGCTGTAGCAGAGAGGCTAGCCCCATACACACATTAACATGACATAACAGGACAGCCTTGGTAATGACTCCACAAGCTTTATCCACCGCAGGCTGTAGCAGAGAGGCTAGCCCCATACACACAGTAACAGGACATAATGTGACAGCCTTGGTAATGACTCCACAAGCTTTATCAACCTCAGGCTGTAGCAGAGAGGCTAGCCCCATACACACAGTAACATGACATAATGTGACAGCCTTGGTAATGACTCCACAAGCTTTATCCACCTCAGGCTGTAGCAGAGAGGCTAGCCCCATACACACAGTAACATGACATAACAGGACAGCCTTGGTAATGACTCCACAAGCTTTATCCACCGCAGGCTGTAGCAGAGAGGCTAGCCCCATACACACAGTAATATGACATAATGTGACAGCATTGGTAATGACTCCACAAGCTTTATCCACCTCAGGCTGTAGCAGAGAGGCTAGCCCCATACACACAGTAACATGACATAATGTGACAGCCTTGGTAATGACTCCACAAGCTTTATCCACATTACACTGTAGCAGAGAGGCTAGCCCCATACACACAGTAATATGATATAATGTGACAGCCTTGGTAATGACTCCAAGAGCTTTATCCACCTCAGGCTGTAGCAGAGAGGCTAGCCCCATACACACAGTAACATGACATAATGTGACAGCCTTGGTAATGACTCCATGAGCTTTATCCACCTCAGGCTGTAGCAGAGAGGCTAGACCCATACACACAGTAACATGACATAATGTGACAGCCTTGGTAATGACTCTACAAGCTTTATCCACCTCAGGCTGTAGCAGAGAGGCTAGCCCCATACACACAGTAACATGACGTAACGTGATGGCCTCGGTAATGACTCCATAAGCTTTATCCACCTAAGGCTGTAGCAGAGAGGCTAGCCCCATACTCTCAGTAACATGTATAATGTGACAGCCTCGGTAATGACTCCATGAGCTTTATCCACCTCAGGCTGTAGCAGAGATGCTAGCCCCATACACACAGTAACATGACATAATGTGATAGCCTTGGTAATGCACAAGCTTTATTCACCTCAGGCTGTAGCAGAGAGGCTAGCCCCATACACACAGTAATATGACATAATATGACAGCGTTGGTAATGACTCCATAAGCTTTATCCACCTCAGGATGTAGCAGAGATGCTAGCCCCATACACACAGTAATATGATATAATGTGACAGCCTTGGTAATGACTCCACAAGCTTTATCCACCTCAGGAAGTAGCAGAGAGGCTAGCCCCATACACACAGTAACATGATATAATGTGACAGCCTTGGTAATGACTCCATGAGCTTTATCCACCTCAGGCTGTAGCAGATAGGCTAGCCCCATACACACAGTAACATGGCATAATGTGACAGTCTTGGTAATGACTCCACAAGCTTTATCCACCTCAGGCTGTAGCAGAGAGGCTAGCCCCATACATACAGTAACATGACATAATGTGACAGCCTTGGTAATGACTCCACAAGCTTTATCCACCTCTGGCTGTAGCAGAGAGGCTAGCCCCATACACACAGTAACATGACATAACAGGACAGCCTTGGTAATTACTCCACAAGCTTTATCCACCGCAGGCTGTAGCAGAGAGGCTAGCCCCATACACACAGTAACATGACATAATGTGACAGCCTTGGTAAAGGCTCCACAAGCTTTATCCACCTCAGGCTGTAGCAGAGAGGCTAGCCCCATACACACAGTAACATGACATAATGTGACAGCCTTGGTAATGACTCCACAAGCTGTATCCACATTACACTGTAGCAGAGAGGCTAGCCCCATACACACAGTAATATGATATAATGTGACAGCCTTGGTAATGACTCCAAGAGCTTTATCCACCTCAGGCTGTAGCAGAGAGGCTAGCCCCATACACACAGTAACATGACATAATGTGACAGCCTTGGTAATGACTCCATGAGATTTATCCACCTCAGGCTGTAGCAGAGAGGCTAGCCCCATACACACAGTAACATGACATAATGTGACAGCCTTGGTAATGACTCTACAAGCTTTATCCACCTCAGGCTGTAGCAGAGAGGCTAGCCCCATACACACAGTAACATGACGTAATGTGATGGCCTTGGTAATGACTCCATAAGCTTTATCCACCTCAGGCTGTAGCAGAGAGGCAAGCCCCATACTCTCAGTAACATGTATAATGTGACATCCTCGGTAATGACTCCATGAGCTTTATCCACCTCAGGCTGTAGCAGAGAGGCTAGCCCCATACACACAGTAACATGACATAATGTGACAGCCTTGGTAATGCACAAGCTTTATTCACCTCAGGCTGTAGCAGAGAGGCTAGCCCCATACACACAGTAACATGACATAACGTGACAGCCTTGGTAATGACACCACAAGCTTTATCCACCTCACACTGTAGCAGAGAGGCTAGCCCCATACACACAGTAACATGACACAATGTGACAGCCTTGGTAATGACTCCACAAGCTTTATCCACCTCAGGCTGTAGCAGAGAGGCTAGCCCCTTACACACAGTAATATGACATAATATGACAGCCTTGGTAATGACTCCATAAGCTTTATCCACCTCAGGATGTAGCAGAGAGGCTAGCCCCATACACACAGTAATATGATATAATGTGACAGCCTTGGTAATGACTCCACAAGCTTTATCCACCTCAGGATGTAGCAGAGAGGCTAGCCCCATACACACAGTAATATGATATAATGTGACAGCCTTGGTAATGACTCCATGAGCTTTATCCACCTCAGGCTGTAGCAGAGAGGCTAGCCCCATACACACTTATAACATGATATAATGTGACAGCCTTGGTAATGACTCCATGAGCTTTATCCACCTCAGGCTGTAGCAGAGAGGCTAGCCCCATACACACAGTAACATGACGT
The DNA here is from genome assembly GCA_031769625.1 of Taudactylus pleione. Taxonomy (NCBI): domain Eukaryota; kingdom Metazoa; phylum Chordata; class Amphibia; order Anura; family Myobatrachidae; genus Taudactylus; species Taudactylus pleione. Next base: position 3,988,124 of record JAUIMM010000230.1, read on the forward strand.
AATGTGACAGCCTTGGTAATGACTCCACAAGCTTTATCCACCTCAGGCTGTAGCAGAGAGCCTAGCCCCATAAACACAGTAACATGACGTAACGTGATGGCCTCGGTAATGACTCCATAAGCTTTATCCACCTCAGGCTGTAGCAGAGAGGCTAGCCCCATACTCTCAGTAACATGTATAATGTGACAGCCTCGATAATGACTCCATGAGCTTTATCCACCTCAGGCTGTAGCAGAGAGGCTAGCCCCATACACACAGTAACATGGCATAATGTGACATCCTTGGTTATGACTCCACAAGCTTTATCCACCTCAGACTGTAGCAGAGAGGCTAGCCACATACACACAGTAACATGGCATAATGTGACATCCTTGGTAATTACTCCACAAGCTTTATCCACCTCAGACTGTAGCAGAGAGGCTAGCCCCATACACACAGTAACATGACATAATGTGACAGCCTTGGTAATGACACCACAAGCTTTATCTACCTCAGGCTGTAGCAGAGAGCCTAGCCCCATACACACAGTAACAAGGCATAATGTGACAGCCTTGGTAATGTCTCCACAAGCTTTATCCACCTCAGGCTGTAGCAGAGAGGCTAGCCCCATACACACAGTAACATGACATAATGTGACAGCCTTGGTAATGACTCCACAAGCTTTATCCACCTCTGGCTGTAGCAGAGAGGCTAGCCCCATACACACAGTAACATGATGTAACGTGACAGCCTTGGTAATGACTCCACAAGCTTTATCCACCTCAGGCTGTAGCAGAGAGGCTAGCCCCATACACACAGTAACAGGACATAATGTGACTGCCTTGGTAATGACTCTACAAGCTTTATCCACCTCAGGCTGTAGCAGAGAGGCTAGCCCCATACACACAGTAACATGACATAATGTGACAGCCTTGGTAATGTCTCCACAAGCTTTATCCACCTCAGGCTGTAGCAGAGAGGCTAGCCCCATACACACAGTAACATGACATAATGTGACTGCCTTGGTAATGACTCCACAAGCTTTATCCACCTCAGGCTGTAGCAGAGAGGCTAGCTCCATACACACAGTAACATGACGTAACGTGATGGCCTCGGTAATGACTCCATAAGCTTTATTCACATCACACTGTAGCAGAGAGGCTAGCCCCATACACACAGTAACATGACGTAATGTGATGGCCTTGGTAATGACTCCATAAGCTTTATCCACCTCAGGCTGTAGCAGAGAGGCTAGCCCCATACACACAATAACATGACGTAATGTGACAGCCTTGGTAATGACTCCACTAGCTTTATCCACCTCAGGCTGTAGCAGAGAGGCTAGCCCCATACACACAGTAACATGACATAATGTGACAGCCTTGGTAATGACTCCATGAGCTTTATCCACCTCAGGCTGTAGCAGAGAGGCTAGCCCCATACACACAGTAACATGATATAATGTGACAGCCTTGGTAATGACTCCACAAGCTTTATCCACCTCAGGCTGTAGCAGAGAGGCTAGCCCCATACACACAGTAACATGACATAACAGGACAGCCTTGGTAATTACTCCACAAGCTTTATCCACCGCAGGCTGTAGCAGAGAGGCTAGCCCCATACACACAGTAACATGACATAATGTGACAGCCTTGGTAATGACTCCACAAGCTTTATCCACATCAGGCTGTAGCAGAGAGGCTAGCCCCATACACACAGTAACATGACATAATGTGACAGCCTTGGTAATGACTCCACAAGCTTTATCCACATTACACTGTAGCAGAGAGGCTAGCCCCATACACACAGTAACATGACGTAATGTGACAGCCTTGGTAATGACTCCATGAGCTTTATCCATCTCAGGCTGTAGCAGAGAGGCTAGCCCCATACACACAGTAGTATGACATAATGTGACAGCCTTGGTAATGACTCCATGAGCTTTATCCACCTCAGGCTGTAGCAGAGAGGCTAGCCCCATACACACAGTAACATGACATAATGTGACAGCCTTGGTAATGACCCCACAAGCTTTATCCATCTCAGGCTGTAGCAGAGAGGCTAGCCCCATACACACAGTAACATGACATAACAGGACAGCCTTGATAATGACTCCACAAGCTTTATCCACCGCAGGCTGTAGCAGAGAGGCTAGCCCCATACACACAGTAACATGACATAATGTGACAGCCTTGGTAATGACTCCATGAGCTTTATCCATCTCAGGCTGTAGCAGAGAGGCTAGCCCCATACACACAGTAACATGACATAATGTGACAGCCTTGGTAATGACTCCATGAGCTTTATCCACCTCAGGCTGTAGCAGAGAGGCTAGCCCCATACACACAGTAACATGACATAATGTGACAGCCTTGGTAATGACCCCACAAGCTTTATCCATCTCAGGCTGTAGCAGAGAGGCTAGCCCCATACACACAGTAACATGACATAACAGGACAGCCTTGATAATGACTCCACAAGCTTTATCCACCGCAGGCTGTAGCAGAGAGGCTAGCCCCATACACACAGTAACATGACATAATGTGACAGCCTTGGTAATGACTCTACAAGCTTTATCCACCTCAGGCTGTAGCAGAGAGGCTAGCCCCATACACACAGTAATATGACGTAACGTGATGGCCTTGGTAATGCACAAGCTTTATTCACCTCAGGCTGTAGCAGAGAGGCTAGCCCCATACACACAGTAATATGACATAATATGACAGCCTTGGTAATGACTCCATAAGCTTTATCCACCTCAGGATGTAGCAGAGAGGCTAGCCCCATACACACAGTAATATGATATAATGTGACAGCCTTGGTAATGACTCCACAAGCTTTATCCACCTCAGGATGTAGCAGAGAGGCTAGCCCCATACACACAGTAATATGATATAATGTGACTGCCTTGGTCTTGACTCCATGAGCTTTATCCACCTCAGGCTGTAGCAGAGAGGCTAGCCCCATACACACAGTAACATGATATAATGTGACAGCCTTGGTAATGACTCCATGAGCTTTATCCACCTCAGGCTGTAGCAGAGAGGCTAGCCCCATACACACAGTAACATGGCATAATGTGACAGCCTTGGTAATGACTCCTCAAGCTTTATCCACCTCAGGCTGTAGCAGAGAGGCTAGCCCCATACACACAGTAACATGACGTAATGTGACAGCCTTGGTAATGACTCCACAAGCTTTATCCACCTCAGGCTGTAGCAGAGAGGCTAGCCCCATACACACAGTAACATGACATAACAGGACAGCCTTGGTAATTACTCCACAAGCTTTATCCACCTCAGGCTGTAGCAGAGAGACTAGCCCCATACACACAGTAACATGACATAATGTGACAGCCTTGGTAATGACTCCACAAGCTTTATCCACATTACACTGTAGCAGAGAGGCTAGCCCCATACACACAGTAATATGATATAATGTGACAGCCTTGGTAATGACTCCAAGAGCTTTATCCACCTCAGGCTGTAGCAGAGAGGCTAGCCCCATACACACAGTAACATGACATAATGTGACAGCCTTGGTAATGACTCCATGAGATTTATCCACCTCAGGCTGTAGCAGAGAGGCTAGCCCCATATACACAGTAACATGACATAATGTGACAGCCTTGGTAATGACTCTACAAGCTTTATTCTCCTCAGGCTGTAGCAGAGAGGCTAGCCCCATACACACAGTAACATGACGTAACGTGATGGCCTCGGTAATGACTCCATAAGCTTTATCCACCTCAGGCTGTAGCAGAGAGGCAAGCCCCATACTCTCAGTAACATGTATAATGTGACATCCTCGGTAATGACTCCATGAGCTTTATCCACCTCAGGCTGTAGCAGAGAGGCTAGCCCCATACACACAGTAACATGACATAATGTGACAGCCTTGGTAATGCACAAGCTTTATTCACCTCAGGCTGTAGCAGAGAGGCTAGCACCATACACACAGTAACATGACATAACGTGACAGCCTTGGTAATGACACCACAAGCTTTATCCACCTCACACTGTAGCAGAGAGGCTAGCCCCATACACACAGTAATATGATATAATGTGACAGCCTTGGTAATGACTCCATGAGCTTTATCCACCTCAGGCTGTAGCAGAGAGGCTAGCCCCATACACACTTATAACATGATATAATGTGACAGCCTTGGTAATGACTCCATGAGCTTTATCCACCTCAGGCTGTAGCAGAGAGGCTAGCCCCATACACACAGTAACATGACATAATGTGACAGCCTTGGTAATGACTCCACAAGCTTTATCCACCTCAGGCTGTAGCAGAGAGCCTAGCCCCATACACACAGTAACATGACGTAACGTGATTGCCTCGGTAATGACTCCATAAGCTTTATCCACCTCAGGCTGTAGCAGAGAGGCTAGCCCCATACTCTCAGTAACATGTATAATGTGACAGCCTCGGTAATGACTCCATGAGCTTTATCCACCTCAGGCTGTAGCAGAGAGGCTAGCCCCATACACACAGTAACATGGCATAATGTGACATCCTTGGTAATTACTCCACAAGCTTTATCCACCTCAGACTGTAGCAGAGAGCCTAGCCCCATACACACAGTAACATGACATAATGTGACAGCCTTGGTAATGACACCACAAGCTTTATCTACCTCAGGCTGTAGCAGAGAGCCTAGCCCCATACACACAGTAACAAGGCATAATGTGACAGCCTTGGTTATGTCTCCACAAGCTTTATCCACCTCAGGCTGTAGCAGAGAGGCTAGCCCCATACACACAGTAACATGACATAATGTGACAGCCTTGGTAATGACTCCACAAGCTTTATCCACCTCTGGCTGTAGCAGAGAGGCTAGCCCCATACACACAGTAACATGATGTAACGTGACAGCCTTGGTAATGACTCCACATGCTTTATCCACCTCAGGCTGTAGCAGAGAGGCTAGCCCCATACACACAGTAACATGACATAATGTGACTGCCTTGGTAATGACTCTACAAGCTTTATCCACCTCAGGCTGTAACAGAGAGGCTAGCCCCATACACACAGTAACATGACATAATGTGACAGCCTTGGTAATGACTCCACAAGCTTTATCCACCTGAGGCTGTAGCAGAGAGGCTAGCCCCATACACACAGTAACTTGACATAATGTGACAGCCTTGGTAATGACTCCACAAGCTTTATCCACCTCAGGCTGTAGCAGAGAGGCTAGCTCCATACACACAGTAACATGACGTAACGTGATGGCCTCGGTAATGACTCCATAAGCTTTATTCACATCACACTGTAGCAGAGAGGCTAGCCCCATACACACAGTAACATGATGTAACGTGATGGCCTCGGTAATGACTCCATAAGCTTTATCCACCTCAGGCTGTAGCAGAGAGGCTAGCCCCATACACACAGTAACATGACGTAATGTGACAGCCTTGGTAATGACTCCACTAGCTTTATCCACCTCAGGCTGTAGCAGAGAGGCTAGCCCCATACACACAGTAACATGACATAATGTGACAGCCTTGGTAATGACTCCACAAGCTTTATCCACCTCAGGCTGTAGCAGGGAGGCTAGCCCCATACTCACAGTAACATGTATAATGTTACAGCCTCGGTAATGATTCCATAAGCTTTACCCCCCTCAGGCTGTAGCAGACAAGGCTAGCCCCATACACACAGTAACATGACATAATGTGACAGCCTTGGTAATGACTCCACAAGCTTTATCCACATCACGCTGTAGCAGAGAGGCTAGCCCCATACACACAGTAACATGTCGTAATGTGATGGCCTCGGTAAATAGAATAATCAGGCAGATTTATTAAAAGGGGGGTAGGAGGATGTAGATCCAGGCCAGGTCACTGTATGAAAATAATTATCACCAGTATATTGAAATTGCTATATTCCTTTATGTGCTGCAATCTCCTTTCATATGTACAGTATGTACAGTATGTACATATGTTAGGAGATTGCAGCACATAAAGGATATAGCAATTTCAATACAGTAATAAGCAACATAATAGTGAATAGGCAATGAGCAAAAACTCCTATAATTAAACAGGCTTTTTATCTTTGCTGCTGCAGCACCTCTTTAGCAATAACTAGGAAAAATGCACAATAAACTTAGCAAAATACTGTCATATAGTAATTACAACACAGATTACTCAGCAGATTTAGCAAAAACTTCAAAACTTTTCAGTGTTTTATGCTAAAGTTAACACAATATCTCTAAGAACATTGCTGTACGCAAACCCGATGGAGGCAGCACTCAGATCGCAGATGCTGACAGGAGGCGCTTTTTGCCATCAGATGCCTTAGGCAGCATTAGCTTATTTGCACTTCACTGACGTGTCCAAAGATGCAGCAGCAATGTGTTCTGCGTCCATCTCTGAATCAGTCCCACAATTCCACTTTCAATATATCCCAGTCACCTTCAGCACTGCACAGTGGCAATGACTCCCAATGTGCTCATTAAATCAGCTCAGTATTCACACAAAATGGCTGCCTTTCTTTACATTGACAAACTCAGGCACTGTTTCTCTAATAGCTAAAACAAGATAAATATCACACTGTTAACTCAAACTCATAGGTCTATCATCACTTAATTTCTACAAAAGCAGGTGAATATGAACATTTTCACATGCAAAAATTAAGTTATCTTGCCATTCATCAAGAAGATAAAACTGGAGATATCACAGATACTGTATCTCCTACTTACCTTCCCCTGGCGGAATGGCTCACTGTCCCCATACTCTATGGGAACAAAATTCATCAAGCTCCGAAAATACAATATTTTTAGTGCTTGACTGCGGGAGCATTCGCCATCTTCAGATGGCGTTTGCTCCAGCTTGTATATTGCAACCCACTCCTTCCCTATGGTAAAGAAGTTCGGGTTGCAAAGTGGGATCCTTTCAGATCCCTCTGCCCCTTTCGCCGGATGTCAGAGCTCTTGTGCGCATGCGTGACCTGTAGGTCACGCATGTGCACTTGTCTCATTGCTCCAAAAGGAGCAGTGATACACTTTGGGGAGACAGTTGAGTTTTGGATCAGCTGTCTCCGCAACGGAGCAATGATGAAATATAGCAGATCTCAGTATCTCTCAGAAATTCTCAGTAGCTGTCGATAATTCTCAATATCTCTCATACACTCTCACAACAGCTCTGTAATAGTTCTCAGTAGCTCTCAAACAGTTCTGAATAGTTCCTAAACAATTCTCAGTAGTGCTGCAGCTCAGTAGGGACGTCTCCCTTTACAGCTCTTATACTCACTTACAGCCTCCACAGATCTCAGCTGCGGCTCCCAATGCTGACACACTGTCTCCAACTCTCAGACCCAGCTTCTGCAGCAGTCACTCAGTGTGCCATCAGCGGGTACTCAGTGTGCCATCAGCGGGTACTCAGTGGCTTCTGTCACCTCACTTCAGCAATAACACTTTGCCCAACCTCTTGTCTCTCACAGCAGACCTGCGGCAGCTCACCCTGCTCTGCACTCTGCTCCTCGTTGTCTCCACTGCGCATGTGCTACCACAAACACACTGTTCTGTTGCTTACTTGTCTCAGTTTTGGCGCATAACGGCTCCACCTGGTGGCAGCCTGCTATATTGTACTGTCCAGTGGGTCAGAGCCAGAAATTTCACACATGTATGTGGTCAGTAGCTGGAGGGTATGCTGATCCTTTTAGTGCCATATAGGGGATTCTTGGAGTTCCTCCAGGTGAGTTAGCTCTCAATTTAGAAATACATATAGTTTTAAACTGGCGCTATTACCATGTGCGTAGGTCCACCAGAGCAGAGCCGCATTGCTGTGGCTGGTGGCTTACCGTATGTTTGCAAATTTGTGTAACTGAGGGCCTGATTCAGAGCCGGACGCTCTGACCAGAGTGCTCGCTCTGAATCAGGGCCGTGCTACCTAAAATTGGAGCGACCTCTTGGACGCTCGCATAGCTGTGGGTTACCACCCACAGCTTATGCGAGCGGCCAAAAAGATGGTCGCGATGGTCAAGACCATCCCAACCATCGGTCTTGCGACGAGACCCTGCGGTAGGGTCTCGTTGCCGCAAGCCCTGGAGTGATTTTGGCTCTATCAGAGCCAAAATCACTCCCACTGACATCACTAGTGATGTCAGTGGGGCCGGACCCAGACGGTAGGCGTTCCCATGGGAACGCCTCCGTCTGGGCAGCCATGCCCCCGGCACGCCCACCAAAGGGGGCGTGCTGTCACTCACCATAGACAGCAGGCCCCCTTTGGTGCGAGACCCGGAGCAACGACTTCCCCATCGCTCCCTGGGTCTCGCGCATGCGCACGACGGAGCAGCGTCCGTCGTGCGCATGCGCATTTGGGTACCATCGACCCGCTTGCGAGCGTCCTGCGCTCGCGAGCGGGTCTGAATGAGACCCTGAGAACTCTGCATTACTATTATCATGTATTTTCTGTTTCTTTTTCTTGTCTAGATTAGAGATCCGAGTCACAGTTCTAATCTCCTGGGGATATTCGGATAAAGCAGAATCGCAGTTTATCATTTTAAAAGAAAAAAAATTTAAATACAGATCCAAAACCAAAACACAAAAATAAATCCAAATTCAAAGCCCAAACCAAAACACGGGGGTCAGCGCACATTTCTAGACTAAATAACCCCTTCCTCACATACACCTGTGATGGGCCAATAAACTGATTGAACACCTTCCATTCTGTGCATCAATGTTCTGAATGTCGACAGTCAGTCTGTCAACATGGACATTAGGTCTACAAGGAATATGTCGACCTTCACAAATATCAAAATGTTCATGATGTTGACATTTAACATGCCGACACAGAATGCTGACATATAATTTTTTGCATATTTTAGCAAAGCCCTAACTTCTAATGTTAGCTCCAAACATAGGGCCTAATTCAGTGCCGCTCGCTCGCGCTGTCAGTTCGCAAGCGGCTCGATGTTCTGCGTATGCACACACTTTGTTCGCCCAGCAAAGGCAGCCCAGGGTAATAAGTGACAGGAGAGGCCGTTTGTGGGTGGTAACATCGGCAGGACACTGATAACGGGGGGGGGGGTTGGAGATGCGAACGCAGGCGTGCCTGGGTGTTTCAACGCCGTTTTAGAGGCGTGCATAATTAACAGGCAGCGTCATAGTACACGTCACTTGCCTGTTATTTATACTGATTTCCTCGCAATGCTTGTGGTAGGGTAAAGCTACCTCAAGCACTGCGTTCACATCCGATGGTGCTCGATGTACCAATGTTTTAATACACTTCCTGGAGATGACGTGGTGCTGGTGGGCGGCTCTGCCTGTGCGATTGGGCGTATGCATACACAAAGTGGCCGCTTGCTAAGACATGGTGAGCATGCTTATGCCTTGGCGAGCGATCGCTTCCCGTGGCGTCACTTTGACAAATTTGAATACGCATCCAGCGAGCAACGCAGATGGCGACCGGGTATGAATCAGGCCCATAAACCTAACCCTGACCCTAAATATAACACACAAATGCACTGTCAACATTTCAACCATGTTGATATTTTTGAATGTTGAAATTTCCGTTCTTGTCGACCTAATGTCCACGTCGACATTCCGACCAGATCCATACTTGTTCCCAGGACGGTGTGGTTCATAAGACGCGTTTTACGTGAGCTACAGGATAATGCTTGATGCAAAGTACAAATCCCATAAGGAGGTGACACAGAGAATATTGTCCCCAGCAAGTCTCAGTTACTGCGTAACCTTAGAGCAGCACGGAGCAGCCCCATTCCTCAGGGCAGAACTTAACCTGATCTGGGATTAATCACTAGCGTGGAAGCCGCTGCTGGCTAACGTACAGGGGGTGCATCTGCTACAGGGCGGACCAGCCATCTGCTGTACAACGATTCCAGCTGCTCCCATACCTTGTCTCATTATACACTGCTATTAATGATAATGACATATGATACCCTGCCATGTATACACTAATCTCCAAAGGGCTGGTATGAGGCCAATCGCTGAGGTCACATTAGGGCAAAGAAAGTTCTATGAAAACTTCTTTGAGTTATCTCGGAAACAACACGATCGTATACGTACTATGAGCCCGATTACGACAATTGCACTAATGCAATCGCAGCTACGGTCACTTATGGACCACAATAGCGAACATATGCTAATCTCTACAAAAACGTTCCCTGAGCACAGGGACGTCCATTGCTGCCTTCTCATATCTGTGCGACGGTGTGTAACATCAGCGCAGATCGGGCAGCCACGCCGCTTCCAGGTGAAGAACGACCAGCCACAAGCACGGCGTCTCTCCTGACACACACAGAGTTCCCAACCCACCGAAGGTGATCGCGATGGCTAATATATCCACGCCCATGAAATGACGTCTAAACGGTCAGACACGCCTGCGTTTTTCTAACCAGCCCCCCGTTACCTCCCCCAAACGCTGACTACCTGTCACTCACTTTGCGAGTGATTCCTCTGTGCAATAATATCGCTGCATGTGCAATGGCTATCAATAGCGCGATCTGCGGAAATATCAGCATTGCGTAAATCTCGGTATCAGACCCTCTGCGCCTATTGTTCCTGATTCTGAGTCAGAACTATGAGATGAGGCGGGCGCACTTCCCATTTGCCGCACACTGCACATGCGCTAAGGAACTGGAGATGGGGTCTGCGCATCCGATGCGTCCACATGAGCAAGTAGCCAAATGTGAAGTTGATGTTTTTGAGTGACAACGCTGATACGTGGAACAAATGCAGCTCGTGGGAGTTGTTGTGGGCGTGTAGCATGACATCCGCGTTTAGGGCACCCGTGCGCAGATAGGACGCCTGTTTCCGACAGATCTTTTGTCCTCAGCACGGGGAAGGAACAAGTGCTGATCGTAATGATGACAGCCGTGACTGCCGACAGAAATAACAGTGGGCGTGCGGCTCATACGCGGATACAAGCACTGATGGGATGATACTCACATTATATATTACCAAGTAGGGCCTAGGCTGCCACGGAAGAAAGCAGAAGCGGCCACGGAAGCCTCAGAATCAGCCCCGTTGTGTGTCCTCGGTGGCTGTGCAGAGATAGGGTGATCCGGGGCATCATGCTGCGCAAGTTTGGCGTATTTGTTTTGTTACTACATCAAAGCCTAAAACCTCCTGGCGGAATCGGAAATCTCCGTCTCTCTCAGTCATTTGGAAAAAGAACTCAGACAGTGGTGTCATCATGTGTAACTGTAGTGATGTAAAGGAGGAGGCTTTGAACAATGTTACTCCCCATTCCACGCACCATGCTAATCGGGTAACGAATAACTGAACTGGGCTCAGCAGTTTAGCATTGGTCAAATTATGTGTGAGATAGCTCACAATTCAATCTCCCATTGTATATGTGACCTTGTGTGACTCTGTGTGTCAGGGTTCAGCCTAGGATCGGCCTCTCTCACCTCTGTGCCGGCTTCCCATGACTTTCTTGTGGTCAGACGTCTGGTGCAGTGAGGGGTGAGATGCTGAGTATTCTGCCTTGGGTGCTTTTGAGGACTTCCATGGTCGGCTGTGTGTTTTGGGGATCGGAGTTCCCATCATGGGCGCCGCCATGACAGTTCCTCTCATGTGACAGTCCTCCTAACCAATGGTAGCATGGTCTCAGTCAGCTGATGCTGTGCTCCAATAATCTGCTACCCCTGGGTATAAATCCGCCCCCAGAACTTCAAGTAACTGCTGTTCAACTTCTTTGTTCCAGTGATACTATGTTGCTCTGTGCTATTCCTGCAGAGAGTTACTTCAGCCTGCTCACAGTTCTCTAAAGTCTCCAGCTTTAGCTTCCTTGCTATTCTCAGTCTGAGAGTTAGTTCTCTCCTAGGGGCCCATTTATTAAGGATCGCATTTTGCAATGCGATCAGGGCATGCAGTATCGCCCATGATCGCATTGCAAAATGCGATCATACCGGCCGAATGTATGACCCGGCACATGCAGGGAGACGGGCTCCGAAAAGAGCCCGTCCCTGCGATGTGGCCGGAGCACATTCCGGGCTGCTGCGCATGCGCAGTCCCGCGGAGTGCACATGAGCGGCACCCATTGCCAGCGGAGGGATCTGGAAGATTCCTTCGCCGGCTCAAATGCGGTAAGTGCCCAAAGGACAGCGGCTAACGCTATCTGCAGATGGCGTTAGCTGCTGGGGTCAATATCGGGAATGCGAAGCATTCCCTATATTGATACATTTTGCAGCATCGCATCCCCCATAGAAACCTATGGGGGAGGCGGCTGCCGGCGGCAATGGAGGGATCGCAGCAGGTATCGGAGATCATCCTATATATAGATATCGGAGATACCTGCTGCGGTCCCTCCTTCATACATTCGGGGGATACTAAGTATTTGAGGTAAACCCCCGAAAACAGGAATTTATCTCAAATGATCTTTGATAAATGGGCCCCCTAGTACCATGTTTTTCTATGTCTGTGTGTCTTTGTATATGTGCTACTGAGGTGTCAGATTACCTGCTAGTACTAATTAGCTCCCACCTGCCTCTTTAAGCATTCCCAGCCAGTCTACAGCCCTGTGTTTGTCTGTGTAAATCTGCACCAGCATTCCTAGCTTTCCCAGTATATGCCTGTCTTCTCTCTTTCAGGGGTATTCAGTATGGGAGCGAAAACATCGTTTTTGCGTTAATATCAGAGGTATGACGTCAATATCGCAGGTTTTACTTTTACACCGTATTCAATTTCAAAGACATCGCAGTTTTGAAAAGTCTTTGATAAAAAACGGGGATAACTTTTCACCATTGAATAGGTGTCGAAAAAAAGTGCAGAATTGGGGTTTAGGGGTGCAGGCTTAAAAAAAATAGCCTGCACCCCTGGGAATGACATTTAAAAAAGAACTGTGTCAAAAAAAGTTTTAAAAAAAATAGGGACACCCCAAAAAATTAATTTAAAATTTGGGGTGAAAAAAAAAAATTGGGAAAAAATTGTATAACAATAGGGAAATAGGTTCAGGGCTATTCTGCATGTATGCGGCAGGTGTTTTGAAGAATAGAATTATAGCGGCAGGTGCACAAATGCAGAATTTAAAAAAATTTACTTTAGGGACTTAAAAATATGCTAGTACCCATTTACATGTACCCCAAATTTGATGGGACCACTTTAAAAAACTAAAAAAATAACCTAAGTGCTCTTCTGCAACACTTCTTCAATGTCGGGAAAAAAACACCTGCTGCGGCTATTTAAATCCCCGACTTTCAATTAAAGGCTAAAACGGGGGTACCCATAGTGATCCCCCATGTTTTTACAACTTTAGGGGGGTCTTACAATTTTTTTAAGGAAAAATTCGTAACTTTACGCAAATCCAACTTCGGAGTTTCCCGTTTTCGTTAATTTTATATTGAATACGGGGATAAGCGGGAGCGCGCCCGATACTTTAATGCAGGTAAAAACTCCGATATGAAACGTTAACTTCGACAGTGAAGTTAACGTTTCATATTGAATACCCCTCTTTGTCTCACTGTGCTAATCAGCTCCAGAATCTGTTACTCTCCCAGTATTTGCCTTTGTCCACTCTGCTCTGTGTCTTGTCTGTGCAAAGCAGTACCAGCATTTCCAGCACTCCCAGTATTTGCCTTTATTCACTCTGCTCTGTATCTTGTCTGTGCAAATTAGCACCAACATATTAACTATTTCCAGTCCATGCCTGTGTTCTAGCATCCAGATTCTTTCCCTGTTTTCTAAGCATTCAGATCCAGCTCCAGAGTTCAAGCATTCGGTTCACCTCCAGTATCATAGCATTCAATATAGTTTCCGGTCTTCTGCCATTCCCAGGTACCTGTCCAGAGGGCCACGACCTGCTCACTTGGTGCAGCGGAAAATCAAATCCCAATTGGAGGGGTCACTGGAGAAAACCACCAAGTGAGTTAGACTCCGTGCCTCTGGGCAGGTCTAGCCAAACCTGGGTTTGGCCACAACTAGGAGACCTAGTCACCCGAACCCCCCCGGCTCACTGTCCACCACAGAGGATCACTTGCACCAGATCGTGACACTGTGTATGTCACCCTAAGAATGTGACCCTATATGACTCTGTATGTGACCTTGTGTGACTCTGTGTATGGGACCTTGTGTCTCTGTGTATGTGACTCTGTGTATGGGACCTTGTGTGACTGTGTGTGTGACTGTGTAACTCTGTGTGTGACTGTATGTGACTGTGTGACTCTGTATATGTCGCCCTAAGAATGTGACCCTGTATGACTCTGTATGTGACCTTGTGTGACTCTGTGTATGGGACCTTGTGTGACTCTGTGTATGGGACCTTGTGTCTCTGTGTATGTGACTCTGTGTATGGGACCTTGTGTGACTCTGTATGTGACCTTGTGTGACTCTGTATATGTGACCTTGTGTGACTCTGTGTATGTCACCCTAAGAATGTGACCCTATATGACTCTGTATGTGTGACCTTATGAGTGTTGCCCTATGAGTCTCCGTATGTGTGACCCAGAGCCATAACTAGACTTTTTTGTGCCCTGGGCTGGAAAAAGTATTGGTGCCCACCTATATTTTATTTATTTTAAATGTCATAAGACGCACGCCCGAAAAAGAGGTGTAGCCTCATGGGGAAGGGCCATTACAAATCTGATTTGTCCCGTACGATAATGAAGTGGTACCAATCCTGTTGTACCATTGTTATCCAGGTGTCACTGCCAAAGACAGTGTGAGTCCAATAGCCAGTGGCGTAATAAGGGTATATGGAGCCCAGGGCAAGTTGAAAAATGGACCCTATCCCCCCTCTATGTGCGCGAGCCAAAAATGGACGTGTTCACATACCACAAGAAAAATGGGGCGTGTCAACATGACACCCACACCTTTCTCGTCACTCTGGAAACATTCCTTTCCATTCCATATGCAATACACAAAAGGTAGTAGCGCTAACAGTCAATACTATTGACTACAAAATACAGTCAGGTGCATAAATATTGGGACATTGACAGAATTTTCATATTTTGGCCTCTATTCACCACCACAATGGCTTTGAAATGAAACAAACAAGATGTGCTTTACCTGCAGACTTTCAGATTTAATTTGAGGGTAATTACATCCAAATCAGGTGAACGGTATAGGAATTAGTGGGTCCTCACAAGTTGCGATATCCAAGAGTAGCAGATACTTGGCTGTGACCGATAGCTGGCGTTTCCTGGTGGCTGATTTCCTGATTTCCCAAAGGCTGCTTTAGACAAAGTGATAAATCCACATGGATATGACCAATAGAGGTGCACCTCTATGCAGTGAAACGCGTCATGCTTTTATTTAGGATCATCACCCTTCATCCATTCACCTCTATTGGTCGATCGCTCCATATGTAAGGTGTCTGACTGCCATGTGAGAGGTGGTTGGTTTGAGTCCCGAGTATGACAGTATTTTGAACGTGTGTGTTAAATAAAAGAGGATGTGGCTGAAGGTGCTTTGGGAGGTGGCCAGATGGAGGGGGAGTCAGCCAGGGACATACTTGCCTACTTTTGAAAAAGTATTTCAGGGAGATTGTGAAAACAACACCTACGAGCGCGCGTTAAACTGGGCGTGTACTGCTACATCTGGGGGGCGTGTCATAAAATTGATTTACATCCACATGTAAATGAGCCCCAAAGCTGTTACTAAGATCTACTTGTTGATGAAAATATACTGATACTTCTCAGAAAATGCCTGTAGCAGTAGGGATCATTGTGCCTTATACCCAATGCAGGGAAATTATACTAATGATCCCATTTAAATGTATATATCTCTGTTTTTTCTTTTATAGAACAGTATCATAATGGGGGTAAGGTGAAATGAGGGAGATTACTGGACTCTTCAGGGAGACAGGGAGATTGCTGCTATTTCAGGGAGTCTCCCTGACAATGAGGGAGGGTTGAAAGTATGGCCAGGGATAAGATAGGGGCAGCATATAAACAGAATTGACAGGCAAGAACAGCGCCCCCTGCCCTGCGGTGCTCTGCGCCGTGGCACATGTCGCACCACCCTAGTTATGGTGTGACCTTATGAGTGTGATGCCATGTGACTCTGTATGTGTGACCATATGAGTGTGATGCTATGTGACTCTGTATGTGTGACCCTATGAATGTGACCCTATGTGACTCTGTATGTGTGACCCTATGTGACTGTATGTGTGAGCCTATGCGACTCTGTATGTGTGACCATATGACTGTGACCCTATGTGACTCTGTAATTGTCACCCTATGAATGTGACTCTGTATGTGTGATCCTATGTGACTTTATATGTGTGACCATATGAGTGTGATGCTATGTGACTCTGTATGTGTGACCCTATGAATGTGACTCTGTATGTGTGATCCTATGTGACTTTGTATGTGTGACCATATGAGTGTGATGCTATGTGACCATATGTGACTGTATGGGTGAGCCTATGCGACTCTGTATGTGTGACCATATGACTGTGACCCTATGTGACTCTGTATGTGTGACCCTATGAATGTGACTCTGTATGTGTGACCGTATGTGACTCTGTATGTGTGACCCTATGTGACTGTATGTGTGAGCCTATGCGACTCTGTATGTGTGACCATATGACTGTAACCCTATGTGACTCTGTAATTGTCACCCTATGAATGTGACTCTGTATGTGTGATCCTATGTGACTTTATATGTGTGACCATATGAGTGTGATGCTATGTGACTCTGTATGTGTGACCCTATGAATGTGACTCTGTATGTGTGATCCTATGTGACTTTGTATGTGTGACCATATGAGTGTGACCCTATGTGACTCTGTATGTGTGACCATATGTGACTGTATGTGTGAGCCTATGCGACTCTGTATGTGTGACCATATGACTGTAACCCTATGTGACTCTGTATATGTGACCCTATGAATGTGACTCTGTATGTGTGACCCTATGTGACTCTGTATGTGTGACCATATGAATGTGACTCTGTATATGTGACCCTATGAATGTGACTCTGTATGTGTGACCATATGAGTGTGATGCTATGTGTCTGTATGTGTGACCATATGCAGGCCCGCCATGAGCCATGGCGGGCCCCGGTAATAGGGGGCGTGGCCTAATAGGGGGAGGTGTGGCCACGCCCCCTTGCCGAGAGGGAAAAAAAAATTTGCGGCGATGCGTGCTGGGGGGGCGCTCTGAGCCCCCTCAGCCCGGGGCAAAGCCAGGGGGGGCACGATCAGTGTGATCGCTCCCCCGCACAGGCATAGGAGACTGCTGCGGCTGCTGCTCAGCAGCCACGAGCAGTATCCAACTGCAGCTCAGCACACACTGTGTGCTGGGCTCCTGTGAGGGGGGGTGCGCCGAACCCAGGCCCCCGCTGGGCCCCTCAAAAAGCCTGGGCCCGGGTATTCTGTACCCGCTCCCCCCCTTCTCGGCGCCTCTGACCACATTAGTGTGATGCTACATGACTCTGTATGTGTGACCCTACGTGACTCTGTATGTGTGACCCTATGTGACTCTGTATGTGTGACCCTACGTGACTCTGTATGTGTGACCCTATGTGACTCTGTATGTGTGACCCTATGTGACTCTGTATGTGTGACCCTATGTGACTCTGTATGTGTGACCCTATGAATGTGACTGTATGTGTGACCCTATGAATGTGACTGTATGTGTGACCCTATGTGACTCTGTATGTGTGACCCTATGTGACTCTGTATGTGTGACCCTATGAATGTGACTGTATGTGTGACCCTATGAATGTGACTGTATGTGTGACCCTATGTGACTCTGTATGTGTGACCCTATGAATGTGACTGTATGTGTGACCCTATGAATGTGACTGTATGTGTGACCCTATGTGACTCTGTATGTGTGACCCTATGAATGTGACTGTATGTGTGACCCTATGTGACTCTGTATGTGTGACCCTATGAATGTGACTGTATGTGTGACCCTATGTGACTCTATATGTGTGACCCTATGAATGTGCCCCTATTATTATTATCATTTATTTATATGGCGCCACAAGTGTTCCACAGCGCCTTAAAAGGTACATAAACAAATATGCTGATTTACAGTGACTTACAGTAAAGTACAGTACAATACAATACAGGACATGGATAATATACATTGCTACATTCGCAAACATAACACACAGATAAGCAACAATGCAAAGCAATCAAGTGTTAGGTGCCCTGGTAGAGAGTAAGAAGTAGATGAAGGTAGAGTAAGGAGAAGCACAAGAGGGGAGAAGGCCCTGCTCATAGGAGCTTACATTCTAAGGGGGAGGGACAGACAAACAGGGGTGACACAGATGGGGTAGGCAGGGAGGAAGGAGTATGTAGCAGCAAGTTAAGCTGAGAGCTGGAAGGCTTTGATGAAATAGTGGGTCTTGAGAGCCTGTTTGAAGGATTGAAGAATGGTGGAGAGTCTGATGGGGAGTGGGAGAGAGTTCCAAACGTGGGGAGCAGTGCGGGCAAAATCTTGGAGGCGGGAGTGGGAGGAAGTAATCAATTGGCATGAGAGGCGGCGTGTATTAGTTGAACGAAGAGGGCGGTACAGGAGAGTGAAGGGAGATGAGATCAGAGATGTAAATGGGAGAGGAATGGCTGAGGGCTTTGTAAGTGAGTGTGGGACCCTTAAATTGGGTTCTAAAAGGGGAGGGGAGGGGAGGCAGATGCAGAGCATTTTGAGAGGACAGACTGGAGAGGGGAGAGACTAGAGTTGGGGAGTCCAGATAGGAGGAGGTTACAGTAGTACAATCTGGAGATGACCAATGTGTGTATGAGGGTTTTAGTGGCATCCTGGGTGAGAAAGAGTTTAATCTTGGAAATATTTTTAAGATGTAAACAACAGGACTGTGAGAGATTCTGGATATGTGGTTTGAATTAGAGGGAGGAGTCCAGGATAACTCCAAGACAGCGCACTTTGGGGCTATAGGAGATAGTTGTGCCATCAATTGATAAAGAAATGGTGGGAAGTGTGGTTATGTAGGTGGTTGGGAAGATGATTAGCTCAATCTTAGACATATTAAGTTTAAGAAATCGCTGGGACATCCAGGAAGAGATGGCAGATAGACAGTTGGAAACACGAGTGAGGAGAGATGGAGAGAGATCAGGGGAGGAAAGGTAGATCTGAGTATCATCAGCATAGAGATGATATTGGAGGTCAAAAGAACTGATGAGTTCACCTAGTGAGGATGTATAGAGTGAGAAAAGGAGAGGTCCAAGAACAGAACCTTGGGGAACACCTACTGCAAGAGGCTGTGGGGGAGAAGAGGAGTCATGAGAGCAGACAGAGAAGGATCGGTCAGAGAGGTAGGAGGCTAGCCAGGAGAGGGCAGTGTCACATAGACCAAGGGAGTGAAGGATTTGTAGAGGGTGGTCCACAGTGTCGAAAGCAGCAGAGAGGTCAAGGAGAATGAGTAGAGAGTAGTGGCCCTTGGATTTAGCAGCAAGGAGGTCATTGCTGACTTTTGTGAGGGCAGTTTCAGTGGAGTGAAGAGAATGGAAGCCAGACTGAAAAGGGTCAAGGAGGGAGTGGGAGGAAAGAAAGGTGGTAAGGCATTTGTAAACAACATGCTCAAGGAGCTTGGAGGCAAAAGGGAGGAGAGAGATGGGACGGTAGTTGGAGAGAGTGTTAGAATCAAGGGTAGGTTTTTTAGTATGGGGAGACAAAGGCATGTTTGAATGCAGACGGGACAGTGCCTGATGATAGGGAGAAATTAAGGAGGTGGGCAAAATGGGAGCAGGCAGAAGGAGAGAGGTAGCGGAGGAGACGTGAAGGAATATAATCAAAGGGGGAGGTGGAAGGGGGGAAGGACTGGATGAGGGACATTACTTCCTCTCCAGATACAGGGGAGAAGAAAGTTAGTGGTTAAAATGGAAGGAGAGGGGTGATCAGGAAAAAGAGGAGGTGGATAGCAGGGGGACTGGTGGGATATGATGTCCTGATGTATGGAGTCAATTTTAGATGTAAAGTAGGTAGCAAAGTCAAGGGCAGAGAGCGAGGAGAGGAGGCGAGGAGGGGGAGGGCGGAGGAGGGAGTTGAAGGTGGTGAAGAGACGCTGGGGATTTGAGGATTGAGAGGAGATGAGGTTCTTGAAATATGACTGTTTAGAGAGGGAAAGGGCAGCAGTGTATGATGAGAGCATAAATTTGACATGGAGAAAATCTGCTTTAGAACGTGATCTTCTCCACTGTTGCTCGGGAGTTCGCAAACACTTTTGCAGGTATCTGGTGCATTTGGAATGCCAGGGTTGAGGTGTAAATCTGTGAGGGTGAATAGTGATCGCCGGAGCAACAGAGGGCCGGATTCAGAGCCGGACGCTCTGACAGAGCGCTCGCTCTGAATCAGGGCCGGCCCTCTGGTTTTGCAGAACAGCCTCCTGGCCGCTCGCATAGCTGTGGGTGACCACCCACAGCTATAACAGGTGGCCATGATGATGGTCGCAATGGTCAAGACCATCGTGACCATCGGGCTTGCGACGAGACCCTTGTGGTAGGGTCTCATTGCCGCAAGCCCTGGAGTGCTTTCGGCTCAAACAGAGCCGAAAGCACTCCCACTGACATCACTTCTGATGTCAGTGGGGCCGGCCCCAGATGGTAGGCGTTCCCATGGGAACGCCTCGGTCTGGGCAGCCATGCCCCCGGCCCGCCCACCAAAGGGGGCGTGCTGTCACTCAACATCGACAGCAGGCCCTCTTTGGTACGAGACCCTGAGCGACGGTTTGCCCGTCGCTATCCGGGTCTCGCGCACGACGGAGCCGGCTCCGTCATGCACATGCGCACTGGGCCACCATCGACCTGCTTGCGAGCGCATAGCGCTCGCGAGCGGGTCTGAATCAGGACCAGAGCAGAAGTAAGGGAGGTGTTGTATAGGGAAATGGCTTGTTCAGGGCAGGAGAGAGACAGGATAGGAGAGCAAAGTTAATCAAGCTGGGAAGAAAAAGAAATGGTGTCAATAGCCTCAATGTTATGCTTAGTGATGGTGGCCTTAGGAGGTAGAGGAAGGGAAGGAGAGAGGGATAGGTTAAAAGAGAGAAGGTGATGGTCAGAGAGGGGGAATTGGAGTAATCAGAAATATCACAATGGTGAGTGAAGACCAGGTCAAGTGAATGCCCACTCACATGGGAGGGTGAGGAGGTCCATTGGGAGAGACCAAATGAAGACGTGAGGGTAAGGAGTTTGGGGACAGAGGCTTCTGTAGGAATATCAATAGGAATATTAAAGTCACCTAGGATAATAGAGGGAAGGTCAGAGGAGAGACAGTGAGGGAAACAGGAAGCAAAGTTGTCAATAAATTTGGAATGAGGGCCAGGGGGACGGTAAATGACAGCGACTCTAAGGTGAACTGGTTGGAAGAGGCGTATAGCATGAACCTCAAATGTATAGAAAGTAAGAGATGGTTCAGAGGGTAGGAGTTGGTAGGAGTAACCGGGGGATAGAAGGACCCCTACCCCACCACCATGGCGACCCCCAGGCCGAGGGGTATGAGAGAAGATGAGTCCCTCAGAGGACAGAGCAGCAGGGGAAGTGGTGTCAGAGGGTGAAATCCAGATTTCAATAATGGATAGGTGATGCAAATTTTTAAAGATGAAAAGATAATGGGTGGGTATGAGTTTGTTACATACTGATCTGGCATTCCAGAGGGCACAGCATAGAGGGACAGTGTTTGTGGGAGAGATGTGAATTAGATTATTTGGGTTGTTGTAGCGATAAGGTGAGTTTAATATGGGTGGCCAAGATGAATGTAGTGGAGAGATTATGTGGGGACCAGTGCTGGGAAGGGAACGTGTAGGTGGTTGGCAGGGAAGGAGTTTAATATGATGAGGGTGGGGTGGGGTGACATGGAGAGGGGGTTTGGAGGAGGGATTATCAGTGGGGTAGTAGGACATAGGAGGGGTAGAAGAGAATGAAAGTGTAGTAGTGGGAGA
Organism: Taudactylus pleione; assembly: GCA_031769625.1. Lineage (NCBI taxonomy): Eukaryota > Metazoa > Chordata > Amphibia > Anura > Myobatrachidae > Taudactylus > Taudactylus pleione. The sequence continues at coordinate 4,009,917 of JAUIMM010000230.1, forward strand.
GGAGAGGATGTGACTCTGTATGTGACTCTGTATGTGTGACCATATGAATGTGACCCTATGTGACTCTGTATGTGTGCCCCTATGTGACTCTGTATGTGTGACCCTATGTGACTCTGTATGTGTGACCCTAGGTGACTCTGTATATGTGACTCTGTATGTGTGACCATATGCATGTGACTCTATGTGTGACCATATTAATGTTACTCTCTATGTGTGACCCAATGTGACTCTGTATGTGTGATCATATGAATGTGACCCTATGTGACTCTGTATATGACCCTATGTGACTCTGTATGTGTGACCATACGGATGTAACCCTATGTGACTGTATGTGTGACCCTATGTGACTCTGTATGTGTGACCCTATGTGACTCTGTATGTGTGACCATATGTGACTGTATGTGTGACCATATGTGACTCTGTATGTGTGACCCTATGTGATTCTGTATGTGTGACCTTATGTGACTCTGTATGTGTGCCCCTATGTGACTCTGTATGTGTGACCATATGAATGTGACCCTATGTGACTCTGTATGTGTGACTCTATGTGACTCTGTATATTTTATTTATTACCAGTTATTTATATAGCGCACACATATTTCGCAGCGCTTTACAGAGAATATTTGGCCATTCACATCTGTCTCTGCCCCAGTGGAGCTTACAGTCTACATTCCCTATCACACGCACACACCCTTACACACTACTGTTAATTTTTTGTTGGAACCCAATTAACCTACCAGTATATTTTTGGAGTGTGGGAGGAAACCGGAGTACCCGGAGGAAACCCACGCAAGCACAGGGAGAATATACAAACTCCACACAGTTGGGGCCATAGTGGGAATCGAACCCACGACCTCAGTGCTGTGAGGCAGTAATGCTAACCATTACACCATCTGTGCTGCCCTGAATATGTGACCCTATGTGACTCTGTATGTGTGACCATATGCATGTGACTCTGTATGTGTGACCATATTAATGTTACTCTCTATGTGTGACCCTATGTGACCCTATGTGACTCTGTATGTGTGACCATATGGATGTAACCCTATGTGACTCTGTATGTTTGACCCTATGTGACTCTGTATGTGTGACCATATGTGACTCTGTATGTGTGACCTTATGTGACTCTGTATGTGTGACCTTATGTGACTCTGTATGTGTGCCCCTATGTGACTCTGTATGTGTGACCATATGAATGTGACCCTATGTGACTCTGTATGTGTGACCATATGAATGTGACCCTATGTGACTCTGTATGTGTGACCATATGAATGTGCCCCTATGTGACTCTGTATGTGTGACCATATGAATGTGCCCCTATGTGACTCTGTATGTGTGACCCTATGTGATGCTGTATGTGTGACCTTATAAATGTGACCCTATGTTAGTGAACACAAATGTTTAGTAAACAAAGGTAGAACCAGAGACAGCAAATCCTGCTCAACGCGTTTTACTGTTATAATAGTGTCCAGCTTCCTCATATAATGGTCTATATATACCCTTAATCACTAATTCATCAACACGATACACGTGTTCAGATTGTAAAACATATAAACAGTCCATTAATAATATATAATTCTATAATAAAATATCTGTAAGGCAATCCCACTAAGTTCTGTGTTCATATTCCATAAAATAGATAAAAAAATGACCTTTATAATATTGATTGCGTTATCTCCGATGTCTGAGGTCCTGTTCATGTGATCAAACATGATCACGTGACTCTGATCCCTCGGTCATACTCCGGAGTATAACTCCACCTCCTCATTCTCTGGCTGGTCACGTGACTCTGATCCCTCGGTCATACTCCGGAGTATAACTCCACCTCCTCATTCTCTGGCTGGTCACGTGACTCTGATCCCTCGGTCATACTCCGGAGTATAACTCCACCTCCTCATTCTCTGGCTGGTCACGTGACTCATGCTGCTTTATGGTAGTGCATGGATATACACCAATGAGAGAGCCTGTATCTGATGTGCAATAAGACACTATGGAACTTTAATTGACTATTGGTCCATTAGAGATATATATGGTCTATTATTAATTTCAACTATAATGGTAATCTAGCCTTATATGTTAATAAATTTGGGATTTTTTTATTTTAAACCGTCCATTTGTATTCAGTGTGTTAGCGCTGGTTCTACATTTGTTTATTCGCATATTACAGTTAGGGGTTGACACCCCCTTTGTCAGCAGCTCTCGTACAACGCTCTTTGCTTTGTAAAATTACAAATGTTTAGTAAGCAGAACTTCATAGGTTGTGCAGCCATTTTACATTGTGTAGTGTCACTCCTCCGCAGACTGTCTCCACTTTACATTCATCCTCCTGTCGTAGAGTGCTGCTCTCTCCCTTGCTAAGCTTTCCTTCTTCAGGTCTGTCATCTCCTCTCAGTCCTCCAACCCCAGTCTCCTCTTTGCCACATTCATTACGCAATCCTTTGCTCCGCCTCTCCTCCCCTCCCACACCCCCTTACTGCCGCTAACTTTGCCTCCTTTTTCACCCACAAAATCAGGAAATCTCCGCCCGCACCTCTCCATCCTCCCCCTTTCCAGCCACTCCCTCTGTGCCTCCCCTCCCCTCCCCTCACTACGAGCGATGATGCCCCTTTCCTGATCTTATCCTCTCCCCCTCTAACTGCCACCCGGATACCCTCCTCTCTCGCCTCCTTCGCTCCCTGCCTGCTCCCACCTTGCTCACCTCATCAGTCTATCCCTCTCCTCTGGCATCCTCCCCCTCTTCCTTCAAACATGCCGCTGTCTCTCTCATTCTAAAAAAAACAACCTTGCCCGTCCTCACTCTCTAACTGCTCTCTAACTGCCACCCATCTCTCTTCTCCCTTTTGCCTCGAAAGTACTTGAGCGACTTGTCTACAACTGTCTCATCTGCTACCTTTCTGATAATTCCATCCTTGATCACCTGTAATCTGGCTTTCAGCCCCACCACTCTTCTCACTGCCAAATGCAGGGGCCATGTCTTCCTGCTCATCCTCCTGCACCTCATCCACGTCATGACATCTCCCCCATAGTTCCAAGGAGCAGCCGGCGGACCGGACGCGACGCTGGATGCAGGAGCGGGGTTCAAGGTAAGTATTTTTTTTTTTAATAAGCTGCACTACAGGGGCATTATTATGGGGGCAGGGGCATTACCACAGGGGCATTACTATGGGGGCATAGGCAATAAGGGGCATTACTAATGGGGCATGAGCACTACAGGGGCATTACTATTGGGGCATGGGCACTACAGGGGCATTACCACAGGGGCATTACTATGGGGGCATGAGCACTACAGGGGCATTAATGTAAGGGCACAACAGGGATATTACTATGGGGCATGGGCAATACAGGGGCATTACTATGAGAGCATGGGCACTACAGGGGCATTACTATGAAAGCATGGGCACTACAGGGGCATTAATATGGGAGCATGGGTACTACAGGGGCATTACTGTATGGTGGGCACTACAGGGGCATTACTATGGGGGTATTAACATATGGGCATTACTATGGTGGCATTACAATATGGGCACTACTGCAGGGGGAATTACATGGGGGGCGCCAAATTACTGTCTTGCCCCTGGTGTCAAAAATCCTAGTTTCGGCCCTGCCGTGGATCACCCTCTCCAGCTATGTACTCCCAAGACCACTGGTCTCTCTGACATGTTATTGCACAGTTAATTCTAAGGATACATTACATTCCTGTCCTGTTTTTGAACACAAATATGAAAAGAAAAACATTTTGAGCACAAAATCAGATTCTGGAGGTACATGGAAATGGTACTTACATATTTTTACCAAATGTGGCAGGTTTTTGGAAGGTTATTCAGACAACACGTCTGTTTCATTAGCAGTTATGCGAGTTGGACAGTTTTCAAGGTTCCTGCATCATAATTCACCTTTCAGCACGCACTGAACATTTTTATTACTAAGCAAACTCTATAATTTTATTTTCTTGCTACACCAATAACTGTCACTTTACCATGAATACAGCGGCTGTCTTGAGTTGTGAAATATTTTATTTGTGAAAGCGTTTTCAGGGCCTCATTCAGCTCACAAGTCTGCAATCGCATGCACCCGCTTGCCGCTAAATTATGCAAATGAATGCGATCGCAGGGTGATCGCAGCACTATACCAAGACGCCCACCACTGTATGAATCTGCCCACTTCCCATTACATACATCCACAAGTCAGCGAAAACATTGTTAACATCGGACCCATATGCACAGTTGTGGTTGAGCTGACCCTGACTCACAAACTGCGAAACTACCTGTCGCCATCTAGACCTCTAACTGCGAATGCCATCGCAGGGGCTTAATTATGCATGCCCCTGTAACGGTGTTCAAATGCACAGGCACGCCTGCGTTCCTTCGACCGCTCCCCCTCTCCACCCCCAAACGGCACTTCCTGTCAATCATTTCTCAATGGCTCTACGTATCCGCTGAAATCGCATCGGCCGCTTTGCGCACGTGCGATGCGGTTCATATGCAGAATGCAAACATCGACTACTGATCCATGATGAATGAGATCCTCAGATCTCTGCTTTCTGACAGAGGATCTAATGTGTCCCTGATTTTCCAAAAACACAGTTGTTGGTTCTTAAAATTCATATAAATGCATCTGTGGAAAAATCTAACAAATAACTTATTTCCCACTAATTGAATGTATAGGACGCACTGCAGCTGGATTCAGTATAAATGGCACTCGGGGGGTGATTCAGCACAGGACGGAATTGCAATGCTGCACGCAAACAGCTTTACAATTCCGTCCTTGCAAATGCAGCAAGAGGCGTGTGACACCCCTTGCTGAGTTTGTGACCCCAGCACAGGGCCGGTGCTACCATTAGGCAACCTTAAGCAGTTGCCAAAGGACGCAAGCCACTGGAGGGCACCGCTGAGTCCACAAAGAAAAAAATGACCGGCATAATTCATGGCTGAGTGACATATAATGAATTTGTGGCACAGCTGTGTGGCATTATATGAATTTGCAGCAGTGTTATGAGGTACACTATGATTTGAATTTCGGACACTGCTGTGTGGCATGTTATTTACAGTAACTGGCGAGACTGATGCGTGGCATAATATAAATTGGAGGGAGCAGGGCTGGTTGGTGAAATGTCGTCTAGGGTGCCCGGAAACCTTCCAAAGGCCCTGCCCCAGCACTACGACCGAGGTCGCAGGCTGAGACAACCATCGGTTGCGATGGTGGACAGCGCCGGCCAGCTGAGTAAGGGGCCTATTCATCAACACTAAAATAACGTTTTTAAGGACATTTTCCTTAATTAACGTTATTTTAGTATTCATGAACACACTTAGCAAGGAGATATCAGTGATATCTCCTGTGTTAAGTCCCCGTGCGTTCATTTCCATTAGTACATTAGTATGGGGATATGGAAATTATGGTATTCATCAAATTCCGAAAATTATGTATTCTCAGAATTTAATGGAGTTACTATTCGCCACTGCGAGGTGGCGAATAGCAGGTGACACTTACCTGCTTCCAGCTGGACAGGTCCCCTGACGTCTCCCTCCTGAGCTCTAGTCCATCCTCTGGCTCCTGTGGCTGCTCGGACACTGTGTTCTCCCAGCAGAACACAATAAAGTTTAGAAAAAAAAAACTTTTTTTTTTTTCTAAACTGTACTGTGGTGTGCTGGGAGACCATGTGTCAGAGCAGCTGCAGCGGGCAGGTAAGTGCGGGGATGGGGGGAGGTAAGCGGAGGGGGGGACACACAAAATTACCGCAGCTGTAGGCAGTGCTACGCATGCGCTGGGTTTACGAATGTAACAGCGTATGCGCAGCACAGATTACAGCTGCGGTAAGTTAGTGTATAGAGGGAAAACTATCTATTTCCCGAAAAGCTGTCATCGCAAAAATGACAGCTTTTCGGAATAGATACTTATAGGGAGGAGGAATAATGAATCCCCCGGTAATCAGGTAGAACTCCATGCGAGCTCTAAACCTAATTACCTCCAGAGAAATTATAAGGTATGATGAATAGGCCCCTAAGCCTCAGTTTACACAGGCTGGCCGGCTTGCAAGGCCAGGAAACTGCGTCCGTGGATGTAGTTCCTGGCCTTTCCACTCCTGGAAAACGCCAACCGTACCCGCCTCCGCACCGCCCCGTAAATGCCTCTACCTCTCAATCAGGCAGAGGCGTACAGGGGCCTGTGTGCGATCACCCAATAATCGGGAATCTGCGTTCAGCATTGCAGATACGTGCAATGCTGAATCAGGGCCTTGGCGCACTATAAGTCACACAATGGCCTTGATTCTGAGTTAGACACAATGCCGATGCTCATGAAACTGAATGATTTTCTTTACTGCATTAGAGTCGCAGTTGCGATTTCAGACGCACACACGGAGAAGTGTGGGGCTGTGACTGAGAGGTGACTAATCAGATGTATGAAGATGGTCCGTCTTATGGGTGAGTTGCTGAAGCGTTTGGTACACAGACGATTAATCACTCGCAGAGGACGCCATACTCAGACAGGGAATCTGCACCCAGGGGCGTGCGAGAGGGGACTGGGAGCGGGTACTAATTACCCCGACCCGGGCTTGCTGAAGGGACCCGGATTCCAATGCCGCCACCCCCTCCCTGAGAAGCCAGCACACACAAGCGCAGCAGTCTCCTCTGCCTATGGGGGAGGAGCGATCATCCTGATCGTGCTCCCCCCCGAATTTGTGATGGGCTTAGAGGCTCACAGCGCCCCCCTCAGCATTGCTGCAACTATGTTTTTTTTTAACGGGGTGTGGCCACGCTGGCTTGATTAGACCACGCCCCCCTTCACCCAGCCCAGCTCTTGGCAGCCGTGTCTGCACCTGTCATATAGTCACAGACACACCTGCGTCTTACTCACAGTCAGACCCAATGATGTGTGTACTGATTGGCATTACAATGTTACTTTTCATTGTTAATAATTTATTTCAATATTTATTAACTTATAATAATGCATAGTGCAGCAGGGAACCAGCAGTAATAGTGACTGTCATGATGTAAAGTCAGGAGCAGAAATAGAACTCTGATCGCCTGTTGTTGCAGGTCTGACTGATGTGTGACTTATGTGCACTCGCAAGCGGGTCTGAATCAGGCCCCGAGTTCGAGTTCTGAATCACTTTGGGGTACCGAGTCCTGGTTTGGATCTTCCCATGGTTCGGAACTCAGGGCCTGATTCAGACCCGGACGCTCTGACCAGAGCGCTCGCTCTGAATCAGGGCCGGCCTACCTAAAATTGGTGCGGCCTCCTGGCCGCTCGCTTAGCTGTGGGTGACCACCCACATCTTATGCGAGCGTCCATTATGATGGTCGCGATGGTCAAGACCATTGGGCTTGCGACGAGACCCTTGCGGTAGAGTCTCGGTGACCGCAAGCCCTGGAGTGATTTTGGCTCTATCAGAGCCAAAATCACTCCCACTAACATCACTAGTGATGTCAGGGGGGCGGACCCAGACGGTAGGCGTTCCCATGGGAACGCCTCCGTCTGGGCAGCCACGCCCCCGGCACGCCCACCAAAGGGGGCGTGCTGTCAATCACCATCGACAGCACGCCCCCTTTGGTGCGAGACCCCGAGCGACGGCTTCCCCGTCGCTCGCCGGGTCTCACGCATGCGCACGACGGATCAGCCTCCGACGTGCGCATGCGCATTTGGGTACCATCGATCCGCTTGCGAGCGTCCTGCGCTCGCGAGCGGGTCTGAATGAGACCCTCAGATTATAAACTGAACTCGGGTTTTGGATTGCATGTAAACAAGTCAAAATGATGTAATTTTAGCTGTTGTTTTATTTATTAAAAAAAAAATTAAAAATACATATCCAAAACCAAAAACACATTCCTATACAGTACTACAGAGATTCCAGTACTAAGCTGCCATCAGCAATGGTAAGACAAGCTGTAAGTGACCAATATGTTGCTCAGATCTGTAGTGCCACAGACAAGCATTTAAGGGGTCTAGTTACTAAGCAGTGTTAGGAGACAGAGTGAAAGGTGATAAGGTACCAGCCAATCAGCTCCCAACTTTCATTTTTCAAACACAGCCTGTGAGATGACAGTTGGGAGCTGATTGGCTGGCACCTTATCACTTTCTTATCACTTTTCACTCTGTCTCCTAACACTGCTTAGTAACTAGACCCCTCAGTATTCCAGTGTAAGCTGTATCCATCTTCAGGAGATGAAGCTAAACCTCCACTGCTGTGGGTGAGATAAGACCATTGCTTCCTGTATGTACATACACAATCTGCCATTTTGAAAGAGAAATGTTGATATAAAGTTTGTAACAATCAGCGCTGCAACACACAGTGTACGGGTCCCAACTTGTGCACACAAAGGAGCTCATTCAGACCCGCTCGCTAGATGCGTTCGCTCGGACCCTGTGTATGCAAACAGGGCCATCTCTTCCATTGGGCTTGTTGGGCAGCTGCCCAATGGCCCAAAGCTTGTAGGGGCCCGCCACCCTGCATCCCCTGACGCTGCAGCCAGTTGGTAAATTTGTGATAGTTTTATAAGCCGGCCGCCGGTGCGCTGTACTCTGATCTAACCACCCCCAACCCCCCCCCCCCCCGGTGACGAGTACTCACCTCAGACCCAGTTTCACTTAATCCGCCAGCTTCAGACCAGTCAGACAGGGTCTCTCTGCATGTGTGGGAGGTCTAATGGGCATGCAGGAGGGTTTCATTTTATTGACCATTTACATTTCTTTCCAGTGAATGGGTGAGTAGGGGCCCCAGTGCATTGCTTTGCCCAGGGCCCACACTGCTGTTAAGACAACCCTGTGTGCAAATCCAGCGCACGCCCAGCAAGGCAGGCGAGCGCACGGCAAGGCATAGGCACGCCCACTATGTCTTGGCGTGCGATCACTTTGTGTATGCAGGCGCCCACCAGCCATTCATAAGACGGCCACTTGCGCGCGTCATCTCCTGGAAGTGCATGAAACCATTGGTACTTCGAGCACCATCGGATGCGATCGCAGCGCTAGAGGTTGACTATACCCCGCTGCAAGCACTGCAATTACTTCAGTGTGAAATACAACCAGGTGACGTGTACTCTGACGCTGCCTGTTAATTATGCACGCCTCTGAAATGGCGTTGAGACACACAGGCACGCCTGCGTTCTCACCTCCACTCCCTCGTTTCTAGTGGCCTGCCCCTGTCACCACCCACAAACGGCTTCTCCTGTCACTCACTCTGCTGGGCTGTCTATGCTGGGCGAATGCACGCTACCCGATCTCTCGCAGTCGTTCGCGCGCGCACATTGCATTGCGTATGCATGCGCAGAAAGTGACAATCGGCCAGCTACAAGCGATAGCATCCTAGCGACCGGGTCTGAATCAGCTTTAAAGACCCAAATGCCACACGGGGATGCCAACATTCAAGCCTTACTGGAGAAACTACCTCTTTGATAGTGTTCTGGACATTTTAAGATAATCAGCGTTATAGTCAGTTGAGTGAGACATATAACCAGCATCAAATCTATAGTGTGATGGAGCTGTAGTAAATTGATAGAAATATAATGTATTAGAACTGTAAAATTGATTTTCAGATAAATGAATAGGAACTTTTAGTAGATATCTGGTAGTATATAAGGTAAAGTTAATTAAGTTATGAGATAGTATATCTGATCCTAGTTGAATTTTACAGTGGTTTATTGAATTACAGTCTTAAGTAGTCTGCAATACCAATTAAGTCCCATTATTGTGATATGTCTGTGTTTTATTTGTATTGTACTTTATGTTAATCTCATTAAACCCTAACCTAAGTAATTATTTAAGCGATGTGTCCCACCTTAGCCTTTATGGTAGTGTCTTTAGTAATAAATGATGATTTATTTTGGCACAAAACCTGGTCTAATTACTGTACGTGAGAATATAGGAAAGATTTCTGGACTGCACACCCTGAATATATATATATGATGAGCTGATCATCTTCCCACCCTCTTCCACTACATCACTTTCCACAATTTCATTATCTATTGATGGCACAACTATCTCCTCTAGCCCCAAAGTGCGCTGTCTTGGAGTTATCCTAGACTCCTCCCTCTCGTTTAAACCGCACATTCAGCACCTCTCGCAGTCCTGCCGTTTTCACCTAAAAAAATATCTCCAGGATAAGACCCTTCCTCACCCAGGATGCCACTAAAACCCTCATCCACTCACTGGTCATATCCAGATTGGACTACTGTAACCTTCTCCTAGCTGGCCTCCCAGTCTCTCACCTCTCTCCACTACAATCGGTTATTAATGCTGCTGCTCGGCTCATCTTCCTCTCCAGACGTTCTATATCTGCTTCCCCTCTCCTCCAAGCCCTACACTGGCTCCCCTTCCCCTTCAGATGCCAATTCAAGGTTCTTACATTCGCCTACAAAGCCCTCACCAAATCCTCTCCCGCATACATTTCTGACCTTCTCTCCACTCACACTCCCGCCCGCCCACTTCGCTCAACTAATGCATGCCGCCTCTCTTGCCAACTGATTACTTCCTCCCACTCCCGCATCCGAGATTTTGCCCGTGCTGCTCCCTACCTTTGGAATGCTCTCCCTCTCCACATCAGACTCTCCACCTCTCTACAAATCTTCAAACGGGCTCTCAAGACCCACTACTTCATCAAGGCCTTCCAGCACTCATCCTAACCCACCTCATGCTCTTTCCTTCCTATCTTCCCCTTCTGTGTCACGCCTGTCTGTCTGCCCCTCCCCTTCTGTGTCACGCCTGTCTGTCTGCCCCTCCCCTTAGAATGTAAGCTCTCACGAGCAGGGACCTCTTCCTTCATGTGCTTCTCTTTACATTTTCTTCTACTCTCTACTCCCCATTAGGGCACCTAACATGGGACTGCCAATTCCCGGCAGCTTATTGTGAGTGCTTTAATCACTATTTCAGCTATGTATATAAGTTGTGTCCTTGTCCTGTACTGTAATGTACTGTATGTTACTTGTTTCTTGTTCACCCATTAGTTGTATGTACTATGTAAGGCGCTGCGGAACACTTGTGGCGCCATATAAAGTATAATAATAATAATAATATATATATATATATATATATATAGGGAGGTGCTACCTGATGAGACTAATTGCAGGCACAAAAACAGACAAATCTCAGGTGCACAACTCCAAATTATTAATAATATATAAATGCAATAAAATTTTGCAATCAGTAGAGGTTTTTAGCATAATCATGGCCAAGGTTATGGGCCTACCCACCATATCCAGGAAACCTCTGTAGGGTAGGTCCCTAACATACTACGATTCAAATCCAGAGTGCAGGATACCCCTAAACTAGCCCAGCTAAGCCGCCCCAGGGCACCACCATAGTAAGAAAAGTGCAGTGTGAAAGAGATAGTTAGTAGCAGCTACTGCTGCATATAAAGGATGAAAATAAAAAGTGAGGTACATATATAATAAACAAACAGTGAAGGGTTAAAATGTGTTATAAAAGAAAAATGTGTTATATTGCGGTGCCCTGAAACAGATCAATAAAGGCAATCCAGGGGGACCCACGCCCCAAAAATGAACCAAAGTTGCACTACAGTATATAAAACTTGTGGGACTTACCTAGAATTGTGCCTAATACCAGTGTGCATATTCATTACAAGACTCCATGCTTTTAAACCAATAAGGTAGGGGTGCTAATCCAGACTGAGGGCGTCTCCTTTCCCTCAGGTGTGCAATAAAGCACATTAAATGGAGTATATAGGAAAGATTTCTGGACTGCACACCCTGAATATATATATATATATATATAATGGGAGGTGCTACCTGATGAGACTAATTGCAGGCACAAAAACAGACAAATCTCAGGTGCACAACTCCAAATTATTAATAATATATAAATGCAATTACTGTACGTGTCTGGGGGAGAATCCTTATCTCTCTGTTAAGGCGTGTTAGGGGGAAGAAATGTGAGTGTTGCTGAACAGGAAAATGGAAACAAGACTCATTCCTCTTAAATGCACCAATAGAAGGTAACATCAGGGCCAATCGTACAAACAAATACATCTTATTCAGTGTACCACAAAATGTCAACACATGAAAAAAAAAAAAAGAAATAAAGTAATTGAAAGCTGTAACCACACAAGTTCTTTTTGCTGAAAGTGGAAGGTCTCATCTAGACCAGCATTAAAGGAGGAGCCTGTGCCGGCTGTGTCTCTATTCTGCTACAACATTGCTGAGAACCAGATCTTAGACTTTGAGGGAAGAAGGAGACGGGCTTAGTGTCCTTTCCTCTGGGCGATAGTGACACAAAGCCACCCAATAGCCGCAGCTAGTGGCTGTAACACTGCCCAAAACAAGGAATGATGCTCCGGAGCTGCCCTGGACTGTGATGGTGCTGGTGGAACAATGAAGCTTGCTGGGAATAAAGTGTATAAACTATAAACACACATTCACCCTGTGCAAATACACTAACAGGCAAGAGGGTCGGACCACTTATAGCGGAATACATTATCATTCTATCTGCATAAGAGACATCTATCCACAGTGATTGCATAGAGCACACCCTATAGGAACTCTTCAAAATACATGATAAATTATACTGATAGTAAAAAGCGCAGCAGGGGGAGTTATTGAGCACCCCAAAGCCAGGAGTCATGCATTCATTTGGAGTGGTCAGATACAGTAAAGTAAGTAACAATGAATATTCAACAGGGTGCAAAGATATGAGCATAGGAACATTGACAAGTTGGGTAAACTCAGCCAGCCAAAGGCTTGAACAAATAGCCATGTGCAGGAAGTGACTGAGGAGTAGGGGCCTGATTAAGTGAGGATCGCAACTGCGATTAAGCAAGCAATCGGCCGATTGTTGCGTTCTGCGCATGCATCGCAGTGCGTGTACCGGCCACTGCAATCGGGACAGCGATCGCAGTGACTACACTATCCACTGCGAAGCCCTACACAGCTTGGCCTTTCACTGCGTGTGATGAGGTTAGTAATTCCTGAGTAAGGTCAGAGCCTGTGTAAGTGTGTGTGACGCTGTGATGGTACTCCATGTTACTGATGGTCTCTCAGTCTTGTGTAATCACTGCGTGTGATGAGGTTAGTAATTCCTGAGTAAGGTCAGAGCCTATGTAAGTGTGTGTGAGGCTGTGATGGTACTCCATGTTACTGATGGTCTCTCAGTCTTGTGTAATCACTGCGTGTGATGAGGTTAGTAATTCCTGAGTAAGGTCAGAGCCTGTGTAAGTGTTTGTGAGGATGTGATGGTACTCCATGTTACTGATGGTTTCTCAGTCTTGTGTAATCACTGCGTGTGATGAGGTTAGTAATTCCTGAGTAAGGTCAGAGCCTGTGTAAGTGTGTGTGAGGATGTGATAGTACTCCATGTTACTGATGGTGTCTCAGTCTTGTGTAGTCACTGTGTGTGATGAGGTTAGTAATTCCTGAGTAAGGTCAGAGCCTGTGTTAGTGTGTGTGAGGCTGTGATGGTACACCATATTACTGATGGTCTCTCAGTCTTGTGTAATCACTGTGTGTGATGAGGTTAGTAATTCCTGAGTAAGGTCAGAGCCTGTGTAAGTGTGTGTGAGGATGTGATGGCACTCCATGTTACTGATGGTTTCTCAGCCTTATGTAGTCACTGTGTGTGATGAGGTTAGTAATTCCTGAGTAATGTCAGAGCCTGTGTAAGTGTATGTGAGGATGTGATGGCACTCCATGTTACTGATGGATTCTCAGTCTTGTGTAGTCACTGTGTATGATGAGGTTAGTAATTCCTGAGTAAAGTCAGAGCCTGTGTAAGTGTATGTGAGGCTGTCATGATACTCCATGTTACTGATGGTTTCTCAGCCTTGTGTAGCACTGTGTGTGATGAGGTTAGCAATTCCTGAGTAAGGTCAGAGCCTGTGTAAGTGTGTGTGAGGATGTGATGGTACTCCATGTTACTGATGGTTTCACAGTCTTGTGTAATCACTGCGTGTGATGAGGTTAGTACTTCCTGAGTAAGGTCAGAGCCTGTGTAAGTGTGTGTGAGGCTGTGATGGTACTCCATGTTACTGATGGTTTCTCAGTCTTGTGTAGTCACTGTGTATGATGAGGTTAGTAATTCCTGAGTAAGGTCAGAGCCTGTGTAAGTGTGTGAGGCTGTGATGGTACTACATGTTACTGATGGTTTCTCAGTCTTGTGTAATCTGTCTATGATGAGGTTAGTAATTCCTGAGTAAGGTCAGAGCCTGTGTAAGTGTGTGTGAGGCTGTCATGGTACTCCATGTTACTGATGGTTTCTCAGCCTTGTGTAGTCACTGCGTATGATGAGGTTAGTAATTCCTGAGTAAGGTCAGAGCCTGTGTAAGTGTGTGTGAGGATGCGATGGTACGCCATGTTACTGATGGTTTCACAGTCTTGTGTAATCACTGTGTGTGATGAGGTTAGTAATTCCTGAGTAAGGTCAGAGCCTGTGTAAGTGTGTGTGAGGCTGTGATGGTACTCCATGTTACTGATGGTCTCTCAGTTTTGTGTAATCACTGCGTGTGATGAGGTTAGTACTTCCTGAGTAAGGTCAGAGCCTGTGTAAGTGTGTGTGAGGCTGTGATGGTACTCCATGTTACTGATGGTTTCTCAGTCTTGTGTAGTCACTGTGTATGATGAGGTTAGTAATTCCTGAGTAAGGTCAGAGCCTGTGTAAGTGTGTGAGGCTGTGATGGTACTACATGTTACTGATGGTTTCTCAGTCTTGTGTAATCTGTCTATGATGAGGTTAGTAATTCCTGAGTAAGGTCAGAGCCTGTGTAAGTGTGTGTGAGGCTGTCATGGTACTCCATGTTACTGATGGTTTCTCAGCCTTGTGTAGTCACTGCGTATGATGAGGTTAGTAATTCCTGAGTAAGGTCAGAGCCTGTGTAAGTGTGTGTGAGGATGCGATGGTACGCCATGTTACTGATGGTTTCACACTCTTGTGTAATCACTGTGTGTGATGAGGTTAGTAATTCCTGAGTAAGGTCAGAGCCTGTGTAAGTGTGTGTGAGGCTGTGATGGTACTCCATGTTACTGATGGTTTATCAGTCTTGTGTAATCACTGTGTGTGATGAGGTTAGTAATTCCTGAGTAAGGTCAGAGCCTGTGTAAGTGTGCGTGAGGCTGTGATGGTACTACATGTTACTGATGGTCTCTCAGTTTTGTGTAATTACTGCGTGTGATGAGGTTAGTACTTCCTGAGTAAGGTCAGAGCCTGTGTAAGTGTGTGTGAGGCTGTGATGGTACTCCATGTTACTGATGATATCTCAGTCTTGTGTAGTCACTGTGTGTGATGAGGTTAGTAATTCCTGAGTAAGGTCAGAGCCTGTGTAAGTGTGTGTGAGGCTTTGATGGTACTCCATGTTACTGATGGTCTCTCAGTCTTGTGTAATCACTGTGTGTGATGAGGTTAGTAATTCCTGAGTAAGGTCAGAGCCTGTGTAAGTGTGTGTGAGGCTGTGATGGTACTCCATGTTACTGATGATTTCTCAGTCTTGTGTAATCACTGTGTGTGTGTGTGATGAGGTTAGTAATTCCTGAGTAAGGTCAGAGCCTGTGTAAGTGTGTGTGAGGATGTGATGGTACTCCATGTTACTGATGGTTTCACAGTCTTGTGTAATCACTGCGTGTGATGAGGTTAGTAATTCCTGAGTAAGGTCAGAGCCTGTGTAAGTGTGTGTGAGGCTGTGATGGTACTCCATGTTACTGATGGTATCTCAGTCTTGTGTAATCACTGCGTGTGATGAGGTTAGTAATTCCTGAGTAAGGTCAGAGCCTGTGTAAGTGTGTGTGAGGCTGTGATGGTACTCCATGTTACTGATGGTATCTCAGTCTTGTGTAGTCACTGCGTGCGATGAGGTTAGTAATTCCTGAGTAAGGTCAGAGCCTGTGTAAGTGTGTGCGAGGATGTGATGGTACTCCATGTTACTGATGGTCTCTCAGTTTTGTGTAATCACTGCGTGTGATGAGTTTAGTAATTCCTGAGTAAGGTCAGAGCCTGTGTAAGTGTGTGTGAGGATGTGATGGTACTCCTTGTTACTGATGGTTTCTCAGCCTTGTGTAGCACTGTGTGTGATGAGGTTAGCAATTCCTGAGTAAGGTCAGAGCCTGTGTAAGTGTGTGTGAGGATGTGATGGTACTCCATGTTACTGATGGTTTCACAGTCTTGTGTAATCACTGCGTGTGATGAGGTTAGTACTTCCTGAGTAAGGTCAGAGCCTGTGTAAGTGTGTGTGAGGCTGTGATGGTACTCCATGTTACTGATGGTTTCTCAGTCTTGTGTAGTCACTGTGTATGATGAGGTTAGTAATTCCTGAGTAAGGTCAGAGCCTGTGTAAGTGTGTGAGGCTGTGATGGTACTACATGTTACTGATGGTTTCTCAGTCTTGTGTAATCTGTCTATGATGAGGTTAGTAATTCCTGAGTAAGGTCAGAGCCTGTGTAAGTGTGTGTGAGGCTGTCATGGTACTCCATGTTACTGATGGTTTCTCAGCCTTGTGTAGTCACTGCGTATGATGAGGTTAGTAATTCCTGAGTAAGGTCAGAGCCTGTGTAAGTGTGTGTGAGGATGCGATGGTACGCCATGTTACTGATGGTTTCACAGTCTTGTGTAATCACTGTGTGTGATGAGGTTAGTAATTCCTGAGTAAGGTCAGAGCCTGTGTAAGTGTGTGTGAGGATGCGATGGTACGCCATGTTACTGATGGTTTCACACTCTTGTGTAATCACTGTGTGTGATGAGGTTAGTAATTCCAGAGTAAGGTCAGAGCCTGTGTAAGTGTGTGTGAGGCTGTGATGGTACTCCATGTTACTGATGGTTTATCAGTCTTGTGTAATCACTGTGTGTGATGAGGTTAGTAATTCCTGAGTAAGGTCAGAGCCTGTGTAAGTGTGCGT
The DNA here is from genome assembly GCA_031769625.1 of Taudactylus pleione. Taxonomy (NCBI): domain Eukaryota; kingdom Metazoa; phylum Chordata; class Amphibia; order Anura; family Myobatrachidae; genus Taudactylus; species Taudactylus pleione. The sequence continues at coordinate 4,026,737 of JAUIMM010000230.1, forward strand.
GAGGCTGTGATGGTACTACATGTTACTGATGGTCTCTCAGTTTTGTGTAATCACTGCGTGTGATGAGGTTAGTACTTCCTGAGTAAGGTCAGAGCCTGTGTAAGTGTGTGTGAGGCTGTGATGGTACTCCATGTTACTGATGATATCTCAGTCTTGTGTAGTCACTGTGTGTGATGAGGTTAGTAATTCCTGAGTAAGGTCAGAGCCTGTGTAAGTGTGTGTGAGGCTTTGATGGTACTCCATGTTACTGATGGTCTCTCAGTCTTGTGTAATCACTGTGTGTGATGAGGTTAGTAATTCCTGAGTAAGGTCAGAGCCTGTGTAAGTGTGTGTGAGGCTGTGATGGTACTCCATGTTACTGATGGTTTCTCAGTCTTGTGTAATCACTGTGTGTGATGAGGTTAGTAATTCCTGAGTAAGGTCAGAGCCTGTGTAAGTGTGTGTGAGGATGTGATGGTACTCCATGTTACTGATGGTTTCACAGTCTTGTGTAATCACTGCGTGTGATGAGGTTAGTAATTCCTGAGTAAGGTCAGAGCCTGTGTAAGTGTGTGTGAGGCTGTGATGGTACTCCATGTTACTGATGGTATCTCAGTCTTGTGTAATCACTGCGTGTGATGAGGTTAGTAATTCCTGAGTAAGGTCAGAGCCTGTGTAAGTGTGTGTGAGGCTGTGATGGTACTCCATGTTACTGATGGTATCTCAGTCTTGTGTAGTCACTGCGTGCGATGAGGTTAGTAATTCCTGAGTAAGGTCAGAGCCTGTGTAAGTGTGTGTGAGGATGTGATGATACTCCATGTTACTGATGGTCTCTCAGTTTTGTGTAATCACTGCGTGTGATGAGTTTAGTAATTCCTGAGTAAGGTCAGAGCCTGTGTAAGTGTGTGTGAGGATGTGATGGTACTCCATGTTACTGATGGTTTCTCAGTCTTGTGTAATCACAGCGTGTGATGAGGTTAGTAATTCCAGAGTAAGGTCAGAGCCTGTGTAAGTGTGTGTGAGGATGCGATGGTACTCCATGTTACTGATGGTGTCTCAGTCTTGTGTACTCACTGTGTGTGATGAGGTTAGTAATTCCTGAGTAAGGTCAGAGCCTGTGTAAGTGTGTGTGAGGATGTGATGGTACTCCATGTTACTGATGGTTTCTCAGTCTTGTGTAATCACAGCGTGTGATGAGGTTAGTAATTCCTGAGTAAGGTCAGAGCCTGTGTAAGTGTGTGTGAGGCTGTGATGGTACTCCATGTTACTGATGGTTTCTCAGTCTTGTGTAATCACTGCGTGTGATGAGGTTAGTAATTCCTGAGTAAGGTCAGAGCCTGTGTAAGTGTGTGTGAGGCTGTGATGGTACTCCATGTTACTGATGGTTTCTCAGTCTTGTGTAATCACTGCGTGTGATGAGGTTAGTAATTCCTTTTTTTTTCCTGCCGAAAATCTTCAAATAAGATTGAAACGTTGAAAACGCTTTATGTGTCTGTGTATATTCTTTGGACATGCCCTGTGTATATTCTTTGGACATACTTCTGGTATGCCTATTTGTTGATACATGTGATGGCACCAGGCGAAGTTTCATATTATACATGCGTGCCGGACCATATCGGATTTATTTATATATATATTAGGGGTGTGCATCGGCCACTTTTCGTGTTTTGGTTTTGGATCTTTCTTCGTGTTTTGGATCTGGATTGGTTTTGCCAAAACCACCCTTCCGTGTTTTGGGTTCTGGGTTTTGTGTTTTGGATCTGTATTTTTTTTTAAAAAAGCATAAAAACAGCTAAAATCACAGAATTTGTGGGTTTTTCTGCTCCTATGCTATTATTAACCTCAATAACCTTAATTTCCACTCATTTCCAGTCTATTCTGAACACTTCACACCTCACAATAGTGGTTTTATGTCCAAAAAGTTGCACCAAGGTAGCTGGATGACTATGCTAAGCGACACGAGTGGGCGGCACAAACACGTGGCCCATCTAGGACTGACACTGCAGTGGCAGACAGGATGGCAGTTTGAAAAACTAGGCCTCAAACAGTACATAATTCAAAGAAAAAAAAGAGGTGCAAGATGGAATTGTCCTTGGAATTATGTTGTATAAACAGGACATGCACACTTTAACAAACCAATCATTTCAGCGCCAGGGTCTGCCACACGACGGTGGCTGAAATATTTGGTTTGTTTTTTGTCCCCCACAAAACAAGCTGGCAATTAATCTGTCCCTTCACAAACTGGCTCTACGGAGGCAAGATGTCGTTCTCATCCTCCTCATCCACCGATTCCTCACCCTCTTCAGTGTTGTGTACATCCTCATCCTCACAGAGTATTAACTCGTCCCCGCTGGAATCCACCACCACAGGTCCCTCTGTACGTTCTGGAGGCTGGTCTCCCTGGAAGAGTTGATAATTCATTTTTATGAAGATCATCTTCTCCACATTTTGTGGAAGCAACCTCCTACGCCTTTCGCTGACAAGGTTCCCGGCTGCACTAAACACTCTTTCGGAGTACACACTGGAAGGGGGGCAACTCAGGTAAAATAGAGCCAGTTTGTACAGGGGCCTCCAAATTGCCTCTTTTTCCTGCCAGTACAGGTACGGACTGTCTGACATGCCTACTTGGATGCTATCACCGATGTAATCCTCCACCATTCTGTCAGTGGTGACAGTATCATATGCAGTAACAGTAGACTTGTCAGAAATTGTTGGCACATCCTTCAGTCAGGACCAGATGTCCAAACCGGCCCTTGACTTATGACACAGGCGCACGCTTGGCACTGCTGCTGTGTTGATGCATGTGCTGCTACTGCGCATACATTTTGTACACAAACACAGAAAAAAAAGAATTGTTTATTTTTTGTGGAGTGCACTTTGGGGGTTACACCACCCTTTAGCAGACTTATGGGATACAGGCACACGCTTGGCGCTGTTCCTTTGTTGATGCACGTACAGTGCACACAATTCACAAACACAGAAGAAAATGTTTTATTTTTGTTGGAGTGCACTTTGGGGGTTACAGCACCCTTTAACAGACAGACGCACGCTTGTCGCTGCTGCTTTGAGGATGCAGGTGCGGCTACTGCCCACACAATTCACATAGACAGAAAAAATTATTTTAAATTTTTTTTGGAGTGCACTTTGGAGATTATAGCACCCCCCTTTAACAGACAAGCCATCCGGCCCTTTACTTATGACACAGGCACACGCTTGGCGTTGCTCCTTTGTTGATGCATGTGCAGCAACAGTGCACACAATTCACAAACACAGAAAATAATTCCTCCACCATTCTGTCAGTGGTGACAGTATCATATGCAGTGACAGTAGACATGTCAGAAATTGACATTGTTGGCACGTCCTTCAGTCCGGACCAGATGTCCAAACCAGCCCTTGACTTATGACACAGGTGCACGCTTGGCGCTGCTGCTGTGTTGATGCACGTGCGGCTACTGCGCATACATTTCGCACACAAACACAGAAAAAAAATAATTGTTTATTTTTTGTGGAGTGCACTTTGGGGGTTACACCACCCTTTAACAGACTTATGGGACACAGGCGCATGCTTGGCGCTGCTACTTTGTTGATGCATGTGCAGCCATAGTGCACACAATTCACAAACACAGAAAATAATTTTTTATTTTGTTTGGAGTGCACTTTGGGGGTTACAGCACCCTTTAACGGTCAAGCTAGCCGGCCTTTTACTTATGACACAGGCGCACGCTTGACACTACTTTGTTGATGTATGTGCGGCTACTGTGCACACAATTCACAAACAAAAAACTATATTCTTTAATTTTTTTTGGAGTGCACTTTGGGGGTTACAGCACCCTTTAAAAGACGAGCTAGCCGACCCTTTACTTATGACACAGGCACACGCTTGGCGCTACTTTGTTGATGCACGTGCGGCCACAGTGCACACAATTCACAAACAAAGAAAAAAATTTTTTTTTTTGGAGTGCACTTTGGGGGAGCACCCCTGATGCACAGATCACTCCATGGACAACACTACAGCACCCATCTAGGACTACAGCCTTTATGGGACACTGCACAACACAGTCCAGCTAGCCCCTATGATAGCAGCACAACACAGCCCAGCCAGCCTCTATGGACAACAGCAGCACAACACAGCCCAGCCAGCCTCTATGGACAACAGCAGCACAACACAGCCCAGCCAGCCCTAGCTCCCACCCTCCCTCTTCACTGTAGATAGCCGGAGTGAGAAATGGTGCCGACGCGGGGACCTTTTATAGAATCCAAACCCCGCGAGATCTGGAAGGCGGGATGATGATGTTTTGCCTCAATTTCAGATCCGAGTCAGGCAGGAAAAGTCGAGCCTGACTCGGATACAACTCGGATCGGGGGCGCTCGGGGGGTGTTCGGATTTTAGAAATCTGAACCCGCTCATCCCTAATTATATATATATATATATATATATATATACACACACACAGAAGAGCTCAGGAAAGATATACATGAATAAAAAGACCTATAAACAAACACTTGAGCTTGAGTGACATCAAACCCGGGTTTGCATTGATCTCATACTGTATGTGAATCACCTGGGACTGACTTGGCCAAATAGCTAAAAGCCTGCAGGTTATTTATAGTCATATGAAGAAGGTTTATAATTCATTGAATGAGTTTCACTATGTTGTAAAGTTGAGTGTACTGGCGCGTATCCACTAGACGATAAAAATGAGCGAACACCACAAACAGCCCAACCTTTGAGGGTTTTGTTGGTTGGAGGGACAGTGAGTAGTGTGTTTAGTGGTGTAGGAGAGTTTTTGGCTACTGGAATTGATTGCTGCTTGGTATGTGGAAATTATTTTGTGCTTATTTATTGTCTTATCATATATCTTGTCTCATTTTTCTGTCTTTCTTGATTGTGTTTTTTCTTTTGTCTTGTCAGTGTTTTTGTGTGTGTGGTGTAGTGTGTGTGTGGTTAGTAGGAGAGGAGGTTTGTTTAGTTTGTCTTTTTTTTCTGTGTTTTCTGTGTGTATAGGGAGGGGGACAGGAATATGTCCAGGGCAGTGGAGAGGCAGGGAGAGAGTGAGATGGAGGAGTTTGCCCAGGCAGAGGGGCAGGACCAAGATGGGGCACAATGTGAATTTTTATGTGGAGAACATGGTCCTTGTGCAGGAAGTCACGATATCCCACCACGTGGTGTTTGGACAAAAGGCTGCCAGCACATTGACCCGCCACAAGAATGCCATCTCACCCAGGACATTAGGCATGCCCGCAATGCTAAAACAAAATCTACCCTGACTGCATGGTACTGTGACTCCTGGCTAGGGAAGCAGATGCAGGTATTCATTAGTGGCTGAAATGCCGCCATTACCAGAGTTACTGTATGTACCGTGAGAATGTTGATTGGGATATCCCGAGAACTCTACCGGTCACGGGGGTCTATTCATCAACACTAAAATAACGTTTTTAAGGACATTTTCCTTAAATAACGTTATTTTGGTATTCATGAACAGACTTAACACAGGAGATATCACAGATATCTCCTTGCTAAGTCCCCCTGCGTTAATTTCCACACTCCCCATACATTAGTACATTAGTATATTAGTATGGGTACATTAGTACATTAGTATATTAGTACATTAGTATGGGGATGTGGAAATTATGGTATTCATCAAATTCCGAAAATTATGAATTTTCGGAATTTGATGCAGTTACTATTCGCCACTGTGCGGTGGCGAATAGCAGAATCCACTAACCTGTATCAGCGTGTGCAGGTCCCCCGACGAGTCCCTCCGGCGCTCTGCTCCGTCCTCAGGCTCCGGAGGCTGGTCGGACATGTGGTCTCCCCAGCAGAGCACAAGAAAGTTTAGAAAAAGAAAAAAAAATTTTTTTTTTTCTAATCTGTCATGTGGTCTGCTGGGAAACCACATGACAGACCAGCAGGACGGAGCCGGAGGCTGCTGCGCGGACAGGTAAGTTGGGGGGGGGGGGAAGGTGAGCGGAGGGGGGAGGGGGGTGAGGGGGGTCGGGGGGGGGTACGAAACTTACCGCATCTGTAGGCAGTGCTGCGCATGCGCTGGTTTTACAGATGTAACAGCGCATGCGCAGCACTGTTTCCAGATGCGATAAGGTAGTGTATAGAGGGAAAAGTATCTATTTCCCGAAAAGCTGTCATCTCAAAAATGACAGCTTTTCGGAATAGATACTTATGGAGAGGTGCAATGATGAATTCCACCTATAATTAGCTAGAACTCCATGAGAGTTCTAAAGCTAATTATCTCCATTGAATTTTTACGTTTAATGAATAGGCCCCACAGACTGAAAATTACCAGTAGCCAGAGACAGAGTGAGAATGTGCTGTGTCAGGGTCTAGGTCCAGTTTGACTTACAGATGGAATATGTTGTTACAGTTCATCCGGAACATCTGTATGACTTTGCCATCGGCCAAAGCGTTCAGGTACAAACACATCCAAAAAAATGTGGCCTGAGCAGTCTCTATGGTACCTGCATTACCTCATGAGCCTGCTCAGTTTCTTGCTCCTGGGTGCTTCCAGCCTGGTGGTAGAGCCTCTGAAATCCCAGCCACATGCAGTGAATAGCAATGGTAGTATATTCTGACATTTTTGCTTCACACAAATCAATGCAGCTCATTTAGCCTCTTTAAAAAACATCATCATTGTTTTCCCGCTAATTGCAACATGAAACACCTGTGAACACATCCAAACTCATCCAAACTCATCCAAACTCATCCAAACTCACGCAAACACTCACCTCAGGGGTCGTCTATTTGAAAAATCTATTTTGTTGGGAGTTTGGTCATTCTCATGCGAGTTTCAAAACTCGATTCTTGGTAAATTTGCGAGTTGTATGGTTTCCTATGGAAAGTAATGCGAGTTTGGCCGATGGTGTATTTGGTCGTGTTTTGTAAACTCATGCGAGCTTTGATGTCTGTTTCCTGCGAGTTCACATGTGTTTGCCCTTAGTAAATTTGCGAGTCGGAAAAACAGGCTAAACTCGTCCGAGATTGCAATCTTGAGCTAACACAATTCTTAGTGAATTACCCCTCAGAGTGTGTCTGAGTATATGATGAAAAGGTGGGGGGAGAAAATTGTAGGCTTTTGGGTAGTTAATAAGGGAGTTATTTGGGACTGTTACGGACAAATAGTGATATTGGAATAGGGGAGGGGGAGATAAGAGTTAAATAAAGCGATTATTTATTGCAAGATACACATTAAATAACATCTTATGGTAAATTTGATTGTAAGAAATTCGTTTTTAGAGAGTATAACTAGTGGTCTTATCATTATATTGTTGTCCAAAGGTCATTTATGTAATTAAATAAAATTATATGGACATTGGTATTGTAACACATTTATTCCTCACAGGACAAGTTCCCTGATAAAAAATTTTTTTGTTATTTTGGGGGCTTTACCAAGTTGTAGTGTCAGTTACTGGGAAAGGGGGATCAGTTACTGGGAAAGGGGGGTACATCCTTAAAGATACTGGTAGATACTGGGGCTTACTGTAGCCGACCTCAGGTGGATCATATGGATGAGTCAAAGGCTTGGTTGGAGGTATCGGATTCTGACAAGAAAAAGAAAGGACCTACTGTACTAGACTGATTGACTGCAGACAGTAAGAAGGAATAATATAAATTGCCTCCTTTTAAGAAGTAAAATGCAGACACTCTGGCAAATATAAGGTACTGTAAGCGATTCACCACTTTCACAGTGCCCCTGCTAATAGCAGGGCCGGATTAAAGGGGAGGGGGTGGAGAGGGCATTCGCCCTGGGGAACACATACTGGGGGACTTCACTCTGCCACAAACAGTGGTATAAATCGCAACGTGCAATGCAACTTTGGGCGATAATATCCTTTGCAGGCAATAAGAGCCTGAAGTCTGGAACGCATAGACATCACCAGACGCTGGGTTTCATCCCTGGTGATGCTCTGCCAGGCCTCTACTGCAAATGTCTTCAGTTCCTGCTTGTTCTTGGAGCATTTTCCCTTCAGTTTTGTCTTCATCAAGTAAAATGGATGCTCAATCGGATTCAGGTCAGGGGATTGACTTGGCCATTGCATAACATTCCACTTTTTAGCCTTAAAAAACTCTTTGGTTGCTTTTGCAGTATGCTTCGGGTCATTGTCCATCTGCACTGTGAAGCGCTGTCCAATGAGTTCTGAAGCATTTGACTGAATATGAGCATATAATATTGCCTGAAACACTTCAGAATTCATTCTGCTGCTTTTGTCAGCAGTCACATCATCAATAAATACAAGGGAACCAGTTCCATTGGCAGCCATACATGCCCACGCCATGACACTACCACCACCATGCTTCACTGATGAGGTGGTATGTTTTGGATCATGAGCAGTTCCTTTCCTTCTCTTTTCTTCCCATCACTCTGGTACAAGTTGATCTTTATCTCATCTATCAATAGAATGTTGTTCCAGAACTGTAATGGCTTTTTTAGATGTTGTTTGGCAAACTGTAATCTGGTCTTCTTGTTTTTGTGGCTCACCAATGGTTTGCATCTTGTGGTGAACCCTCTATATTCACTCTTGTGAAGTCTTCTCTTGATTGTTGACTTTGACACATATACATCTACCTCCTGGAGAGTGTTCTTGATTTGGGCAACTGTTGTGAAGGGGTTTTTCTTCACCAGGGAAATAATTATTTTGTCATCCACCACAGTTGTTTTCCGTGGTCTTCCGGGTCTTTTGGTGTTGCTGAGCTCTCCGGTGTGTTCTTTCTTTTTAAGAATGTTCCAAACAGTTGATTTGGCCACACCTAATGTTTTTGCTATCTCTCTGATGGCTCTTTGGATCTCATATTGAGAGTTGACAGCAACTGATTCCAAATGCAAATGTCACACCTAGAATCAACTCCAGACCTTTTACCTGCTTAATTGATAATGAAATAACGAGGGAATAGCCCACACCTGTCCATGAAATAGCTTTTGAGTTGATAGTCCTATTACTTTTGGCCCCTTAAAAAGTGGGAGGCACATATAGAAACCGTTGTAATTCCTACACCGTTCACCCGATTTGGATGTAATTACCCTCAAATTAAATCTGAAAGTCTGCAGGTAAAGCACATCTTGTTTGTTTCATTTCAAAACCATTGTGGTGGTGAATAGAGGCCAAAATCTGAAAATTCTGTCAATGTCCCAATATTTATGGACCTGACTGTATGGGCCCCATAGTGTTTAATGAGGGCTAGATGTGCTATGTTGAGCTCAGTAAGGGCAGGGCCGGCTCTAGGGGTGTTTGACCAGTGCGGTCAAACAGAGGCGCCACCCATAGAGGGTGCACCCCTCCCCAACATCCCGATTTCAGCGAAGTGGCCCGCGGGTGTTGAAATCAGGAGGTGTGGGGATCTTCACCGCCACAGCTGTGCAGCGGTGCCGGAGTCTGGATGGATGCCGCGTGCATGCGCACCGCATCCATTCAGTGATGGGAGAGGGCTGGGGAAGCCCAGCTAGTGAGGCTCCCCCCAACCTGATGTTATTTGGAGCCCCAAATAACGTGACATAGGGGCGTGGCCAATTGTAGTTAGGCCACACCCCCATTTTTGGTCACACGTGGCTTCGCCGCGAGTGATGTGAGGATGCACTTATGCACTTTGAATAGCTGCCACAGAGTGCTCCGAACCCTGGAGCCGGCCCTGAGTAAGGGGCCTATTCATGAAGCGATAACTGGCCCGGTAACCATGGGGAAACGCTAGTTATCGCATATTTAGTTTACCAGACTAGTCATCATCAGGGGTCCCAAATGGAACCCCTGATATTCAACAAACTCCGAAGACTGAAAGTTTTTGGAGCTTGCTTGCGAGAAAAAGCGCCATCTAACAGCCAGATCCGTAGAGAGCCGAGCCGGACACAGGTACTTCCGGGAGTATGGCCTAATGTAAGGGGCAAATCCAGTGAGGGGTCTCAGCCAGAGGAGACTGCTGCTGAAATGAGGGGGGGGTGCTGTGGATCCGAGCCCCCTACATCAACCTCAGACCTATGTAATCAGTGCCCACTCCCCTACCTCTCAGCTAACAGCAGATCTGTGGCAGGGCATGCTGGCATGTATGATTCCACAGTAGCCGGAGTGCCGCAGGTTACCTACCCTGGTCCTACACATATCTCGATATGGCAATTAGGCAAATCAGACAAGGGGCCAGTGCCAGATCCGTGCGCTATGCTGACATTCACACACATGGACAAGGTTTTTTCTTCTGTAAATGTGTCTCAGTCGCAAAGCGCACGAGTCCCGATGGCGTTTGTACAGAGCAGCAGCACAGATGCGGACACCGGCACAGAGAACTGTATAGACGGTGTATGAGCCCCTCCTGCGCAGTGACAGGGATGTAACAGGGGGGGGCTAAATGGACGAATGCTGATTCTGCGCAGTATGGGAGTGTTGCAGGTGCGCCAAGGGCAGGTCGCTGAAAGCAATTGCGTACAGAGCATACTTGTCGACATTGGAGTTTTCCTCCCGGGAGAAGCCCGGGAAGGAGAAGCAGGTGGGAGGTGTTGGAGGCGACGTTGGACGGGTTGCGTCACTAAGCCCTGCCGCTTTGCAGCAATTTGACGCGAACGGCACATATTTAAATAAGGGGCGGAGCCAAAATGCCGGAATTCTCATAGAATCGCATAATTGAGTCACACCCCTTACTCGCGGACCTATCGGTCTGCAAGGAAATTCTCCTTATTCTGCCCACTTCCTAGCGGGAGAGTTGTGCCTACCCTTCCGGGGGTACGGGGGGTTACCCAAAAAATCGTGAGCCTCCTGCGACTTCCGGGAGGGTAGGCATGATGTATGGTACAGAGACGCTCAGCTGCTCACATAGGAGCCATACTCAGAGGGTACGGTGCAACTTTTGATGGCGCTACTGATGGTGGTGTCTAAAGACTCACCAGATGGTATGAAGGGTCTATATAGTGGGCGTCTCAGTCCTTACACATTCGGACACACAGATATATACCAAGGACACCTTTGTACCGGAGTGGTATGCTATGTCAACAGTCATAATGTCTACATTGACCATGTTGACATTCATTGTGTAGACACTGATGACGTCACCTGCTGCAGAGGCTTCCAGGTCCCGGTTGTCTTGTGACTGTCTCTTCCGAGTTAGACTTGTTATCATTCAGCATTCCCGTAAATATTTTTCCCTATCCCCAACTCTGCCTCTAGTACCTAACCCAAACCACACACCCCCCACAGCCTAGCCCAATCATTCCCCTACAGCCTAAACCGAACCCCCCCCAGCCTAACTCGAACCCTGGCATCCGCAGACTAGACCTAATATCGTCATTCGCGGGGGACGTAACCTAGCAGCTCAACGTGCAGGACGCATCTCTCTGCAGCTAACACCCTCCCTGCTTTCACCGCCTCAGAACTGGCCTCCCACTTACATCAGCCCGGCGATTTGGCTCCTCAAAGCCTCCCCCTATCACCGGGAGGCTGTTACCACCGATCCCGACTCTTGCTGCTGATCTACGGGGATCGGGCCTAGCACCATGCCGGAGCCGCGGCCTCGATTTGCGGCTCACTCCCAATGGCTACTACAGGCACCTACCGCCCACCCGCAGGTCACACCATCAACCCTACTAGTGACCATATATAGCGGGGACACTGCATGGTGCCACCTGGAAGCCCCTGCCTGCCCTCAATCCCCGTGTGAGCCCCCTGCCTCTCAATTTTTGCTGAAGCAGGACTTCAATAATTAGGTGCTGTTGTGGAGAGTCTGCTACTCATCCCACACTGCCTTCAAGCTGCAATTAAAGACTGAGGTTTTTTTCCCTGGTTTCTTTTCATGATATCTTACTGCTCTCACACAATATGCTTCCTATGCTCTAAGTGACACACTGACCAAAGTGAGTGAGGGGGACTAATTTGCTCCTTCAATGAGAGTCTGTTCCTGATCAAGTCCTGTCTCTAAGGGAGCGCTGTCTGTTGATCTATAGTCCATGTTTCCACTGTGCTTGAATATTACTGCTTACATCTCCCATCCGTGGAGCTGATCCAGCGTTCTCCATGTCACAGAGACAATGTAAACCTGCTGCTACTCCTAAATCTAGCATCCTCCATGCCTGGGAAAAAAACAGGTTCTCTTGCTCGACAATCTCCTCCCGCAGATCATGCGTCAGATCCTGATGATGTCTCTCCTCCTGATGTGACCCTAAAGATAAGGTTTCTTTTGTCACCAAATGATTAAATCTGAAATGAGATCTATTCTTGCAGAATTCAGTTCGGAAATTGCTGAATTGAGCTCCAGTACTGTTGCTCTAGAGAAGGGGCTCCCAACCACGGTCCTCAAGGCACACTAACAGTCCAGGCTTTAAGGATAACCATAGTTGAGCACAGGTGACTTAATTAGTACCTTAGTTAATTTGATTTAATCATCTGTGCTTAAACATGGATATCACTAAAACCAGGATTGTTAGTGTGCCTTGAGGACCAAGGTTGGGAATCACTGCTCTAGAGCACAAACTGGAGGAGGTATGTCAATTCCAAAACATCATGGAATGAGAGTTAATTGATCTAAAAGCGAATCTGGAGTCCCAGAAAGATCAATTTGAGGACTTGGAGAACCGCAACAGATGAAACAATCTTCATGTTCGCAACATACCTGAAACAGTGTCAGCAGAAGCCCTCCCAGTTTACTTGGAGGGCCTGTTTTTACAACTCGTCCCATGTATTTCCAAAGACTTCCTCCTTTTAGATCACGCTCATCGAGCCCTCTGTCCCAAACCACTACCAGATCAACCGCCACGAGACATCATATTAGGCTTTAATTATTTCAAGACTAAGGACCAAATAACTACATCCATTAGAGTGGTCCCAACGATTTCCTATTCTGGCTCTCCGCTCCAAATATTTCAAGACCTTGCTCAATCAACGCTCCGAAAGCGGCGAGATCTTGTCAATGTGACAAAGGCACTTCAGAATCATAACATTAAGTATAAATGGGGCTTCACATTTCAGCTTCTCGTTACCAGAAACGTTTCATCGCATGTTGTTAAGACGCCCACTCAAGGCTACAAACTCCTCCAAACTTACGGCATCATAGATGAGCTCCCTGAACCCTTACGGAAACAGATTTACTTTCCCAGTCTTTCCGCACCCTCTTCAAAATGTTCTACAGTTCGACAACTCCCTATGCTGGGTGTTACACACGTAACTATGACTTTGAGATAACGAACTTGCCATTGTTTACTGTTTACTACTTAGTGTTTCTAAGTTCCAGTTTCATGCTTTCTACATCATTCTACGATGTTCTACAGTAATTATACCGTATTACATATGCCACTGTTTATTATTATACTGTATATTTGTTGATGTTATATATATGTCTACCCTTATGTTACACTTTACGCGGTACGATACATGGTATATATGCCTACCCTTAAGTTACACTTTACATACCTCAACGATGATCTAATTACACCGTATTCCATGTACCAATGTTTACTACATTATATTAGTTGATGCTATATATATATGCCTATCCATATATTACACTGTATAGTTAATTCCACTCTGTGCTTAACTGATACCACATATATGTACTTAAGTGTTCAAGCGTAATATATCCTTTGTCACTAGGCCATCATTTTTCTTTTTTTCTTTCTTTTCCCTTTCTAGTCTTTAGGTGAGTCGTTATTCTGTCACACTTGATGTTTTATCCTATTTGTCCTCTTCAGGAGCTCCCACCATTTGCCTATTTAAGTTTTCCATGCTTTCCTATTCCCTCTCACCACTTGACCACCATTTACTACATCACCCCATAATGCCTTTCCTTCTCTATCTCCTACTGAGATTGTGTCACGCTTCCCTCCGAAGGAGTCTCTCTATGACACCTTCTCTTTCCATGATAGACCCAACCCTCTTTTAGGAACGGGTCCTCTACCTCCCTTTATTATTTTTTTATTTTTCATACAATTTATATTATGTCTCTTTTCTGCTTCCATCGTTCCCTATCCCCCAGTCGGTGTGTGTCCCCATACTGTATATCTTTTCTGATCAAACCTCTTTTATCCACCATGAAATGAAAGATCCTTACTTTCATTGTCAATGGCCTAAACTCCGCTGAAGCTTTCACCATCGGCAATGGCACACGCCAAGGATGTCCACTTACTCCCCTCCTATTTGGTTTGGTGATGGAACCATTAGCTGCCAGAATAAGATTAAACAATAAGATTTCAGGTGTCACCATTGGCAGACAGGATCACAAGATAGCACTTTATGCTGACGATGTGATCCTGACTTTAACTGACCCTCGACATTCACTTCCAAGCTTATTTGAGGAAATAGACTACTATGGCCAATACTCTAACTACAAAATCTACGCCGACAAATCTGAAATATTGGATCTTAATATTCCCTCAGCAGACCTCACATTTCTCCAACAGTATTACACGTTCCGATGGCAGACTCACAAACTTAAATACTTAGGGGTTTATCTCACTAGATCATATTTAGAACTATATCCTGCCAACTTCCCTCGGTTGTTTTCCTCTATCAGAGCAGATCTCTCCATTTGGAATAAACAACTCATATATTGGTTCGGCCGCATTGCAGACACTCCCGATATCTATCCCTGTAAGACACTGAGACACCTTCAAAGAGACCTCTTAGATCTTATCTGGGCATGTAAAAAATCTTGGGTCAGACTACGCCTCCTTCAGAAACACCACACCTCCGGAGGAGTTGGAGTACCTGACCTCATTAAATATTATCGGGTGGTGCATCTTGTAGACTACTATTGTGGCTGATATTTATTCGGTCTGCTCACCATCCAGCCATCTATGGTGCTCACCTAAAAATCAACCCAATACCGTTTCTTTGTTGCTGACTGTTCACTTCACTATACGCACATGGGACTTCTGCACTAAATTCTATTGTGTTCGCTCCCTCCATCCCTTACAAACACCTCACTGGAATAACCAAGCATTTCCCCCTGGAAGCCCCTGGTATAACCATTGGTTATTCCACTCCTGGACCTGTCAAACATTCTCTTTGCTCTCGATATAGCTCCTTTGCGTACCTTTCCTGACTTTGCTAGCATACAGACTCGGTTCTCCATCCCACATAAGGTATTTTATGAATACCTTCAAATTCGCCATTTCTATCACTCCCTCTTGACAAACTTTCCACCCCTCCCCATAGAATCATTATGTAGGCACTCTCGGGTCACTAGAGGTCTTATCTCAACCATATATCAATTGATACTATCACAAAACCAACCTCTAAAAGGAGGCCCATGAGCTGGCCTGGGAATGAGACACAGGTGAGACTCTGACCCCTGAGGAGTAGTCCGAAATCAGGCTGGAGATTGCCAAGAGCTCCTTATCTATAAGAATAAAGGAAAACACTTACGAACCCTACTTTCGTTGGTACATGGTTCTACACTCGATTTATTCTACAGCTTCAGATTTATGTTGGTGCTTATGCGGCCAACGGGGAACCTTGCTGCACATGTGGTGGTCCTGCCCTCACATTCAACCCTTCTGGAGAAAACTTCACGACTTAGTTGTCTATTACTGGCATTTCAATGCCTAATTCTCCGCTTCACTCTTGGCTATGCTGGCCCATACCACAAGCTCTATACCCACTTAAAAAATTAATCAAACATATTCTAAATGGAGCTAAATGCCACATTGCCTCCAAATGGAAATCACCCTCTCCTCCCTCCCTCGCAGCTACTATTAAGGCAATCTGGTCCATCTACAGATTGGAAAGAATCACCTCTGTATTACATGACACCTCAAATCACCTAATCAAGGTCTGGACTCCATGGACTATTCACTTCGAGGCCGAGCCCTCATTAAACACAATATAGCTCTTTGATTGTTTGTTCTAGATATTCAGACTGTGGCGACTCACATGGACTGCTCCCCTCCACCCTCCCTTTCCCTCTCTCATTCTATACTTTCACCCCTGCTTTTTTCCTTTTCCATGCTTATCATCCCCCACCTTCACATATTCTTTGTCTTTAAAACAACAACAAGATTGCTGATATACTCAAGAGATATTCAGCCGTCATTCTAGTTATTCATTTACTCATACCTTCTATTTGTGTATTACTCTCTCTATATCTGACTGTTTACCAGTTTCCTTTTACAATTGATCGTGGCCTACTGGCTCTTATTCCACTTATGTTGTATTTTATACTTCATTTTCTATACTCTGTAAAAATAAATTCTCAATAAACAGATTATTAAAAAAAAATATATATATATATCATCATTCGCAGAATGCTGACACATTGCCTGTTGACATTTTAACAATGTTGATGTCACAGATGTTTATTTATCGGATCTGGCAGCGCTGATCCCCGGGTCCTGCAGGGTCTTTATTGTGGCAGATGGTCAGCGGTGCCCACAACAGTGAAGTTCCCAGCTGGCAAGGGTCATGGTTTCCTCCCCTGGCTGATCATGCTCGCACTGCCCAACAACTACAGCCTGATTGACAGGCTGCAGCCATTTGGAGGCAGGGAAATACTGGGTGTGCATTCCTCGTTTTCTGGAAGTGCCGAGTACAAATGTAGTCTCCCACAGGATTCCATGTCACCTGGTCCCTGGATCTAGCTGTTTGCAAGCTGCCTAGGGAGGATTGCTGGTTTCTTCATCTGCTAAGTATCCTGGATACATTCTATTACATTCTATTACATATTATTGCTAGCAGATATACAACTGACTAATATACTACTCTGGATAGTACATGTGTTTTGAATGTTTGCTGTATATCTAAAGAATTACTGAGTTTTGCAGTTACTCTCATGTTCATTGAATTATCATTCTGGAATTATTATTATGGCTTAAGAATGTATATATTATTAATGCAGTGAAAATATAACTGCATACCCTTTTGTTAGTTGCTTAATTATAAGTAGCTAAATTGAACCCGTTTGTTACTACTTGCAGTGATGTTAACTGCAGAAGAGTATTCTGGTAATCACTGATTAGGAGTATTATTAGTATTACTACATCAATTAGCTTTAAACATACTTCTTCTGTCTAGTTTAGGAAGCTAAGCAGCAAGGGCTTGGGTTTATTCCTGGATGGGAGACCTCCTGAGAATCTAGGTATAGTTCCCTATATGAGTTTTTGGAGTGTCGCATTCCTTTGTCTATATGTTGATACCTGTGCTTCCTGCACTAAGTACGAAATCCAGGCGGCAGCCAAGCACTTGCAAACAAGTGTGTGTTCCGGGAAAGGGGGTTGTTATTGGCGAAGGGCACTTGACTAGGTTTTGACAGTGTAGAAGTTCATGCTCCATCTTTGGACGCAGCACTCAGACCTGCAATGCTGTCATGAGTCCAAAGACAGAGCTGCTGTGAGTTTTGCGTCCACACCTGAATCAGGCCCTCAGCCCGTCAGACAGTACACTGCGCAGTTCAGGACTCTCGCCTCTGAACCAATGAAGCTCCGGTAGCCGCCTTTGGGCAGGGTTTGACAGAATGAAGTAAAGATGAGCTGGCATCCAGAGAATTACTGTCATCCTGGGATGAGTTCATTTCTCTGTGCATCGAGGTGTATCTCCGCCATTGGGAGAGAGCTCAAGAAAGAGAACAGTCAAGAAGCTTCAGTTTTAAGTTGGGCCTCAGGGCCTAATTCAGAGCTGCTCGTAAGCGGCCGCTCGTTCGCTCCGAGCGATGTTCGCACAACTGCGCAAGCGTATGGGTCGTAATGCGCATGCGCCAACCAGTCAGTGCGGTCGGAAATCGAGCGCTCGCAAAATAGCAAGTGCCTGCTAATTTGAGTGACAGGATGAGGCGTTTGTGGGTGGTAACAGGGGAAGGTGCTTGAAAACGGGGAGTGGTGATCCGAACGCAGGCGTGCCAAACGGTCAAAACGGGCGTTTTAAGGGTGTGCATAATTAACAAAGCAGCGTCATCGGCCACGTCACTTGGTTGTCTCTTAGCCTGAACTGTTCGCATGATTGCGGTAGGAAAATCCAACCACAAGCACTGCGAGCAGTTCAGACGCCTTTCGATGTACTCGATTAATCAAATAAATAGCGGAGATGACGTATGATGCGAGCGGCCAGGGGGCGTCTTTACAAAATAGCGAGCGCATGTTTCGTTCGCTCGCTCAGGCATAGAGGTGTCAACAGACCGCAAAGAGTGAGCGCTCAATTTAAATAGCCGGCCCCTTTTTCTGAACGAGCGAGCGCAAATAGCGTCCAGCTCTGAATCAGGCCCTCAGTTCACAGCCCCTGTCACAACCCCAGAATAACCCATGCAGGTCTGGAAATCACGCCTTCCTGCTGAGGAAAGGGAAAGGAGGTTTAAAATCAAGCTGTGCTTCTATTGTGGGGATTCAGGACATCTTCTCACTAGTTGCCCCAAGCATCCTGGAAACAATAAGGCTTAACTGATCATGGGGAGGCCAGATTGAGTTTGGTTCAACATACCCCAAAAGAAAATAATTTGTCTCAGTTCACTATTGAAGTGTCCTTACTGTTGGAGAAACCTTCAGAACCACTTGAGGCCTTCCTTGATTCTGGTGCCAATAGTAACTTCTTCAAGAACACCGTATTCTGTGTGCGCCTCTGCGGTCTCCTCTATACATAATTGTTGTGGATGGGAATAAAATTCCTATGGCTACCATTCGTTATCAAGCCCAGAGCATGACCATGTGAGTTGGCGCTCTCCATCAAGAGTAGATCTTCTACAATATACTTACTACAGTCAAGAGTCCGATTATTCTCCCGTTACGTCTGCATGCTCCCATTTTAAATTGGAGCAAACCTCAGATTCTGTCTTAGGAGTATCACTGTACCTAAAATCAGTCCTCCATGTAAAGCCTCCTTACCAAGACATCCGTGAAGTGTTCAGTAAAAGAGCTTCGTAGATTCTGTCCATCGGGAATGGGATTGTCTCATTGATCTGTTGCCAGGGAAAATGCTTCCTCACAGAAGAGTATTAGAGTATTCCCTCCATCACTCCTGGAAACTCAGGTGGTTACTGAATGCATAAAGGAGAACCTTGAACGTGGGTGGATCATTGAGTCCAAGTTATTGGCAGGAGCTGGGCTCTTTATTGTAAAGAAGACGGGGCGGAGGACTTAGACCTTGTATAGACTGGTCAAAAGTATGTTGCAAATGCGTTCAAGTGTGATTCAGACCCAATGTGGCTGACATGACAGGATGACTGTTTGCGTATGCGCAGTGCTCTTCTCTCAGTGGGACACTATCTTGTACATTGGGCCATTATGACTGGTCACCATTATTTATTATTTTATCTAGTATGACATTATGATTGTGGGTCTGATTCAGCAGAGAACACAGGAGCTCATTCAAACCTGCTCACTAGATGCGTACGCTCGCTCCCAGCGTATGCAAATTCAGCTAAGTGCTGGCAAGGCAGGCGATCGCACGGCATGGCATAAGCATGCCCACTATGTATTGGCGTGCGATCACTTTGTGTATGCAAATGCCCACCAGTCTGTCTTAAGACACCCACTTGCGCACGTCATCTCCAGTAAGTGTATGCAACCATCGGATGCAATCACAGCGCTTGAGGTTGACTATACCCTACCGCAAGCACTGCGAGCACTTCAGTGTGAAATATAAGCATGCAACGTGTACTATGACGCCACCCGCTAATTATGCGCGCCTCTGAAACGGCTTTAAGATGCTCAGGCACACCTGCGTTCGCACTTTCACTCCCCCATCACCACCCACAAATGGCTTCTCCTGTCACCCACTCTGCTGGGCAGTCTATGAGCAGGGAGCGATTGCTTCCCGATCTCTCGCACTGGTTCGCACACTGCGATGCATACGCATGGGCAGAGTGCGAACATCGGCCAGCTACGAGCGAACGCATCCTAGCGAGCGGGTCTGAATCAGGTCCACAATTGCAAAGACGGACACAGGCAGCTTTGCAATTTTGTCCTCACTAAAATGTAAATGCAGGAGGAGGTGTCTGATACACCCTGCTGTATCTGTGATCCCAGTGCTGTGACCATCGGTCGCGATGTTGGACGGCGCGGTCCAGCGGAGTATGCCTTGGCTTACGCAGCCTGGCCTGGCTTGTGTGGTCATATATGAAGATCCTGGCTTTGCCACTCCCAGAAAATGGGGGAGACCCCCCCGTTACCGGGAATGTTGGCCGTCCCCACCCCATAAACGCCTCTGCCTGTCGATCAGGCAGATATGGGGGCATGCGTGCGATCCTATACTTAGGACTCTTGCATGCGCTGCTGAATCAGGCATTTTGGTTGTCAACATCTATTTTTTTCATTATTACATGTTAACTATCACCCTAATGACCATACTGACTTTATGTCCATGTCGACATTTTGGTTGTCAACATTTTGACATTGAACATTTTGGTGTCGACCTTATGATTGTCTAGATTTTGTCGACATTATGGCTACATCACTGAGAATAATACCCCCACATCCCCCACACAGAGCTCTGTAACTCCAAACGGCCACACCGGTCACATGATAAGCTTGATCTCCGTATAGACGTGATGTAATAGCTGTGTAATAGCCATGTTACAGAATAGTGTATGGTGTATATAGAACGTGTTAGTGGTAGAAGCCAATTTTATGCTGTCACTGGCAGTAGCAGCTGTGATGGGGATGTAGTTACAATACCGACATTCGGCATTACGGCTGAAGAAGTCCCAGCGCCGGAATGCCACGACCCGGCTACAAGACCAGCACCGGAAAACAGATGGTAGGTGACATCCCGACTCCGGAATCCTGACAGCCAGGATAGCAGGGCCGGTTAGGACTTAGCCGCGGGGGGAGGAAGGGTTAGGGTTAGGAGCAGTCAGAAAGGGGGTTAGGTTTAGGCACTAACGGGGAGGGTTAGTGTTAGGATGTAGAGACAGAGGGTTAGGGGGACAAGTGATATACTTACCCAACCCTTGTCGGGATCCTGAGCATCGGGAATGTTGCTGTCGGTATATTGACAGCAGGCATCCCGACTGCCGGGATTTCTTACCCATGCCGCGGTCGTGGTTTAGTGCACAAGAGATGAGGCGTCAGATAGTTGCCTATGGTGCGCAGGGCTGCCCTATAGCAGGCACAGACTTGTATATCTGTGTCACACTTGTTGGTGTTGCCCAGTCAGCTATTTGTATGGGAATTGCTTCAAAGTGGTAGCTGAACTGGTTCTTGTTCTGGTGTTAGGAAATGTGTGATAAGTTCACTTTAGAGATACTTGAAATTGTAGCGAGGCGACCGGCTTACATCACGTTCCGTCTCCAATGACTGCTGTGTTTTACGGTTTTTCCATGCGATCTGTAAAGTTGAACTTCAGACTCAAACACTGTAATGTTCCCTGTTCCAATGAGAAATGCCAACAATGTGACTATTAAGCCTTGTAGAGGTTACATTAGAGCATGTTCTGCAAGCTGAGACCTGCGGGCCTGGTATAGCAGTGCATGAAAGTCCACCGCTGAACGCAGATTCACGATTATCAGTAATCTGCGTGTGCGCAGGAGCCATTCTGCAAGTGTGTAGAATGGGTCCTGCTATGACGCAAGTGTGTAGAATGGGTCCTGCTATGACGCACGCAAGCCCTTTAATGTCTCTGATTGACAGGCAGAGGCATTTAAGGGGCGGGGTCGGCCGGTGTTCCCAGAAATGTTTGCCCCATTTTCTGGGAGTAGCCAAACCAGGCACTGCGTGGACATACGCAGTCTGCTAGGCTCGCAAGCCAGCCAGCCTGAGTAAGCGGCGCTGTCCATCATCGCGACCATCGATTGTGAGCCCAGTCTGCGACCTCCGTTGCAGTGCTGGGATATCAAATGCAGCAGGGGGCATCATACACCTTCTGCTGCATTTGCATAATAACAAGGATCGCAATTGCAAAGCTGCCTACGTGCATACATCATATATCTATAGCCTGTGTGTATAAATCATATATCTATAGCCTGTGTGCATACATCATATATCTATAGCCTGCGTGCATACATCATATATCTATAGCCTGTGTGCATACATTATATATCTATAGCCTGTGTGCATACATTATATATCTATAGCCTGCGTGCAGGGCTGCCATCAGGAATTGTGGGGCCCGGGACTGTTAAAATAGGCAGGGCCCCTGGGCCCCCATCCCCCCACTACCACTAAAGATGCATACACACGCAGTGATTTTTTGGACGACTGAATGATAACGATATCGTTATCATTCAGTCGTCAAAAAAATCGTTCAGTTTTTGCCCCAAAATGATGAACGATAACTACCAATGCGCGCTCCCATTTGTAGTTGGTAGTTAACGTTCATCGGCCGAACCTCCCGTCCAACCTGACAATATTGTAAGGTTGAACATGTTCGGGGATGAGGGAGGGAGCCGGGCACTGACCTAAATCGTTCTTGATTTCGTTCAGTGTTTGTGCTCAGTGTCGTTAATGACACTGCGCACACATCTGCCAGGGACACACGGGACGATTTCATTCATGGAGCGAATCGTCCCGTGTGTATGCACTATAAGTCTCATTAAACATGACTTACCTTATCGCCTTGAAGAATGCTCCTTTCTTCTGGCTTCTTCTCATTCAGGTCTGGCTGTCGCGGCTCCTCTGACCTCTCCCTTCCAGCAGCGTGGCGTCATGAAGTCACGCGCTCCGACCGCAAAGTAGAAAAAAATATTAAACAAGAGCAGGGACAAACAAAGGATTTTCTATATATGTATACACACACAAACACCACTGATCCAGCACTCACAAAGAAACAAATGCAGTAAATGCAATATTACTTGCTCCGATGCCCTCCTTGAAGGAGAACTGCGTCCCCACTGTGTACCAGACCTACGAGGCGACACTCGGAGACAGTGCAAATGTGATAAAGAAGCAATGTGGTTTATGATGATGATGACTATGCAACAAACCACATTGCTTCTTTATCACATTTGCACTGTCTCCGAGTGCCGCCTCGTAGGTCTGGTATATATATATATATATATATATATATATATACACACATACACACACATATATACACACTAGCACATACAGACACATATATACACACTAGCACATACACACACATACATACACACTAGCACATACACACTAAAGCATACATACACATACATACACATATATACACACTAGCACATACACACACACACACACTAGCATATTCACACTAACACAGACACATAAATACTGTATATACACACTAGCACATACACACTAAAGCATACAGACACATATATACACATATATACACACTAGCACATACAGACACATATATACACACTAGCACATACACACACATATATACACACTAGCACATACACACACATATATACACACTAGCACATACACACACATATATACACACTAGCACATACACACACATATATACACACTAGCACATACACACACATATATACACACTAGCACATACACACACATATATACACACTAGCACATACACACACATACATACACACTAGCACATACACACACATACATACACACTAGCACATACACACTAAAGCATACAGACACATACATACACATATATACACATACATACATACACATATATACACACTAGCACATACACACTAAAGCATACATACACACACATACATACTAGGGGTGTGCACCGGCCACTTTTCGTGTTTTGTGTTTTGGTTTTGGATCTGGATCTTTCTTCGTGTTTTGGATCTGGATTGGTTTTGCCAAAACCACCCTTCCGTGTTTTGGGTTCTGGGTTTTGTGTTTTGGATCTGTATTTTTTTTTAAAAAAGCATAAAAACTGCTAAAATCACAGAATTTGTAGGTTTTTCTGCTCCTATGCTATTATTAACCTCAATAACCTTAATTTCCACTCATTTCCAGTCTATTCTGAACACCTCACACCTCACAATAGTGTTTTTATGTCCAAAAGGTTGCACCGAGGTAGCTGGATGACTATGCTAAGCGACACGAGTGGGCGGCACAAACACGTGACCCATCTAGGCGTGAAACTGCAGTGGCAGACAGGATGGCAGTTTGAAAAACTAGGCCCCAAACTGTACATAATGCAAAGAAAAAAAAGAGGTGCAAGATGGAATTGTCCTTGGGCCCTCCCACCCACCCTTATGTTGTATAAACAGGACATGCACACTTTAACAAACCAATCATTTCAGCGCCAGGGTCTGCCACACAACTGTGGCTGAAATGATTGGTTCGTTTGGGCCCCCACAAAACAAGCTGGCAATTAATGTGTCCCTGCACAAACTGGCTCTATGGAGGCAAGATGTCATCCTCATCCTCCTCATCCACCGATTCCTCACCCTCTTCAGTGTGTACATCCTCATCCTCACAAAGTATTAACTCGTCCCCACTTGAATCCACCACCACAGGTCCCTCTGTACCTTCTGGAGGCTGGTCTCCCTGGAAGAGCTGATAATTCATTTTGATGAACATCATCTTCTCCACATTCTGTGGAAGCAACCTCCTACGCCTTTCGCTGACAAGGTTCCCGGCTGCACTAAACACTCTTTCGGAGTACACACTGGAGGGGGGGCAACTCAGGTAAAATAGAGCCAGTTTGTACAGGGGCCTCCAAATTGCCTCTTTTTCCTGCCAGTACAGGTATGGACTGTCTGCCATGCCTACTTGGATGCTGTCACCGATGTAATCCTCCACCATTCTGTCAATGGTGACAGTATCATATGCAGTGACAGTAGACATGTCAGAAATTGTTGCCAGGTCCTTCAGTCCGGACCAGATGTCCAAACTTGGTCCTGCCTGCCCTGCATCACCGCCAGCGGGTTGCTTAGGATACCTAAGTTTTTTCCTGGCAGCCCCAGTTGCAGGAGAAAATGAAGAAGGAGCCGTTGACGTGTCACGTTCCGCTTCAGCTGACAGTGTGTTCACCAGCAGGTCTTTGCACCTCTGCAGGCTTGTGTCGGCCGGAAAGAGAGACACCACATAGGCTTTAAACCTAGGATCGAGCACGGTGGCCAAAACGTAGTGGTCTGATTTCAACAGATTGACCACCCTGGAATCCTGGCAAAGCGAATGAAGGGCTTCATCCACAAGTCCCACATGCCGAGCGGAATCGCTCCGTCTTAGCTCCTCCTTCACTTTCTCCAGCTGCTTCTGCAAAAGCCTGATGAGGGGAATGACCTGACTCAAGCTGGCAGTGTCTGAACTGACTTCACGTGTGGCAAGTTCGAAGGGCTGGAGAACCTTGCACAACACGGAAATCATTCTCCACTGCGCTTGAGTCAGGTGCATACCCCCTCCTTTGCCTATGTCATAGGTGGATGTATAGGCTTGTATGGCCTTTTGCTGCTCCTCCATCCTCTGAAGCATATAGAGGGTTGAGTTCCACCGCGTCACAACCTCTTGCTTCAGGTGATGGCGGGGCAGGTTCAAGAGTGTTTGCTGGCGCTCCAGTCTTCGGCACGCAGTCGCTGAATGGCGAAAGTGGCCAGAAATTTTTCGGGCCACCCAAAGCGTCTCCTGCACGCCCCTGTCGCTTTTCAGAAAATTCTGCACCACCAAGTTTATTGTGTGAGCAAAACATGGGACGTGCTGGAATTTGCCCAGATGTAATGCCCGCACAATATTGGTGGCGTTGTCAGATATCACAAATCCCCAGGAGAGTCTAAGTGGGGTAAGCCACTGGGCGATGATTTCCCTCAGTTTCTCTAAGAGGTTGTCGGCGGTGTGCCTCTTACTGAAACCGGTGATACACAGCGTAGCCTGCTTTGTAACGAGCTGGCATTTCTGAGATGCTGCTACTGGTGACGCTGCTGCTGTTGCTGCGTAAGGTGATACATCTACCCAGTGGGCTGTCACAGTCATATAGTCCTTAGTCTGCCCTGTTCCACTTGTCCACATGTCCGTGGTTAAGTGGACATTGTGTACAACGGCATTTTTCAGGACACTGAGGACACTTTTTCTGACGTTTCTGTACAGTCTCGGTATCGCCTGCCTAGTGAAGTGGAATCTAGACGGGATTTGGAACCGGGGACACACTACCTCCATCAATTGTCTAAATCCCACTGCACTAATGGCGGATACCGGACGCACGTCTAACACCAACATAGCAGTCAAGGCCTCAGTTATACGTTTTGCTTCAGGATGACTGCTGTCGTACTTCATCCTCCTCGCTAAGGACTGTTGGAGGGTCAATTGTTTAGTAAAAGTAGTGGTGTTCCTACTTCCTCTCTGGGATGATGAACGACTCCCAGCAGCAGCAACAGCAGCAGCGGCAGCAGTAGGCGTAGCAATGCAGGATCCTCCAGAGGAATCCCGGATAGGAGAGTCAGTCATGCCAGTGACATGGCCTGCAGGACTACTTCCGATCCTGACTAAGGAGGAAATTGACGAGGAGGGAGTTGACGGTGTGGTTTGCAGGCGCTTGGATACAACAGGACAACGGGATTTAGGTGTCCCTGGACTGCTTACGGTCTTAGCCAAAGTTTCTGAACTTGACAGTAACTTTTTATGAACGCGCTGCAGGTGCCGTATAAGGGAGGATGTTCCTAGGTGGTTGATGTCCCTACCCCTACTTATTTCACCTTTACATATGGTACATATGGCAAGACAGTTGTTGTCCGGATTTGGATAGAAATATTGCCAGACCAAAGAGGTGGAATGTTTGGTCTTCTGCCCAGGCATGACCGTGATGGGCTTTTTCATCCCACGGACAACAACTGTCTCCCCCGGAGCCTGATTTAAACAAACCACATCACCATCAGAATCCTCCTCGCCAACTTCCTCCTCAGCGCCAGCTACACCAGTATCCTCATCCTGTTGTACTTCAACAGTGACATCTTCAATTTGCATATCAGCAAGTGGACTGTGGGTGCTCCTTTCAGCACTTGCAGGGGGCGTGCAAATGGTGGAAAGAGCCACCTCTTCCCGTCCAGTGCTGGGAAGGTCAGGCATCGCAACCACCACCACACTTGGACTCTCCTTGGGGATTTGTGATATCTTCTTAGAAAGCACAGTTCTTCGCTGTGCTTTTGCCAGCTTAACTCTTTTGATTTTTTTAGTGGGAGGAGTGCTTCCATCGTCATGTGAAGCTGAACCACTAGTCATGAACATACTAGGGATCGACCTTAGCCGTTCCTTGCCACTCCATGTCGTAAATGGCATATTGGCAAGTTTACGTTTCTCTTCAGCTGATTTAAATGTCTTTTTCAAGGTCATTTTCCTGAACTTTGCCATTTGGGATTGTATGTGCCCTCTACTATGACATTGGGCATCGGCCTTGGCAGACGACGTTGATGGCATGTTATCTTCTATGTCATGACTAGTGGCAGCAGCTTCAGCACTAGGAGGAAGTGGTTCTTGATCTTTCTCTATTTTATTTTTATCGGAGAAATTTCGGTCCTCCATTTATGTTATATCGATTTGATATATACGTGCGGCTAAACACAGAAAATAATTTTTTTTTTGGTTTGGACTGGAGTGTACTTTGTGGGTTACAGCACCCTTTAACGGTCAAGCCAGCCGGCCCTTTACTTATGACACAGGCGCACGCTTGGCACTACTTTGTTGATGCACGTGCGGCTACTGCGCACACAATTCACAAACACAGAAAATATTTTTTTTTTTGGTTTGGACTGGAGTGTACTTTGGGGGTTACAGCACCCTTTAACGGTCAAGCCAGCCGGCCCTTTACTTATGACACAGGCGCACGCTTGGCACTACTTTGTTGATGCACGTGCGGCTACTGCGCACACAATTCACAAACACAGAAAATAATTTTTTTTTTGGTTTGGACTGGAGTGTACTTTCGGGGGTTACAGCACCCTTTAACGGTCAAGCCAGCCGGCCCTTTACTTATGACACAGGCGCACGCTTGGCACTACTTTGTTGATGCACGTGCGGCTACTGCGCACACAATTCACAAACACAGAAAATAATTTTTTTTTTGGTTTGGACTGGAGTGTACTTTCGGGGGTTACAGCACCCTTAACGGTCAAGCCAGCCGGCCCTTTACTTATGACACAGGTGCACGCTTGGCACTACTTTGTTGATGCACGTGCGGCTACTGCGCACACAATTCACAAACACAGAAAATAATTTTTTTTTGGTTTGGACTGGAGTGTACTTTCTGGGGTTACAGCACCCTTTAACGGTCAAGCCAGCCGGCCCTTTACTTATGACACAGGCGCACGCTTGGCACTACTTTGTTGATGCACGTGCGGCTACTGCGCACACAATTCACAAACACAGAAAATAATTTTTTTTTTGGTTTGGACTGGAGTGTACTTTCGGGGGTTACAGCACCCTTAACGGTCAAGCCAGCCGGCCCTTTACTTATGACACAGGTGCACGCTTGGCACTACTTTGTTGATGCACGTGCGGCTACTGCGCACACAATTCACAAACACAGAAAATAATTTTTTTTTTGGTTTGGACTGGAGTGTACTTTCGGGGGTTACAGCACCCTTAACGGTCAAGCCAGCCGGCCCTTTACTTATGACACAGGCGCACGCTTGGCACTACTTTGTTGATGCACGTGCGGCTACTGCGCACACAATTCACAAACACAGAAAATAATTTTTTTTTTGGTTTGGACTGGAGTGTACTTTCGGGGGTTACAGCACCCTTTAACGGTCAAGCCAGCCGGCCCTTTACTTATGACACAGGCGCACGCTTGGCACTACTTTGTTGATGTACGTGCGGCTACTGCGCACACAATTCACAAACACAGAAAATAAAAATTTTTTTGGTTTGGACTGGAGTGTACTTTGGGGGTTACAGCACCCTTTAACGGTCAAGCCAGCCGGCCCTTTACTTATGACACAGGCACATGCTTGGCACTACTTTGTTGATGCACGTGCGGCTACTGTGCACACAATTCACAATCACAGAAAATAATTTTTTTTTTGGTTTGGACTGGAGTGTACTTTGGGGGTTACAGCACCCTTTAATGGTCAAGCCAGCCGGCCCTTTACTTATGACACAGGCGCACGCTTGGCACTACTTTGTTGATGCACGTGCGGCTACTGCGCACACAATTCACAAACACAGAAAATTATTTTTTTTTTGGTTTGGACTGGAGTGTACTTTCGGGGGTTACAGCACCCTTAACGGTCAAGCCAGCCGGCCCTTTACTTATGACACAGGCGCACGCTTGGCACTACTTTGTTGATGCACGTGTGGCTACTGCGCACACAATTCACAAACACAGAAAATAATTTTTTTTTTGGTTTGGACTGGAGTGTACTTTCGGGGGTTACAGCACCCTTAACGGTCAAGCCAGCCGGCCCTTTACTTATGACACAGGCGCACGCTTGGCACTACTTTGTTGATGCACGTGCGGCTACTGCGCACACAATTCACAAACACAGAAAATAATTTTTTTTTTGGTTTGGACTGGAGTGTACTTTCGGGGGTTACAGCACCCTTTAACGGTCAAGCCAGCCGGCCCTTTACTTATGACACAGGCGCACGCTTGGCACTACTTTGTTGATGCACGTGCGGCTACCGCGCACACAATTCACAAACACAGAAAATAATTTTTTTTTGGTTTGGACTGGAGTGTACTTTCGGGGGTTACAGCACCCTTTAACGGTCAAGCCAGCCGGCCCTTTACTTATGACACAGGCGCACGCTTGGCACTACTTTGTTGATGCACGTGCGGCTACTGCGCACACAATTCACAAACACAGAAAATATATTATTTTTTTAGCACTTGGGGGGAGCACCCCTGATGGACAGAGCACCCCCTGGACAACACTGCAGCACTCCTTTAGGACTGGGACACTGCACAGGACTTTGGAGTGGACACAGCCCCTATGGAGAACTGACTGCACAACACAGTCCAGCCAGCCCCTATGGACTTTGAAGTAGTGGACACAGCCCCTATTAACAACAGCAGCACAGCACAACACAGCCAGCCCTATGGACTTTGAAGTAGTGGACAACAGCAGCACTACACTACACTACACTACACAGCCCTAACTCCCACCCTCCCTCTTCACTGTCCACAGCCGAGTGAGAAAATGGCGCCGACGTGGGTACCTTATATAGGATCCAAAACCCGCGAGACTCGGAAGGCGGGATGATGACGTTTTGCCTCGATTTCAGATCCGAGTCAGGCGGGAAAAGTCGAGCCTGATTCGGATCGGACTCGGATCGGGGGGCTCGGGGGGGTTCGGATTTCAGAAATCCGAACCCGCTCACCCCTAATACATACACATACATACACATGCTAAAACACATACATACTTCTAACTTACACTTTGAAGCAACAGCAGCTTGGTAATGGGGGCGGGCACCTTGCATCGTTAGGCTCCGCCCTCCCAGCGCGATGACGTGATTTGCGTCCGTGAGGGGGCGGGGCTTGTCACATTGGCTCCGCCCCCATTGCAATCAGCGTGAACTTGAAGGGAATTATATCGGTCCATCGGAGGAGGGGAGCGGGCTCTCTGGTTGGAGTAGTAGTGCAGGCCGGCAGGCTGTAGCAGCACCCCACCCCATTTTAGCTCCAGGGGGTAGTGCGGGCTATACATTGACGATAGAATAGGGTAGGAGCTGGCATGGGCCCCCTCCCGTTCTGTCTGTGTCCGGGCCCGGGACTCCAGTCCCGGCAGTCCCCCCCTGATGGCGGCCCTGCCTGCGTGTATACATCGTATATCTATAGCCTGCGTGCATACATCATATATCTATAGCCTGCGTGCAGATTTGCGATCTTTGTTGAATCAGGCCCTGTGACTTTTTACCTAAATGTGGACAATTATAAAATATACTGTACACCATGGGGGTCGTAACAAAAATGTATTTCGGTATTGATGGTGTTTGTGGAATCGGGATGGTTTATCCAAATGTCAAACTGGCTCAAATATGATAGATGGTGTGAGAGCAGGTGACCATGTGACTGGTATGGAATAGGCTACGCGGCTGGCACACTCTGAAGGGCACAGTAATCTGCAGCTGGTGTCACAGGGCTGGTACAGTATATTACGTGTAGCCACAGGTACACACAAAATAATGGGTACAGAGGGCCTGGTCAGAGATAATAGCTGTTAGCAAAAATCACCCGAGCATAGAGACTCCCACTGCTGCCTTCTTACCTGTGTGCGACGTCGCCCTTACCTGCGTAAATATCGGTAACATTCGCGCACATTGGCGGTTGCGTATGAACTCGCAGTGGCTAATTTATGCACCACCACGTAACAGCGTTTAAACGGACAGACGCGCCTGCATTTCTCAGACCCCCCCCCCCCCAAACGCTGACAACCTGTCACTCACTCTGCGGTGGTCTCCTATGTGTGTCCGTGATCGCAGTGCGATCGCTGCGCAGGTGCAGTGCTACTTATACTCACGTGCAATGGAAAATAATCGCTTGATTGCGTGCATAATCGCCTTTGCGTCCATCTCTGAATCAGGCCCAGAGTGTGGTCAAGGGGGCTCAATGTGGCACAACCTGCACCCATAGCATTTACTTACCCCCTCGCTGTCCAGCCGGCCGCCTTCGTGACATTATACCAGCGATTTCTTTGGAAATATATTTCAGACGTTCTCACCAAAAAATATAGGTCTGGTGCCAGATTGCTGGAGATGATGCCCAAAATATGGTGCATGATAGCAGATGATTGCACAGCGCCACAGTCTAATGAGCAGGCTCCAGCGCAATTCTTTCAGGGGGGGAGGGGCCCACGAGAATCCGCACCCTTTATCCTTAAAATGCTCCTGCACAGGCTGAGGACTGGGATGTGTAGTCAGCAATCAGCAAGTGGGCAGTCATTATGTAGGCACATGAATGTCCACAGGTAGGTACACCATGTCGACAACCAAAATGTTGACATGCAAATTGTCGACACCGACAAGTTAACATTTTCAAAATGTTGACTATCCAATGATAACCCCTAACCCTAACCAAAATGCTGTCAACATTTTAAGTGTGTTTACATTTTTCAGGTGTTGACATGTTGGATGTCGACATGTTAACCATACCAACATTATGGTGTCAACCTTTTGACAGTTGACATTGTCATTGTTTGTTGACATGGCGACCTCTCAGTTAGTATACTATGGCGGACCTGGCAGTTACGTACGGTGCAATAATACATAATGAATGAAATTACAGAGGGGTGTTTGTAATCCTAACACAATAATATTACATTCAAAACACACCTGGAATTGCATTTAATAGTATTGCCATTTGAAATCCCGAAGCTTGAACTCTAGTTTGAGAAAGTGCAGACTTCTGTAAAAAGATTTAAAGCCCCCTTTTAAAAAAAAAAATGCCACTTTAAATCCGCCATGACAATCGCTGTAATATCTGCACTTTTTCAAACTTGGGTTCTGATTCTGTAAGGATCGTAATTGCAAAGCTGCACGCAAGCTATAGATATGATGTATACACGCAGGCTATAGATATATGATGTATACACGCAGGCTATAGATATATGATATATACGCACAGGCTATAGATATATGATGTATGTACGCAGGCTATAGATATATGATGTACACACACAGGCTATAGATATATGATATATACGCACAGGCTATAGCTATATGATGTATGCACACAGGCTATAGATATATGATGTATGTACGCAGGCTATAGATATATGATGTATACACGCAGGCTATAGATATATGATGTATACACACAGGCTATAGCTATATGATGTATGCACACAGGCTATAGATATATGATGTATGCACACAGGCTATAGATATATGATGTATATGCACAGGCTATAGATATATGATATATACGCACAGGCTATAGATATATGATGTATGTACGCAGGCTATAGATATGATGTATACACGCAGGCTATAGATATATGATGTATACACACAGGCTATAGCTATATGATGTATGCGCACAGGCTATAGATATATGATGTATACGCACAGGCTATAGATATATGATGTATGCACGCAGGCTATAGATATATGATGTATGCACGCAGGCTATAGATATATGATGTATGCACGCAGGCTATAGATATATACACACAGGCTATTGATATACGATTTACACACACAGGCTATATATATATATACACGATTTATACATGCAGGCTATAGATGTGATGTATACACACAGGCTATAGATATATGATGTATACACACAGGCAGCTTTGCAATTGCGATCCTTGCAGATATGGTAATGCAGGATGAGGCATCACACCCCCTGTACATTACTTATGACCCTGCAGCCGAACCTGACTTGTTGCCATTCATCAGACTCCTGATTGACCCGTGCTGCTGCATTACATAAAATGGCACGTTATTATGGAGCAGTGGATCATAGTGGTCTGGAACGCCTGGATCAGTGTGTAAGAGCTCTGCTCCGTAATCTTAAAATAAAAAATGTTTGTTACTGGAAAAGAGCTGATGAATAGAGGTGCACAACACATAGCCTTTATTTACTGTCTCTCGTTACTTCTACTGACTCCGCCGGCGAAGTCCTCTGGGCTTCATAACGCACAGGCCGACATCTGCTTGCCAAACTCGCAAGGCAACCGATGACATCTGTTCCATAAAATAAATGGAGCTTATTAATTCTGTTCCCCAAATCCCTTATTACTCAAACTAATCTCCGGCTTTATATCCAGGGGGGACCAGAACAGCGTCCCAACGTTCTGCTGTCCATACAGCGCAAACACGAGGGGGACATAAAATGGATGTTTGCTGCAGCAGAAGTCACAGCAACCAATCCGCTATCAGCTTTAATCCAGTTATTGCGCACCAGGCTATACAGTCTAAGTGCAACCCGAGGCCGCTACTGCGATCACTTATAATAGCAGGAACGCACCTAGTGACGCAAACAAGTGCAGGGATTTGCAGGCCAAGATGGCGGCATCTTCCAAATGCGTCATCTTCTGATGGGGGCCGCTGGACAGGTATTGGGGTTCCTTCAGTAGTGCCAGCAACGTAGGTGCTTGAAGTTGCTGAGTTATGTGCCCACATGTAGATACACGATTTTGGGGTCCCTGCTTAGAAATGGATATTTTTCTCTCTGCAGAACAACTTAAATAAAGCTGAACGCAGCAGTATTGTAAGAGGACGGTAGAAATGGAGAACGCGGTGAGAGGAGGGGCCTAATGTGCGTTAGTAGAATGGATTGTGACCTGGCGTGTCCTACTATTCACAATACTAGTCAGACCTGTAATTCTGCAAGGAGCATGGAGACTATGGGAGGCGCCTCCTAACCTGCTGGGTGGACGCTGACGCATGGGCGCAGTGACCGTCCGCACGTATCACACTGCAGCAACATTACAAGGGCTGATGGCGTACAGGGCATATCAAAAAGAAATTGTCGCCCCTTGAAAACTGTTCTTTAAAATTCTGGCTGAATTCTTTTATTGAGCCACAAAGTGAACACACACAGGGAACATAAATTAGGGGAATGCCAGAGCAAGGCTAAACGCCATTCCCACAGCGACAAATACCACGTGGACACACGTACACTTTTGCAAAACGAACAGCGACAAAATCCGTCACAGAACAAAATAGTGCAGATCCAACTAATTGTGCCATCACAAGCCGAGGTTCCGAGGGGGGCGGGGGGGGGGAGCGCATAATAATTAGTATTAACCAGGCCCGGGCTTGTTGGAGGGGCCCAGCGGGGGATGGGGTCTGTTGCCTCCCCTCCCTCGTACTTGTCAGCAGCGTACTTGTTGCTGAGCGGCAGTGTCCTCTTCTCTGCTTCTGGGGGAGAGCGTTCGTGATTGAGGGGCTGCGAAAAAAAAAAAATGCATTATGCAATCAGGCCCTTCGCCCAGGCCCGGGCCGGCTCTCTACGCCCCTGGTCACAAGTACTTACGGGTGTGGTATGACTAGTCGACAGTCAGAATGTTGAAATGGACAATACTGTAGGTCAACAACCAAAATGTCGACATCAGTGACATGCGCCAGGCCATTTTTGCAGGTTTTGGTTCTAATCCGTCGTCCAGTTTGTGTTTTGCCAAACCGCCGTTACTCGGATTCCAAATATTGACAAAAAACCCCTAAAAAAAAAAATCACATAATTTGGGCCTTTTTTGTTCCTAGAGTATTATTAACCTCAATAACATGTACCCAGAAATAGATACCGGAGGTACAGGAGGTTGCTGCTCGTGGCGGTCAGCCAATAGGGGTTCCTCCTGTGCACTAAGGGGTTCCCTGTGGTTGTCCAGATGCACGTTTCTCGATGGGTGGTCACCGACGCTATAAGCAAAGGGTATTTATTCCCTGATAAATAAAAATTCTTCTAATATTATCGCCATCTGTCTGACTATGGTGCCATGATTTCCATGTCTGACTTCCCATAACTGGGAACTGAGAGATTAGATATACAGTCATCTCCGTTATCTAGTCAGTCAGTTTTTCACTAATACCCCTTTTACACCAAACAAATAACCCGGGTTATTGCCAGGTCGATCCGGGTTGAGGCTCTGTGTGAACGGCTCCCAACAAAAAAACCCGGGTCGATTTACCGGGCAATCTTACTCGGGTTGAGAGCAGGGTTGAAAACGGGTTGTTCCCGGGTCATGCGGCAGTGTGAACGGGTGCTACCCTGCTTATTTGACCCGGCTAGCTCCGAAAGATGCTGATTGGAGCTTCTGGGGCACTGGCAGATGATGTAATTTGTCAGTTCCCTGCAGAGAGAGACGCACATGAAGCCATCGCTTGCCAGCCTAACCTCCTGCACCACAGCCTGACCAGCAGCCACAAAAGCAGGCAGCCACACAGCCTGCCACAGCCAGAACTGCAGCCACAATCACAGGCTGATACACAGCCTGCCACAGCCAGAACAGCAGCCTGTAGCAATGCTGTAATCAGTCCCCACCCTTCTCTTTTGTTGCCTTTTGTGACCATCTTTGTCAGACCTTAAAACTGACCATTTTTAATGACTTCTATAGAGAAAAGCAGGGATTACCCGGGTTCAGTGTAAACGGGGCAAACCTGGGAATAACCCAGGTCGAGTTGCAGTCTATACGGGGTCTGAGTTCGACCCGGGATTGACCAGTGTTCAAATTCCAGGGTCGGACCTGGGATTTTGGTGTAAAAGGGGTATAACTGGACCTAATTTTGTCCATACTAAATGTAGTTTTGTTCTATGTTTTGTGTACAGATGTCTTTTGGTATAAAGTGTGGTATTAATATTCTTATTATTTTTTTAGTGGCAAACTATTAAAAGCTACATTTTTAATTTAATTGAGTAGGTCGAGTGCCCCATAATAAGAGAGTACCTCTTCTTTTCTTTGTTTTCATGTTCAATACAACTCTCAAGGGTGCACCTCCATAGAGAGATTTTTTCATATTTATATATTTCTTTCTTGTATCTTGATATATTTTGGAATATACCTACTTCCTATCCACATCTTCAGTGGTCTAACCAGTGATTAGGATATGCCTACCCCCCTTCCCTTCATGTTTTGACATTCAGAAACTGTTAACATTCTTGCATCGACCTTCTGCATGTTGACTACCTGACCAGATACCATACATACAACCTCCTCTTATCCCTCATTCCCTAAGTCCAGCACTTCCAAAAACCATTCAATGCTCCCAGAACCTTCCTTCCAACATCTTATCTAGGCTTCGGCCTTATTTCCAGCTCTGTCTTTCTGCTGACACCTAATGTAACACGAAGTAGCGGACATTACTCACTTCCTCCAGCCTCTCCCTTCCAGACAAACTCTCATCTGAAGTCAGGGAATTATTTGTCAGTCAGTTCGATCTTCTGGAATAAACTAAGAACAATAGAGGAGATTTGTTAAGAATTGGACATACCTCTGGTTCTGTTAGCATGTGATCCGCATGTCTGTCCTGCACATACGTGACTAAAATGCACACAAATGTGTCTGTATGAAGATCTTGTGTATATAATGTGTCGTATGTGAATGCGTAACGGAGGAGGGAAAGGCCGGACAGACATAGGCGGAGAGGTTACAGAATTGCGTATGTCTTGCGGGCTGTGGCACATGCACACGATGATAAGGATGATTATACCAGCGGTATTACGGCGCAGCTTCTCATTGGCTGACTGCGGATTAATCTCTCCAGCTGTCAGCACTGGCATAATTGGCGTTGCGGATACCTTATATAGTGTGACCTGTTCACGTGACTTAATTGTCATTTCCATGGATGTGGAACTGTGTATTTTAACGGATTATGGCGTCTATATAACATAGAACTAATCATTCTGTATCGCTGCATAACGCAATTTATTTACAGCGCATAGACAATCCGTAAGATGTTCTACAAAGAATTAGTACATGTGAATGCTAAAAAAAATGTGCGTCGACTACCAAGTTTTGGATCTGTATCTCCTCGTGTTTTAGATCTGGATTTGACAAAACTGCCTCTTGCATGTTTTGGATCTGTATTTTTTCTAAAAAAAATAAATCATAAAAACAGCTAAAATCATACAATTTGCGCCTGTTCTTGTTCCTACAGTACTATTAACCTCAATAACATTTATTTCCAGTCAATTTGGACCACCTCACAGCTCACAATATTGATTTAATCTAGTTTAGGGCCAAAAGGTTGCATCCAGCTATCTGGCTGACTAAGCTAAGCGACAGCAGTGGGCAGCACTAACATGTGGCAGTTCAGCTTCCAACATGGCACAGAGTGGCATTGCAGTGGTAGACAGGATGGCAGTTTAATAAACACCCCCTAGGAAGTTTAAAAACCAAGAATGTTTTCCTTAACTAGGACAGAGGCCCGATGGAGTTGGAATGTTTATGTACTGAAGGCAGGGAAAGCGCGGAGGGAATGATTAGTTTTTAAATTTATCAATTTTAAATGTTTTGATTCTTTTAACATTTTTTCAAGGGAAGATCAACCTAGGATCAAGTTCTTCAGTTCCTAAAATACACTTTTGATCTGGAGGTTTTTTAACCTTTATACATCTAATAGATATGAGGTGGCCTTGCTGGTGGAGGTGCTGCTAGAACACCTGCAGTGTCACAAATACGTGGACGATAAACTGCGGTCACAAAACAATAATAGCGCAGCTAAGTTGCTAACGCAGACACATAAAAAAAATATATTTTTTGTGGATTGATCATATTAATTTTATTTCACTTTTAATTTTTTGGACATTGGGGGAGAGCACCCCTGAATGAGGCCGCAGCCCCTTGATGAACAACACAGACAGCTCCCCTTTGTTATGGACAACAAAGCTCCCCTGCTGAGTGCAGACAGACCACCTGCAGAGTCTCAAATACATGGACGATAAACTGCGGCAGTGTCACCGGACAATAATAACGCAGCTAAGATGCTAACGCACACACACAAAAAAAGCATTTTTTTTTTACACTGGGGTAAGAGCACCCCTAATTGACAGAGCACCCGCCCTGGACAACACAGCACCCCTTTATGGACTGCAGCCCTAGCCTGATGGACAGGACAACAACACAGCAGCAGCCGCAGGTAATTTACAAGACAAGTGACACAGCAGCTGCAGCACCTACTGAAGGAAGCCCCCTTTATATACTGCAGCCTAAGCCCCTTTATGGGCAACACAGCAGCTGCAGCACCCACTGAAGGAAGCCCCCTTTATATACTGCAGCCTAAGCCCCTTTATGGCCAACACAGCAGCTGCAGCACCCACTGAAGGAAGCCCCCTTTATATACTGCAGCCTAAGCCCCTTTATGGCCAACACAGCAGCTGCAGCACCCACTGAAGGAAGCCCCCCTTTATATACTGCACCCTAAGGCCCTTTATGGGCAACACAGCAGCTGCAGCACCCACTGAAGGAAGCCCCCCTTTATATACTGCAGCCTAAGGCCCTTTATGGACAGCACAGCAGCAGCCTTCAGGCCAAGACCCCGACTGGACACACACACTGAGTGACTGACAGTGACTGACAACGTCTGCTAGCTTCTCTCTCCACAGCCGGAGTGAAAATGGCGCCGTTTGCGGGGACCTTTATATAATCCAAAACCCGAAAGAATACGACAGCGGCATGATGATGTTTTGCCTCGTTTTAAGATCAGAGCCAGGTGGGAAAACCTGAGTCGGTCTTGGATCCGACCCGGAATTGCAATGTTCGGGTGGGTCCGGTTCTCTGAGAACTGGACCCGCTCATCTCTAGTAGCTTTAGCTGCATACTGAGGGTGTGCTCACCAGGTTGGGTACGAAAGACTGAAATACTGAAAGCAGCATCGCGATGCCCAGTATCCTGACAGGGGCACTGTAAGTATGCTAACCCTCCCCCCTTCACCCCCTAACCCTCCCTTCCTGCATCCTAACCCTCCCCCCCACAACCTAAACCTAACCTCCCCGTTAGTGCCCTAAACCTCCTTCCTCGGTGCCTGAACCCAGCCCGGGAGGCTTGCCCTCTCCTGAGGGGGGCCAGGAGAGCCATCGGATTTTCAGAAGCCTCCCGGTTATTGCGGGAGAGTCGGTACGTATGTAATTAACTTCCTCAGCGGTGTGATCAGGTCCTGAAAGGGCCAAAAATATGACATAATGCAGGTAAAAGGCTGCAGGTACAACCCTGAGAGTGTTTCCTCACAGCCTGTGCCAAGGGTGGATTGTTATCTATTCAGAAGAAACTCCTGACACTGTGTGTGAATCAGTCCTGTGGGTGACGCCATCTGTCAGGAGTTACACACCGCTGCTAATGTAACTTACAATGGGCTGATGTAATAACATGATGCAGGAATTCAGACTGTTCTGACTAACGCTTTGTAATGGGGAAAGAAGCTTCTGCAGCTGCTGTGGATCGTTTCTCATTGATATGACCGTTTTATTTGTGGGGTCCCTTTTATATGAACCATCCATCAGCAGCATCCTACGCTCTCGGTGATGTCACTTTTTCCTTGTAATCTGATAGGATGAATAATGGACCAGCCCACAGAAGAACCGCTGTCACTTTGGTACCAAACGCGGTAATCTCTCTCTCTCTCCATCCTTGGGGTATATTTACGCAGTCGCCACTTCTCAGCAGGCCTGAGCTCAAAATTGAAAGCAGCGCTAATATTAAGTGTGAAGTCTGAGGTGTTTTGTCCTTAATATTAGTGGCGCTTTAAACTCTGCGGTAAAAAAATTCACCATGAATCGGCGCCTGGCAAAAGCCAGCGCTTCGTAAATCTACCCCATTTTCTCTTTGAACTTCTGCAATGTAACTATTCTGGCTGTAGATCCTTATATAAAGGGATTATAGGCTCTATTTAAAAGGAAATCGTGCATCGCCGCTCTTTGCTTTCCTTTCATCCCCACATTTATATTTTGTTGGGTGCCGGGAAAGACCTAGCGGTAAAAGTCTGTCCCAGCGAGGAGATAACATTGCCCAATGCCGCCTTTCACCATTGCAAGGACGTCATGTACCCTGTGCGCATGCACCTCCCGACTGAAGCGCAATGCAGTATGGCGAGGGATGTACTAAAGTGTATTTTGCAGTCCAAACTCTGAAAGAGTTTTGGCCGCATTTCCTTATGTACCAAGCTCCAAAAGCCTATGTGCTTCTTACCGCACTCCCCCCTGAGAGGGATCCAATCAGCTTCCTCTCAGCATCCCCCGCAGCGCCCGTCATTATGCACATGCGCAGAATGATGCCAGAGAGACTTCTGGGTCATAAACCCTCTATTACAAAGGACAGGTCTTAGCTGAAGAGCTGTCCTTTGCCATTTTAAACGCATTTCTAGCTACATACTGGTGATATTATCGCCGGTATGTACCAGATAAGTGGTGGAATCTACGGCATCAAGGATACAATGCTTAGTACATCCCGCCCTGGGAGAGAGCAGGAAGAGAACGGCCTCTTGCTGCTCATCTCCCCAGAGGACGTACATGGCGCCATCCTTAGATGCTTAGTTTCTCTCATTTGGTTAAATACTGGTACAGCTTGTGCATAGCGCGGTTATTACAGGAAAGGCGGAGACATCAGCGATCTCTGCACTGTTTTATAATTTTTCGAAATAGTGACAAACAAATTTAAAGTCTTTCTCCAGAATAAAAACCCCTTTATCTCACTTAGTAAATAGATCCCCATGTGATGGAAAAAAGGGTAAATTTCGCCAAATATATTTTTCTTCTTGGACGCTGCTCCCTGTAACCTCTACCTCAGAGTAGACTATTCCTGTAGGAGCACACAGAGAGAATGGGGTGAGTTGGGGTAAAATTAACAATTAAAGCACTAAATAAAATGGAGACTTACACGTGCGTCTGCTCTAAAGTAGCTTTTACTCATAAACCCTAAAACTGAGGCATAAGGGGTCTATTAAAGTGTGAGAAGCCCAAACTCCGACAAAAATAGGTGTTTCCATTGGCAATAGGACTTCACCCTATAATACCGGTGGCGATAGCCGTGGGCCCCACCGGCAGCGAGATTCGCATGGGGAAGCCTATATAACACGGAGCTCGGCGGCACGAGTCCCACAGCACAGGGGGATAAAACATGATGTATTATTGGAAAACAGCAATTTTTACAATTGCCGATAGTTTTTGAATACATTTTGTAATCTATTTTTAACTATTAATTCTCACAGAATGCAATACCCTGTGCACTTTATTGACAGCAGCTCGAAGATAAACCTGACAGAGGTCACCAATTCTGTATAAAGATGATTTGTGTATGCGCCATGAGCTGTCATTCCCAGCCTTCGCTGCCACATCAAATCTCTCGTTACTTTATTAGGTTTCTAAACAAGAACATCAAACGTATCCAACATCCTCTGTGTGTATTCTTGCACTGTCAACCATAGGTGTGTCGACCATTTGTCCCTGTCGACCATCTGGTGTCGACCTACTGTATTGAGCGTCTTCCCAGACACGGGCAATGTTTAAATCAGGATACGCCAGGATACATAGAGAAAATAATGAAAAGGAGAAAAATACATCAGCATTTGATTGCAGCAATCGTGCAATTTGCAATTGATTGAAAAAGGGAAAGATTTTTATACACAATCGATTGCTGATGTATGGGGGCCTTAATACTGTTAATTTTGTGGGCGCTGCGGAATCCAGCGGCTACCTTCAGCCTGGGCCCGTACTAGGCCCCTAGACAAGCCCTGGTCCCGGGTAATTAGTGACCTCGCTCTCAGAGACCCTGTTTCCAGAATTCACAGGTTTATAGGACATTTTTATTTCTTAAGATTCATGGAAGAAATAAAACAGCGGATAGTAAATCAGGATTGGGGAAGTTGCCATGTAACCCTAATGTATTGCAGAGATATGTGAGTGCTTTAGGTTTAAGGTTTTTTTCTGCTGGATTCAGAATCCGCCTGGGAAATACGGGGTTACAAATACTGACGCTCAGCGCAGATCACACGCCTGTCACACCCAGCTAGTATTTGGATTCCAGAGACAGCTGATTAGACGGGTGAGGAGGAGCCACGAGCGACACCTGATCTATGATCACCTGGACGCAGTCCCCACGCATTTTCTTTAGACCCTAAAGTAGAGGTCACAGAGGTCAAACTTGTTATCATTGCTCTGAGGCCCAAGCCACGTAACATAGCATCTCTGCTGATCACATTTAGTGTGCAGTATAGCAACGGACACCTCTTATGCAGACAAATATACATCTCCGAAATGTATAGATCTTTGCATATCCTACAGCAAAACACATGGCAACTAAATTGTCCTGGACCAGAAATGTTACATTGTAACATTACATCACATTGTGTAACCGCTGCAGTACTTCATTACGTGCACCAGGCTGCCACCTAGTGGTCACCTCTTATAATGAGGAGCGGCAGACTTATTAGAGTCATTACACCTATGTAAGATTACTTAGCAAATTATCACACAGACAGAAATTTGCACCTTATTCACCTTCATATAAAAATTCATTCAAGCGTTGCTTTACTTTTATTATTTCACAGTAAAGCAGACGACAACCAGCCGATTTCACCAACAAATTATTTATTTTTAGTAAATGTTATTTATAAAGGTGCCACAAAGGTTTATACAGAGCTATACAAGGTAAACAGAGAACAACAACTCGGTATTAGAGCATCTATTACATAAATATATCAGCTCCAGTTTACAGCTTCCTGCCTACAGTCTTCTGTTCGCACACTGCAGAGTATCACTCCAGTCTGCTGAATATATCGTCTATCTCTAGTCATTCTGTGTGATCAACTGCAGACTGCACTTCTGCATCCTACATTCCCTATTTCTACCTGCACAGGTGGGGTGCTCAGCCTCCCATACACCAGTGTGCTCCTGCCTGCATTCCTTATTCCTACCTGCACTGGTGGGGTACTCAGCCTCCCATACACCAGTGTGCTCCTGCCTGCATTCCCTATTCCTACCTGCACTGGTGGGGTACTCAGCCTCCCATACACCAGTGTGCTCCTGCCTGCATTCCCTATTCCTACCTGCATTGGTGGGGTGCTCAGCCTCCATACACCACTGTGCTCCTGCCTGCATTCCCTATTCCTACCTGCACTGGTGGAGTGCTCAGCCTCCCATACACCAGTGTGCTCCTGCCTGCATTCCCTATTCCTACCTGCACTGGTGGGGTGCTCAGCCTCCCATACACCAGTGTGCTCCTGCCTGCATTCCCTATTCCTACCTGCACTGGTGGAGTGCTCAGCCTCCCATACACCAGTGTGCTCCTGCCTGCATTCCCTATTCCTACCTGCACTGGTGGGGTGCTCAGCCTCCCATACACCAGTGTGCTCCTGCCTGCATTCCCTATTCCTACCTGCACTGGTGGGGTGCTCAGCCTCCCATACACCAGTGTGCTCCTGCCTGCATTCCCTATTACTACCTGCACTGGTGGGGTGCTCAGCCTCCCATACACCAGTGTGCTCCTGCCTGCATTCCCTATACCTATCAGTTCGGTCAGCGCTACTAAGTGCCAAACACACAGCCGCCGGCTGTCAGACTCACACTGACTGCCGCTGTGCCCACTGCAGGAGCCGCTCCATCTTCCAGCTCCCGCAGTGGGCAAAGGGAGAGGCGTCATGATGTCATGACGTCTCTCCCATAATGCAGAGCGGCCCGGCCGGACAGGACAGACGGAGGAGCGGATGGCGGCGGCGGGAGCAGGGATTCAGGTGTTTTTATATATTACGTGTGTCTACTGGGAAGGGGGTCTGGCACTACAATGAGGAGACCACTACTGGGGGCACTACAAGGGGGTGACTACTACTACTGGGGGCACTACAAGAGGGGTGGGGGACTACTACTACTGGGGACTACTACTACTGGGGGCACTACAAGGGGGGGACTACTACTACTGGGGGCACTACAAGGGGGGACTACTACTACTGGGGGCACTACAAGGGGGGAGACTACTACTACTGGGGGCACTACAATGGTAGGGGACTACTACTAGGGGCACTGCATAGGGGGGAGGGGACTACTACTAGGGGCACCACATAGGGGGGAGGGGACTACCACTGGGGGCACTGCATCGAGGGACCACTACTGGGGGCTCTATATAAAGGGCAAAATGGGGGTACTGCATAGGGGGGAGACTACAACTGGGGCCATTATTTAAGGGGCACTGCATAAGGGTTACCACTATTGGGGGCACTGCATGGGGGGTGGACTGCTACTGGGGGCACTATATAAGGGGCACTGCACATGCGGGACCACTACTGGGGGAACTATATAAGGGGCTTACTACTGGGGGCACAAGGGGCACTGCAGAGGGGGGGATCACTACTGGGGGCACTACTGGAGGCCTGCATAAGGGTGTCCTCTCCTGTGGCACACGGGGGCACTGCATATGGGCACTACGACAGGGGGCTGCCCCTAATTTTTATTTTTACCTTACATTAATCCCATATGGACCCGCCTCCTCCCTGGAACACTTGGGGGGGGCACCATAGCACACACGTTCTTCGGGCACCCTGGCAACACGCTACTCCTCTGCCAGGGCCGCCTGCATGCATTTGCCCCCCCAGGCTAAAAGTTGCCAGCCAGCCCCTGCAGCCTTCCATACACTAGTGTGCTCCTGCCTGCATTCCTTATTCCTACCTGCACTGGTGG
The DNA here is from genome assembly GCA_031769625.1 of Taudactylus pleione. NCBI lineage: Eukaryota > Metazoa > Chordata > Amphibia > Anura > Myobatrachidae > Taudactylus > Taudactylus pleione. Next base: position 4,071,530 of record JAUIMM010000230.1, read on the forward strand.
GGTGCTCAGCCTCCCATACACCAGTGTGCTCCTGCCTGCATTCCCTATTCCTATCTGCACTGGTGGGGTGCTCAGCCTCCCATACACTAGTGTGCTCCTGCCTGCATTCCCTATACCCATCTGCACTGGTGGGGTGCTCAGCCTCCCATACACCAGTGTGCTGCTGCCTGCATTCCCTATTCCTACCTGCACTGGTGGGGTGCTCAGCCTCCCATACACCAGTGTGCTCCTGCCTGCATTCCCTATACCTATCTGCACTGGTGGGGTGCTCAGCCTCCCATACACCAGTGTGCTCCTGCCCGCATTCCCTATTCCTACCTGCACTGGTGGGGTGCTCAGCCTCCCATACACCAGTGTGCTCCTGCCTGTATTCCCTATTCCTACCTGCACTGGTGGGGTGCTCAGCCTCCCATACACCAGTGTGCTCCCGCCTGCATTCCCTATTCCTACCCCTCAGCCTCCCATACACCAGTGTGCTCCTGCCTGCATTCCCTATTCCTACCTGCACTGGTGGGTTGCTCAGCCTCCCATACACCAGTGTGCTCCTGCCTGCATTCCCTATTCCTACCTGCACTGGTGGGGTGCTCAGCCTTCCCCATACACCAGTGTGCTCCTGCCTGCATTCCCTATTCCTACCTGCACTGGTGGGGTGCTCAGCCTCCCATACACCAGTGTGCTCCTGCCTGCATTCCCTATTCCTACCCCTCAGCCTCCCATACACCAGTGTGCTCCTGCCTGCATTCCCTATTCCTACCTGCACTGGTGGGGTGCTCAGCCTCCCATACACCAGTGTGCTCCTGCCTGCATTCCCTATTCCTACCTGCACTGGTGGGGTGCTCAGCCTCCATACACCACTGTGCTCCTGCCTGCATTCCCTGAAGCCTTGTTCTGTTGTGTAACAACATCTATAAAAACTACTTGCACCCATTCAACCTGTGGACTTACCTGTCTCTGTGCGCAGTCTCCAAGTATATATCTGCAAACAGCTTCCCTCATCTGCTAAACCAGTGACACTTCCAAAACATAATTTCAGTATATTGTTACTTCAACTGGCTGAATTCCTCTCAGCACCTGTGCTGTATACAGACATCCAGCTTCCATTACAGATCCTACCAGCAGAGGGCGCATGTCATAGAGCACAGGTTCTCAAACTCTGTCCTCAGTACTCCAAACAGTACATGTTTTCCAGATCTCCTCACAGTATCGCAAGTGAAATAATTAGCTCCACCTGTGGATCTTTTAAAATGTGTCAGTGAGTAATGAGTACACCTGTGCACCTGCTGGGTGAACTGGAAAAAGTGAACTGTGTGGGATCTTGAGGACCGAGTTTGAGAACCTCTGTCATAGAGTGTATCCTGTTCCTTTGGACTGTCATAGAGTCCTTAAAGCACCACTCACCTTCAAGTGTCCTAGCTACCTCTGTCACCACACCTTTATGCTTGTCACCTGCGTATTACAGGTCCCTGCCAGTTATCCCAAGTGCAGTCTATCCATTATTCCGGTCCCAGCCTGGTCTCCAAGTGGGTTCCAGTCCAGTGATACTAGCCAGATGTGGATTGAAAGATCTACAGTAAAAAGGTAGACAATGTGTGTAATGTATGTGTGATATACCGTAGGTGTGTGTAATGTATGTGTGACATACCGTAGGTGTGTGTAATGTATGTGTGACATACCGTAGGTGTGTGTAATGTATGTGTGACATACCGTAGGTGTGTGTGTGTAATGTATGTGTGACATACAGTAGGTGTGTGTGTGTAATGTATGTGTGACATACCGTAGGTGTGTGTGTGTAATGTATGTGTGATATACCGTAGGTGTGTGTAATGTATGTGTGACATACCGTAGGTGTGTGTGTGTAATGTATGTGTGATATACCGTAGGTGTGTGTAATGTATGTGTGACATACCGTAGGTGTGTGTGTGTAATGTATGTGTGATATACCGTAGGTGTGTGTAATGTATGTGTGACATACCGTAGGTGTGTGTGTAATGTATGTGTGACATACCGTAGGTGTGTGTAATGTATGTGTGACATACCGTAGGTCTGTGTGTGTAATGTATGTGTGACATACAGTAGGTGTGTGTGTAATGTATGTGTGACATACCGTAGGTGTGTGTGTGTAATGTATGTGTGATATACCGTAGGTGTGTGTAATGTATGTGTGACATACCGTAGGTGTGTGTGTAAGGTATGTGTGACATACCGTAGGTGTGTGCAATGTATGTGTGACATGCCGTAGGTGTATGTGTGTAATGTATGTGTGACATGCCGTAGGTCTGTGTGTGTGTAATGTATGTGTGATATACCGTAGGTGTGTGCAATGTATGTGTGACATACCGTAGGTGTGTGCAATGTATGTGTGACATACCGTAGGTGTGTGTAATGTATGTGTGACATACCGTAGGTGTGTGTGTGTAATGTATGTGTGACATACCGTAGGTGTGTGTAATGTATGTGTGACATACCGTAGGTGTGTGTGTGTAATGTATGTGTGACATGCCGTAGGTCTGTGTGTGTGTGTAATGTATGTGTGACATGCCGTAGGTCTGTGTGTGTGTAATGTATGTGTGACATACCGTAGGTGTGTATAAGGTATGTGTGACATGCCGTAGGTGTGTCTAAGGTATGTGTGACATGCCGTAGGTGTGTGTGTGTAATGTATGTGTGACATACCGTAGGTGTGTGTAATGTATGTGTGACATGCCGTAGGTCTGTGTGTGTGTAATGTATGTGTGACATGCCGTAGGTCTGTGTGTGTGTAATGTATGTGTGACATACCGTAGGTGTGTATAAGGTATGTGTGACATGCCGTAGGTGTGTATAAGGTATGTGTGACATGCCGTAGGTGTGTGTGTGTAATGTATGTGTGACATACCGTAGTTGTGTGTAATGTATGTGTGACATGCCGTAGGTGTGTGTGTGTAATGTATGTGTGACATACCGTAGGTGTGTGTAATGTATGTGTGACATGCCGTAGGTGTGTGTGTGTAATGTATGTGTGATATACCGTAGGTGTGTGTGTGTAATGTATGTGTGACATACCGTAGGTCTGTGTGTGTGTAATGTATGTGTGACAAGCCGTAGGTGTGTATAAGGTATGTGTGACATGCCATAGGTCTGTGTGTGTGTAATGTATGTGTGACATGCTGTAGGTGTGTATAAGGTATGTGTGACATGCTGTAGGTGTGTGTAATGTATGTGTGACATGCCGTAGGTCTGTGTGTGTGTAATGTATGTGTGACATGCTGTAGGTGTGTACAAGGTATGTGTGACATACCGTAGGTGTGTGTAATGTATGTGTGACATACCGTAGGTGTGTGTGTAATGTATGTGTGACATACCGTAGGTGTGTTTGTGTAATGTATGTGTGACATACCGTAGGTGTGTGTGTGTAATGTATGTGTGACATACCGTTGGTGTGTGTAATGTATGTGTGACATACCGTAGGTGTGTGTGTAATGTATGTGTGACATGCCGTAGGTCTGTGTGTGTAATGTATGTGTGACATACCGTAGGTGTTTGTGTGTAATGTATGTGTGACATACCGTAGGTGTGTGTGTGTAATGTATGTGTGACATACCGTAGGTGTGTATAAGGTATGTGTGACATACCGTAGGTGTGTGTAATGTATGTGTGACATGCCGTAGGTGTGTGTGTGTAATGTATGTGTGACATACCGTAGGTGTGTATAAGGTATGTGTGACATACCGTAGGTCTGTGTGTGTGTAATGTATGTGTGACATACCGTAGGTGTGTGTAATGTATCTGTGACATACCGTAGGTGTGTGTGTAATGTATGTGTGACATACCGTAGGTGTGTGTAATGTATGTGTGACATACCGTTGGTGTGTGTGTGTAATGTATGTGTGACATGCCGTAGGTGTGTGTAATGTATGTGTGACATACCGTAGGTGTGTGTAATGTATGTGTGACATACCGTAGGTGTGTGTGTGTAATGTATGTGTGACATACCGTAGGTGTGTGTAATGTATGTGTGACATGCCGTAGGTCTCTGTGTGTGTAATGTATGTGTGATATACCATAGGTGTGTGTAATGCATGTGTGACATGCTGTAGGTGTGTGTGTGTGTGTAATGTATGTGTGATATACCGTAGGTGTGTGTGTGTAATGTATGTGTGACATACCGTAGGTCTGTGTGTGTGTAATGTATGTGTGACATGCCGTAGGTGTGTATAAGGTATGTGTGACATGCCATAGGTCTGTGTGTGTGTAATGTATGTGTGACATGCCATAGGTCTGTGTGTGTGTAATGTATGTGTGACATGCTGTAGGTGTGTATAAGGTATGTGTGACATGCTGTAGGTGTGTGTAATGTATGTGTGATATACCGTAGGTGTGTGTAATGTATGTGTGACATACCGTAGGTGTGTGTAATGTATGTGTGACATACTGTAGGTCTGTGTGTGTGTAATGTATGTGTGATATACCGTAGGTGTGTATAAGGTTTGTGTGACATACCGTAGGTGTGTGTAATGTATGTGTGACATGCCGTAGGTCTGTGTGTGTGTAATGTATGTGTGACATGCCGTAGGTGTGTATAAGGTATGTGTGACATACCGTAGGTGTGTGTAATGTATGTGTGACATGCCGTAGGTCTGTGTGTGTGTAATGTATGTGTGACATGCCGTAGGTGTGTATAAGGTATGTGTGACATACCGTAGGTGTGTGTAATGTATGTGTGACATGCCGTAGGTCTGTGTGTGTGTAATGTATGTGTGACATACCGTAGGTGTGTGTGTGTGTAATGTATGTGTGACATACCGTAGGTGTGTGTAATGTATGTGACATGCCGTAGGTCTGTGTGTGTGTAATGTATGTGTGACATGCCGTAGGTGTGTGTAATGTATGTGTGACATACCGTAGGTGTGTATAAGGTATGTGTGACATACCGTAGGTGTGTGTGTGTGTAAAGTATGTATGACATACCATAGGTGTGTATAAGGTATGTGTGACATACCGTATGTCTGTGTGTGTGTAATGTATGTGTGACATACCGTAGGTGTGTGTGTAATGTATCTGTGACATACCGTAGGTGTGTGTGTAATGTATGTGTGACATACCGTAGGTGTGTGTAATGTATGTGTGACATACCGTAGGTGTGTGTGTGTGTAATGTATGTGTGACATACCGTAGGTCTGTGTGTGTGTAATGTATGTGTGACATGCTGTAGGTGTGTATAAGGTATGTGTGATATACCGTAGGTGTGTGTAATATATGTGTGACATGCCGTAGGTCTCTGTGTGTGTAATGTATGTGTGATATACCATAGGTGTGTGTAATGTATGTGTGACATGCCGTAGGTGTGTATAAGGTATGTGTGACATGCCGTAGGTCTGTGTGTGTGTAATGTATGTGTGACATGCCGTAGGTGTGTGTGTGTGTAATGTATGTGTGACATGCTGTAGGTGTGTATAAGGTATGTGTGACATGCCGTAGGTCTGTGTGTGTGTAATGTATGTGTGACATGCCATAGGTCTGTGTGTGTGTAATGTATGTGTGACATGCTGTAGGTCTGTGTGTGTGTAATGTATGTGTGACATGCCGTAGGTCTGTGTGTGTGTAATGTATGTGTGACATGCCGTAGGTCTGTGTGTGTGTACTGTATGTGTGACATGCCGTAGGTGTTTGTAATGTATCTGTGACATGCCGTAGGTGTGTGTGTGTAATGTATGTGTGACATACCGTAGGTGTGTGTAATGTATGTGTGACATACTGTAGGTCTGTGTGTGTGTAATGTATGTGTGATATACCGTAGGTGTGTATAAGGTATGTGTGATATACCGTAGGTGTGTGTAATGTATGTGTGACATACCGTAGGTGTGTATAAGATATGTGTGACATGCCATAGGTGTGTGTAATGTATGTGTGACATGCCGTAGGTCTGTGTGTGTGTAATGTATGTGTGACATACCGTAGGTGTGTGTAATGTATGTGTGACATACCGTAGGTCTGTGTGTGTGTAATGTATGTGTGACATGCCGTAGGTGTGTATAAGATGTGTGACATACCGTAGGTGTGTGTGTAATGTATGTGTGACATGCCGTAGGTGTGTGTAATGTATGTGTGACATACCGTAGGTCTGTGTGTGTGTAATGTATGTGTGACATATGTACAGTATGTGTATATTATATGTATATATATATATATATATATATATATATGTGTGTGGAAACCCCCCTGCAAAGATCCTGCATTTGCCCCTGCAACTGCTGTTACTAATGGTGACCTCTGCGGAGGCCGGTGGGAAATCAGTGGGTGGTAAAGGCTTCTCACTTGCAGGCGGATGGACCCCGCATTAGACCTATGGATTCCCGCATTAACTCAAAGTAGTAAATCATGCGTCCGCTGCTGCCCACATACAGCCCGATAGTTAGGACAAGCATTATGTATTGAATGAAGTGCTTAAAAATGTTTTTATGACATAGGCACAATTTACTGAATATATGTACTAAGCCCTGGAAAGTGATAAACCACCAGCCACTCAGCTGCTAACTGTCATGTTAAAAATGACAGGAGCTGATTGGTTTGTACTTTATCTCTCTCCAATTTATCACTTTCCCGAGCTTAGTACATATGCCCCATCATAAAAAAAAAAAATCATATTTAACACCAATTAACAATTAATTAATATTGACCCTTTAATATAATTAACACTTTAATAAAATGAAACAATAATTTCCCCCCTAATATAATATACATTATTCCTTCATAAGAGAATTATCAATGTTATCTGCCTCTTCTCATTCTATACGTAATATTCAGTACAGGCCCTGTTTTCACGCTTAGAACTGGTAACAGAGGTGCGATCGTCCGAGTTGACACACAAAACCATATCGGACGTATACACATCTCACCTCAGCACTGGGACTCACCGGATATTGGTAAGAATGTTTTATTTTATCAGAGACATATCTTGGGGCGATGGGTGAAGAGTCTTTTAATGTTTTGTAGGTTACATTCATCACTGACTGTGTTACGGAATTGCTCCATAGGTGTGGCGAGGTCAGGTAGAAAACATGACGGAGGCGTCATAAGTGCTCTAAGGTCAGGAATAGCCAAGCAAGCATTGCACGCGATTTTGTCATCTCTCATCAAATACTGTGGTCAATGTTTGGATTCATTTCCAGAGGTTCAGGGACCATGCTGAGGAAAAGCCACCCCAGGAAAACCGCAGCCAGGGCGGACAGAAAGACTAGAAATAATTCTGTGGCTGATTTCCACAAGAAGAGTACTTATGCCGGCCATACACTAGTGCGATTTTGGGCCGATCGCCCGGTTTTAGATGCGTCGTTCGATGAATCGTGTGGAAATCGTATAGTATTTAGGTAGGATATGATCCGATGCGCGCTGCCCTTAAAATGTGTCATATGATCACATGTGCAGCCCATATTATGATGACCAGGTGCACTCACCTATACTCTGCTAATAGGTCACATGCCCAGGTGCACTCCCCTATACTCTGCTAATAGGTCACATGCCCAGGTGCATTCCGCTATACTCTGCTAATAGGTCACATGCCCAGGTGCACTCCCCTATACACTGCTAATAGGTCACATGCCCAGCTGCACTCCCCTATACTCTGCTAATAGGTCACATGACCAGGCACACTCCCCTATACTCTGCTAATAGGTCACATGACCAGGCACACTCCCCTATACTCTGCTAATAGGTCACATGACCAGGCACACTCCCCTATACTCTGCTAATAGGTCACATGACCAGGCACACTCCCCTATACTCTGCTAATAGGTCACATGCCCAGGTGCACTCCCCTATACTCTGCTAATAGGTCACATGACCAGGCACACTCCCCTATACTCTGCTAATAGGTCACATGACCAGGTGCACTCCCCTATACTCTGCTAATAGGTCACATGCCCAGGCACACTCCCTTATACTCTGCTAATAGGTCACATGACCAGGCACACTCCCCTTTACTCTGCTAATAGCTCACATGACCTGGTGCACTCCCCTATACTCTGCCCATAGGTCACATGACCAGGCACACTCCCCTATACTCTGCTAATAGGTCACATTCCCAGGCACACTCCCCTATACTCTGCTAATAGGTCACATGACCAGGCACACTCCCCTATACTCTGCTAATAGGTCACATGACCAGGCGCACTCCCCTATACTCTGCTAATAGGTCACATGACCAGGCGCACTCCCCTATACTCTGCTAATAGGTCACATGACCAGGCGCACTCCCCTATACTCTGCTAATAGGTTACATGCCCAGGCACACTCCCCTATACTCTGCTAATAGGTCACATGACCAGGCGCACTCCCCTATACTCTGCTAATAGGTTACATGCCCAGGCACACTCCCCTATACTCTGCTAATAGGTCACATGACCAGGCGCACTCCCCTATACTCTGCTAATAGGTCACATGACCAGGCACACTCCCCTATACTCTGATAATAGGTCACATGCCCAGGCGCACTCCCCTATACTCTGCTAATAGGTCACATGACCAGGCACACTCCCCTATACTCTGCTAATAGGTCACATGACCTGGTGCACTCCCCTATACTCTGCTAATAGGTCACATGACCAGGCACACTCCCCTTTACTCTGCTAATAGCTCACATGACCTGGCGCACTCCCCTATACTCTGCCCATAGGTCACATGACCAGGCACACTCCCCTATACTCTGCTAATAGGTCACATGCCCAGGTGCACTCCCCTATACTCTGCTAATAGGTCATATGACCAGGCACACTCCCCTATACTCTGCTAATAGGTCACATGACCAGGTGCACTCCCCTATACTCTGCTAATAGGTCACATGCCCAGGCACACTCCCCTATACTCTGCTAATAGGTCACATGACCAGGCACACTCCCCTTTACTCTGCTAATAGCTCACATGACCTGGTGCACTCCCCTATACTCTGCCCATAGGTCACATGACCAGGCACACTCCCCTATACTCTGCTAATAGGTCACATTCCCAGGCACACTCCCCTATACTCTGCTAATAGGTCACATGACCAGGCACACTCCCCTATACTCTGCTAATAGGTCACATGACCAGGCGCACTCCCCTATACTCTGCTAATAGGTCACATGACCAGGCGCACTCCCCTATACTCTGCTAATAGGTCACATGACCAGGCGCACTCCCCTATACTCTGCTAATAGGTCACATGACCAGGCGCACTCCCCTATACTCTGCTAATAGGTTACATGCCCAGGCACACTCCCCTATACTCTGCTAATAGGTCACATGACCAGGCGCACTCCCCTATACTCTGCTAATAGGTTACATGCCCAGGCACACTCCCCTATACTCTGCTAATAGGTCACATGACCAGGCGCACTCCCCTATACTCTGCTAATAGGTCACATGACCAGGCACACTCCCCTATACTCTGCTAATAGGTCACATGCCCAGGCGCACTCCCCTATACTCTGCTAATAGGTCACATGACCAGGCACACTCCCCTATACTCTGCTAATAGGTCACATGACCTGGTGCACTCCCCTATACTCTGCTAATAGGTCACATGACCAGGCACACTCCCCTTTACTCTGCTAATAGCTCACATGACCTGGTGCACTCCCCTATACTCTGCCCATAGGTCACATGACCAGGCGCACTCCCCTATACTCTGCTAATAGGTCACATGACCAGGCGCACTCCCCTATACTCTGCTAATAGGTCACATGCCCAGGCGCACTCCCCTATACTCTGCTAATAGGTCACATGCCCAGGTACACTCCCCTATACTCTGCTAATAGGTCACATGCCCAGGCGCACTCCCCTATAATCTGCTAATAGGTCACATGCCCAGGTGCACTCCGCTATACTCTGCTAATAGGTCACATGACCAGGCGCACTCCCCTATACTCTGCTAATAGGTCACATGCCCAGGTGCACTCCCCTATACTCTGCTAATAGGTCACATGCCCAGGTGCACTCCCCTATACTCTGCTAATAGGTCACATGCCCAGGTGCACTCCCCTATACTCTGCTAATAGGTCACATGCCCAGGTGCACTCCCCTATACTCTGCTAATAGGTCACATGCCCAGGCGCACTCCCCTATACTCTGCTAATAGGTCACATGACCAGGTACACTCCCCTATACTCTGCTAATAGGTCACATGACCAGGCACACTCCCCTATACTCTGCTAATAGCTCACATGACCTGGTGCACTCCCCTATACTCTGCCCATAGGTCACATGACCAGGCACACTCCCCTATACTCTGCTAATAGGTCACATGACCAAGCGCACTCCCCTATACTCTGCTAATAGGTCACATGCCCAGGTGCACTCCCCTATACTCTGCTAATAGGTCACATGCCCAGGTGCACTCCCCTATACTCTGCTAATAGGTCACATGCCCAGGTGCACTCCCCTATACTCTGCTAATAGGTCACATGCCCAGGTACCAGATACACTCCCCTATACTCTGCTAATAGGTCACATGACCAGGCACACTCCCCTATACTCTGCTAATAGCTCACATGACCTGGTGCACTCCCCTATACTCTGCCCATAGGTCACATGACCAGGCACACTCCCCTATACTCTGCTAATAGGTCACATGACCAAGCGCACTCCCCTATACTCTGCTAATAGGTCACATGCCCAGGTGCACTCCCCTATACTCTGCTAATAGGTCACATGCCCAGGTGCACTCCCCTATACTCTGCTAATAGGTCACATGCCCAGGTACACTCCCCTATACTCTGCTAATAGGTCACATGCCCAGGTACACTCCCCTATACTCTGCTAATAGGTCACATGACCAGGCACACTCCCCTATACTCTGCTAATAGGTCACATGCCCAGGTGCACTCCCCTATACTCTGCTAATAGGTCACATGCCCAGGTACCAGGTACACTCCCCTATACTCTGCTAATAGGTCACATGACCAGGCACACTCCCCTATACCCTGCTAATAGCTCACATGACCTGGTGCACTCCCCTATACTCTGCCCATAGGTCACATGACCAGGCACACTCCCCTATACTCTGCTAATAGGTCTCATGCCCAGGCACACTCCCCTATACTCTGCTAATAGGTCACATGCCCAGGCGCACTCCCCTATACTCTGCTAATAGGCCACATGACCAGGCGCACGCCCCTATACTCTGCTAATAGGTCACATGCCCAGGTGCACTCCCCTATACTCTGCTAATAGGTCTCATGCCCAGGTACACTCCCCTATACTCTGCTAATAGGTCACATGCCCAGGTGCACTCCCCTATACTCTGCTAATAGGTCACATGCCCAGGTGCACTCCCCTATACTCTGCTAATAGGTCACATGCCCAGGTGCACTCCCCTATACTCTGCTAATAGGTCACATGCCCAGGTGCACTCCCCTATACTCTGCTAATAGGTCACATGCCCAGGTACACTCCCCTATACTCTGCTAATAGGTCACATGCCCAGGTACACTCCCCTATACTCTGCTAATAGGTCACATGCCCAGGTACACTCCCCTATACTCTGCTAATAGGTCACATGCCCAGGCACACTCCCCTATAGTCTGCTAATAGGTCACATGCCCAGGTGCACTCCCCTATACTCTGCTAATAGGTCACATGCCCAGGTGCACTCCCCTATACTCTGCTAATAGGTCACATGCCCAGGCGCACTCCCCTATACTCTGCTAATAGGTCACATGACCAGGTACACTCCCCTATACTCTGCTAATAGGTCACATGACCAGGCACACTCCCCTATACTCTGCTAATAGCTCACATGACCTGGTGCACTCCCCTATACTCTGCCCATAGGTCACATGACCAGGCACACTCCCCTATACTCTGCTAATAGGTCACATGACCAAGCGCACTCCCCTATACTCTGCTAATAGGTCACATGCCCAGGTGCACTCCCCTATACTCTGCTAATAGGTCACATGCCCAGGTGCACTCCCCTATACTCTGCTAATAGGTCACATGCCCAGGTGCACTCCCCTATACTCTGCTAATAGGTCACATGCCCAGGTACCAGATACACTCCCCTATACTCTGCTAATAGGTCACATGACCAGGCACACTCCCCTATACTCTGCTAATAGCTCACATGACCTGGTGCACTCCCCTATACTCTGCCCATAGGTCACATGACCAGGCACACTCCCCTATACTCTGCTAATAGGTCACATGACCAAGCGCACTCCCCTATACTCTGCTAATAGGTCACATGCCCAGGTGCACTCCCCTATACTCTGCTAATAGGTCACATGCCCAGGTGCACTCCCCTATACTCTGCTAATAGGTCACATGCCCAGGTACACTCCCCTATACTCTGCTAATAGGTCACATGCCCAGGTACACTCCCCTATACTCTGCTAATAGGTCACATGACCAGGCACACTCCCCTATACTCTGCTAATAGGTCACATGCCCAGGTGCACTCCCCTATACTCTGCTAATAGGTCACATGCCCAGGTACCAGGTACACTCCCCTATACTCTGCTAATAGGTCACATGACCAGGCACACTCCCCTATACCCTGCTAATAGCTCACATGACCTGGTGCACTCCCCTATACTCTGCCCATAGGTCACATGACCAGGCACACTCCCCTATACTCTGCTAATAGGTCTCATGCCCAGGCACACTCCCCTATACTCTGCTAATAGGTCACATGCCCAGGCGCACTCCCCTATACTCTGCTAATAGGCCACATGACCAGGCGCACGCCCCTATACTCTGCTAATAGGTCACATGCCCAGGTGCACTCCCCTATACTCTGCTAATAGGTCTCATGCCCAGGTACACTCCCCTATACTCTGCTAATAGGTCACATGCCCAGGTGCACTCCCCTATACTCTGCTAATAGGTCACATGCCCAGGTGCACTCCCCTATACTCTGCTAATAGGTCACATGCCCAGGTGCACTCCCCTATACTCTGCTAATAGGTCACATGCCCAGGTGCACTCCCCTATACTCTGCTAATAGGTCACATGCCCAGGTACACTCCCCTATACTCTGCTAATAGGTCACATGCCCAGGTACACTCCCCTATACTCTGCTAATAGGTCACATGCCCAGGTACACTCCCCTATACTCTGCTAATAGGTCACATGCCCAGGCACACTCCCCTATAGTCTGCTAATAGGTCACATGCCCAGGTGCACTCCCCTATACTCTGCTAATAGGTCACATGCCCAGGTGCACTCCCCTATACTCTGCTAATAGGTCACATGCCCAGGCGCACTCCCCTATACTCTGCTAATAGGTCACATGACCAGGTACACTCCCCTATACTCTGCTAATAGGTCACATGACCAGGCACACTCCCCTATACTCTGCTAATAGCTCACATGACCTGGTGCACTCCCCTATACTCTGCCCATAGGTCACATGACCAGGCACACTCCCCTATACTCTGCTAATAGGTCACATGACCAGGCGCACTCCCCTATACTCTGCTAATAGGTCACATGACCAGGCGCACTCCCCTATACTCTGCTAATAGGTCACATGCCCAGGTGCACTCCCCTATACTCTGCTAATAGGTCTCATGCCCAGGTGCACTCCCCTATACTCTGCTAATAGGTCACATGCCCAGGTGCACTCCCCTATACTCTGCTAATAGGTCTCATGCCCAGGTACACTCCCCTATACTCTGCTAATAGGTCACATGCCCAGGTGCACTCCCCTATACTCTGCTAATAGGTCACATGCCCAGGTGCACTCCCCTATACTCTGCTAATAGGTCACATGCCCAGGTGCACTCCCCTATACTCTGCTAATAGGTCACATGCCCAGGTGCACTCCCCTATACTCTGCTAATAGGTCACATGCCCAGGTACACTCCCCTATACTCTGCTAATAGGTCACATGCCCAGGTACACTCCCCTATACTCTGCTAATAGGTCACATGCCCAGGTACACTCCCCTATACTCTGCTAATAGGTCACATGCCCAGGCACACTGCCCTATACTCTGCTAATAGGTCACATGCCCAGGTGCACTCCCCTATACTCTGCTAATAGGTCACATGCCCAGGTACCAGGTACACTCCCCTATACTCTGCTAATAGGTCACCTGACCAGGCACACTCCCCTATACTCTGCTAATAGCTCACATGACCTGGTGCACTCCCCTATACTCTGCCCATAGGTCACATGACCAGGCACACTCCCCTATACTCTGCTAATAGGTCACATGCCCAGGCGCACTCCCCTATACTCTGCTAATAGGTCACATGACCAGGCGCACTCCCCTATACTCTGCTAATAGGTCACATGCCCAGGTGCACTCCCCTATACTCTGCTAATAGGTCTCATGCCCAGGTACACTCCCCTATACTCTGCTAATAGGTCACATGCCCAGGTGCACTCCCCTATACTCTGCTAATAGGTCACAAGCCCAGGTGCACTCCCCTATACTCTGCTAATAGGTCACATGCCCAGGTGCACTCCCCTATACTCTGCTAATAGGTCACATGCCCAGGTGCACTCCCCTATACTCTGCTAATAGATCACATGCCCAGGCACACTCCACTATACTCTGCTAATAGGTCACATGACCAGGCACACTCCCCTATACTCTGCTAATAGGTCACATGCCCAGGCGCACTCCCCTATACTCTGCTAATAGGTCACATGACCAGGCACACTCCCCTTTACTCTGCCAATAGCTCACATGACCTGGCGCACTCCCCTATACTCTGCCCATAGGTCACATGACCAGGCGCACTCCCCTATACTCTGCTAATAGGTCACATGACCAGGCGCACTCCCCTATACTCTGCTAATAGGTCACATGCCCAGGCGCACTCCCCTATACTCTGCTAATAGGTCACATGCCCAGGTGCACTCCCCTATACTCTGCTAATAGGTCACATGCCCAGGCGCACTCCCCTATACTCTGCTAATAGGTCACATGCCCTGGCGCACTCCCCTATACTCTGCTAATAGGTCACATGACCAGGTACACTCCCCTATACTCTGCTAATAGGTCACATGACCAGGCACACTCCCCTATACTCTGCTAATAGCTCACATGACCTGGTGCACTCCCCTATACTCTGCCCATAGGTCACATGACCAGGCGCACTCCCCTATACTCTGCTAATAGGTCACATGACCAAGCGCACTCCCCTATACTCTGCTAATAGGTCACATGCCCAGGTGCACTCCCCTATACTCTGCTAATAGGTCACATGCCCAGGTGCACTCCCCTATACTCTGCTAATAGGTCACATGCCCAGGTACCAGGTACACTCCCCTATACTCTGCTAATAGGTCACATGACCAGGCACACTCCCCTATACTCTGCTAATAGCTCACATGACCTGGTGCACTCCCCTATACTCTGCCCATAGGTCACATGACCAGGCACACTCCCCTATACTCTGCTAATAGGTCACATGACCAAGCGCACTCCCCTATACTCTGCTAATAGGTCACATGCCCAGGTGCACTCCCCTATACTCTGCTAATAGGTCACATGCCCAGGTGCACTCCCCTATACTCTGCTAATAGGTCACATGCCCAGGTACACTCCCCTATACTCTGCTAATAGGTCACATGCCCAGGTACACTCCCCTATACTCTGCTAATAGGTCACATGACCAGGCACACTCCCCTATACTCTGCTAATAGGTCACATGCCCAGGTGCACTCCCCTATACTCTGCTAATAGGTCACATGCCCAGGTACCAGGTACACTCCCCTATACTCTGCTAATAGGTCACATGACCAGGCACACTCCCCTATACCCTGCTAATAGCTCACATGACCTGGTGCACTCCCCTATACTCTGCCCATAGGTCACATGACCAAGCACACTCCCCTATACTCTGCTAATAGGTCTCATACCCAGGCACACTCCCCTATACTCTGCTAATAGGTCACATGCCCAGGCGCACTCCCCTATACTCTGCTAATAGGCCACATGACCAGGCGCACGCCCCTATGCTCTGCTAATAGGTCACATGCCCAGGTGCACTCCCCTATACTCTGCTAATAGGTCTCATGCCCAGGTACACTCCCCTATACTCTGCTAATAGGTCACATGCCCAGGTGCACTCCCCTATACTCTGCTAATAGGTCACATGCCCAGGTGCACTCCCCTATACTCTGCTAATAGGTCACATGCCCAGGTGCACTCCCCTATACTCTGCTAATAGGTCACATGCCCAGGTGCACTCCCCTATACTCTGCTAATAGGTCACATGCCCAGGTACACTCCCCTATACTCTGCTAATAGGTCACATGCCCAGGTACACTCCCCTATACTCTGCTAATAGGTCACATGCCCAGGTACACTCCCCTATACTCTGCTAATAGGTCACATGCCCAGGCACACTCCCCTATACTCTGCTAATAGGTCACATGCCCAGGTGCACTCCCCTATACTCTGCTAATAGGTCACATGCCCAGGTACCAGGTACACTCCCCTATACTCTGCTAATAGGTCACCTGACCAGGCACACTCCCCTATACTCTGCTAATAGCTCACATGACCTGGTGCACTCCCCTATACTCTGCCCATAGGTCACATGACCAGGCACACTCCCCTATACTCTGCTAATAGGTCACATGCCCAGGCGCACTCCCCTATACTCTGCTAATAGGTCACATGACCAGGCGCACTCCCCTATACTCTGCTAATAGGTCACATGCCCAGGTGCACTCCCCTATACTCTGCTAATAGGTCTCATGCCCAGGTACACTCCCCTATACTCTGCTAATAGGTCACATGCCCAGGTGCACTCCCCTATACTCTGCTAATAGGTCACAAGCCCAGGTGCACTCCCCTATACTCTGCTAATAGGTCACATGCCCAGGTGCACTCCCCTATACTCTGCTAATAGGTCACATGCCCAGGTGCACTCCCCTATACTCTGCTAATAGATCACATGCCCAGGCACACTCCCCTATACTCTGCTAATAGGTCACATGACCAGGCACACTCCCCTATACTCTGCTAATAGGTCACATGCCCAGGCGCACTCCCCTATACTCTGCTAATAGGTCACATGACCAGGCACACTCCCCTTTACTCTGCCAATAGCTCACATGACCTGGTGCACTCCCCTATACTCTGCCCATAGGTCACATGACCAGGCACACTCCCCTATACTCTGCTAATAGGTCACATGACCAGGCGCACTCCCCTATACTCTGCTAATAGGTCACATGCCCAGGCGCACTCCCCTATACTCTGCTAATAGGTCACATGCCCAGGTGCACTCCCCTATACTCTGCTAATAGGTCACATGCCCAGGTGCACTCCCCTATACTCTGCTAATAGGTCACATGCCCTGGCGCACTCCCCTATACTCTGCTAATAGGTCACATGACCAGGTACACTCCCCTATACTCTGCTAATAGGTCACATGACCAGGCACAC
The DNA here is from genome assembly GCA_031769625.1 of Taudactylus pleione. NCBI lineage: Eukaryota > Metazoa > Chordata > Amphibia > Anura > Myobatrachidae > Taudactylus > Taudactylus pleione. Next base: position 4,088,895 of record JAUIMM010000230.1, read on the forward strand.
TCCCCTATACTCTGCTAATAGCTCACATGACCTGGTGCACTCCCCTATACTCTGCCCATAGGTCACATGACCAGGCGCACTCCCCTATACTCTGCTAATAGGTCACATGACCAAGCGCACTCCCCTATACTCTGCTAATAGGTCACATGCCCAGGTGCACTCCCCTATACTCTGCTAATAGGTCACATGCCCAGGTGCACTCCCCTATACTCTGCTAATAGGTCACATGCCCAGGTACCAGGTACACTCCCCTATACTCTGCTAATAGGTCACATGACCAGGCACACTCCCCTATACTCTGCTAATAGCTCACATGACCTGGTGCACTCCCCTATACTCTGCCCATAGGTCACATGACCAGGCACACTCCCCTATACTCTGCTAATAGGTCACATGACCAAGCGCACTCCCCTATACTCTGCTAATAGGTCACATGCCCAGGTGCACTCCCCTATACTCTGCTAATAGGTCACATGCCCAGGTGCACTCCCCTATACTCTGCTAATAGGTCACATGCCCAGGTACACTCCCCTATACTCTGCTAATAGGTCACATGCCCAGGTACACTCCCCTATACTCTGCTAATAGGTCACATGACCAGGCACACTCCCCTATACTCTGCTAATAGGTCACATGCCCAGGTGCACTCCCCTATACTCTGCTAATAGGTCACATGCCCAGGTACCAGGTACACTCCCCTATACTCTGCTAATAGGTCACATGACCAGGCACACTCCCCTATACCCTGCTAATAGCTCACATGACCTGGTGCACTCCCCTATACTCTGCCCATAGGTCACATGACCAGGCACACTCCCCTATACTCTGCTAATAGGTCTCATGCCCAGGCACACTCCCCTATACTCTGCTAATAGGTCACATGCCCAGGCGCACTCCCCTATACTCTGCTAATAGGCCACATGACCAGGCGCACGCCCCTATACTCTGCTAATAGGTCACATGCCCAGGTGCACTCCCCTTTACTCTGCTAATAGGTCTCATGCCCAGGTACACTCCCCTATACTCTGCTAATAGGTCACATGCCCAGGTGCACTCCCCTATACTCTGCTAATAGGTCACATGCCCAGGTGCACTCCCCTATACTCTGCTAATAGGTCACATGCCCAGGTGCACTCCCCTATACTCTGCTAATAGGTCACATGCCCAGGTGCACTCCCCTATACTCTGCTAATAGGTCACATGCCCAGGTACACTCCCCTATACTCTGCTAATAGGTCACATGCCCAGGTACACTCCCCTATACTCTGCTAATAGGTCACATGCCCAGGTACACTCCCCTATACTCTGCTAATAGGTCACATGCCCAGGTACACTCCCCTATACTCTGCTAATAGGTCACATGCCCAGGCACACTCCCCTATACTCTGCTAATAGGTCACATGCCCAGGTGCACTCCCCTATACTCTGCTAATAGGTCACATGCCCAGGTACCAGGTACACTCCCCTATACTCTGCTAATAGGTCACCTGACCAGGCACACTCCCCTATACTCTGCTAATAGCTCACATGACCTGGTGCACTCCCCTATACTCTGCCCATAGGTCACATACCCAGGTGCACTCCCCTATACTCTGCTAATAGGTCACAAGCCCAGGTGCACTCCCCTATACTCTGCTAATAGGTCACATGCCCAGGTGCACTCCCCTATACTCTGCTTATAGGTCACATGCCCAGGCACACTCCACTATACTCTGCTAATAGGTCACATGACCAGGCACACTCCCCTATACTCTGCTAATAGGTCACATGCCCAGGCGCACTCCCCTATACTCTGCTAATAGGTCACATGACCAGGCACACTCCCCTTTACTCTGCCAATAGCTCACATGACCTGGCGCACTCCCCTATACTCTGCCCATAGGTCACATGACCAGGCGCACTCCCCTATACTCTGCTAATAGGTCACATGACCAGGCGCACTCCCCTATACTCTGCTAATAGGTCACATGCCCAGGCGCACTCCCCTATACTCTGCTAATAGGTCACATGCCCAGGTGCACTCCCCTATACTCTGCTAATAGGTCACATGCCCAGGCGCACTCCCCTATACTCTGCTAATAGGTCACATGCCCTGGCGCACTCCCCTATACTCTGCTAATAGGTCACATGACCAGGTACACTCCCCTATACTCTGCTAATAGGTCACATGACCAGGCACACTCCCCTATACTCTGCTAATAGCTCACATGACCTGGTGCACTCCCCTATACTCTGCCCATAGGTCACATGACCAGGCGCACTCCCCTATACTCTGCTAATAGGTCACATGACCAAGCGCACTCCCCTATACTCTGCTAATAGGTCACATGCCCAGGTGCACTCCCCTATACTCTGCTAATAGGTCACATGCCCAGGTGCACTCCCCTATACTCTGCTAATAGGTCACATGCCCAGGTACCAGGTACACTCCCCTATACTCTGCTAATAGGTCACATGACCAGGCACACTCCCCTATACTCTGCTAATAGCTCACATGACCTGGTGCACTCCCCTATACTCTGCCCATAGGTCACATGACCAGGCACACTCCCCTATACTCTGCTAATAGGTCACATGACCAAGCGCACTCCCCTATACTCTGCTAATAGGTCACATGCCCAGGTGCACTCCCCTATACTCTGCTAATAGGTCACATGCCCAGGTGCACTCCCCTATACTCTGCTAATAGGTCACATGCCCAGGTACACTCCCCTATACTCTGCTAATAGGTCACATGCCCAGGTACACTCCCCTATACTCTGCTAATAGGTCACATGACCAGGCACACTCCCCTATACTCTGCTAATAGGTCACATGCCCAGGTGCACTCCCCTATACTCTGCTAATAGGTCACATGCCCAGGTACCAGGTACACTCCCCTATACTCTGCTAATAGGTCACATGACCAGGCACACTCCCCTATACCCTGCTAATAGCTCACATGACCTGGTGCACTCCCCTATACTCTGCCCATAGGTCACATGACCAAGCACACTCCCCTATACTCTGCTAATAGGTCTCATACCCAGGCACACTCCCCTATACTCTGCTAATAGGTCACATGCCCAGGCGCACTCCCCTATACTCTGCTAATAGGCCACATGACCAGGCGCACGCCCCTATGCTCTGCTAATAGGTCACATGCCCAGGTGCACTCCCCTATACTCTGCTAATAGGTCTCATGCCCAGGTACACTCCCCTATACTCTGCTAATAGGTCACATGCCCAGGTGCACTCCCCTATACTCTGCTAATAGGTCACATGCCCAGGTGCACTCCCCTATACTCTGCTAATAGGTCACATGCCCAGGTGCACTCCCCTATACTCTGCTAATAGGTCACATGCCCAGGTGCACTCCCCTATACTCTGCTAATAGGTCACATGCCCAGGTACACTCCCCTATACTCTGCTAATAGGTCACATGCCCAGGTACACTCCCCTATACTCTGCTAATAGGTCACATGCCCAGGTACACTCCCCTATACTCTGCTAATAGGTCACATGCCCAGGCACACTCCCCTATACTCTGCTAATAGGTCACATGCCCAGGTGCACTCCCCTATACTCTGCTAATAGGTCACATGCCCAGGTACCAGGTACACTCCCCTATACTCTGCTAATAGGTCACCTGACCAGGCACACTCCCCTATACTCTGCTAATAGCTCACATGACCTGGTGCACTCCCCTATACTCTGCCCATAGGTCACATGACCAGGCACACTCCCCTATACTCTGCTAATAGGTCACATGCCCAGGCGCACTCCCCTATACTCTGCTAATAGGTCACATGACCAGGCGCACTCCCCTATACTCTGCTAATAGGTCACATGCCCAGGTGCACTCCCCTATACTCTGCTAATAGGTCTCATGCCCAGGTACACTCCCCTATACTCTGCTAATAGGTCACATGCCCAGGTGCACTCCCCTATACTCTGCTAATAGGTCACAAGCCCAGGTGCACTCCCCTATACTCTGCTAATAGGTCACATGCCCAGGTGCACTCCCCTATACTCTGCTAATAGGTCACATGCCCAGGTGCACTCCCCTATACTCTGCTAATAGATCACATGCCCAGGCACACTCCCCTATACTCTGCTAATAGGTCACATGACCAGGCACACTCCCCTATACTCTGCTAATAGGTCACATGCCCAGGCGCACTCCCCTATACTCTGCTAATAGGTCACATGACCAGGCACACTCCCCTTTACTCTGCCAATAGCTCACATGACCTGGTGCACTCCCCTATACTCTGCCCATAGGTCACATGACCAGGCACACTCCCCTATACTCTGCTAATAGGTCACATGACCAGGCGCACTCCCCTATACTCTGCTAATAGGTCACATGCCCAGGCGCACTCCCCTATACTCTGCTAATAGGTCACATGCCCAGGTGCACTCCCCTATACTCTGCTAATAGGTCACATGCCCAGGTGCACTCCCCTATACTCTGCTAATAGGTCACATGCCCTGGCGCACTCCCCTATACTCTGCTAATAGGTCACATGACCAGGTACACTCCCCTATACTCTGCTAATAGGTCACATGACCAGGCACACTCCCCTATACTCTGCTAATAGCTCACATGACCTGGTGCACTCCCCTATACTCTGCCCATAGGTCACATGACCAGGCGCACTCCCCTATACTCTGCTAATAGGTCACATGACCAAGCGCACTCCCCTATACTCTGCTAATAGGTCACATGCCCAGGTGCACTCCCCTATACTCTGCTAATAGGTCACATGCCCAGGTGCACTCCCCTATACTCTGCTAATAGGTCACATGCCCAGGTACCAGGTACACTCCCCTATACTCTGCTAATAGGTCACATGACCAGGCACACTCCCCTATACTCTGCTAATAGCTCACATGACCTGGTGCACTCCCCTATACTCTGCCCATAGGTCACATGACCAGGCACACTCCCCTATACTCTGCTAATAGGTCACATGACCAAGCGCACTCCCCTATACTCTGCTAATAGGTCACATGCCCAGGTGCACTCCCCTATACTCTGCTAATAGGTCACATGCCCAGGTGCACTCCCCTATACTCTGCTAATAGGTCACATGCCCAGGTACACTCCCCTATACTCTGCTAATAGGTCACATGCCCAGGTACACTCCCCTATACTCTGCTAATAGGTCACATGACCAGGCACACTCCCCTATACTCTGCTAATAGGTCACATGCCCAGGTGCACTCCCCTATACTCTGCTAATAGGTCACATGCCCAGGTACCAGGTACACTCCCCTATACTCTGCTAATAGGTCACATGACCAGGCACACTCCCCTATACCCTGCTAATAGCTCACATGACCTGGTGCACTCCCCTATACTCTGCCCATAGGTCACATGACCAGGCACACTCCCCTATACTCTGCTAATAGGTCTCATGCCCAGGCACACTCCCCTATACTCTGCTAATAGGTCACATGCCCAGGCGCACTCCCCTATACTCTGCTAATAGGCCACATGACCAGGCGCACGCCCCTATACTCTGCTAATAGGTCACATGCCCAGGTGCACTCCCCTTTACTCTGCTAATAGGTCTCATGCCCAGGTACACTCCCCTATACTCTGCTAATAGGTCACATGCCCAGGTGCACTCCCCTATACTCTGCTAATAGGTCACATGCCCAGGTGCACTCCCCTATACTCTGCTAATAGGTCACATGCCCAGGTGCACTCCCCTATACTCTGCTAATAGGTCACATGCCCAGGTGCACTCCCCTATACTCTGCTAATAGGTCACATGCCCAGGTACACTCCCCTATACTCTGCTAATAGGTCACATGCCCAGGTACACTCCCCTATACTCTGCTAATAGGTCACATGCCCAGGTACACTCCCCTATACTCTGCTAATAGGTCACATGCCCAGGTACACTCCCCTATACTCTGCTAATAGGTCACATGCCCAGGCACACTCCCCTATACTCTGCTAATAGGTCACATGCCCAGGTGCACTCCCCTATACTCTGCTAATAGGTCACATGCCCAGGTACCAGGTACACTCCCCTATACTCTGCTAATAGGTCACCTGACCAGGCACACTCCCCTATACTCTGCTAATAGCTCACATGACCTGGTGCACTCCCCTATACTCTGCCCATAGGTCACATACCCAGGTGCACTCCCCTATACTCTGCTAATAGGTCACAAGCCCAGGTGCACTCCCCTATACTCTGCTAATAGGTCACATGCCCAGGTGCACTCCCCTATACTCTGCTAATAGGTCACATGCCCAGGTGCACTCCCCTATACTCTGCTAATAGGTCTCATGCCCAGGTACACTCCCCTATACTCTGCTAATAGGTCACATGCCCAGGTGCACTCCCCTATACTCTGCTTATAGGTCACATGCCCAGGTGCACTCCCCTATACTCTGCTAATAGGTCACATGCCCAGGTGCACTCCCCTATACTCTGCTAATAGGTCACATGCCCAGGTACACTCCCCTATACTCTGCTAATAGGTCACATGGCCAGGTACACTCCCCTATACTCTGCTAATAGGTCACATGACCAGGCACACTCCCCTATACTCTGCTAATAGGTCACATGCCCAGGTGCACTCCCCTATACTCTGCTAATAGGTCACATGCCCAGGTACCAGGTACACTCCCCTATACTCTGCTAATAGGTCACATGCCCAGGTGCACTCCACTATACTCTGCTAATAGGTCACATGACCAGGTGCACTCCCCTATACTCTGCCCATAGGTCACATGACCAGGCACACTCCCCTATACTCTGTCAATAGGTCACATGCCCAGGTGCACTCCCCTATACTCTGCCAATAGGTCACATGACCAGGCACACTCCGCTATACTCTGCCAATAGGTCACATGACCAGGAACACTCCGCTATACTATGCCAATAGGTCACATGAGCAGGTGCACTCCGCTATACTATGCTAATAGGTCACATGACCAGGCACACTCTGCTATACTATGCTAATAGGTCACATGACCAGGCACACTCCGCTATACTATGCCAATAGGTCACATGACCAGGCACACTCCGCTATACTATGCTAACAAATGCAACAAAGATGGATAAACTTGAGGGGATTTAGATTTAGTACAGGTGTAAATATTTATCAAATAAAATACAGAATAAGGGTATTCCGTCAGTGCGCTTAAAACCTGCTGCCTACTCACTATTCTAAACAATGAAGAGTAACACCACACCCTCAAACCTATATGAACAAATAAAAAACATTTAGAAATGTTAGATGTCATTATTATGGGTGGGGACTTTAATACCATTACTGATCCCCTATTAGATAGAAGTAATCCACCTGCCCACGCCTCCTTCCCAGGGCTTCCTGTTATCTACTTGCCTCCCTTAAGCATTATGGATTTTGCGATTCCTGGCGTTTTAGGATTACACTCACTTTTCGGCCCCTCACCAACATTACTCTAGGATCCACATGATCCATATCTCCTCCTCTATTGCTTCTTTGGTTCTAGAGGCAGGTATTACCCCTTTCACATGGACAGACCACGCGGGTGGTCTGTCCATGTGAAAGGAGCGTTATATATATAATGCTCACCTCGTACAACATCTTCTAGCTTTGCAAGAAATGAAACTGGTGGTGACCCGGTATTTTGAGGAGAGAGAATGCTTCTCCTGATATTTCTTCTAGTATCCTTTGGGAAGCCCATAAGGCTACCATACGGGGTTTTTCATTGCTAAAACCTCAGCAGTTAGGAAAACATCTGCGCAGGAGATTCGTCTTTTCAAGTCACAACTCTCTACATTACTGACCCAACATAAAATGTCCCCTAAGCGCCTCTGTGCTGTTCCAAATTGAGACCTTACGAGGCCAGCTTAAGGCCCTTTTGTCTTGCAGAAACTCCATCAACGCTTTTACGATAAAGCTGATGAAATTGATTCTTTATTAGCCAATAAGTTGCGTCGCAGGCAAGCGTTAAGCGCGATAGACAAGTTATATTCTCCTTCATCTGGTTCTCTTACCTATGATCCTGAAGTTATGGCTGAGGAATTTCGGATTTTTTATAGTTCCCTTTATAATTTATCGGATTCCTCCCTTCCCTCTGTAGCAGCCGAGGAGGTGCGCTCATACTTGTCCTCTACCTCTTTGCCTAGTCTACCGGACTCTCAACTCATTACACTCAATGACGTATCACAGTTGAAGAGACAATAGATGCCATATAATAAATGCGTTCCTCTGCCGTCCCGGGCCCCGATGGGTTTACAGTGCAATATTATGTTATTTACTACGGAACTTGCTCCTCATCTTACTTCTTTATTTAACTGTATTTTGGAGTGCGCTTCTTTTGCTCCTGATATCGTGGTGATCCCCAAACCTGACAGAGATCCTACTCAATGCCTTCATTATAGACCAATTTCCTTATTAAACGTCGGTCTGAAAATTTATGCTTAAATATTAGCTGCTCGGTGAGCTCCTTTGCTTTCTTATCTGATACATCCTGATCAGATCGGGTTTATACCGGGACGTCGTCAGGCATCAGATAATACTAGACGGGCCATTGATTTGATACTCTATTCGTAAACAGAAACGTCCATCTCTAATCTTAGCACTAGATCCGGAGAAGGCCTTCAACCGTATCTCCTGGCCTTTTGTTTCTGCAGTCCTTGATAGAATGGGCTTCTCTGGCAATTTTTGGGATGGTGTCATGGCGCATTACCGTTCCCGCACTGCGCGGGTCTCTGTCAATAATATTTACTCCACTAGTTTTGTGATCACTAACGGTACCAGGCAGAGTTGTCCCCTCTCTCCCCTAATATTTGCACTTGTTATGGAGCCTCTGGCGGCAAGGATCCGTTGTAATAGGTCTATCTGTGGTATAACCACAGGCCCCTCTGAATATAAAATAGCATTATATGCTGACGATGTATTAATCCTCTCACTGACCCAGCTCAATCTCTAAATTCACTTCTAGAGGAAATAAATGTATATTCTCAACACTCGGGTCATAAAATTAATGTTACCAATACCAAAGTTCTTGACTTCTATATTTCTGTCACTTTAAAACGTTCATTAGGATCCCTGCTCCCTTGTACCTGGCACAAAAAGAAAATTGAATATCTCAGTGTTTTCTTAACCCACCACTATCATCAGCTGTTTCAGGCAAACTTCCCTCGCCTTTTAGATTGTGTTAAGTCCGATTTGAATGAGTGGTCCAATTATTTTATCTCATGGAAAGGTAAAATACAATATGTTGAAATGAGCATTCTTCCCCGGCTCTTGTATTTCATATGGAACCGAAAACGCCCGCGGATTAGACTAAAGTTACTTCAGCGTCCCTCTAGGGGGGAGATCTAGGTATTCCTGATTTTAAAAAATACTATTACGCTGCACAGCTTTCTCAATGCGAGGAGGGTCTGGGTAGAAGCTGAGGAGCTGGGACTGGCTACTGTATCTTCCTTATTATGGCTCTCTAGGATTCAACGCCCCCGGATAGTTTCTTCCCACCCTGTAATTTCCCGTTCTTTAGCGGTTTGGGACTTAGGGGGTCAGTCAGACCCGTTCGCGAGCAAAGGACGCTCGCAAACGGGTCGATGTTGCCCCACTGCGCATGCGCACGATGGAGGGAGCTCCGTCGTGCGCATGCGCGAGACCCGGAGAGCGACGGGCTCTCCATCGCTCCGGGTCTCGCACTAGCGATGTCAGTGGGAATGATTTTGGCTCTGATAGAGCCAAAATCACTCCAGGGCTTGCGGCAGCGAGACCCTACCGCAGGGTCTCCGTCGCAAGCCCGATGGTCGCGATGGTCTTGACCATAGCGACCATCATCATGGACGCTCGCATAAGCTGTGGGTGGCAACCCACAGCTATGCGAGCGTCCATGAGGACGCTCCTAAAACAGGTAGGAGGGCCCTGATTCAGAGAGAGCGCTCTGGTCAGAGCGTTCAGCTCTGAATCAGGCCCTTAATCAATAGATGTTTTAAGCTTGCTCCAAGCCCGTCTCCTTTGATATCACTATTTCATAACCCCGCTTTTCCTCCAGGTTTATGTAAATCTTCCTTTATTGCCTGGTCATCGGGTGATATTTATTACTTTAGCGATATCACCATAGATTCTAATTTTTCCCAATTCTCCGAAATTCGAGAGAAAGTAGCAATTCCGTCTAAGGATTTTTTTTGTTTTTTACAAATTAGGCATTTCCATTCCAAAATTAGCCCGACTCTGACTAGCAGATCCTTAACTTCTTTTGAGTCTTTATGCTGGAACCGACCCTCTACCAGGGGTCTCATTTCTACTATTTACTCTCTGTTAAGTGAGGAAGCAGGTCCTAGTCGGGACTCTCATGAATTAGCGTGGGAGCGAGATTTGGGACATTCCATAGATGCTGAGGATTGGAGGGAAATTTGGGATAATGCCGCCTCCAGCTCTGTTTGCATTAAAATTAAGGAAAATATTTATGAATTGCTATTTAGATGGTATTATGGGCCAGATGTACTAAGCTCTGAAAAGTGATAAAGTGGAGAGTGATAAACCACCAGCCAATCAGCTGCTAACTGTCATTTTTCAAACAGTCTGTAAGATGACAGTTGGGAGCTGAGTGGCAGTTTATCACTATCCACTTTATCACTTTTCGGAGCTTAGTACATCTCCCTCTATGTATCTTCCCGACTTAAAGTAATGTTTTCCGATGTCTCGGATAGGTGCTGGAGAGGATGTTGGGGCGAGGGTACCTTTTTACATACCTGGTGGTCCTGTCCGAAAAATGACTAAAATATGGCAGGATATTGTCGATCTCCTTTCGTGCTTATTTGAGGCAGCTATGCCTTTTGATCCTCGGCATTTTCTTCTTCCCTTGCCCCTACCCACCCTATCCCGGCATCAGAATAAGTTCTTACGACATATCGTATCTGCTATGACCTACCAGATAGCAGCTGATTGGAAAGTTCCACCCTTTCCCCTATGCAGGCTATAATCTCACGTGTCTGGTATGTATACAGGATGGAATACATGACCGCTATATTGCGTAATACCTCGAAGTCTTTCAATAAAACATTGACGCACCAAAACATTCCGTCTCCATTCAACATTTACATTTTTTCTTCCTTTATTATGTTTGTGGGATTCCTTTTTTAACTAGAGTCCACCCCATAAGTATATTTTAAGCTGTTAATGCTTTTGAAATTTGTCTGTATCTTTATATTGTGATTCGCTTAATAAAAAGAGTTTATAAATAAATAAATGTGAAATGGCGCTGGAAATAACGGAACAACAATGAATGATACTTATTCCTTCAATAATTTTCAGATGAGTTCTCAACAATTTTCTCCCAGATAGAATCATACAAAGAGAGGAAATAAAACAAAAAACATTCTTAAAAGATTCAAATTTGTGAATATTAATAGTAGCCCAAAGTAATTAAGATGGCATACCCCACTCATAATAAATTGGGGGAATAATCCACTTATAAAGGTTTCTTTATAGCCCTGGAGTATAGAATTCTATGGGCGGAATTCAATTGATTTTGCGACCCGCATCTCCCGTCTAAAGTGACAGGAGATCGCGGGCCGCTATTCAATTGTGCCAGAATTTCACGCTGATCGCGCCCATAGAGGTCAGGTTTAGCCGCGTAAAGCAGCTAAACCCGACCAAAGTGCTGGGCGCGATCGCGGAAAGTGATGTTTGAGCGCCCAAACATGTCACTTTTCGCACATTTCAGCTCTCATCCCCCAGGGGCTGCGAGCTGAAGTGTAGCGCTTGGCAGCTGATCGCGCCCGACAGGAGCAAGAATAGAATAGCTCCATCTGGTGCTATAGGGACTGGAGAGAATTGAATTCCGCCCTATGAGGCCACGTCTTTTTCAACCACCTCTAAAGTAGAATAACAAAAATGGGCAAACCCCAACTCACGTGTATTAAAACTGAGATATTCTCATCAGGGTATCTTTATAAATCCTCCATGGAAGACTCCTCAGCATATGACCCAAAACATCTCCAACATAAAATAATTGAAATCCCGACCGCCGGCTTCCGGACTGTCTAATCCCGGCAAGGTACAAATGACAGGCGTCGAAATCCCGACGCCTGTCATTAGACCTACGCTGGGAGCCCGACACCGGCTTATCGATCGAAGGTAAGCCGGGCGTGGACAGCCGCAGGGGGGATAGGGTTAGGTTAGGGGCTCCCGAGAGGGATTTAGGATTAGGCACCCCCAGGAGGTTAGGGTTAGCCTAGGGGAAGGGGGAGTTAGAGTTAGGCACCCCCCGGGAGACTTAGGGTTAGGCTGCGGGGAAGAAGGGGTTAGGGTTAGGCACTTGGCGGGGAGGGTTAGGGGGTAAATATAGGTTGGTTAATACTTACCTTTGAAGCTTCGGGATCTTCACCCCTGCCGGGCCTCCGCTGTCGGGATTAGAGCCAACATTTGGTGTGTTGCATGTAATAAAATCTCTAATTTTTTTTCCGTTAATATTTCATTTATCTATTTTTTTTAGTGTTAAAACTTTTTTTTTACTTTTCTACACCCAAGGCACAGCCCACACCTATAAAAGCCTGTCGATTTGACCTCTGGTGTTTTAGTTCTAGTATCAAAATGTGCTCTTCTGGTCAATTTAGTTTTTAAATTCGCTGCTTTCCTATACACACATATAGGTTTGGTGGGGATAAGTTTCCCTATCACTGATCAGACATGGCCGCAAGCGCTGAGCGCTTGCAACCAGGTCGATGGTGGCCCAGAGCGCATGCACACGACAGAGCCGACTCCGTCGTGCGCATGCGCGAGACCCGGATAGCGATGGGCAAGCCGTCGCTCCGGGTCTCGTACCAAAGGGGGCGTGCTGTCAATGTTAAGTTCCCATGTGAACGCCTCCATTTGGGGCCGGCCCCACTGACGTCGCAAGCCCGACCATCTTCCTGGCCACTTGCTACAGCTGTGGGTAGTCAGGAGGCCGCTCTAAAAAAAAAATAGCCCGCCCTGATTCAGAGCGAGCGCTCTGTCAGAGCGTCCGGCTCTGAATCAGGGCCTAAGACTGGAGACAAATGCCCACTGGAATTTATTCTGTTTTTTAGATATTTGTTTTGTTCTTAATAGATCCTCTCTATTCATATGTCTAATATTGTCTAGATTTTGTGTCATTTTTATCCTCTTTATCAAATAAATGCCTATTAATATCACCTATGTTTGTTAATTCAGTATACTACAATTTTTTATTACATTTAAAAGGTATCAGTCTCTCTGAGGTTTGACATCTAGGTGTAAATTTACTAAAGGGCAAATTTACAAAGAATCGATATTGGTCGAGATGACAATCTCAGGAGAGTTTAGGCAAGATTTTCAACTCGCAAATTTACTATAGGTAAAGTCGCGTGAGCTAGAGAGAGATTTCTTTCTTCTCACTTGTAAAACTCGGGTGAGATAGCAAACTCGAATCTTATCAGCATCGGGCAAACTCTGAAGTACTTTTCACCTAAAAGATACAGGCCCTGATTCAGAGCCGGACGCTCTGACAGAGCGCTCGCTCTGAATCAGGACCGTCTCTCCTCCTTTTTGGAGTGGCCTCCTGGCCGCTCGCATAGCTGTGGGTGACCAACCACAGCTATAGCGAGAAGCCAAAATGATGGTCGCGATGGTCAAGACCATTGCGACCATCGGGCTTGCGACGAGACCCTGCGGTAGGGTCTCGCTGCCGCAAGCCCAGGAGTGCTTTTGGCTCTATCAGAGCCAAATCACTCCCACTGACATCACTAGTGATGTCAGTGGGGCCGGCCCCAGACGGTAGGCGTTCCCATGGGAACGCCTCCGTCTGGGCAGCAACGCCCCCGGCACGCCCACCAAAGGGGGCGTGCTGTCACTCAACATCGACAGCACGCCCCCTTTGGTGCGAGACCCATAGTGACGGCTTGGCCGTCGTTATTCGGGTCTCGCTCATGCGCACGACGGAGCTCCCTCCATCGTGCTCATGCGCACTAGGGCACCATCGACCCGCTTGCGAGCGGGTCTGAATCAGGCCCACAGCTCACAAATTTACCAAGAATCGAGATGATAATCTCGGGTGAGATGAGCGCAAACTCTCTGCCAAATTGAAGTTTTAAACACTCACCTCCAGAGCTGCGAGTTTGCCAGAAACATACACAAATCAGTGTGATTTGAGTACGTTTCTGCCTGTAAATAGTTAAAGTAGGGTTACTTAAAAAAAAAAAAAACAAACCACTATGCAGGGTCCCCCCCTAAAGCATAACCAGCCCAAGACTTGTCAGCCTGTCCTGGTACCTAAAATTACGGGGAACAAAACTAGTAGGGTTCCACTGTAATTTAGGTACCAGCACCAGGCTGCAGGGCCAGTTCTGGTTTTAATATAGGGAGAAAAATTTGTGTAGGGGTCCCCCTATATTTAAAACCAACACCGTACCAAACCGACCGGGGTGTAATGCCACAGCCAGGAGACCCTATTACCTGGTCTCCAGGGCATAAGCATTCTCACCCCAAGCCGGTCAGGCCAAGCCGGGGATCTCAGGGGTGGTCTGAAGCACGGGGCTCTTCCCCAGATCCCTGTGCTGTGGGTACAGGGGTAATAATGTGTAAAATTAAAGAAATCTATTGTATTTTACAGTAGAACTACAGGTGCCAGCATGCCTGCCCTTTGACACTTGTGGTACCTCCACTGTAAAATAAATAAATAAAGACATAACACACACCTTAGATAGTACAAGTTTAATACACATACCTCAATCACATATACCTACCTGTACCAGCCGGTCTGTCCACTTGTCCCAAGTAGAAATTTGTGTGCATGGATCCTATACTCACCTACATCCTGGCGCTGCTCTCCGTAGCATCCAGGATGTATCACAGAGGTACAGCGGCAGATATCGGATCTAGCACAGAGGTACGGCAGCAGATAGCGGATCTAGCACAGAGGTACAGCGGCAGATATAGGATCTAGCACAGAGGTACGGCAGCAGATATCGCATGTATCACAGAGGTACAGCAGCAGATATCGGATATATCACAGAGGTACGGCAGCAGATATCGGATGTGACACAGAGGTACGGCAGCAGATATCGGATGTATCACAGAGATACAGCACCAGATATCGGATATATCACAGAGGTACGGCAGCAGATATCGGATGTGACACAGAGGTACGGCAGCAGATATCGGATGTATCACAGAGATACGGCACCAGATATCGGATATATCACAGAGGTACGGCAGCAGATATCGGATGTATCACAGAGGTGCGGCAGCAGATATCGGATGTATCACAGAGGTACGGCAGCAGATAGCGGATGTATCACAGAGGTACAGCGGCAGATAGCGGATGTATCACAGAGGTACAGCGGCAGATAGCGGATGTATCACAGAGGTACAGCGGCAGATATCGGATGTATCACAGAGGTACGGCAGCAGATATCGGATGTATCACAGAGGTGCGGCAGCAGATATCGGATGTATCACAGAGGTGCGGCAGCAGATATCGGATGTATCACAGAGGTGCGGCAGCAGATATCGGATGTATCACAGAGGTGCAGCGGCAGATAGCGGATGTATCACAGAGGTACAGCGGCAGATATCGGATGTATCACAGAGGTACAGCAGCAGATAGCGGATGTATCACAGAGGTGCGGCAGCAGATAGCGGATGTATCACAGAGGTGCAGCAGCAGATATCGGATGTGACACAGAGGTACAGCGGCAGATATCAGATCTATCACAGAGGTACGGCAGCAGATATCGGATCTAGCACAGAGGTACGGCGGCAGATAGCGGATGTATGACAGAGGTACAGCGGCAGATATCGGATCTAGCACAGAGGTACGGCGGCAGATAGCGGATGTATGACAGAGGTACAGCGGCAGATATCGGATCTAGCACAGAGGTACGGCAGCAGATATCGGATCTAGCACAGAGGTACGGCAACGGCAGCAGATATCGGATGTATTACAGAGGTACAGCATCAGTGTCGAAGCCGCATGATTGGCTGAGACAGAATCTGTTAAAATCAAAATGTGCACGACGCCATTATGTGAATGGCCGCTGAATGCCATTTTTAGAGAATCTCACACAATATCAGTACATACGGCAATGTTATTATTTAGCGTTGTGCGTCTCCTACGCAACAGAACACTATTAAAAGTCCTTACTAAAACTATACACCCATTTATTAATACCCATAATAGGAACAACCCTGCAAAACACGTACCACGGTGCACTCCACAAACACGTAGACGCACAACGCTAATTAGCATATTTTCTTAATATCCCTACACTTACGCATTGCACACTTACACAGAAAGGTTCCCTAGCATAAAGGTTAATATTCAAGGTTTTATTCATTATTAATTATGTTATGAAGTGACTGTATTCAAGATCTAAGGTTTAGTACACTATAAGCAGACTGTGGGCCTGATTCAGAGCCGCTCGTGAGCGGACGCTCGTTGGCTCCGAGCGATGTTCGCACAACTGCGCATGCGTATGGGTTGTAATACGCATGCGCGAACCAGTCATTGCGGTCGGAAATTGTGTGCTCGCAAAATAGCGAATGCCTGCTAATTTGAGTGACAGAATGAGGCGTTTGTGGGTGGTAACAGGGGAAGGTGCTTGAAAACGGGGAGTGGAAATCCGAACGCAGGCGTGCCAAACGGTCAAAACGGGTGTTTTAAGGGAGTGCATAATTAACAAAGCAGCGTCATCGACCACGTCACTTGGTTGTCTTTTAGTCTGAACTGCTCGCATGATTGTGGTAGGAAAATGCTGCCACAAGCACTGAAAGCAGTTCATACGCCTTTCGATGTACTCGATTAATCTAATAAATAGCGGATATGACGTAGGATGCGAGCGGCCAGGGGGCGTTTTTAAAAAAATAGCGAGCGCATGTTTCGTTCGCTCGTTCAGACATAGAGGCGTCAACAGACCGCAAAGAGCGAGCGCTCAATTTAAATAGCCGGCCCCTTTTTCTGAATGAGCGAGCGCAAATAGCGTCCGGCTCTGAATCAGGCCCTGTGTTTGGTGCTATTCTAAACCACTGTCTATTTGCAGATCTCCGGTTCCATCGGCAGGGAGATCGCAACATGTGGCTGCAAATTACGAATCATAGAGAGTTAGGCATTGAAATGTACTCTGTAATGTAATGTTTAATAGCCAGTTTAGACTTGTTCTTCGGCGGGAAAACACACACAAAGAGCTGTTGGAGGGCTGAACCCATACTGTACAAACTGGCCTATGGACTGCATCGTTACAGAAGAAGCAAGAGAAAGAACCAATGGGATCATGCCAACTCGTTCTAATGTATTGCCTATCTCTGTAAGGGTACATAAGCAAGCACTCTGGATCTGATAGGTAGTCATCTTTCTTTTCTGTTGACGGAGGTTTCATAGTTGATGCCGGGAAATCTGGATCCAGAGCGCAAGCGTATGTATCGACTGTACCTTGTGATTGTATAATTTGTTTGCGCTAATTTTATCTAGATCACAGCGTGTAACTATATGCTTTTTGGTGAATAATATCTTTTTGTGCTTTGGAACCACAATCAAAGTCTGGAAAGCAATTATTTCTTGTGCGACTTACAACACTAAATAATGACATTTAGGGTGTATAGATCATTAGGTATTCATAGTTGGGGGCTCGTAGAGTGAGATGACGCTGCCAATTTACACGGTAACACACGGTTTCGGTCTCTCATCAAAGGGTGGAGGCGCCAAACGTAGGAAAGAACAAAATTGTGCCTTCGAAAAACTGCTACCACTTGATGCTGAGAGACCGCTATCCGTTATTGTGTGAGTTCAAGGAGCGCTGATTAGAATCCAGGGACAAGGAAGGAAAAAGTTTGTTTTCATTCGTAGATAAAGGTTAGTGTTAAAAGTTAATATCGTTGCAAGTAGAATAATTTTCAATAGGTGATTATTCTGCTCCTCGTTATACAAGCCGAATATAATGTCAGGCGAGGCTGCTGTGTATAACGGGAGGGAGTGCGTGAACGTAGCTTACTGAAAATCATTCACCAATCGAAATTCTCTCAAAATTGTTAAGCGTTTACTCAGATGGGTGCAAGGCAATCTCTAGTAATTGTCGATGATGTGCTGGTGGTGGAAGGGCCGCTTGGATCGGCCAGGTATGTTATGTTTAAAAAGTATGGTGCGTACGCTACAGCGTACTGTGACATATGGGTCAAAATGACCAAGAAATGTAGAACACCTTTTCCTAAGATTGGCAGCTTTGATTCGGAGGTTCTGAACAATTTCAGAGACAATATATGTTTAGTGAAGTCTCTGAAGAAAAGGGTAAAGTTTAGTGATTGCTTGAAGTTGTGGCAGCATGAGGGGGATATGTGGCTTAGCAGTGTGCACACGATGCAAACTAGCGTCTCGCGCATGACGCAAGGGAGCGCGCACGTAAATAGCATTGCGTGTGCGCCGCAAAGTAGCACGCACGCACAGCTAGGTAGCGTTGCGGAATATAATGTCAGTTGCACACGCGCACCACCACCGCCCTATGCGAATGGGGGTGAAGGTAGTCGATCTAAAAACTCATAAAAATGTAACAAGTAACTTGTACCCCCTTCTAAGTATCTATAAGGAACATGTTTATGATGCAGATGATGAACCTGTTGTGATGTCCACTCTCTCATGTTACACAAATGTTAAATATACCACCACATAATGCACAGGTAGCTGCCCCGCTAGTACCAGAGATGGAGGTAGCCCCACCAGTGCAGGAAGTATTAACACCCACTTTAACAGTAGCGGAGAATACTAATACCATACGTAGTAGCAGTAGGCTTAACCCTCAACTAGGTAATCAGGCCAAAGGTAGCATTGTGGCAGGCATCCATCCTATCCAGACAATAACTGTTCCCAATGGGAATCCGGATGCACATGGTGTAGTGGCCACAAGGGATGTAGCGATGCATTGTCCATGGACATGAGCAGAACTACGTTCCATAATGACAGATTTCCCCGACCCTAGGAAAGAACTAGCAAAGTGCCAGAGATTTGTAAAATATTTAGGTAATGCTCATGAGCCAACCAATAAAGATTGGCAAGTGGTATTACGGCATGTCTTCCACACAATACCAACGTGAAAAAGTTTATCACGGCCTGTGTATTGGATGGAGATAGTCCCATAACTGATGAAGGTAATCAGGACAATATAACCCACAAAGAGAGTGAGTCTGCAGCAGATTATTTTACCAGAGCGCTGCAGACTATTACCCAATACACAGGCATAGAGGATATAAAGGACAACACCCATCACAGGGAAATGACAATCACAGTGCTTATGGATGGTCTTAAAGACACTCTAAAGGCCAGGGTTCAGACCTCACTTCCTGGTTGGAGAGGAGTTACGGTAGACACACTCAGGGAATCTACAATTGAACATGATAAAAACATCTTTAGGAAGAGAGAAATGCAGAGCGAGAAACTAATGGCTGTTAGTATCCAAGCTCTGGAAGGAATGCAAATAACACCGCAGCACTCTTATCACATTTAGCCACAATACACTAATCCCATACAACCTCCAAACCCTTATCCCTATACACAACCACAGTCTTTACTCATTCCCCAATCCACACAACAACAATCTTTCACAACATGTCAACCATGAAGGTGTTATAGATGTAACAAGGAGGGACATATAAGTAAGTTCTGTAAGGCTAGGAAATGGGAAACTCCAAACCAGGGAACTCCGAGATACCCACAGAGGGGGCACCCACAACAGACAGGACAATTCCAGCCATCACCTGCTCACGTAGGTGAATGCTTTGCTGGAAGATAGTCAGCTCTAGGGGTCAGGTCACACCTGTAGTCTACAGCCAGTCAAGTTAACTGGGAGTACTAGGGAAGAACCTGTAATGACAGTTGATGTAGCTGGTACTAAACTTTATTTTCTTGTAGACACAGGGACAACCAGATCAGTGATAAAATCTCCATCTAATTTACAGGTGACCAGCAAAACAGTACCAGCAATGGGTGTAACGGGTAAAGGGCAACATTTTCTTTAAGCAAATCTGCAGAGGTCACTATCGGGCCATTGCATATCAGGCATTCCTTTCTCCTGGCAGCAGCGGCTCCTACTAACTGGGAAGGGATGTTATGTAAAATGGGATGTGTCATTTATTGTACCCCTGATGGTATATTTTTAGATATCCCAGAGAGAGTTGCGCACGAGGTGAGGGATATATTGGACACTCCCCAAAGGTTAATGTTTCACTCTACTGTTTCAGATAAGAATCCATCTCCGGTAGAGCAGATGTTATCTCAGATACCAGGTTCACTTTGGACCAAGGATGGACAGGACACTGGATTGATGGCAAATGTAGCTCCCATAATGGTAAATCTAAAAAGCGGTAGGCAAGCTCCAAAAAATTCCCCAGTACCCGTTAAAACAGGAGGCAGAGATAGGGGTTTATCCAATAATTGAGCGGTTATTACAACAGAGAATTTTAGTTCGTACAGCGAGTGTAGCCAACAATCCCATCTTTCCTGTGAAGAAGAGTGGTGGGAGGGGTTATAGGCTGGTACAGGACCTTAGAGGGGTTAATAAGGTGGTAGACAGCCAATTCCCCGTATTGCCGAATCCAGCTGTCATTCTCATGCAGATCCCACCAAATGCAACCCATTTTACTGTCATTGACTTCTGTTCTGCCTTCTTCTCTGTCCCTCTTCATCCTGACTGTCAGTACCTATTTGCATTTACATACAGGGGGTACAATACACATGGACACGACTGCCCCAGGACTTCATAGACAGCCCCAGTATCTTCTCCCAGGCCTTACACGACTGTTTACAATATTTTCAACCTGCCAATGGATCTGTACTAATACAATATGTAGATGATTTATTGTTGTGTTCTGATTCATTTGCCATGTTTAAATGATACTAAACTACTGTTGCTTCATCTATCACAGACAGGACACAAGGTTGCTAAGGACAAATTACAGCCATGCCAGTCCAGGGTTAAATATTTGGGACACTGCCTAACCCAGGGGTTACGACATCTGACCACTGACAGAATCCAGGCCATACAGACCATGACACTGCCGCAGAACCAAAAACAAATCCGTATCTTCTTGGGAATGTGTGGATACTGCAGAATGTGGATCCCAGGTTTTTCAATTTTGGCTTTACCATTACAGGACTTTTGAATCAGATCTTTACTGCAAGACCTGACATACAGGATACACCTTTAGAAAATGTAGATGTGACATTTTACACAGATGGGAGTTGTTATAGACAGACTGACACTGGAGAGTTATGTACAGGTTATGCTGTGGTAAATGACGAGGACGTTATAGAAGCCAAACCCCTTGGTCCACCCCACTCGGCCCAAGTGGCAGAGTTGGTGGCACTAAGGAGAGCATGTGATTAGCAATAGGCAA
Source organism: Taudactylus pleione (assembly GCA_031769625.1). NCBI lineage: Eukaryota > Metazoa > Chordata > Amphibia > Anura > Myobatrachidae > Taudactylus > Taudactylus pleione. The sequence goes on from JAUIMM010000230.1 coordinate 4,110,231, forward strand.
ATCTGCTAATATCTACTCTGACTCTAGGTACGTCTTCGGGGTAGTACATGATTTTGGTGCTCTATGGCATCTAAGAAATTTGATGACAGCAACAGGAACACCAGTCGCACACTCAAAACATATAAAAGAACTACTGACAGCGATCCAACTGCCTAAGGCAGTGGCCATCATTAAGTGTAAAGCCCATACATACAAGAATGATCCGGTGCCACTGGGCAATAACAGGGCAGACGAAGGTGCCAAATGGGCATCAGGGTTGAGAGTAAACATGCCAATTAATCATTGATGATGTTTTTCCAAATGATTGATATGCAGAAATTAATTGAGATGCAAAATTTGTGTTCCATTCAGGAAAAGGCAGTCTGGAGGTCCAAGGGATCTGGGCAAGAGTCCTCGGGACTCTGGAGAGATGGACAAGGTAAGCTAGTGGCTCCCAAGGCGTACTACCCAAGCCTGGCTGAGGCAGCGCATGGTCTGACTCACCTGGGAAAGCAAGGTATGTGCAAGTTGGTGAGAGCATACTGGTGGGCACCGGGTTTTTCTTCCGGAAAAGAGAGCAATGTCCTGTTGGACCTGCTTGAAGAAAAACATTGGGAAAACAATCCCTACCGAGCCATTTCACATTCCTCTGAGCGACAAACCTTTTTAGGTAATACAAATTGATTTCATCCAATTACCACCCTGCAGGAATCTCAAGTATGTGTTAGTGTGCACTGATGTGTTCTCTAATTGGGTTGAGGCATACCCAGCTGCCACTAATACTGCTGCATTTACTGCTAAGAAAATTGTTCAGGAGTTTGTATGCAGATACGGTATCCCGAGAATTATTGAAAGTGATAGGGGTACTCATTTCACAGGTGATGTCTTCCAAAACATGTGTAAGTTGATGGGTAATAATAGGAGACTTCACACCCCCTACCGACTGCAAGCCAGTGCCAAGGTGGAAAGGAAGAACGGTACTATTAAAAATAAATTAAGTAAGATCATGGCAGAAACTGAACTGGGGTGACCAGAAGCACTACCACTTGTCCTTCGTAGTATGAGGACAACTCCTAGACCCCCTCTCAATCTGTCCCCCTTTGAAATACTGTTTGGTAGACAACCTCATTTGATTATAAGTCCGCAGGAAGATTTGAAAAGTAACAACGAGGTTACTGTAAGGTATCGTATAACAATGAGTAAACAGTTAAAGCAGCAACAGCAGAAACTGAAATTGTTGTCACATGATATGCCTGAAACAAACTGTCATGATGTTGAACCTGGAAAATTTGTTATGATCAGAAATTTCTTGCGTTCAGGTTGTTTGACAGATCGGTGGGAAGGTCCATATCAGGTGTTGCTGACAAGTACAACTTCCTTGAAAGTGGCAGAGAGAGATACCTGGGTCCATTCCACTCACTGTAAGAAGGTCAACCAACCGGTGCAGAGACAAGGCAGAATCGAGGCAGATAACATATACCTGTCAATTGCGAGTCTGTTCCGGGAGGGGTAAAGGTTGCAGTGAGAGACCTGAGCTAAAGGAAATTGTAGATCATTGTTTTCAGCAATGGAGTGGCCTACTGTGGTTATCTTTGAGTTTTCTCTCAGAGTTCTCATCATCCTGGGTTGTTTCGGGATCTCTGGTTTCTGTGACGGAGAACAGAGGACGGAGAGGGGAGCTGATGGTGATATCGATGGAGTGGAGTTGGGAGAAGGAGCAATACAGTCACAAACCCATTACAGTAATTGTTAAGAGATCTGCTATTTTGGAAACTCAGAGACAGTGTGAAGGTCTATCGTCTGAGGATTATTGTATTTGTGAGTTTTGTGTGTCCCTAGTCGATGAGAGATGCATCCAACGGTGCCAGTGCAAGTATAACTAGTATTGGGGTGGGTATCTTTTAGAGGATTATCATACCATGGTGGGCAAAGTTTTAAACCAAACTGACTGTTGGGTGTGTTCTCACGTACCCCAAGGACAGCATACTGTAGGATTAGTGCCATTCCCATTAAATGTCTGTGAAATTATAGAATCACAAAGAGGACATGCACTAGATGGAAAATTTCTTAATACCAATCCACCCCATTTTAAACTCCACCAGTACCAAGTAGATAAATCACTTTTATGTTTAAACATTACCGACTTCAATAAACCAAGAAGTTGGGAGGTGACTGGGAATAACCAGACAATGACCTTCTCCTTAAGAGCTGATTATGAGCCTATAAATTTTGAACTGTTACACACAATTAGGTTAAGTGGGAAATACTTCCGGTATTGTTATACACTAAGTGACATCAAAGAAATGGTTGGAAGAGTACCAGAAGGGTACTGTGCCAATATTATACAACCAGAAACGTGTGTTAGCCAGATAGGAGAACCTGAGATAGGATTATTTGTTAGGGAAATGTGTTGGATGATTATGTTGCATTCTATTCCTTAAGTTCTCCCCGATGATATATATTTTATTTGTGGAAGAAAAGCGTATAAGTGGCTCTCTCCGAGTTCCGAAGGTTTGTGTTATCTGGGAAGAGTACTCCCAGAGGTTATGACCCTTACACATGGTGAAATGCTTGGTATTCATAAAAGCACACCATCACCATATCTTCACACACAATATGTACACAGAGACAAAATAAATATGATACCTGGTGAGGTACATAAAGCCACACAGTTAATTAGTGAGACAACTGGCTTTCAAGTTTTAGTAGCATTAGATCCCACCAGGATCGCACGGGGTACTCTAAATTTATGATATATTCAAGATCTTGCAAAATTAATAGATAATATCACCGAGATGTATGATGACACGTTTAGGTATACAGGTAGGGAGTTACAGGCCTACAAGAAAGAACTGGTGCAACATAGACTAGTGTTAAATTATCTAACAGCTGTCACTGGAGGGTACTGTGTGACCTTAGCCACCCAATTTGGTGTAAAGTGTTGCACATACATCACAAACGATACTAGTGACCCCAAGGAGGTAATAGACCGGAAGATGGATAAAATTCTGAAGTTAAAATGGGAATTTGGGAAAACCAAAATGTTTCAGTGGCTGAAGTAGAGGAAAAGGTTGAAGAATGGATTTCTTGGTTGAACCCAGTGAAATGGTTCTCCGGTCTAGGAGAGTGGATCCAGGAAATGGTTGCTAGTATAGGTAAACTCCTGATCCTCATACTGGTTGTCATCATAGTAATTGGCTTATGTGTCAGGTGTGTTCCTACTGTGTTGAAATGTGGAAAATGTAAAGATAAGGTAAATCGAAGGAATGAAATTATGATGGTGGTCAGTAGTAACAATATGAATACTGAGGTAAATGAAGGACTGCATTACAACCCTGAACTAGAATGTACTATCAGATGATGTATACTTTTAGACATGCATGAAATGTATTATTATATGTTATCTTAAAAATCTTAATTAATGTAAGTCCTTATCCCCTTCAAGACTTCCTTTATAGGTTAGGTGCATCCAAACACCTTTCCCATGATCTTCCAAGATCGGCGGTCTATGTATAAGGGTAGTTTTATGTCCCTCCTAGAGACAAATTATTGATGGTTTAAGAACCACCTTGTGCCATCCCATAATATAACATTAAATAATACGTCATAGTGTAAGACTAAATTAATTTTAAAATCAGAGTGTGACAGCGTATTGTTTGCTATCAAAGGGTGGACTGTCGAAGCCGGATGATTGGCTGAGACAGAATCTGTTAAAATCAAAATCTGCACGACGCCATTTTGCGAATGGCAACAAGACGCCATTATGCAAATGGCCGCCCAATGCCATTTTTAGCGAATCTCACACAATATCATTCCTTACGAGATGTTATTATTTAGCGTCGTGTGTCTCCTACGCAATAGAACACTATTAAAAGTCCTTACTAATACTATAAACCCATTTATTAATACCCATAATAGGAACAACCCTGCAAAACAAGGACCACGGTGCACTCCACAAACACGTAGACGCACAACGCTAACTAGCGTCTTTTCTTAAAATCCCTACACTTACGCATTGCACACTTACACAGAGAGGTTCCCTAAGTTAATATTCAAGGTTTTATTCATTATTAATTATGTTATGAAGTGACTGTATTCAAGATCTAAGGTTTAGTACATGATAAGCAGACCGTGTTTGGTGCTATTCTAAACCACTGTCTATTTGCAGATCTCTGGTTCCATCGGCAGGGAGATCGCAACATGTGGCTGCAAATTATGAATCATAGAGTTAGGCATTGAAATGTACTCTTTAATGCAATGTTTAGTAGCCAGTTTAGACTTGTTCTTCGGCGGGAAAACACACACAAAAAGCCGTTGGAGGGCTGAACCCATACTGTACAAACTGGCCTATGGACTGCATCGTTACAGAAGAAGCAAGAGAAAGAACCAATGGGATCATGCCAACTCGTTCTAATGTATTGCCTATCTCTGTAAGGGTACATAAGCAAGCACTCTGGATCTGATAGGTAGTCATCTTTCTTTTCTGTTGACGGAGGTTTCATAGTTGATGCCAGGAAATCTGGATCCAGAGCGCAAGCGTATGTATCGACTGTACCTTGTGATTGTATAATTTGTTTGCGCTAATTTTATCTAGATCACAGCGTGTAACTATATGCTTTTTGGTGAATAATATCTTTTTGTGCTTTGGAACCACAATCAAAGTCTGGAAAGCAATTATTTCTTGTGCGACTTACAACACTAAATAATGACATTTAGGGTGTATAGATCATTAGGTATTCATAGTTGGGGGCTCGTAGAGTGAGATGACGCTGCCAATTTACACGGTAACACACGGTTTCGGTCTCTCATCAAAGGGTGGAGGCGCCAAACGTAGGAAAGAACAAAATTGTGCCTTCGAAAAACTGCTACCACTTGATGCTGAGAGACCGCTATCCGTTATTGTGTGAGTTCAAGGAGCGCTGATTAGAATCCAGGGACAAGGAAGGAAAAAGTTTGTTTTCATTCGTAGATAAAGGTTAGTGTTAAAAGTTAATATCGTTGCAAGTAGAATAATTTTCAATAGGTGATTATTCTGCTCCTCGTTATACAAGCCGAATATAATGTCAGGCGAGGCTGCTGTGTATAACGGGAGGGAGTGCGTGAACGTAGCTTACTGAAAATCATTCACCAATCGAAATTCTCTCAAAATTGTTAAGCGTTTACTCAGATGGGTGCAAGGCAATCTCTAGTAATTGTCGATGATGTGCTGGTGGTGGAAGGGCCGCTTGGATCGGCCAGGTATGTTATGTTTAAAAAGTATGGTGCGTACGCTACAGCGTACTGTGACATATGGGTCAAAATGACCAAGAAATGTAGAACACCTTTTCCTAAGATTGGCAGCTTTGATTCGGAGGTTCTGAACAATTTCAGAGACAATATATGTTTAGTGAAGTCTCTGAAGAAAAGGGTAAAGTTTAGTGATTGCTTGAAGTTGTGGCAGCATGAGGGGGATATGTGGCTTAGCAGTGTGCACACGATGCAAACTAGCGTCTCGCGCATGACGCAAGGGAGCGCGCACGTAAATAGCATTGCGTGTGCGCCGCAAAGTAGCACGCACGCACAGCTAGGTAGCGTTGCGGAATATAATGTCAGTTGCACACGCGCACCACCACCGCCCTATGCGAATGGGGGTGAAGGTAGTCGATCTAAAAACTCATAAAAATGTAACAAGTAACTTGTACCCCCTTCTAAGTATCTATAAGGAACATGTTTATGATGCAGATGATGAACCTGTTGTGATGTCCACTCTCTCATGTTACACAAATGTTAAATATACCACCACATAATGCACAGGTAGCTGCCCCGCTAGTACCAGAGATGGAGGTAGCCCCACCAGTGCAGGAAGTATTAACACCCACTTTAACAGTAGCGGAGAATACTAATACCATACGTAGTAGCAGTAGGCTTAACCCTCAACTAGGTAATCAGGCCAAAGGTAGCATTGTGGCAGGCATCCATCCTATCCAGACAATAACTGTTCCCAATGGGAATCCGGATGCACATGGTGTAGTGGCCACAAGGGATGTAGCGATGCATTGTCCATGGACATGAGCAGAACTACGTTCCATAATGACAGATTTCCCCGACCCTAGGAAAGAACTAGCAAAGTGCCAGAGATTTGTAAAATATTTAGGTAATGCTCATGAGCCAACCAATAAAGATTGGCAAGTGGTATTACGGCATGTCTTCCACACAATACCAACGTGAAAAAGTTTATCACGGCCTGTGTATTGGATGGAGATAGTCCCATAACTGATGAAGGTAATCAGGACAATATAACCCACAAAGAGAGTGAGTCTGCAGCAGATTATTTTACCAGAGCGCTGCAGACTATTACCCAATACACAGGCATAGAGGATATAAAGGACAACACCCATCACAGGGAAATGACAATCACAGTGCTTATGGATGGTCTTAAAGACACTCTAAAGGCCAGGGTTCAGACCTCACTTCCTGGTTGGAGAGGAGTTACGGTAGACACACTCAGGGAATCTACAATTGAACATGATAAAAACATCTTTAGGAAGAGAGAAATGCAGAGCGAGAAACTAATGGCTGTTAGTATCCAAGCTCTGGAAGGAATGCAAATAACACCGCAGCACTCTTATCACATTTAGCCACAATACACTAATCCCATACAACCTCCAAACCCTTATCCCTATACACAACCACAGTCTTTACTCATTCCCCAATCCACACAACAACAATCTTTCACAACATGTCAACCATGAAGGTGTTATAGATGTAACAAGGAGGGACATATAAGTAAGTTCTGTAAGGCTAGGAAATGGGAAACTCCAAACCAGGGAACTCCGAGATACCCACAGAGGGGGCACCCACAACAGACAGGACAATTCCAGCCATCACCTGCTCACGTAGGTGAATGCTTTGCTGGAAGATAGTCAGCTCTAGGGGTCAGGTCACACCTGTAGTCTACAGCCAGTCAAGTTAACTGGGAGTACTAGGGAAGAACCTGTAATGACAGTTGATGTAGCTGGTACTAAACTTTATTTTCTTGTAGACACAGGGACAACCAGATCAGTGATAAAATCTCCATCTAATTTACAGGTGACCAGCAAAACAGTACCAGCAATGGGTGTAACGGGTAAAGGGCAACATTTTCTTTAAGCAAATCTGCAGAGGTCACTATCGGGCCATTGCATATCAGGCATTCCTTTCTCCTGGCAGCAGCGGCTCCTACTAACTGGGAAGGGATGTTATGTAAAATGGGATGTGTCATTTATTGTACCCCTGATGGTATATTTTTAGATATCCCAGAGAGAGTTGCGCACGAGGTGAGGGATATATTGGACACTCCCCAAAGGTTAATGTTTCACTCTACTGTTTCAGATAAGAATCCATCTCCGGTAGAGCAGATGTTATCTCAGATACCAGGTTCACTTTGGACCAAGGATGGACAGGACACTGGATTGATGGCAAATGTAGCTCCCATAATGGTAAATCTAAAAAGCGGTAGGCAAGCTCCAAAAAATTCCCCAGTACCCGTTAAAACAGGAGGCAGAGATAGGGGTTTATCCAATAATTGAGCGGTTATTACAACAGAGAATTTTAGTTCGTACAGCGAGTGTAGCCAACAATCCCATCTTTCCTGTGAAGAAGAGTGGTGGGAGGGGTTATAGGCTGGTACAGGACCTTAGAGGGGTTAATAAGGTGGTAGACAGCCAATTCCCCGTATTGCCGAATCCAGCTGTCATTCTCATGCAGATCCCACCAAATGCAACCCATTTTACTGTCATTGACTTCTGTTCTGCCTTCTTCTCTGTCCCTCTTCATCCTGACTGTCAGTACCTATTTGCATTTACATACAGGGGGTACAATACACATGGACACGACTGCCCCAGGACTTCATAGACAGCCCCAGTATCTTCTCCCAGGCCTTACACGACTGTTTACAATATTTTCAACCTGCCAATGGATCTGTACTAATACAATATGTAGATGATTTATTGTTGTGTTCTGATTCATTTGCCATGTTTAAATGATACTAAACTACTGTTGCTTCATCTATCACAGACAGGACACAAGGTTGCTAAGGACAAATTACAGCCATGCCAGTCCAGGGTTAAATATTTGGGACACTGCCTAACCCAGGGGTTACGACATCTGACCACTGACAGAATCCAGGCCATACAGACCATGACACTGCCGCAGAACCAAAAACAAATCCGTATCTTCTTGGGAATGTGTGGATACTGCAGAATGTGGATCCCAGGTTTTTCAATTTTGGCTTTACCATTACAGGACTTTTGAATCAGATCTTTACTGCAAGACCTGACATACAGGATACACCTTTAGAAAATGTAGATGTGACATTTTACACAGATGGGAGTTGTTATAGACAGACTGACACTGGAGAGTTATGTACAGGTTATGCTGTGGTAAATGACGAGGACGTTATAGAAGCCAAACCCCTTGGTCCACCCCACTCGGCCCAAGTGGCAGAGTTGGTGGCACTAAGGAGAGCATGTGATTAGCAATAGGCAAATCTGCTAATATCTACTCTGACTCTAGGTACGTCTTCGGGGTAGTACATGATTTTGGTGCTCTATGGCATCTAAGAAATTTGATGACAGCAACAGGAACACCAGTCGCACACTCAAAACATATAAAAGAACTACTGACAGCGATCCAACTGCCTAAGGCAGTGGCCATCATTAAGTGTAAAGCCCATACATACAAGAATGATCCGGTGCCACTGGGCAATAACAGGGCAGACGAAGGTGCCAAATGGGCATCAGGGTTGAGAGTAAACATGCCAATTAATCATTGATGATGTTTTTCCAAATGATTGATATGCAGAAATTAATTGAGATGCAAAATTTGTGTTCCATTCAGGAAAAGGCAGTCTGGAGGTCCAAGGGATCTGGGCAAGAGTCCTCGGGACTCTGGAGAGATGGACAAGGTAAGCTAGTGGCTCCCAAGGCGTACTACCCAAGCCTGGCTGAGGCAGCGCATGGTCTGACTCACCTGGGAAAGCAAGGTATGTGCAAGTTGGTGAGAGCATACTGGTGGGCACCGGGTTTTTCTTCCGGAAAAGAGAGCAATGTCCTGTTGGACCTGCTTGAAGAAAAACATTGGGAAAACAATCCCTACCGAGCCATTTCACATTCCTCTGAGCGACAAACCTTTTTAGGTAATACAAATTGATTTCATCCAATTACCACCCTGCAGGAATCTCAAGTATGTGTTAGTGTGCACTGATGTGTTCTCTAATTGGGTTGAGGCATACCCAGCTGCCACTAATACTGCTGCATTTACTGCTAAGAAAATTGTTCAGGAGTTTGTATGCAGATACGGTATCCCGAGAATTATTGAAAGTGATAGGGGTACTCATTTCACAGGTGATGTCTTCCAAAACATGTGTAAGTTGATGGGTAATAATAGGAGACTTCACACCCCCTACCGACTGCAAGCCAGTGCCAAGGTGGAAAGGAAGAACGGTACTATTAAAAATAAATTAAGTAAGATCATGGCAGAAACTGAACTGGGGTGACCAGAAGCACTACCACTTGTCCTTCGTAGTATGAGGACAACTCCTAGACCCCCTCTCAATCTGTCCCCCTTTGAAATACTGTTTGGTAGACAACCTCATTTGATTATAAGTCCGCAGGAAGATTTGAAAAGTAACAACGAGGTTACTGTAAGGTATCGTATAACAATGAGTAAACAGTTAAAGCAGCAACAGCAGAAACTGAAATTGTTGTCACATGATATGCCTGAAACAAACTGTCATGATGTTGAACCTGGAAAATTTGTTATGATCAGAAATTTCTTGCGTTCAGGTTGTTTGACAGATCGGTGGGAAGGTCCATATCAGGTGTTGCTGACAAGTACAACTTCCTTGAAAGTGGCAGAGAGAGATACCTGGGTCCATTCCACTCACTGTAAGAAGGTCAACCAACCGGTGCAGAGACAAGGCAGAATCGAGGCAGATAACATATACCTGTCAATTGCGAGTCTGTTCCGGGAGGGGTAAAGGTTGCAGTGAGAGACCTGAGCTAAAGGAAATTGTAGATCATTGTTTTCAGCAATGGAGTGGCCTACTGTGGTTATCTTTGAGTTTTCTCTCAGAGTTCTCATCATCCTGGGTTGTTTCGGGATCTCTGGTTTCTGTGACGGAGAACAGAGGACGGAGAGGGGAGCTGATGGTGATATCGATGGAGTGGAGTTGGGAGAAGGAGCAATACAGTCACAAACCCATTACAGTAATTGTTAAGAGATCTGCTATTTTGGAAACTCAGAGACAGTGTGAAGGTCTATCGTCTGAGGATTATTGTATTTGTGAGTTTTGTGTGTCCCTAGTCGATGAGAGATGCATCCAACGGTGCCAGTGCAAGTATAACTAGTATTGGGGTGGGTATCTTTTAGAGGATTATCATACCATGGTGGGCAAAGTTTTAAACCAAACTGACTGTTGGGTGTGTTCTCACGTACCCCAAGGACAGCATACTGTAGGATTAGTGCCATTCCCATTAAATGTCTGTGAAATTATAGAATCACAAAGAGGACATGCACTAGATGGAAAATTTCTTAATACCAATCCACCCCATTTTAAACTCCACCAGTACCAAGTAGATAAATCACTTTTATGTTTAAACATTACCGACTTCAATAAACCAAGAAGTTGGGAGGTGACTGGGAATAACCAGACAATGACCTTCTCCTTAAGAGCTGATTATGAGCCTATAAATTTTGAACTGTTACACACAATTAGGTTAAGTGGGAAATACTTCCGGTATTGTTATACACTAAGTGACATCAAAGAAATGGTTGGAAGAGTACCAGAAGGGTACTGTGCCAATATTATACAACCAGAAACGTGTGTTAGCCAGATAGGAGAACCTGAGATAGGATTATTTGTTAGGGAAATGTGTTGGATGATTATGTTGCATTCTATTCCTTAAGTTCTCCCCGATGATATATATTTTATTTGTGGAAGAAAAGCGTATAAGTGGCTCTCTCCGAGTTCCGAAGGTTTGTGTTATCTGGGAAGAGTACTCCCAGAGGTTATGACCCTTACACATGGTGAAATGCTTGGTATTCATAAAAGCACACCATCACCATATCTTCACACACAATATGTACACAGAGACAAAATAAATATGATACCTGGTGAGGTACATAAAGCCACACAGTTAATTAGTGAGACAACTGGCTTTCAAGTTTTAGTAGCATTAGATCCCACCAGGATCGCACGGGGTACTCTAAATTTATGATATATTCAAGATCTTGCAAAATTAATAGATAATATCACCGAGATGTATGATGACACGTTTAGGTATACAGGTAGGGAGTTACAGGCCTACAAGAAAGAACTGGTGCAACATAGACTAGTGTTAAATTATCTAACAGCTGTCACTGGAGGGTACTGTGTGACCTTAGCCACCCAATTTGGTGTAAAGTGTTGCACATACATCACAAACGATACTAGTGACCCCAAGGAGGTAATAGACCGGAAGATGGATAAAATTCTGAAGTTAAAATGGGAATTTGGGAAAACCAAAATGTTTCAGTGGCTGAAGTAGAGGAAAAGGTTGAAGAATGGATTTCTTGGTTGAACCCAGTGAAATGGTTCTCCGGTCTAGGAGAGTGGATCCAGGAAATGGTTGCTAGTATAGGTAAACTCCTGATCCTCATACTGGTTGTCATCATAGTAATTGGCTTATGTGTCAGGTGTGTTCCTACTGTGTTGAAATGTGGAAAATGTAAAGATAAGGTAAATCGAAGGAATGAAATTATGATGGTGGTCAGTAGTAACAATATGAATACTGAGGTAAATGAAGGACTGCATTACAACCCTGAACTAGAATGTACTATCAGATGATGTATACTTTTAGACATGCATGAAATGTATTATTATATGTTATCTTAAAAATCTTAATTAATGTAAGTCCTTATCCCCTTCAAGACTTCCTTTATAGGTTAGGTGCATCCAAACACCTTTCCCATGATCTTCCAAGATCGGCGGTCTATGTATAAGGGTAGTTTTATGTCCCTCCTAGAGACAAATTATTGATGGTTTAAGAACCACCTTGTGCCATCCCATAATATAACATTAAATAATACGTCATAGTGTAAGACTAAATTAATTTTAAAATCAGAGTGTGACAGCGTATTGTTTGCTATCAAAGGGTGGACTGTCGAAGCCGGATGATTGGCTGAGACAGAATCTGTTAAAATCAAAATCTGCACGACGCCATTTTGCGAATGGCAACAAGACGCCATTATGCAAATGGCCGCCCAATGCCATTTTTAGCGAATCTCACACAATATCATTCCTTACGAGATGTTATTATTTAGCGTCGTGTGTCTCCTACGCAATAGAACACTATTAAAAGTCCTTACTAATACTATAAACCCATTTATTAATACCCATAATAGGAACAACCCTGCAAAACAAGGACCACGGTGCACTCCACAAACACGTAGACGCACAACGCTAACTAGCGTCTTTTCTTAAAATCCCTACACTTACGCATTGCACACTTACACAGAGAGGTTCCCTAAGTTAATATTCAAGGTTTTATTCATTATTAATTATGTTATGAAGTGACTGTATTCAAGATCTAAGGTTTAGTACATGATAAGCAGACCGTGTTTGGTGCTATTCTAAACCACTGTCTATTTGCAGATCTCTGGTTCCATCGGCAGGGAGATCGCAACATGTGGCTGCAAATTATGAATCATAGAGAGTTAGGCATTGAAATGTACTCTTTAATGCAATGTTTAGTAGCCAGTTTAGACTTGTTCTTCGGCGGGAAAACACACACAAAAAGCCGTTGGAGGGCTGAACCCATACTGTACAAACTGGCCTATGGACTGCATCGTTACAGAAGAAGCAAGAGGAAGAACCAATGGGATCATGCCAACTCGTTCTATTGTATTGCCTATCTCTGTAAGAGTACATAAGCAAGCACTCTGGACCAGATAGGTAGTCATCTTTCTTTTCTGTTGACGGAGGTTTCATAGCTGATGCCGGGAAATCTGGATCCAGAGCGCATGCGTATGTATCGACTGTACCTTGTGATTGTATAATTTGATTGCGCTAATTGTATTTACATCACAGCGTGTAACTATCTGCTTTTTGGTGAATAATATCTTTTTGTGCTTTGGAACCACAATCAAAGTCTGGAAAGCAATTACAGTATTTCTTGTGCGACTTACAACACTAAATAGCGACATTTAGGGTGTATAGATCATTAGGTATTCATAGCAGATATCTCCTTTAACTGCTGTGATCTCTCCTTTCCCGCTGGCAGCCGCATCCCCCATAAGTTTCTATGTGATGCTGCCTTATTTACCAATTTCTGGAGTGCGAAGAGATTGGTCCCCACAGCTAACGCCATCTGAAGATGCTGGTAGCCCATTGTAGCCTATGGGCTACACATCACATATTCAGCCGGCAGAGGGTTCCCCTGGAAATTGGCGCTGTCAGCGAGACCGCACATGCGCAGTAGCCCTGGCAGCACTCTGGGCACATCGATAGACAAGCCCTTTTTGGAAGCCCTGTTCCTTTGGGTGCTCTATAATACATCCCGTCCATGTAATCGCACTCTGCCATGCGATCATAATATTGTCTCCAGATCGCATTGTAAATGCGATTAATGATAAATGTGCCCCTCTGCCTCTATAGATGCATATACAGCTACACCCATCCCTCTCTCTACACACACACACAGCCAGGGGCGGCAAGAGCTGCGCCGGGCCGGATTTAATCACGGAAGTCGCGGCCACGCCCCCTTAGGCTACTTTTTTTTTTTTCATGGGCCGGGGAGGGGGGCGTTGTGAGCCTCCCAGCCCAACGCAAAGCCGGGGGGGCGCACAATCAGTGTGATCGCTCCCCCCCCACAGACATAGGAGACTGCTGCGGCTGCTGCTCAGGAGCCACGAGCAGTCTCCCACTGCAGCCCAGCACACGGCAGCGTGTGGTGGGCTGCTGTGAGCTAAGAGGGAGGGGGCGGAGCTTGACCTGGGGCCCCCGCAGGGCCCCTCTAGTAAGCCCAGGCCCAGGTAATTAGTACCTGCTCCCTCCCCTCTCGGTGCCCCTGCACACACATCTCGCTCTCTTTCTCTGATCCTTCCCACTGTCTTTTTCAAGTTATCTCTCTCTCTCTCTATACCAACCTCTCTCTCTATATATGTATATACAAAGTGAAGAAGAGAGCACTCACCAGTCTTCTTCATACAAAAGGTAACATTGGTAGTTTATTTACTCACATCATGACAATAAACAGCATGTCGACGTTTCGGGTCCCATGCGATCCTTTGTCGAGACCCAGAAACCACAATTCTCCGTTGGCTATCACTTGAGAAATTGTGGTTTCTGGGTCTCGACAAAAGATCATGTGGGACCCGAAACATTGACATGCTCTTTATTGTACGTATCAGTACACTGGCACCAACCCTACATTATGCTGTCCCTGTAGCACATGTGAACACACCCAGCAATCAGTTTGATTTAACACTTTGCCTACCATGCTATGATAATCCTCTAAAGGATACCCACCCCAGTACGGGTTATATTTAGGCTGGCACCGTTGGATACAATTCTCATCAACTAGGGACCCACAAAGCTCACAAATACAGGAATCTTCAGACGATAAACCTCCACACCGTCCCCGAGTATCCGGAATAACAGCTCTCTTAACAATAACAGTAGTAAGATTGGTCAGACACTCCCCTGATTGGCATTGCACTCCTTCTAACTCCACTCCATCAGCACTGCCATCAACTCCCCTCTCCACAATCCGGTCCCCCTTCACAGAAACTGGACATTCCCGAACCGACCAGGATGGTGAACACTCTAAAAGAGAATATGAAAATGAACACAGCAGGCCCGTCCATTGCCACAACAAGACCTGCAGATTTCTTTTAGTTCAGGTATCTCACTACGACATTTTCAATCCTCCTGGAACAAGCTCACGAGCGACAGGTTCACGCTATCAGCCTTGTCTCTGACTCGTTTCTCCACCGGTTGGTTGACCTTTTTACAGTGAGTGGAATGGACCCAGGTATCTCTCTTGGCCACCTTCAAAGATGTAGTACTTGTCAGCAGCATTGGTACGGACCTTCCCACCGATCAGTCAAACAACCTGAACGCAAGAAATTTCTGATCATAACATATTCTCCTGGTTCAACATCATGACAGTTCGTTTCAGGCATATCATTAGACAACAATTTCAGTTTCTGCTGCTGTTGTTTTACCTGCTTACTCATTGATATAAGATACTTTACAGTTACCTCGTTGTTACCTTTCAAGTCTTCCTGTGGACTTATAATCAAATGAGGTTGTCTACCGAACAGTATTTCAAAGGGAGACAGATTTAGAGGGGGTCTGGCAGTGGTCCTTATACTATGCAGGACCAACGGTAATGCTTCTGGCAAACCTAGTCCAGCCTCTGCCATGATTTTACTTAACTTATTTTTAATAGTCCCGTTTATCCTCTCTACCTTGGCACTGGCTTGCAGTCGGTAGGGGGTGTGGAGTCGGCTATTAATACCCATCAGCTTACACATATTTTGAAAAACATCACCTGTGAAATGAGTACCCCTGTCACTCTCGATGATTTTAGAGATACCGTATCTGCATACAAATTCCTGAACTATTTTCTTGGCAGTAAACGCAGCAGTATTAGTGGCTGCTGGGTAGGCCTCAACCCAATTAGAAAATACATCAGTGCACACTAATACATACTTAAGATTCCTGCAGGGTGGTAATTGGATGAAATCAATTTGTATCACCTGGAAAGGTCCATCAGTCGGTGGAATGTGGGACGGTTCAGTAGGGATCGCTTTCCCTATGTTCTTCCTCAAGCAGGACAGACAGGACATTGCTATCTTTTCTGCTTGTGAAGAAAAACCT
Source organism: Taudactylus pleione (assembly GCA_031769625.1). Taxonomy (NCBI): domain Eukaryota; kingdom Metazoa; phylum Chordata; class Amphibia; order Anura; family Myobatrachidae; genus Taudactylus; species Taudactylus pleione. Next base: position 4,126,093 of record JAUIMM010000230.1, read on the forward strand.
GGTGCGCACCAGTATGCTCTCACCAACTTGCACATACCTTGCCTTCCCAGATGAGTCAGACCGTGTGCTGCCTCAGCCAGGCTCAGGTAATATGCCTTGGGGGCTACTGGCTTACCTTGTCCGTCCCTCCAGAGCCCGGAGGACTCTTGCCCATATCCCTTGGACTTCTAAATGGACTTTTCCTGAATTGAACACAAATTTTGCATCTCAATTAATTTCAGCATATCAATTGTTTGGAAAGACATAATTTTTTCAGTGGGAGAAATTTTTTTTAAACCTGCTGCCCATTTTGCAGCTTCATCGGCTCTGTTGTTGCCCAGTGACACCGGGTCATCCTCACATGTATGGGCTTTACACTTGATTACTGCCACCGCTTTGGGCAGTTGGATTGCTTCTAAAAGATGTTTTATGTGTCGGGAATGTGCAACTGGTGTGCCTGCTGCTGTCATAAAATTTCTCAGACGCCATAGAGCCCCGAAATCGTGCACCACCCCGAACGCGTACCTCGAGTCAGTGTAAATGTTAGCAGATTTGCCTGCTGCCAGTTCACATGCTCTAGATAGTGCTACTAACTCTGCCACCTGGGCTGAGTGAGAAGGACCAAGAGGTTTTGCTTCTATGATGTCTGTGTCATTTACAACAGCATAACCTGTACATAATTCACCTGTGTCTGTTTGTCTATGACAACTCCCATCCGTGTAAAAAGTCACATAAACAGTCTCTAAAGGTGTGTCGTGTATGTCAGGTCTTGCAGTAAAGGTCTGATTCAGATATTCCATACAATCGTGTGTATCATTATGTCCGCTGAACTCACCCTCCGCCAGCAACTCGTCTCCTTCCACCCTTTGTACATTATGTTGTACATATGGTAAATACGTTGCTGGATTCAGTGTGCTGCAACGTTTAACAGTGATGTTTGCAGATGCGATTAGAGCTAGTTCCCATTTGGTAAACCTAGCCAAAGAGACGTGTCTGGTTTGAGCAGAGTTCAGCAGAGCAGATACAGCATGGGGAGTGTATACAATCATATCATGACCCAATACTACGTCCTCACTTTTACTCACCAATAAAGCGGTAGCTGCTACACTTCTCAAACAGGTGGGGAGTGATCTCGCCACAGTGTCCAATTGGGCACTGTAGTATGCTACGGGCCTACTGGCATCAACATGTTTTTGTGTAAGGACACCTGCAGCACAACCATCAGCTTCCGTACAATACAAATCAAAAGGTTTTTCATAATCAGGTATTCCCAATACAGGTGCTTTGGTCAGACTATCCTTAAGATTAAGGAAAGCCTGCTCTGATTCCTCTGTGTGTATGACACCATCGGGCTTTGAGGAAGAGATTAAGTCCTGTAATGGCAGGGCCAAAATAGAAAAACCTGGGATCCCCATTCTACAGTATCCACACATTCCCAAGAAGGTACGAATTTGCTGTTGATTCTGTGGCAGTGTCATGTTCTGTATAGCCTGGATTCTATCATTTGTGAGATGTCTTAACCCCTGGGTTAGGCAGTGTCCCAAATATTTTACTCTGGATTGGCACGGCTGTAGTTTGTCCTTAGCCACCTTGTGTCCTGTATGCGAGAGATGAAGCAACAAAAGTTTAGTATCATTCAAACATGACATAAATAAATCAGAACACAGCAATAAATCGTCCACATATTGATTTAGAACAGATCCATTTGCAGGTTGAAAAGATTGTAAACAGTCATGCAATGCCTGGGAAAAGATACTGGGGAAGTCTATGAAACCTTGAGGCAACCGTGTCCATGTATATTGCACACCTCTGTATGTAAATGCGAATAGATACTGACAGTCAGGGTGGAGAGGCACAGAGAAGAAAGCAGAACAGAGGTCAATGACAGTGAAATGGGTTGCATTTTGAGGGATCTTCATAAGTATGACAGCTGGATTTGGCACTACGGGGAATTGGCTCTCTACTACCTTATTAACACCTCTAAGGTCCTGTACCAGCCTATAACCCCTCCCACCACTCTTTTTCACCGGAAAGATGGGACTGTTGGCTACACTAGCTGTACGAACTAAAATTCCCTGTTGCAATAATCGCTCAATTATTGGAAAAACCCATAATTCTACCTCCTGTTTTAGTTGGTACTGGGGAATTTTTGGAGCTGCCTACCGCCTTTTAAATTTACCATTACGGGGCTTACGTTTGCCATTAATCCAGTGTCCTGTCCATCCTTAGTCCAAAGGGAATCTGGAATTTGGGACAACATTTGATGTACATGAGATGGATTTTCATTTAAACTGGTAGAGTGATACATTATCCTTTGGGGAGTGCCCAACATATCCCGCACCTCGTGCGCAACTCTCTCTGGGATATCTAGAAATACACCATCAGGGATGCAATATATGACACATCCCATCTTACATAACAAATCTCTACCCAGCAGGTTAGTAGGAGCCGCAGCAGCCAGAAGGAAAGAATGCCTGGTATGCAATGGCCCAATAGTAACCTCTGTGGACTTTGTTAAAGAATAATGTTGTACTTTACCTGTTACACCCATTGTTGGTACTGTCTCGTTGGTCACCTGTAAATTAACGTGAGATTTTATCACTGACATGGTCGCCCCTGTCTACAAGAAAAGGATATTCAGTACCAGCTACATCAACCATCATGACCGGTTCTTCACTAGTACTTCCCGTTAACCTGACTATCTGTAGACTATAGGTATGACCTGACCCCTAGCGTTGGCTACCATTCTCCAATAGAGCATTAACGGCCACGATTGGAGCTGATGCTTGCTGGATATTTGCTGGTCTCTGTGCATATCCCTTATGGGGATATCCAGGTACTCTCTGGTTTGGGGGTCCTACCCTTTTTACTCTGCAGGTTCTACTTAAATGTCCTGGCTGGTTACAATTAAAACATATTCGTGGATCGGATGAAGACACGGGTTGTTGTGAGGTTTGAGCAGGGGGAAAAGGTGGTGGATATGGGTAAGGATATGGAGGATAAGGGTATTGTGGGGGATATGAAGTTTGTGAGTAGTGTGGGACCTGTGGTTGTGTAGGGTTAGTAGAATAGAGCTGTGTTTGCTGTTGCGTGGGATTAGTGAGGGCATATAACTGTTCAGGTGCAGGTGTGTGTGTGGGTGCAGGTGTGTCTGTTGGCAGTGATGTTACCATCATTCCTTCCAGAGCTTGAATACTGACAGCCATTAGTTTTTCGCTCTGGGTCTTTCTCTTCTTTGAGATGTTCTTATCAAGTTCTATGGCAGATTCTATGAGTGTATCTATTGTGACTCCCCTCCAGCCAGGTTGTGAGGTCTGAACCTGAGTCTTTAAGTTTTCCTTAAGACCGTCCATGAGTACCGTGCCTATCATTCCCCTGTGGTGAGTGCTATCTTTAATATCTTCTATCCCAGTGTATTGGGTGATAGCCTGCAGAGCCCGGTCGCAATACTCCTGCAGATTCACTCTCCTTTTGCTTTATGGTGAAAATTTTGTTCGTTAACTACTACCGGAAAATATATACCCAATTGAGTTACAATGTGGGAAATGTTACCTTGGTTTACTTGGTCCGTTAAGGGAACGTCACCATCCAATACACAATCCGTGATAAATTTTGTCACGTCGGTATTGCGTTGTAGACAGGCCCTTAACACCACACGCCAATCTTTATTAGTTGGCTCATGAGAACTACCCAAATTCCTCAAAAATCTCTGACATTTGGCTAGTTCCTTTTTGGGATCGGGGAAATCATTTATGATAGAATTTAGTTCTGCTCTTGTCCAAGGACAATGCATTACCACTTCCCTCGTGGGCACTACACCGTTCGCATCTGCATTTCCATTCGGAACAGTTATTGTCCGAATGGGATGCAGACCGGTAGCGCTGCTACCTTTGACCTTGTTACCTGGCTGGGGGTTTAATCTGTTGCTGCTACGTATGGTATTAACAACTTCCTCTACGGGTGCAGAAGGTGTTAGCACTTCCCTTGCTGTTACCGATGGAGATGGCGGCACCACTCGTGATTGTCGTGGCATAGCATCTACCATTTGTACAGCATGGGAAATGGCAGACATTACAATAGGCTCATCATCCACATCATGAACATTTTCTTTATAGTTGCTTAAGAGAGGGTACAAATTGCTTGTTACATTTTTATGGGTATTTTTGATAATTGTACTTGCACCTCCATCCACATAAGGTGGGGGTGGTGCGCGTGAACTGCTGGCAATACCTTCCGCAATGCTACCTTGCTGCACGTGCACGCCATTTTGTGGCTCGCCCGCATTGCAATTCAGCGTCGCGGATGTATTCTCTGGAAATGCGCTCGCAATGCTAGTTTGCATTGCTTGCGCATTTTTAAGCCACGCATCCCCTTTATGCTGCCACAACTTTAAACATTCATAATATTTGCCCTTTTTCTCTCGGGAGCGCATCAGACTGATGTGATCCCGGACATTATCTAATACATCTTTATGAAAACTACCAATTCTGGGAAACGGTCTAACACTCTTCATCGTCATTTTAAACCATACATCACAATACCTTACTGCATAAGTACCGTACTTAGCATGCATAATACGATGGGCCGATCCAAATGGCGCTTCCATTAGCAGCACATCATTGTCTAACATCTCTATTGTTCACATGGCTCCCATTCTGAGACAACTCCTACGTTTTTCAATAAAGATTTAAACTGGTGAAAGACAGTCAAGATACTTTCACTTACCTGTGGACGATTTAAATGGCAGCGCCCACACACCTGTGAAGATTTGAAGAAGGCTACTCCACACACCCGGATAAGATTTAAGAAGGCAATTTCCACACCTATGGAAGTTTAAGTCGGCTACTTCCACGCACCTCTCTACAACAAAGACAAAATGTACACCAGCTGTGTATAGAACGGTAAGCCGCTTACCGAGCGGCTAGCATTTAGCCCTGAAAGGTCATATGGTACCTCTAACTTTAGGGAACAAGTTACCCCTACCAACAAATACTCACTGTTACACACTTTTTTCCTGCGCAGAAAAATACACGTTAACCCCAGTGCCAGATTAATGTTCACATAGGCCTGGAGCTGAAATTATGAAGGGCCTATAGTGTGCCACTGCAGGGTGTGTGACCAGCGCTGTAGCGAGAAACACAAGTTTTCGGGGGATATATGCAAATATTAAGCATCCTCATGATTTTAGAAGGAGGTATCTCCGATATCTGCAGCGGTTCCCCTATTTCCGACCACAATGCAGCTCCCATAAGTTTCTATGGTGGATGCTACGCTGTCTGATTTACCAAGTTCTTGAAAGTGAAGCCCAGCGTAGCCTATGTGCTATTCTAAGTTGTAACACAGATTTTTTACATCCTTCTCAGTCTGTACCCAATAATGCATGCTTAGGCTGACGGATGTGCATCTGCGTTAAGCCCTCAGAACCCGTGTCCTGGCAAGAGATTCTTCCTGAACTGTAAAAATATGAGATATGGTAAGAACTTACCCTTGTTATCTCTATTTCTACGAAGTCCATAGGGTTCCACAGGATACCTTGGGGTATAGGTGTGACGTCAGTCGCAGGGCACCAAAGAGTTAAGCTTTCAGCCTCCCAGGATGCACTAGGTCCCCCTCCTATACCCCGCCCCCGGGCCAAGGCACCTCAGTTAGTTACCAAGCCATAGGCCGGAGGAGGAGAAGGAAGAGAGAGAACAAAGATCTGGACACATACAAGAATCACATTCTCACCAGAGGGAGACGGAAAACCGGTGAACAGAGCAAAGCCCATCTACAGCACAGGTGCGACAGGGCGAGAGTCCTGTGGAACCCTATGGACTTCGTAGAAATAGAGATAACAAGGGTAAGTTCTTACCATATCTCATATTTTCTACTTCAGGGTCCATAGGGTATCCACAGGATACCTTGGGGATGTCCCAAAGCAGTATCCTTTAAGGGTGGGGACGCTCCTGTGCAGAAAGGAGAATCCGCCGCCCGAAGGAAGCATCCTGAGAGGCGAAGGTGTCAAACCTGTAATACCTCACGAAGGTATGGACAGAAGACCACGTAGCAGCCTTGCAGATCTGAACTGCCGAGGCACCACGTCGAGCTGCCCACGAAGGACCCACAGACCTAGTGGAATGAGCCTTCAGAGAAGGAGGGACCGGTAGGCCTTCATGAAGATAAGCTTCAGAAATAGCCATACGGATCCAGGCTGCCAAAGTTTGCTTTGAAGCACTCCAACCCTTTTTACGGAAGCCATAGAGGACAAACAAAGCGTCCGACTTCCTAAACGAAGAAGTGCGGTCAACATAAGTCCTTAAGGCCCGCACAACATCCAAAGAGGCCTCACCCACGGAAAGACCCGGTGAGTTAAAGGCCGGAACAACTATTTCCTCGTTAACATGAAACTGGGAAACAACTTTGGGAAGAAACTCGGGCCGAGTGCGGAGCACTGCCCTGTTCCCATGAAAAACCAAGAAAGGGGGTCTACAAGAAAGAGCCCCTAACTCAGAAACATGTCTGGCCGAAGCAATGGCCAGAAGGAAAACAGTCTTAGCTGTTAGCCATTTAATATCCACTGAGCCCAGTGGTTCGAACGGCGGTCCTTGGAGAGCCCTCAGGACCACAGCCAAATCCCAAGGCGCCACAGGTGGAACAAAGGGCGGCTGAATACGGAGAACACCTTGCATAAAGGTGCGCACATCCGGGATTGTAGCAACCTACGGTGAAACCAGACAGATAGGGCCGAAACCTGTACCTTCAAAGAAGCAAGGCGAAGCCCATGATCTAGTCCCGCTTGCAGGAAGGTGAGAATCCGAGACAGACGAAACTCCCGCGGTGCATAACCTCTCGGTCGACACCACTGGAAGAACGTATGCCACACGCGATGGTATATCCTCGCGGAAGACGGTTTTCGAGCTCGTAACATGGTACGCACCACAGAGCTGGAAAACCCCCGGGACCTCAGCATGGCCGTCTCAACAGCCACGCCGTCAAAGACAGCCGAGTCAGGTCCGGGTGAAGGCAAGGACCCTGAGACAGAAGGTCCGGTCGTAGCGGCAACCGCAGAGGACTGTCCACGGACAGACCCTGAAGGTCTGAGAACCAGTGCCGTCTGGGCCACGCGGGAGCTATCAACAGGAGCGTCCCTCCTTCCTGTTTGAATTTCCGGATTACCCGTGGAAGGGAGACCGGAGGGAACAGGTATGCGAACCGGAACGTCCACCGGACGGACAGAGCATCCACCAGAGATGCCCCTTCGTCTCTTGTGCGAGACCCGTACACCGGCAACTTGTTGTTGTGCCGGGACGCCATTAGGTCGATTTCTGGAAGACCCCACCTGTCCACCAGTAGTTGAAAAACGTCCGGGTGCAGGGACCATTCCCCTGGATGAACGTCCTGGCGACTTAGAAAGTCCGCCTCCCAATTTAGCACTGCCGGGATGAAGACCGCTGATATGGCCGGAAGATTGCGCTCCGCCCAAACCAGGATCCGAGAGACCTCTACGAGAGCCGCCTGACTGCGAGTTCCTCCTTGCCTGTTTATGTAGGCCACGGTGGTAGCGTTTTCCGACTGGACCTGCACCGGGTGACCCTGGAGAAACTGCTGTGCCTGCAGGAGAGCATTGAAGACCGCACGGAGTTCCAAGATATTTATTGGAAGCTCCGCTTCTGTCGGCGTCCACCTGCCCTGGAACAAGTGTGGACCCGAAACTGCTCCCCAGCCCCGAAGACTGGCGTCCGTTGTCAACAGGACCCAATTTGGAACCCAGAACGGATGTTTCTTGTTGAGGTGGGTCGTCTTTAACCACCACGCAAGGGACAGGCGAACCTCCGGGGTGAGCACAATCGTCTGGGACTTCAGAGACTGAGGCAGCCCGTTCCACTTGGACAGGATCAGGTGCTGCAGAGGTCTGGAGTGAAACTGGGCGTATTCCACCATGTCGAACACCGACACCATGGAGCCCAGTAACCTCATCGCCGAGTGTAAGGACACCCGGCGGCTGTGCTGACAACTGCGCACCCTTGACTGTAAAGCAGAGATCTTGTCCTCCATCACGAAGATCCTTTGCTGTCCCGAGTCCAATAAGGCTCCAAGATGCAGAATCCTCCGAGATGGGATTAGAGTGGACTTCTGCCAGTTGATTAGCCAGCCGTGCCGTTGCAGCAGTGCAATGGTCAGGTCCAAGTGGTGTAACAGGAGCTCTGGAGATCCTGCCACCAATAACAGGTCGTCCAAGTACGGCAACATGCGGACTCCTTGCAGCCGCAGAGAAGCCGCCATGACCGCCATCACCTTGGTGAAAACACGTGGTGCCAGGCCAAAAGGTAACGCCCGAAACTGGAAGTGGTCGCTGCGGATTGCAAACCGAAGGAACTCTTGATGGCGCAAAAGAATAGGGACATGCAGGTAAGCGTCCTGTATGTCCAATGACACCATGTAGTCCCCAGGTTCCAGCGCCAGAATGATGGACCGTAGGGTCTCCATCCGAAACTTCGGGACCCGCAAAGACTTGTTGAGTGCTTTGAGGTTGAGAATCTGACGATATGACCCATTGGGTTTCTGTACCAAAAATAGATTTGAATAGTAACCCTGGCCCCTCTGGGAGAATGGAACAGGCACTATAACTCCAGCCTGGAGCATAGTGTGCAATACCTTCCGCAGCTCCGTAGCCTTGTTCCGGTCTGATGGTAGACCCGTGGTGAAGGATCGAGCCGGGGGTCTGTGCCGGAAGGAGAGGGCGTACCCGTGGGAGACCACCTCCAGAACCCAAGTGTCTGTCGTAGTGAACGACCAACACCGGGAGAACTGCAGCAGGCGGCCTCCCACCCTGGGATCCCCCAAAGGGAGGCCCAGACCGTCAGGCCGCAGGCTTGTCATCTGGCTTGGGGGCCGGACGTCTGGTACTCCATGCCTGTTTCCGGGGCTTGACCGATTTCTTAGGGCCAGCCTGTCGAGGAAACGACTGTGGTTTGGGCCTGCCCTGGGCCCTAGATGACCGAAAGGACGATGGTCCAGAACCAGAAGGAGCAGCGGCCGACGGGAGACAAGCAGATTTGGCTGCCGCCAGCGTGGCCACAATCTTATCCAGATCCGGACCGAAGAGAACTTCTCCGGTAAACGGCAACGCTTCCAGACCTTTCTTGGAATCTGCGTCCGCCTTCCAGGATCGCAGCCACAAGGTACGACGAGCAGCTACCACTGCTGAAGAAATTCTAGACACCAGAGTACTAATGTCTAGAGCCACCTCGTTGATGTAGGTGGCCGAATCACGGAGATTGCCAATCAACTCCGCCTGTTCGGCCGGACAGTCGGATTCAAAAGAAGCCTCTAATGAATCCGCCCAGCGCTCCATCGCTCTGGCAACCCAGCAAATGGCCATAGCCGGCCGTGCTGCCCCCCCTGCAAGGGAATAAGCGGACTTCAGGCAGATTTCTACCTTGCGGTCCGTAGCATCCTTAAGGGAGAACATGGATGGCATCGGCAAAGTGGCACTACGGACAAGACGGGTCACGTGAGAATCCACCTGTGGAGGGGATTCCCACTTAGCAAAATAATTATCTGCGAACGGATAAGCCACCGCCAGGCGTCTCTGCGGCTGGTATCTTTTGCCAGGTTGTTTCCACGCCTCCTCTAAATGGTCCACCAACTGACCCGAAAGAGGAAAGACTGTTGCATCGCCCTTCACATCTTTGAAAAAGGCATACTTAGATTTAGCCGCTGGGGGAACTTCGTCCTCAATCACCAAGGCTGTGCGGACCGCCCGAATAAGTCCAGGAATATATACTTTGGACTTAGCATCAGCGTCCTTAGTATGGAGAGGTTCCTGATCGTAAGGATCCAGAATCTCCCCATCATCAGACGTCCCTTCGTCATCCTCATAAGGAGCGGACAGAGACGCCACCGGCCTTTTATAAGGCCGCATCACAGACTCCCCTTGCAACACATCCGACAAGTGCTGTACAGAACTCGTCAGGGAGTTAACCCACGCTGGCTCCTGAGAACCCGGGAGCGGGGAAATAGGGAGACTGTGGGGTACCACCAATTGTCGTGGGAACCCATGCATGGGTGACGACACCACAGACTGCTGGGACAAACCCATCGGAGTAAACGCGGGCTGCGGAGCTAACTGGCCCACTAAAGCTGTTAACGCCTGAGCAAAACAAGCCCAGGGCGGCTCCTGTACCGGTGCTGTAACCGTAATAGGCCGCGCCATGGACAAACACTGCCGGCAAAGGCCCTCCGCGCTACCCTCCCCCTCCGCTAACGGTACTTTGCACGTGGTACACTGTAGCCGGAGGGGAAAATCACTTTCAGACATGATGGCACCACATATGTGACCTCTCTCACCAATTAAGTATTAAATAGGCGAGAGACCACCCTGCAGCACCGCACTGCAAGGGCTTTAGCAGAAAGAACAGGGACAGTAATAAAGCTGACAGTTTTGAGAAGATAAAGTTACAGGCAGCAGCGCTAGCACAGTCACATACAATGCAGAGAAATAACAATTCCTGCACTAACAGCGCTGATCACTCAACTACACAGACACAGGGCCTGGTAGGACACAGCGCTGCATACACAGACCTGAGCCACAGCGGAGGAGAGGTATGCGGGGGGACCCAGACCACGATGCTTCCTTCCAGGCTTCCAGCAGCGTTCACCATGCGTTGCAGAGAAGATGGCCGCCGAGGAGCAGAGAAAAGCTGGCCTGGGGGAGGAGCGCTGACACAGGACCAGTCAGCACAGTGCAGAGAGGGCTGTGTGCAGCGGGGGAGGCGCCGGCTGTGAGACAGGGAAGGCGCGCTCCCCTGGCATGCATTTAACCCCTGGGACGCCGCAGCGCTACCGCTCTGCTGCGGTCCGCTGTCCCAGGGGGTAGTGGAAAGCGCAGGTTCAGTACCTGGCTCCACGCTGCAGTCAGTCTCCAGGGAGCCCCCTGCCTGGGGACTTAGGACCATGTGACCAGCGGGGACCCACCGCGGGACCCCGCTGCTTACCTTTGTCCCCCTTGGATCCGGCCATGGTCCGGAACATCTGGGGTCACCGCTAGCTGTGACCCCAGATGCTCACCAGCATCCCCGGATCGGTACCGGCGTTCTGGTACCGGCGGGGGTGTAGGGAAGACAGCATGGACGTCAGGACTGACTGTCCATCCAGATGTGCAGCCACAGCTGCACTGAAGAAAGCTTCAGGGGCTCTTCTAGCCCCCACTCCGACAGGTGCACCCGACGCCGGCCGGGCACCAAACTAAACTGAGGTGCCTTGGCCCGGGGGCGGGGTATAGGAGGGGGACCTAGTGCATCCTGGGAGGCTGAAAGCTTAACTCTTTGACTGATGTCACACCTATACCCCAAGGTATCCTGTGGATACCCTATGGACCCTGAAGTAGAAAGTGTTAATTTCCATGTTGTGAATTTAGGCAATAGCATCATATCTTATCCCAGAAGTGCAAGGACTCTGAGCTGGAGGCTGGTGCAGCTGCAGGAAGAGGTGTGTGTGAGGCTATGGGGACAGCCTATGTGTGAGGCTATGGGGGCAGCATGTATGTAAGAATATGGGGGCAGTGTGTGGGTCTGTGAGGGTATGGGGGCAGTGTGTGTATGCATGTGTATGAGGGTGAGGGGGGCATCCCAAAGGAAAATCACTGGGCTCCACATGGTCTAGAACTGGCTCTGTATACTGGAGCTAGACAGAGCAGTAGAGAGGGGGGTGGAACAGCAAATACAAAGGGAGCAGGACAGCGGATTTGTGTGTGTACATATATAGATATATGTTCCTCAGCCAGGTATCATCTATCACTCTACTTCTCTAAAGCTCATACTTTGTGGCTCCTTTTTGCGCGAAAATTCAGTGCCCAGGTGCCCGCCAACTCAGTTGCCAAGGTACTCTGGAGGAATTGAGGGGCTACAGATGACATGTGGGCGGGGCTTAGGCTGCAGCGGGTGGGTGGGTCTTAAGGTACAGTGGGTGGGCGGAGCTTCGGCGAGCATGAATGAATGGGCAGGGCTTTTGACTGCTAGAGGAATGGGCAGTACAGCCAGTGCTTTGGACCTCACAATGCCGCTGGTGGTGACAGGAATTTTTTTTTTCCTTTCATCTCTGTCTAGACTACAGAAGATCTTGTGGGCCTATTTTCAATGGAGGGCCTGGAGCTGTAGCTCCACCTGCCCCATTGTTAATCCGGCCCTGGTAAACCCAGATATTGACAACAATTGAAAAGAATGTAAACCTCAACAGCTTTGTTTAAACACGTGGCAGCACAACCGGAAGTACGTATACACTATTGTGCGACCAGTCGCATACACAATAATGCGACTACCACACAAGCGTATGACAACCTTTAGCTGCGTACACAAAAGTGCGTCTTTACTGTGCGCAAAACTGCAACTCAGCCACGTGTTCAATACTGCGGCACCCCTTTAAATGTTAGGTTCTATCAACAAAGGAAAACAAACTTTTTCCTCTCTTGTCCCTGGATTCTAGTCAGCGTCCCTTGCTCACACGAAAACGGGCAGCGATCTCTCAGCACCGAGCGGTTGCAGGTAAACCCTGCATGTGGCCACTCCACTCTATGGTGAGAAATCGATAACCGTAAGTGCCGTGTGAGTGGGTAAGTGACTTCACTACGAGCCCCCAACTAACAATACTGCCTTTGAACCATATAAATATCCCTGCCTATACCTTCTAATATCCTTCCTATAAACCTCTAAGGATGACGCTATTTTGCGTACGCAGTCATACAGTAAATAAAGACTCCAGACCTAGAACCTGTGGTTCCAAAGCACAAAGTATTATTCAAGTAAAAGTACAGCAGTTACATGCTATGATCCTCATATCTTAGCGCAAAGAAATTATACAGACCCAAGTACAATAATACATACGCAGCGCTCTCTGGTCCAGATGTAGGCATCAGCAAGAAACCCCCGTCAATCAGCATTCAGCACGAAGACTAGGAACCCAGGGTCAGAGCACACATATTTATACCCCCCAGGAATAAACAACACAATAGAGAAGTTTGTTGCTAATACCATTGGTCCTAAAGGTGAGGGCATATGTTACAAGGCATTTAACAGGTTGGTTCAAATAGACACAGTCCAGCCTCTAACAACTGGTGGTCTCTGGTTTCCCGCCTCATGCAAATCCTAACAGTTGTTCATATAATGTACATTTTGTTGCTTGAAGTCTCTGCGGTCCATAAGTTGAGAATGCACGTTGCGATCTCTCCATCGATATTACCGGAATACTGTTGAGAGAGTACGCATCAGTACAATACCAAACATGGCTTACTTATCACGTATAAAACCTTAGCTACGAAATAATCTTTATTTCCTAGCAATTATAATAAATGTGCATACTTGAATCTTATACCTTAAAGCTTATGGAACCTTGTATGTGAATATGTAATGTGTGAGTATGTTGGGTTTGATGTAAAGACGCTAGTTAACTTGGGGCAGATGCGTGTGCATGAAGCTAATATTCAGCATTTTCATACAGGATGCATTCGCTAATATGCGACTAGTTAACAGCGCAATTGTGCGTATTAATATAATATCACCACATGTACTAAAGTGTGAGTTTATCTAAAATGGCGCTTAGGCGGCCATTCGCAAAATGGCGTCTTGTGATCTCATTTCCAAGATGGCGTCTTGCGGCCAGTTGCAAGATGGCGTCGCTGCAATCCAATTTTAAACTGATCTTGTCTCAGCCAATTATCCAGCTTAGACACTCTCTCTATATATATATAGATACAGTATCTCTCTCTGATCCTTCCCCTGTCTCTTTTATGCTCTCTCTCTCTGATCCTTCCCCTGTCTCTTTTATGCTCTCTCACTCTCTCTCTGATCCTTCCCTGTCTCTTATGTTCTCTCTCTCTCTCTCTTTCTCTCACACTTCCCCCTGTCTCTTTTATGTTCTCTCTCTCTCCCTCTCTCTCACCCTTCCCCCTGTCTCTTTTATGCTCTCTCTCTATCTCTCTCTCTCTCTCTGATCCTTCCCCGTCTCTTATGTTCTTTCTCTCCCTCTCTCTCGCCCTTCCCCCTGTCTCTTTTATGTTCTCTCTTTCTCCCTCTCACCCTACCCCAAGTCTCTTTTATGTTCTCTCTTTCTCTCTCCCTCTCTATCACCCTTCCCCCCGTCTCTTTTATGCTCTCTCTCTCTCTGATCCTTCCCCATCGTTAATGCTCTCTCTCTCTGATCCTTCCCCGTCTCTTATGTTCTGTCTCTCTCATTCTCTCTCTCACCCTTCCCCCTGTCTCTTTTATGTCCTCTCTCTCTCCCTCTCTCTCACCCTTCCCCCTGTCTCTTTTATGTCCTCTCTCTCACCCTTCCCACTGTCTCTTTTATGTTCTCTATCTCTCTCTGATCCTTCCCCATCTCTTATGTTCTCTCTCTCACTCACTCTCTCTCACTCACCCTTCCCCCGTCTCTTTTATGTTCTCTCTCTCTCTCTCTCACCCTACCCCCTGTCTCTTTCATGCTCTCTCTCTCACCCTTCCCCCTGTCTCTTTTATGCTCTCTCTCACCCTTCCTCGTCTCTTTGATGTCCTCTCTCTCTCTCACCCTTGCCCCTGTCTCTTTTATGCTCTCTCTCTCCCTCTGATCCTTCCCCGTCTCTTATGTTCTCTCTCTCTCTCACTCTCTCTCTCTCACTCACCCTTCCCCCTGTCTCTTTTATGTTCTCTCTCTCTCTCACCCTACCCCATCTCTTTTATGCTCTCTCTCACTCTTCCCCCTGTCTCTTTTATGTCCTCTCTCTCTGATTCTTCCCAATCTCTTATGTTCTCTCTCTCTCTCTCTCTCTCTCTCTCTCACTCACCCTTCCCACTCTGTCTCTTTTATGTCCTCTCTCTCTCACCCTTCCCCCTCTTTTATGTTCTCTCTCTCACCCTTCCCACTGTGTCTTTTATGCTCTCTCTCTCTCTCTCTCTCTCTCTCTCTCACCCACCCTTCCCCCTGCCTCTTTTATGTTCTCTCTCTCTCTCACCCTTTCCCCTGTCTCTTTTATGTCCTCTCTATCTCTCACCCTTCCCACTGTCTCTTGTATGTCCTCTCTCTCTCTCTCTTTCTCTCTCTGTCCTCTCTCTCTCTGTCCTCTCTGTCTCTCTCTCTCTCTCTCTCTCTCTCTCTGTCCTCTCTCTCACTCTCTCTGTCTTCTCACTGTCTCTTTTATGTCCTCCCCCTCTCTCTCTATCCTCTCTCTCTGTCCTCTCTCTCTCTCTCACCCTTCTCACTGTCTCTTTTATGTCCTCCCTCTCTCTCTCTGTCCTCTCTCTCTCTCTGTCCTCTCTCTCTGTCTCTCTCTCTGTCCTCTCTCTCTCAGTGTCCTCTCTCTCTCTGTCCTCTCTCTCTCTCTCACCCTTCTCACTGTCTCTTTTATGTCCTCCCTCTCTCTCTCTGTCCTCTCTCTCTCTCTCTCTCTCTGTCTCTCTCTGTCCTCTCTCCCTGTCCTCTCTCTCTCTCACCCTTCTCAGTCTCTTTTATGTCCTCCCTCTCTCTCTCTGTCCTCTCTCTCTCTGTCCTCCCCCCCTCTCTCTCTCTCTCTCTCTCTCACCCTTCTCACTGTCTCTTTTATGTCCTCCCTCTCTCTCTCTGTCCTCTCTCTCTCGCTCTCTCTCTCTGTCCTCTCTCTCTGTCTCTCTCTCTCTGTCCTCTCTCTCTCTGTGTCCTCTCTCTCTCTCTGTCCTCTCTCTCTCTCTGTCCTCTCTCTCTCTCACCCTTCTCACTGTCTCTTTTATGTCCTCCCTCTCTCTCTGTCCTCTCTCTCTGTCCTCTCTCTCTGTCCTCTCTCTCTCTCTCTGTCCTCTCTCTCTCTCTCTCTCACCCTTCTCAGTCTTTTTTATGTCCTCCCGCTCTCTCTCTGTCCTCTCTCTCTCTCTGTCCTCTCTCTCTGTCCTCCCCCCCTCTCTCTCTCTCTCTCTCTCTCACCCTTCTCACTGTCTCTTTTATGTCCTCCCTCTCTCTCTCACCCTTCTCACTGTCTCTTTTATGTCCTCCCTCTCTCTCTCTGTCCTCTCTCTCTGTCTCTCTCTCTCTCTCTCTCTCACCCTTCTCACTGTCTCTTTTATGTCCTCCCTCTCTCTCTCTGTCCTCTCTCTCTCTCTCTCTCTGTCCTCTCTCTCTGTCTCTCTCTCTGTGTCCTCTCTCTCTCTCTGTCCTCTCTCTCTCTCTGTCCTCTCTCTCTCTCTCACCCTTCTCACTGTCTCTTTTATGTCCTCCCTCTCTCTCTCTGTCCTCTCTCTCTGTCCTCTCTCTCTCTCTGTCCTCTCTCTCTGTCTGTCTCTCTCTCTCTGTCCTCTCTCTCTCTCTCACCCTTCTCAGTCTCTTTTATGTCCTCCCTCTCTCTCTCTGTCCTCTCTCTCTCTGTCCTCTCTCTCTCTGTCCTCCCCCTCTCTCTCTCTCTCTCTCTCTCTCTCACCCTTCTCACTGTCTCTTTTATGTCCTCCCTCTCTCTCTCACTCTCTCTCACCCTTCTCACTGTCTCTTTTATGTCCTCCCTCTCTCTCTCTGTCCTCTCTCTCTCTGTCCTCTCTCTCTGTCTCTCTCTCTCTCTCACCCTTCTCACTGTCTCTTTTATGTCCTCCCTCTCTCTTTCTGTCCTCTCTCTCTCTGTCCCCTCTCTCTCTCTCTTTCTCTGTCCTCTCTCTCTCTCTGTCCTCTCTCTCTGTCCTCTCTCTCTCTCTCTCTCTCTCTGTCCTCTCTCTCTCTCTGTCCTCTCTCTCTCTCTGTCCTCTCTCTCTCTCTCTCACCCTTCTCATTGTCTCTTTTATGTCCTCCCTCTCTCTCTCTCTTTACTCTCTCTCTCTGTCCTCTCTCTCTCTCTCTCTCTCTGTCCTCTCTCTCTGTCTCTCTCTCTGTCTCTCTCTCTGTCCTCTCTCTCTCTCTCTCTCTCTCTCACCCTTCTCTCTCTGTCCTCTCTCTCTGTGTCCTCTCTCTCTCTGTCCTCTCTCTCTCTGTCCTCCCCCTCTCTCTCTCTCTGTCCTCTCTCTCTCACCCTTCTCACTGTCTCTTTTATGTCCTCCCTCTCTCTCTCTCACTCTCTCTCTCACCCTTCTCACTGTCTCTTTTATGTCCTCCCTCTCTCTCTCTGTCCTCTCTCTCTCTCTGTCTCTCTCTCACCCTTCTCACTGTCTCTTTTATGACTTCCCTCTCTCTCTCTGTCCTCTCTCTCTCGCTCTCTCTCTGTCCTCTCTCTCTCTCTGTCCTCTCTCTCTCTCTGTCCTCTCTCTCTCTCTGTCCTCTCTCTCTGTCTCTCTCTATCTCTCTCTCTCTCACCCTTCTCACTGTCTCTTTTATGTCCTCCCTCTCTCTTTCTGTCCTCTCTCTCTCTGTCCCCTCTCTCTCTCTCTTTCTCTGTCCTCTCTCTCTCTCTCTCTCTCACCCTTCTCACTGTCTCTTTTATGTCCTCCCTCTCTCTCTCTGTCCTCTCTCTCTCTCTCTCTCTGTCTCTCTCTCTCTGTCCTCTCTCTCTCTCTCTCTCTCTCACCCTTCTCACTGTCTTTTATGTCCTCCCTCTCTCTCTGTCCCCTCTCTCTCTCTCTCTTTCTCTCTGTCTCTCTCTCTGTCCTCTCTCTCTCTCACCCTTCTCACTGTCTCTTTTATGTCCTCCCTCTCTCTCTGTCCTCTCTCTCTCTCTCTGTCCTCTCTCTCTCTGTCTCCCTCTCTCTCTCTCTGTCCTCCCTCTCTCTCTCTCTCTCTGTAAACCCTCTCTCTCTCTGTCCTCTCTCTCTCTCTCTCTGTCCTCCCTCTCTCTCTCTCTCTCTCTCTCTCTCTCACCCTTCTCACTGTTTCTTTTATGTCCTCCCTCTCTCTCTCTGTCCTCCCTCTCTCTCTCTGTCCTCCCT
Source organism: Taudactylus pleione (assembly GCA_031769625.1). NCBI lineage: Eukaryota > Metazoa > Chordata > Amphibia > Anura > Myobatrachidae > Taudactylus > Taudactylus pleione. The sequence goes on from JAUIMM010000230.1 coordinate 4,143,891, forward strand.
CTCTCTCTCTGTCCTCTCTCTCTCTCTCTCTCGCTCTCTCTCTCTGTCCTCTCTCTCTTTCTCTCTTTATGGCTGTGTGCAGTGATTGATGCTGGATGGATCCTGCCCAGAAAGCATAAGCAGCTATAGAGAGAGAGAGAGACAGTGTGTGGGAGAGAAGCGCAGGTTGTACTAGAGATCCCCAAACAGAGACAAGGAGAGATACTACGAGAGACAGACATCCAGGTGACAGGCTGCAGCAGATACAGACAGAGGGAGACACTGGGACCACCCCAGAGTCAGGGAGACCTACAGGAGACAGACAGCATGCCGGAGAGACTGCAACCCCTGTAGATGTGACAGCTCCCATCTCCCAGCTGTTTCCTCCCCCTCATCCAATCCTCACTCCTTCTGTTTGTGAGTCTCATCCCTCCTCCCCCGCCCTGGGCTGCTGGTCCCTGAGCATCCCTGAGAGAGAGAGAGAGGGAGAGAGAGAGCTAGCGAGACAGGAGAGAGGGCAGTGTCTGCTCGTCACGTCCGGAGACATGCCAATATGATCCTCCGGCTCCAAGCTCCGAGACCCCAGTGACGGGGAACCTTTTCCATACATCCCCCCCTCTCTCCTCTTCCCTCTTTTTTCCTTCTCTCCCCCTACTCTATCCTTTCTCCTTTCCTCTCCCCCCTTCTACCGTTCTCTGGTCCTTCCTCTCCCCCCATTCCCCTCTCTGAGTCCCCCTCCATCTATCCCCCTGGCAGTCCCTGTCTGTGGCTCCCAATATCCCGGCGTTTATCCCACTCACTCCAACATGGGCTGCATTGGATCTCACAACGCAGGTAAGACCACAAGCTGCATGCTGGTACTGACACAGGACTGCAACACAATCTACACACTGCTACACTGCAACACTCAGCTCATGGTACAGTATACACACTGCTACATAGTAACACTCAGGTCATGGTACAGTATACACACTGCTACATAGTAACACTCAGGCCATGGTACAGTATACACACTGCTACACTGCAACACTCAGCTCATGGCACAGTATACACACTGCTACACTGCAACACTCAGCTCATGGTACAGTATACACACTGCTACACTGCAACACTCAGCTCATGGTACAGTATACACACTGCTACACAGTAACACACAGGCCATGGTACAGTATACACACTGCTACATACTAACACTCAGGCCATGGTACAGTATACACACTGCTACATAGCTACACTCAGGTCATGGTACAGTATACACACTGCTACATAGCAACACTCAGGTCATGGTACAGTATACACACTACTACACAGTAACACTCAGGCCATGGTACAGTATACACACTGCTACATAGCAACACTCAGGCCATGGTACAGTATACACACTGCTACACAGTAACACTCAGGCCATGGTACAGTATACACACTGCTACATAGCAACACTCAGGTCATGGTACAGTATACACACTGCTACACAGTAACACTCAGGTCATGGTACAGTATACACACTGCTACACAGTAACACTCAGGTCATGGTACAGTATACACACTGCTACATAGCAACACTCAGGTCATGGTACAGTATACACACTACTACACAGTAACACTCAGGCCATGGTACAGTATACACACTGCTACATAGCAACACTCAGGTCATGGTACAGTATACACACTGCTACACAGTAACACTCAGGGCATGGTACAGTATACACACTGCTACATAGTAACACTCAGGTCATGGTACAGTATACACACTGCTACACAGTAACACTCAGGCCATGGCACAGTATACACACTGCTACATAGCAACACTCAGGTCATGGTACAGTATACACACTGCTACATACTAACACTCAGGTCATGGTACAGTATACACACTGCTACACAGCTACACTCAGGTCATGGTACAGTATACACACTGCTACATAGCAACACTCAGGTCATGGTACAGTATACACACTGCTACATAGTAACACTCAGGCCATGGTACAGTATACACACTGCTACACAGCTACACTCAGGTCATGGTACAGTATACACACTGCTACATAGTAACACTCAGGCCATGGTACAGTATACACACTGCTACATAGTAACACTCAGGTCATGGCACAATGGGCCTGATTCAGAGCCGGACGCTATTTGCGCTCGCTCGTTCAGAAAAAGGGGCTGCTATTTAAATGAACCGTTCGCTCTTTGCGGTCTGTTCATGTCTCTATGTCTGAATGAGCGAACAAAACATGCGAACGTAATTTTGAAAAAAACGCCCCCTGGCCGCTCACATCATACGTCATGTCCGCTATTTATTAGATTAATCGAGTACATCGAAAGGCGTCTGAACTGCTCGCTATTCTTGTGGTTGGTTTTTCCTACAACAATCATGCGAGCAGTTCTGACTAGAAAACAACCAAGTGACGTGGTAAATGACGCTGCTTTGTTAACTATGCACACCCTTAAAACGCCCGTTTTGACCTTTAAGCACGCCTGCGTTCGGACCTCCACTCCCCGTTTTCAAGCACCTTCCCGTTACCACCCACATACGCCTCATTCTGTCACTCAAAATAGCAGGCATTCGCTATTTAGGGAGCACACGATTTTCGGCCGCACTGACTGGTTCGCGCAAGCGTATTAAAATCCATACGCATGCGCAGTTGTGCGAACATCGGTAGGAACGAACGAGCGGCCGCTTACGAGCGGCTCTGAATCAGGCCCTGTATACACACTGCTACATAGTAACACTCAGGCCATGGTACAGTATACACACTGCTACATAGTAACACTGAGGGCCTGATTCAGACCGATTCGCTAGATCACAGCCTGCTCGCTCGCTCGCCCAGCAAAGACAGCCCAGTGAAATGAGTGACAGGAGAGGCTTTGTGGGTGGTAACAGGGGCAGTCCACTAATAACGGGGGTGTGGAGGTACGAACGCAGGCGTGCCTCGGTGTTCCAACGCCGTTTTAAAGCATGCATAATTAACAGGCAGCGTCATATTACACGTCACATGCCTGTTTTTTACACTGAAGTCCTCGCAGTGCTTGCGGCAGGGTAAGGCAACCACAAGCGCTGCGATCGTTACCGATGGTGCTCGATGTACCAATGTTTTAATACACTTCCTGGAGATGACGTACGCTAGTGGGAGTCTCTACATACGCTATTGGGTGTCTGCATACACAGAGAGCGATCGCTCGCACAGCCAAAGTGGGTGTGCTTATGCCTTGGCGAGCGATCGTTCCCATGCCGTCACTTTCAAAAATTTGCATACGCTGGATGCGAGCGATCGCATCTAGCAAGCGGTTCTGAATCAGGCCCTCAGTTCACAGTGCAATACACACTGCTTCATAATAACACTCAGGTCATGGTACAATATAATCACTGCTACATAGTAACACTCAGGTCATTGTACAGTATAATCACTGCTACATAGTAACACTCAGGTCATGGTACAGTATAAAGACTGCATGCTCGTACTGGTACAGTGGCCCTGATTCAGAGCCGGACGCTCTGACAGAGAGCTCGATCTGAATCAGGGCCGTCCTTCCTAATTTTTAGAGCGGCCTCCTGGTGACCACCCACAGCTATAGCGAGCGGCCAGGAAGATGGTCGCGATGGTCAAGACCATCGCGACCATCGGGCTTGCGATGAGACGCTTGTGGTAGGGTCTCGTTGCTGCAAGCCCTGGAGTGCTTTCGACTCTACACATTGTTACATAGTAACACTCAGGTCATGGTACAGTATATAAACTGCTACACAGTAACACAAAGGCCATGGTACAGTATACACACTGCTACACAGCAACACTCAGGCCATGGTACAGTATACACAGTGCTAGATAGTAACACTCAGGCCATGGTACAGTATACACACTGCTACACAGCTACACTCAGGTCATGGTACAGTATACACACTGCTACATAGTAACACTCAGGTCATGGTATAGTATACACACTGCTACATAGTAACACTCAGGTCATGGTACAGTATACACACTGCTACATAGTAACACTCAGGTCATGGTACAGTATACACACTGCTACATAATAACACTCAGGTCATGGTACAGTATACACACTGCTACATAGTAACACTCAGGCCATGGTACAGTATACACACTGCTACATAGTAACACTCAGGTCATGGTACAGTATACACACTGCTACATAGTAACACTCAGGTCATGGTACAGTATACACACTGCTACATAATAACACTCAGGTCATGGTACAGTATACACACTGCTACATAGTAATACTCAGGCCATGGTACAGTATACACACTGCTACATAGTAACACTCAGGTCATGGTACAGTATACACACTGCTACATAGCAACACTCAGGTCATGGTACAGTATACACACTGCTACATAGTAACACTCAGGTCATGGTATAGTATACACACTGCTACATAGTAACACTCAGGTCATGGTACAGTATACACACTGCTACATAGTAACACTCAGGTCATGGTACAGTATACACACTGCTACATAATAACACTCAGGTCATGGTACAGTATACACACTGCTACATAGTAATACTCAGGCCATGGTACAGTATACACACTGCTACATAGTAACACTCAGGTCATGGTACAGTATACACACTGCTACATAGTAACACTCAGGTCATGGTACAGTATACACACTGCTACATAGCAACACTCAGGCCATGGTACAGTATACACACTGCTACACAGCTACACTCAGGTCATGGTACAGTATACACACTGCTACATAGTAACACTCAGGTCATGGTATAGTATACACACTGCTACATAGTAACACTCAGGTCATGGTACAGTATACACACTGCTACATAGTAACACTCAGGTCATGGTACAGTATACACACTGCTACATAATAACACTCAGGTCATGGTACAGTATACACACTGCTACATAGTAATACTCAGGTCATGGTACAGTATACACACTGCTACACAGTAACACTCAGGGCATGGTACAGTATACACACTGCTACATAGTAACACTCAGGCCATGGTACAGTATACACACTGCTACATAGTAACACTCAGGTCATGGTACAGTATACACACTGCTACATAGCAACACTCAGGCCATGGTACAGTATACACACTGCTACATAGTAACACTCAGGTCATGGTACAGTATACACACTGCTACATAGTAACACTCAGCTCATGGTACAGTATACACACTGCTACATACTAACACTCAGGTCATGGTACAGTATACACACTGCTACACAGTAACACTCAGGTCATGGTACAGTATACACACTGCTAGATAGTAACACTCAGGTCATGGTACAGTATACACACTGCTACACAGTAACACTCAGGTCATGGTACAGTATACCCCACACGCTCACAGCCCGTCACTCACTCTGCGATGGATTCCTATGTGCATGCATAATCGTGCGATCTGCGAATGTAGCTGGAATTGCATACGCTGCTCAATCAGCCCCTATACGTGCACACTACATTACTGGGGTCCACAGTTACTACTGACCGAGTGGAAACAATGCAGCTATGACACAATAATTGCTTTATCTGCAGTGTTACCTGCTGTATGTCCGGTCACCTGCAGTGAACCAGTGTCAGGTGTTACTGAGTGTTAGCTGGTGTATAGCTGTGTGCTGTGTGTACCTGTGTATGTGTGTGGGTGTTACTGAGTGTTAGCTGGTGTATGGCTGTGTGCTGTGTGTACCTGTGTATGTGTGAAGGTGTTACTGAGTGTTAGCTGGTGTATGGCTGTGTGTACCTGTGTAGATGTTACTGAGTGTTAGCTGGTGTATAGCTGTGTGTACCTGTGTATGTGTGTAGGTGTTACTGAGTGTTAGCTGGTGTATGGCTGTGTGTACCTGTGTATGTGTGTAGGTGTTACTGAGTGTTAGCTGGTGTATGGCTGTGTGCTGTGTGTACCTGTGTATGTGTGTAGGTGTTACTGAGTGTTAGCTGGTGTATGGCTGTGTGCTGTGTGTACCTGTGTATGTGTGTAGGTGTTACTGAGTGTTAGCTGGTGTATGGCTGTGTGCTGTGTGTACCTGTGTATGTGTGTAGGTGTTACTGAGTGTTAGCTGGTGTATACCTGTGTGTGCTGTGTGTACCTGTGTATGTGTGTGGGTGTTACTGAGTGTTAGCTGGTGTATGGCTGTGTGCTGTGTGTACCTGTGTATGTGTGTAGGTGTTACTGAGTGTTAGCTGGTGTATGGCTGTGTGTACCTGTGTAGATGTTACTGAGTGTTAGCTGGTGTATAGCTGTGTGTACCTGTGTATGTGTGTAGGTGTTACTGAGTGTTAGCTGGTGTATGGCTGTGTGTACCTGTGTATGTGTGTAGGTGTTACTGAGTGTTAGCTGGTGTATGGCTGTGTGTACCTGTGTATGTGTGTAGGTGTTACTGAGTGTTAGCTGGTGTATGGCTGTGTGCTGTGTGTACCTGTGTATGTGTGTAGGTGTTACTGAGTGTTAGCTGGTGTATAGCTGTGTGTGCTGTGTGTACCTGTGTATGTGTGTGGGTGTTACTGAGTGTTAGCTGGTGTATGGCTGTGTGCTGTGTGTACCTGTGTATGTGTGTAGGTGTTACTGAGTGTTAGCTGGTGTATACCTGTGTGTGCTGTGTGTACCTGTGTATGTGTGTGGGTGTTACTGAGTGTTAGCTGGTGTATGGCTGTGTGCTGTGTGTACCTGTGTATGTGCGTAGGTGTTACTGAGTGTTAGCTGGGGTATAGCTGTGTGTACCTGTGTATGTGTGTAGGTGTTACTGAGTGTTAGCTGGTGTATGGCTGTGTGCTGTGTGTACCTGTGTAGGTGTTACTGAGTGTTAGCTGGTGTATGGCTGTGTGCTGTGTGTACCTGTGTATGTGTGTGGGTGTTACTGAGTGTTAGCTGGGGTATGGCTGTGTGCTGTGTGTACCTGTGTATGTGTGTAGGTGTTACTGAGTGTTAGCTGGTGTATAGCTGTGTGTGCTGTGTGTACCTGTGTATGTGTGTGGGTGTTACTGAGTGTTAGCTGGTGTATGGCTGTGTGCTGTGTGTACCTGTGTATGTGTGTAGGTGTTACTGAGTGTTAGCTGGGGTATAGCTGTGTGTACCTGTGTATGTGTGTAGGTGTTACTGAGTGTTAGCTGGTGTATGGCTGTGTGCTGTGTGTACCTGTGTATGTGTGTAGGTGTTACTGAGTGTTAGCTGGTGTATGGCTGTGTGTACCTGTGTAGATGTTACTGAGTGTTAGCTGGTGTATGGCTGTGTGTACCTGTGTATGTGTGACTGAGTGTTAGCTGGTGTATGGCTGTGTGTACCTGTGTATGTGTGACTGAGTGTTAGCTGGTGTATGGCTGTGTGCTGTGTGTACCTGTGTATGTGTGTAGGTGTTACTGAGTGTTAGCTGGTGTATAGCTGTGTGTGCTGTGTGTACCTATGTATGTGTGTGGGTGTTACTGAGTGTTAGCTGGTGTATGGCTGTGTGCTGTGTGTACCTGTGTATGTGTGTAGGTGTTACTGAGTGTTAGCTGGGGTATGGCTGTGTGTACCTGTGTATGTGTGTAGGTGTTACTGAGTGTTAGCTGGTGTATGGCTGTGTGCTGTGTGTACCTGTGTATGTGTGTAGGTGTTACTGAGTGTTAGCTGGTGTATAGCTGTGTGTACCTGTGTATGTGTGTGGGTGTAACTGAGTGTTAGCTGGTGTATGGCTGTGTGCTGTGTGTACCTGTGTATGTGTGTAGGTGTTACTGAGTGTTAGCTGGTGTATGGCTGTGTGTACCTGTGTATGTGTGTAGGTGTTACTGAGTGTTAGCTGCAGTATGGCTGTGTGCTGTGTGTACCTGTGTATGTGTTACTGAGTGTTAGCTGGTGTATGGCTGTGTGTACCTGTGTATGTGTGTAGGTGTTACTGAGTATTATCTGGTGTATGGCTGTGTGCTGTGTGTACCTGTGTATGTGTGTAGGTGTTACTGAGTGTTAGCTGGTGTATGGCTGTGTGCTGTGTGTACCTGTGTATGTGTGTAGGTGTTACTGAGTGTTAGCTGGTGTATGGCTGTGTGCTGTGTGTACCTGTGTATGTGTGTAGGTGTTACTGAGTATTAGCTGGTGTATAGCTGTGTGCTGTGTGTACCTGTGTAGGTGTGTAGGTGTTACTGAGTGTTAGCTGGTGTATGGCTGTGTGCTGTGTGTACCTGTGTATGTGTGTAGGTGTTACTGAGTGTTAGCTGGAGTATGGCTGTGTTTACCTGTGTATGTGTGTAGGTGTTACTGAGTGTTAGCTGGTGTATAGCTGTGTGCTGTGTGTACCTGTGAAGGTGTGTAGGTGTTACTGAGTGTTAGCTGGGGTATGGCTGTGTGCTGTATGTACCTGTGTATGTGTGTAGGTGTTACTGAGTCTTAGCTGGTGTATGGCTGTGTGTACCTGTGTATGTGTGTAGGTGTTACTGAGTGTTAGCTGGAGTATGGCTGTGTGCTATGTGTACCTGTGTATGTGTGTAGGTGTTACTGAGTGTTAGCTGGTGTATGGCTGTGTGCTGTGTGTACCTGTGTATGTGTGTAGGTGATACTGAGTGTTAGCTGGTGTATGGCTGTGTGTACCTGTGTATGTGTGTAGGTGTTACTGAGTGTTAGCTGGTGTATAGCTGTGTGTACCTGTGTATGTGTGTAGGTGTTACTGAGTGTTAGCTGGTGTATGGCTGTGTGTACCTGTGTATGTGTGTAGGTGTTACTGAGTGTTAGCTGGTGTATGGCTGTGTGTACCTGTGTATGTGTGTAGGTGTTACTGAGTGTTAGCTGGTGTATGGTTGTGTGTACCTGTGTATGTGTGTAGGTGTTACTGAGTGTTAGCTGGTGTATGGCTGTGTGCTGTGTGTACCTGTGTAGGTGTTACTGAGTGTTAGCTGGTGTTTGGCTGTGTGTACCTGTGTATGTGTGTAGGTGTTACTGAGTGTTAGCTGGTGTATGGCTGTGTGTACCTGTGTATGTGTGTTGGTGTTACTGAGTATTAGCTGGTGTATGACTGTGTGCTGTGTGTACCTGTGTATGTGTGTAGGTGTTACTGAGTGTTAGCTGGTGTATGGCTGTGTGCTGTGTGTACCTGTGTATGTGTGTAGGTGTTACTGAGTGTTAGCTGGTGTATGGCTGTGTGCTGTGTGTACCTGTGTATGTGTGTAGGTGTTACTGAGTGTTAGCTGGAGTATGGCTGTGTGTACCTGTGTATGTGTGTAGGTGTTACTGAGTGTTAGCTGGTGTATAGCTGTGTGCTGTGTGTACCTGTGTAGGTGTGTAGGTGTTACTGAGTGTTAGCTGGGGTATGGCTGTGTGCTGTGTGTACCTGTGTATGTGTGTAGGTGTTACTGAGTGTTAGCTGGTGTATGGCTGTGTGCTGTGTGTACCTGTGTATGTGTGTAGGTGTTACTGAGTGTTAGCTGGTGTATGGCTGTGTGCTGTGTGTACCTGTGTATGTGTGTAGGTGTTACTGAGTGTTAGCTGGTGTATGGCTGTGTGTACCTGTGTATGTGTGTAGGTGTTACTGAGTGTTAGCTGGTGTATAGCTGTGTGTACCTGTGTATGTGTGTAGGTGTTACTGAGTGTTAGCTGGTGTATGGCTGTGTGTACCTGTGTATGTGTGTAGGTGTTACTGAGTGTTAGCTGGTGTATGGCTGTGTGTACCTGTGTATGTGTGTAGGTGTTACTGAGTGTTAGCTGGTGTATGGCTGTGTGTACCTGTGTATGTGTGTAGGTGTTACTGAGTGTTAGCTGGTGTATGGCTGTGTGCTGTGTGTACCTGTGTAGGTGTTACTGAGTGTTAGCTGGTGTTTGGCTGTGTGTACCTGTGTATGTGTGTAGGTGTTACTGAGTGTTAGCTGGTGTGTGGCTGTGTGTACCTGTGTATGTGTGTAGGTGTTACTGAGTATTAGCTGGTGTATGGCTGTGTGCTGTGTGTACCTGTGTATGTGTGTAGGTGTTACTGAGTGTTAGCTGGTGTATGGCTGTGTGCTGTGTGTACCTGTGTATGTGTGTAGGTGTTACTGAGTGTTAGCTGGTGTATGGCTGTGTGCTGTGTGTACCTGTGTGTACCTGTGTAGGTGTTACTGAGTGTTAGCTGGTGTATAGCTGTGTGTACCTGTGTATGTGTGTAGGTGTTACTGAGTGTTAGCTGGTGTATGGCTGTGTGCTGTGTGTACCTGTGTATGTGTGTATGTGTTACTGAGTGTTAGCTGGAGTATGGCTGTGTGTACCTGTGTATGTGTGTGGGTGTTACTGAGTGTTAGCTGGAGTATGGCTGTGTGCTGTGTGTACCTGTGTATGTGTTTATGTGTTACTGAGTGTTAGCTGGAGTATGGCTGTGTGTACCAGTGTATGTGTGTGGGTGTTACTGAGTATTAGCTGGTGTATAGCTGTGTGTTGTGTGTACCTGTGTATGTGTGTAGGTGTTACTGAGTGTTAGCTGGAGTATGGCTGTGTGTACCTGTGTATGTGTGTAGGTGTTACTGAGTGTTAGCTGGAGTATGGCTGTGTGTACCTGTGTATGTGTGTGGGTGTTACTGAGTGTTAGCTGGTGTATGGCTGTGTGCTGTGTGTACCTGTGTATGTGTGTAGGTGTTACTGAGTGTTAGCTGGTGTATGGCTGTGTGCTGTGTGTACCTGTGTATGTGTGTAGGTGTTACTGAGTGTTAGCTGGTGTATGGCTGTGTGCTGTGTGTACCTGTGTATGTGTGTAGGTGTTACTGAGTGTTAGCTGGAGTATGGCTGTGTGTACCTGTGTATGTGTGTGGGTGTTACTGAGCGTTAGCTGGTGTATAGCTGTGTGCTGTGTGTACCTGTGTATGTGTGTAGGTGTTACTGAGTGTTAGCTGGTGTATGGCTGTGTGTACCTGTGTATGTGTGTAGGTGTTACTGAGTGTTAGCTGGTGTATAGCTGTGTGTACCTGTGTATGTGTGTAGGTGTTACTGAGTGTTAGCTGGTGTATGGCTGTGTGCTGTGTGTACCTGTGTATGTGTGTAGGTGTTACTGAGTGTTAGCTGGTGTATGGCTGTGTGCTGTGTGTACCTGTGTATGTGTGTAGGTGTTACTGAGTGTTAGCTGGTGTATGGCTGTGTGTACCTGTGTATGTGTGTAGGTGTTACTGAGTGTTAGCTGGTGTATAGCTGTGTGTACCTGTGTATGTGTGTGGGTGTTACTGAGTATTAGCTGGTGTATAGCTGTGTGCTGTGTGTACCTGTGTATGTGTGTAGGTGTTACTGAGTGTTAGCTGGAGTATGGCTGTGTGTACCTGTGTATGTGTGTAGGTGTTACTGAGTGTTAGCTGGTGTATGGCTGTGTGCTGTGTGTACCTGTGTATGTGTGTAGGTGTTACTGAGTGTTAGCTGGAGTATGGCTGTGTGCTGTGTGTACCTGTGTATGTGTGTAGGTGTTTCTGAGTGTTAGCTGGTGTATGGCTGTGTGTACCTGTGTATGTGTGTAGGTGTTACTGAGTGTTAGCTGGTGTATGGCTGTGTGCTGTGTGTACCTGTGTATGTGTGTAGGTGTTACTGAGTGTTAGCAGGTGTATGGCTGTGTGTACCTGTGTATGTGTGTAGGTGTTACTGAGTGTTAGCTTGTGTATGGCTGTGTGTACCTGTGTATGTGTGTAGGTGTTACTGAGTGTTAGCTGGTGTATGGCTGTGTGCTGTGTGTACCTGTGTATGTGTGTAGGTCTTACTGAGTGTTAGCTGGTGTATGGCTGTGTGTACCTGTGTATGTGTGTAGGTGTTACTGAGTGTTAGCTGGTGTTTGGCTGTGTGTACCTGTGTATGTGTGTAGGTGTTACTGAGTGTTAGCTGGAGTATGGCTGTGTGCTGTGTGTACCTGTGTATGTGTGTAGGTGTTACTGAGTGTTAGCTGGTGTATGGCTGTGTGCTGTGTGTACCTGTGTATGTGTGTAGGTGTTACTGAGTGTTAGCTGGAGTATGGCTGTGTGTACCTGTGTATGTGTGTAGGTGTTACTGAGTGTTAGCTGGAGTATGGCTGTGTGTTGTGTGTACCTGTGTATGTGTGTAGGTGTTACTGAGTGTTAGCTGGAGTATGGCTGTGTGCTGTGTGTACCTGTGTATGTGTGTAGGTGTTACTGAGTGTTAGCTGGTGTATGGCTGTGTGCTGTGTGTACCTCTGTAAGTGTGTAGGTGTTACTGAGTGTTAGCTGGTGTATGGCTGTGTGCTGTGTGTACCTGTGTATGTGTGTAGGTGTTACAGAGTGTTAGCTGGTGTATAGCTGTGTGTACCTGTGTATGTGTGTAGGTGTTACTGAGTGTTAGCTGGTGTTTGGCTGTGTGTACCTGTGTATGTGTGTAGGTGTTACTGAGTGTTAGCTGGTGTATGGCTGTGTGCTGTGTGTACCTGTGTATGTGTGTAGGTGTTACTGAGTGTTAGCTGGTGTATGGCTGTGTGCTGTGTGTACCTGTGTATGTGTGTAGGTGTTACTGAGTGTTAGCTGGTGTATGGCTGTGTGTACCTGTGTATGTGTGTAGGTGTTACTGAGTGTTAGCTGGTGTATGGCTGTGTGTACCTGTGTATGTGTGTATGTGTTACTGAGTGTTAGCTGGTGTATGGCTGTGTGCTGTGTGTACCTGTGTAGGTGTTACTGAGTGTTAGCTGGTGTTTGGCTGTGTGTACCTGTGTATGTGTGTAGGTGTTACTGAGTGTTAGCTGGTGTATGGCTGTGTGTACCTGTGTATGTGTGTAGGTGTTACTGAGTATTAGCTGGTGTATGGCTGTGTGCTGTGTGTACCTGTGTATGTGTGTAGGTGTTACTGAGTGTTAGCTGGTGTATGGCTGTGTGCTGTGTGTACCTGTGTATGTGTGTAGGTGTTACTGAGTGTTAGCTGGTGTATGGCTGTGTGCTGTGTGTACCTGTGTATGTGTGTAGGTGTTACTGAGTGTTAGCTGGTGTATGGCTGTGTGCTGTGTGTACCTGTGTATGTGTGTAGGTGTTACTGAGTGTTAGCTGGAGTATGGCTGTGTGTACCTGTGTATGTGTGTAGGTGTTACTGAGTGTTAGCTGGTGTATAGCTGTGTGCTGTGTGTACCTGTGTAGGTGTGTAGGTGTTACTGAGTGTTAGCTGGGGTATGGCTGTGTGCTGTGTGTACCTGTGTATGTGTGTAGGTGTTACTGAGTGTTAGCTGGTGTATGGCTGTGTGTACCTGTGTATGTGTGTAGGTGTTACTGAGTGTTAGCTGGAGTATGGCTGTGTGCTGTGTGTACCTGTGTATGTGTGTAGGTGTTACTGAGTGTTAGCTGGTGTATGGCTGTGTGCTGTGTGTACCTGTGTATGTGTGTAGGTGTTACTGAGTGTTAGCTGGTGTATGGCTGTGTGTACCTGTGTATGTGTGTAGGTGTTAATGAGTGTTAGCTGGTGTATAGCTGTGTGTACCTGTGTATGTGTGTAGGTGTTACTGAGTGTTAGCTGGTGTATGGCTGTGTGTACCTGTGTATGTGTGTAGGTGTTACTGAGTGTTAGCTGGTGTATGGCTGTGTGTACCTGTGTATGTGTGTAGGTGTTACTGAGTGTTAGCTGGTGTATGGCTGTGTGTACCTGTGTATGTGTGTAGGTGTTACTGAGTGTTAGCTGGTGTATGGCTGTGTGCTGTGTGTACCTGTGTAGGTGTTACTGAGTGTTAGCTGGTGTTTGGCTGTGTGTACCTGTGTATGTGTGTAGGTGTTACTGAGTGTTAGCTGGTGTATGGCTGTGTGTACCTGTGTATGTGTGTAGGTGTTACTGAGTATTAGCTGGTGTATGGCTGTGTGCTGTGTGTACCTGTGTATGTGTGTAGGTGTTATTGAGTGTTAGCTGGTGTATGGCTGTGTGCTGTGTGTACCTGTGTATGTGTGTAGGTGTTACTGAGTGTTAGCTGGTGTATGGCTGTGTGCTGTGTGTACCTGTGTATGTGTGTAGGTGTTACTGAGTGTTAGCTGGAGTATGGCTGTGTGTACCTGTGTATGTGTGTAGGTGTTACTGAGTGTTAGCTGGAGTATGGCTGTGTGTACCTGTGTATGTGTGTAGGTGTTACTGAGTGTTAGCTGGTGTATAGCTGTGTGCTGTGTGTACCTGTGTAGGTGTGTAGGTGTTACTGAGTGTTAGCTGGGGTATGGCTGTGTGCTGTGTGTACCTGTGTATGTGTGTAGGTGTTACTGAGTGTTAGCTGGTGTATGGCTGTGTGCTGTGTGTACCTGTGTATGTGTGTAGGTGTTACTGAGTGTTAGCTGGTGTATAGCTGTGTGCTGTGTGTACCTGTGTAGGTGTGTAGGTGTTACTGAGTGTTAGCTGGGGTATGGCTGTGTGCTGTGTGTACCTGTGTATGTGTGTAGGTGTTACTGAGTGTTAGCTGGTGTATGGCTGTGTTTACCTGTGTATGTGTGTAGGTGTTACTGAGTGTTAGCTGGAGTATGGCTGTGTGCTGTGTGTACCTGTGTATGTGTGTAGGTGTTACTGAGTGTTAGCTGGTGTATGGCTGTGTGCTGTGTGTACCTGTGTATGTGTGTAGGTGTTACTGAGTGTTAGCTGGTGTATGGCTGTGTGTACCTGTGTATGTGTGTAGGTGTTACTGAGTGTTAGCTGGTGTATAGCTGTGTGTACCTGTGTATGTGTGTAGGTGTTACTGAGTGTTAGCTGGTGTATGGCTGTGTGTACCTGTGTATGTGTGTAGGTGTTACTGAGTGTTAGCTGGTGTATGGCTGTGTGTACCTGTGTATGTGTGTAGGTGTTACTGAGTGTTAGCTGGTGTATGGCTGTGTGTACCTGTGTATGTGTGTAGGTGTTACTGAGTGTTAGCTGGTGTATGGCTGTGTGCTGTGTGTACCTGTGTAGGTGTTACTGAGTGTTAGCTGGTGTTTGGCTGTGTGTACCTGTGTATGTGTGTAGGTGTTACTGAGTGTTAGCTGGTGTATGGCTGTGTGTACCTGTGTATGTGTGTAGGTGTTACTGAGTAATAGCTGGTGTATGGCTGTGTGCTGTGTGTACCTGTGTATGTGTGTAGGTGTTACTGAGTGTTAGCTGGTGTATGGCTGTGTGCTGTGTGTACCTGTGTATGTGTGTAGGTGTTACTGAGTGTTAGCTGGTGTATGGCTGTGTGCTGTGTGTACCTGTGTATGTGTGTAGGTGTTACTGAGTGTTAGCTGGAGTATGGCTGTGTTTACCTGTGTATGTGTGTAGGTGTTACTGAGTGTTAGCTGGTGTATAGCTGTGTGCTGTGTGTACCTGTGTAGGTGTGTAGGTGTTACTGAGTGTTAGCTGGGGTATGGCTGTGTGCTGTGTGTACCTGTGTATGTGTGTAGGTGTTACTGAGTGTTAGCTGGTGTATGGCTGTGTGCTGTGTGTACCTGTGTATGTGTGTAGGTGTTACTGAGTGTTAGCTGGTGTATGGCTGTGTGCTGTGTGTACCTGTGTATGTGTGTAGGTGTTACTGAGTGTTAGCTGGTGTATGGCTGTGTGCTGTGTGTACCTGTGTATGTGTGTAGGTGTTACTGAGTGTTAGCTGGAGTATGGCTGTGTGTACCTGTGTATGTGTGTAGGTGTTACTGAGTGTTAGCTGGTGTATAGCTGTGTGCTGTGTGTACCTGTGTAGGTGTGTAGGTGTTACTGAGTGTTAGCTGGGGTATGGCTGTGTGCTGTGTGTACCTGTGTATGTGTGTAGGTGTTACTGAGTGTTAGCTGGTGTATGGCTGTGTGCTGTGTGTACCTGTGTATGTGTGTAGGTGTTACTGAGTGTTAGCTGGGGTATGGCTGTGTGCTGTGTGTACCTGTGTATGTGTGTAGGTGTTACTGAGTGTTAGCTGGTGTATAGCTGTGTGTACCTGTGTGTGTGTGTAGGTGTTACTGAGTGTTAGCTGGTGTATGGCTGTGTGTACCTGTGTGTACCTGTGTAGGTGTTACTGAGTGTTAGCTGGTGTTTGGCTGTGTGTACCTGTGTATGTGTGTAGGTGTTACTGAGTGTTAGCTGGTGTATGGCTGTGTGTACCTGTGTATGTGTGTAGGTGTTACTGAGTATTAGCTGGTGTATGGCTGTGTGCTGTGTGTACCTGTGTATGTGTGTAGGTGTTACTGAGTGTTAGCTGGTGTATGGCTGTGTGCTGTGTGTACCTGTGTATGTGTGTAGGTGTTACTGAGTGTTAGCTGGTGTATGGCTGTGTGCTGTGTGTACCTGTGTATGTGTGTAGGTGTTACTGAGTGTTAGCTGGTGTATGGCTGTGTGCTGTGTGTACCTGTGTATGTGTGTAGGTGTTACTGAGTGTTAGCTGGAGTATGGCTGTGTTTACCTGTGTATGTGTGTAGGTGTTACTGAGTGTTAGCTGGTGTATAGCTGTGTGCTGTGTGTACCTGTGAAGGTGTGTAGGTGTTACTGAGTGTTAGCTGGGGTATGGCTGTGTGCTGTATGTACCTGTGTATGTGTGTAGGTGTTACTGAGTGTTAGCTGGTGTATGGCTGTGTGTACCTGTGTATGTGTGTAGGTGTTACTGAGTGTTAGCTGGAGTATGGCTGTGTGCTATGTGTACCTGTGTATGTGTGTAGGTGTTACTGACTGTTAGCTGGTGTATGGCTGTGTGCTGTGTGTACCTGTGTATGTGTGTAGGTGTTACTGAGTGTTAGCTGGTGTATGGCTGTGTGTACCTGTGTATGTGTGTAGGTGTTACTGAGTGTTAGCTGGTGTATAGCTGTGTGTACCTGTGTATGTGTGTAGGTGTTACTGAGTGTTAGCTGGTGTATGGCTGTGTGTACCTGTGTATGTGTGTAGGTGTTACTGAGTGTTAGCTGGTGTATGGCTGTGTGTACCTGTGTATGTGTGTAGGTGTTACTGAGTGTTAGCTGGTGTATGGCTGTGTGTACCTGTGTATGTGTGTAGGTGTTACTGAGTGTTAGCTGGTGTATGGCTGTGTGCTGTGTGTACCTGTGTAGGTGTTACTGAGTGTTAGCTGGTGTTTGGCTGTGTGTACCTGTGTATGTGTGTAGGTGTTACTGAGTGTTAGCTGGTGTATGGCTGTGTGTACCTGTGTATGTGTGTTGGTGTTACTGAGTATTAGCTGGTGTATGGCTGTGTGCTGTGTGTACCTGTGTATGTGTGTAGGTGTTACTGAGTGTTAGCTGGTGTATGGCTGTGTGCTGTGTGTACCTGTGTATGTGTGTAGGTGTTACTGAGTGTTAGCTGGTGTATGGCTGTGTGCTGTGTGTACCTGTGTATGTGTGTAGGTGTTACTGAGTGTTAGCTGGAGTATGGCTGCGTGTACCTGTGTATGTGTGTAGGTGTTACTGAGTGTTAGCTGGTGTATAGCTGTGTGCTGTGTGTACCTGTGTAGGTGTGTAGGTGTTACTGAGTGTTAGCTGGGGTATGGCTGTGTGCTGTGTGTACCTGTGTATGTGTGTAGGTGTTACTGAGTGTTAGCTGGGGTATGGCTGTGTGCTGTGTGTACCTGTGTATGTGTGTAGGTGTTACTGAGTGTTAGCTGGTGTATGGCTGTGTGTACCTGTGTATGTGTGTAGGTGTTACTGAGTGTTAGCTGGTGTATGGCTGTGTGCTGTGTGTACCTGTGTATGTGTGTAGGTGTTACTGAGTGTTAGCTGGTGTATGGCTGTGTGTACCTGTGTATGTGTGTAGGTGTTACTGAGTGTTAGCTGGAGTATGGCTGTGTGCTGTGTGTACCTGTGTATGTGTGTAGGTGTTACTGAGTGTTAGCTGGTGTATGGCTGTGTGTACCTGTGTATGTGTGTAGGTGTTACTGAGTGTTAGCTGGTGTATAGCTGTGTGTACCTGTGTATGTGTGTAGGTGTTACTGAGTGTTAGCTGGTGTATGGCTGTGTGTACCTGTGTATGTGTGTAGGTGTTACTGAGTGTTAGCTGGTGTATGGCTGTGTGTACCTGTGTATGTGTGTAGGTGTTACTGAGTGTTAGCTGGTGTATGGCTGTGTGTACCTGTGTATGTGTGTAGGTGTTACTGAGTGTTAGCTGGAGTATGGCTGTGTGCTGTGTGTACCTGTGTAGGTGTTACTGAGTGTTAGCTGGTGTTTGGCTGTGTGTACCTGTGTATGTGTGTAGGTGTTACTGAGTGTTAGCTGGTGTATGGCTGTGTGTACCTGTGTATGTGTGTAGGTGTTACTGAGTATTAGCTGGTGTATGGCTGTGTGTACCTGTGTATGTGTGTAGGTGTTACTGAGTATTAGCTGGTGTATGGCTGTGTGCTGTGTGTACCTGTGTATGTGTGTAGGTGTTACTGAGTGTTAGCTGGTGTATGGCTGTGTGTACCTGTGTATGTGTGTAGGTGTTACTGAGTGTTAGCTGGTGTATAGCTGTGTGTACCTGTGTATGTGTGTAGGTGTTACTGAGTGTTAGCTGGTGTATGGCTGTGTGTACCTGTGTATGTGTGTAGGTGTTACTGAGTGTTAGCTGGTGTATGGCTGTGTGTACCTGTGTATGTGTGTAGGTGTTACTGAGTGTTAGCTGGTGTATGGCTGTGTGTACCTGTGTATGTGTGTAGGTGTTACTGAGTGTTAGCTGGTGTATGGCTGTGTGCTGTGTGTACCTGTGTAGGTGTTACTGAGTGTTAGCTGGTGTTTGGCTGTGTGTACCTGTGTATGTGTGTAGGTGTTACTGAGTATTAGCTGGTGTATGGCTGTGTGTACCTGTGTATGTGTGTAGGTGTTACTGAGTATTAGCTGGTGTATGGCTGTGTGCTGTGTGTACCTGTGTATGTGTGTAGGTGTTACTGAGTGTTAGCTGGTGTATGGCTGTGTGCTGTGTGTACCTATGTATGTGTGTAGGTGTTACTGAGTGTTAGCTGGTGTATGGCTGTGTGCTGTGTGTACCTGTGTATGTGTGTAGGTGTTACTGAGTGTTAGCTGGAGTATGGCTGTGTGTACCTGTGTATGTGTGTAGGTGTTACTGAGTGTTAGCTGGTGTATAGCTGTGTGCTGTGTGTACCGGTGTATGTGTGTAGGTGTTACTGAGTGTTAGCTGGTGTATGGCTGTGTGCTGTGTGTACCTGTGTATGTGTGTAGGTGTTACTGAGTGTTAGCTGGAGTATGGCTGTGTGCTGTGTGTACCTGTGTATGTGTGTAGGTGTTACTGAGTGTTAGCTGGAGTATGGCTGTGTGTACCTGTGTATGTGTGTAGGTGTTACTGAGTGTTAGCTGGTGTATAGCTGTGTGCTGTGTGTACCTGTGTAGGTGTGTAGGTGTTACTGAGTGTTAGCTGGTGTATGGCTGTGTGTACCTGTGTGTGTGTGTAGGTGTTACTGAGTGTTAGCTGGTGTATGGCTGTGTGTACCTGTGTGTGTGTGTAGGTGTTACTGAGTGTTAGCTGGAGTATGGCTGTGTGCTGTGTGTACCTGTGTAGGTGTGTAGGTGTTACTGAGTGTTAGCTGGTGTATGGCTGTGTGTACCTGTGTATGTGTGTAGGTGTTACTGAGTGTTAGCTGGTGTATAGCTGTGTGTACCTGTGTATGTGTGTAGGTGTTACTGAGTGTTAGCTGGTGTATGGCTGTGTGTACCTGTGTATGTGTGTAGGTGTTACTGAGTGTTAGCTGGTGTATGGCTGTGTGTACCTGTGTATGTGTGTAGGTGTTACTGAGTGTTAGCTGGTGTATGGCTGTGTGTACCTGTGTATGTGTGTAGGTGTTACTGAGTGTTAGCTGGAGTATGGCTGTGTGCTATGTGTACCTGTGTATGTGTGTAGGTGTTACTGAGTGTTAGCTGGTGTATGGCTGTGTGCTGTGTGTACCTGTGTATGTGTGTAGGTGTTACTGAGTGTTAGCTGGTGTATAGCTGTGTGCTGTGTGTACCGGTGTATGTGTGTAGGTGTTACTGAGTGTTAGCTGGTGTATGGCTGTGTGCTGTGTGTACCTGTGTATGTGTGTAGGTGTTACTGAGTGTTAGCTGGTGTATGGCTGTGTGCTGTGTGTACCTGTGTATGTGTGTAGGTGTTACTGAGTGTTAGCTGGAGTATGGCTGTGTGCTGTGTGTACCTGTGTAGGTGTGTAGGTGTTACTGAGTGTTAGCTGGTGTATGGCTGTGTGTACCTGTGTGTGTGTGTAGGTGTGTTATGCAGCAGAGGGCAGTGATGCAATATATGTGCAGACATTAATCATGCCTGTGTATGTGTGCAGACTTCTAATGTGTCTTAGCAATGCTGCGCACCGTGACTCAGAGTACGCTACCTAGTGCCAGCTCTGCTGCCTGTTCCCATGGGGCTGCAGGACGTTCTGGGACAATGCTCTGCAGCTATCGAGCGATAACTGCTGTATTTTAGCATCATGTACACTGATAATGGCTTCTAGGGGTCACAGTGGGATTCCCCCTCCCTTGTGAGATACAGAGACACTCAGTGGCTGATTTGTGTATGACTAGTGAGTAGTGTGAGTCAATGATTCCTATTTGCTGTCAGCAGGGATGTAAATGAGAAATGTATCATAATTTATCTTTACTGGCAAAATAGCTCCAATAAACCAGTGTTTAGAAGTTGTGCTGGTTTATTGTATACACTGGCACAAGAGTGACACCCAGTGGCTGAGTTGTAGTAGCACACCCTGCTTCTTGTCGAGGCACTTAAGGCAGAATAGAGCAGAGGTTTACAGCTTGTGGGGTGTTTGGGGGTCCCCAGATTGTTTCATATACTACTGTATACATTCTATGGAGAATCGTCGCGTTTGTGTGTCTCAGTACAAGTACAGAAATAAAAAAAGTTTGGGAGAGGCTGATATAGGGTAAAATTATGAAGTTGTTCCCTCCTGTCACAGTTTCTGTAAATATACCTAGAGGAAAATATAAGAGACAGACCGGGCACAGACGTTACATACGTGTGAGAGAACCAACCAGCTGCTAGTTTACAATGCAACAAGTTTTGGTAGATCATTAAATAACAGGAACTTTGGGGCTTGTTCTGCCCTCAGGCAAATATGGAGAAAACATTTATTATCTGTTACTCGTACGCAGCGGTGTACATTGCATTAGGATTGCATCTAGGCGTCCAGGGCCGACACCTCCAGCGTCTGTGACCTCACATGACACAAATATTGGCATCGCCGCTGGCAGCTGAAGGGACGTAACTGGGTGATAACAGCGCGTTCGCACATAAGCTAAGGTCAGTGAGTGACGGAAGTGCGGGCTGGGCGTGCGCGTCCTTACGCCTGTTATCTTTTGCTCCAGAGACAGGGTCCATGCGAATTCACAGAGATAATGATGACGCCATGCATGGATCGCGGCCGTCTGAGCACAGAGACCGGCAAATCTACGCGTTTAGTTCTACAATATACCTCTGTATCAGGCCCATAATGTCCTGTCCTGTGTGTGTATAGGATCCATACGTTACATGTCCTGTGTGTGTATAGGATCCCTATGTTACATGTCCTGTGTGTGTATAGGATCCCTATGTTACATGTCCTGTGTGTGTATAGGATCCCTATGTTACATGTCCTGTGTGTGCATAGGATCCCTATGTTACATGTCCTGTGTGTGTATAGGATCCCTATGTTACATGTCCTGTGTGTATAGGATCCCTATGTTACATGTCCTGCGTGTATAGGATCCCTATGTTACATGTCCTGTGTGTGTATAGGGTCCCTATGTTACATGTCCTCTGTGTGTATAGGATCCCTATGTTACATGTCCTGTGTGTGTGTATAGGGTCCCTATGTTACATGTTCTGTGTGTGTATAGGATCCCTATGTTACATGTCCTGTGTGTGTATAGGATCCATATGTTACATGTCCTGTGTGTGTATAGGGTCACTATGATGCATGTCCTGTGTGTGTATAGGATCCCTATGTTACATGTTCTGTGTGTGTATAGGATCCCTATGTTACATGTCCTGTGTGTATATAGGATCCCTATGTTACATGTCCTGTGTGTGCATAGGGTCCCTATGTTACATGCCCTGTGTGTGCATAGGATCCCTATGTTACATGTCCTGTGTGTGTATAGGATCCCTATGTTACATGTCCTGTGTGTGTATAGGATCCCTATGTTACATGTCCTGTGTGTGTATAGGATCCCTATGTTACATGTCCTGTGTGTGTATAGGATCCCTATGTTACATGCCCTGTGTGTGTATAGGATCCCTATGTTACATGCCCTGTGTGTGTATAGGATCCCTATGTTACATGCCCTGTGTGTGTATAGGATCCCTATTTTACATGTCCTGTGTGTGTATAGGATCCCTATGTTACATGTCCTGTGTGTGTATAGGATCCCTATGTTACATGTCCTGTGTGTGTATAGGATCCCTATGTTACATGTCCTGTGTGTATAGGATCCCTATGTTACATATTCTGTGTGTATAGGATCCCTATGTTACATGCCCTGTGTGTGCATAGGATCCATATGTTACATGCCCTGTGTGTGTATAGGATCCCTATGTTACATGTCCTGTGTGTATAGGATCCATATGTTACATGTCCTGTGTGTGTATAGGGTCCCTATGTTACATGCCCTGTGTGTAGAGTTCCCTATGTTACATGTCCTGTGTGTGTATAGGATCCCTATGTTACATACCCTTTGTGTGTATAGGATCCCTATGTTACATGTCCTGTGTGTGTATAGGGTCCCTATGTTACATGTCCTGTGTGTGTATAGGATCCATATGTTACATGTCCTGTGTGTGTATAGGGTCCCTATGTTACATGTCCTGTGTGTGTATAGGGTCCCTATGTTACATGCCCTGTGTGTGTGTATAGGATCCCTATGTTACATGTCCTGTGTGTATATAGGATCCCTATGTTACATGCCCTGTGTGTGTATACGATCCCTATGTTACATGTCCTGTGTGTATAGGGTCCCTATGTTACATGTCCTGTGTGTGTATAGGATCCCTATGTTATATGTCCTGTGTGTGTATAGGATCCCTATGTTATATGTCCTGTGTGTGTATAGGATCCCTATGTTATATGTCCTGTGTGTGTATAGGGTCCCTATGTTACATGTCCTGTGTGTATATAGGATCCCTATGTTACATGCCCTGTGTGTATAGGTTCCCTATGTTACATGTCCTGTGTGTGTATAGGATCCATATTTTACATGCCATGTGTTAGTATATGATCCCTATGTTACATGTCCTGTGTGTGTATAGGATCCATATGTTACATGTCCTGTGTGTGTATAGGATTAGTAAGTTACATGTCCTGTGTGTGTATAGGGTCCCTATGTTACATGTCCTGTGTGTGTATAGGATCCCTATGTTATATGTCCTGTGTGTGTATAGGATCCCTATGTTATATGTCCTGTGTGTATAGGTTCCATATGTTACATGTCCTGTGTGTGTATAGGATCCATATGTTACATGTCCTGTGTGTGTATAGGGTCCCTCTGTTACATGCCCTGTGTGTATAGGATCCCTATGTTACATGTCCTGTGTGTGTATAGGATCCATATGTTACATGTCCTGTGTGTGTATAGGATTAGTATGTTACATGTCCTGTGTGTGTATAGGGTCCCTATGTTACATGTCCTGTGTGTGTATAGGATCCATATGTTACATGTCCTATGTGTGTATAGGATCCATATGTTACATGCCCTGTGTGTATAGGTTCCCTATGTTACATGTCCTGTGTGTATAGGATCCATATGTTACATGTCCTGTGTGTGTATAGGGTCCCTCTGTTACATGCCCTGTGTGTGTATAGGATCCCTATGTTACATGTCCTGTGTGTGTATAGGATCCATATGTTACATGTCCTGTGTGTGTATAGGATTAGTATGTTACATGTCCTGTGTGTGTATAGGGTCCCTATGTTACATGTCCTGTGTGTGTATAGGATCCCTATGTTACATGTCCTGTGTGTGTATAGGATCCCTATGTTATATGTCCTGTGTGTGTATAGGATCCATATGTTACATGTCCTGTGTGTGTATAGGATCCCTATGTTATATGTCCTGTGTGTGTATAGGGTCCCTATGTTACATGTCCTGTCTGTGTATAGGGTCCCTATGTTACATGTCCTGCGTGTATATAGGATCTATATGTTACATGTCCTGTGTGTGTATAGGATCCCTATGTTATATGTCCTGTGTGTGTATAGGATCCATATGTTACATGTCCTGTGTGTATAGGATCCCTATGTTATATGTCCTGTGTGTGTATAGGGTCCCTATGTTACATGTCCTGTCTGTGTATAGGGTCCCTATGTTACATGTCCTGCGTGTATATAGGATCCCTATGATACATGTCCTGTGTGTGTATAGGATCCCTATGTTCTATGTCCTGTGTGTGTATACGGTCCCTATGTTACATGTCCTGTGTGTGTATAGGGTCCCTATGTTACATGTCCTGTGTGTGTATAGGATCCATATGTTACATGTCCTATGTGTGTATAGGATCCATATGTTACATGCCCTGTGTGTATAGGTTCACTATGTTACATGTCATATGGATCCTATACACACACAGGACATGTAACATAGGGAACCTATACACACAGGACATATAACATAGGGATCCTATACACACACAGGACATATAACATAGGGATCCTATACACACACAGGGCATGTAACATATGGATCCTATACACACACAGGTTACATGCCCTGTGTGTGTATAGGAACCCTATGTTATATGTCCTGTGTGTGTATAGGATCCCTCTGTTATATGTCCTGTGTGTGTATAGGATCCATATGTTACATGTCCTGTGTGTGTATAGGATCCCTATGTTATATGTCCTGTGTGTGTATAGGTGCATAAAACAGAGACTATAATGCAGTGGCGTAACTATAAATGTTGCTCCCCCTTGCCAAAAAAGTTTCAGGCCCCCCCCCCCCGCCCAAAGATCAAACACACCCAAAGACGACGTTTAAGGTGTGTGGTTACATGATACAGCAGCATGCCCTATACATTATGACACACTAAGTAATGCCACTTATAACACAGTGTGCCACACCGGAATGCCCCTTACAACACATTATGCCACACAGCAATGCCCCTTACACATGCCACACAATAATGCCACGTATAACACAAAATTACATACAGTAAAGACCTTATAACAAATTTATGCCATGCTGTAATGCCCCTATTTCACATTATGCCACACTGTAATGCCACATACAACACATTATGCCACACAGTCATGCCACATACAACACATTATGCCACACAGTCATGCCACATACAACACATTATGCCACACAGTAATGCCTCTTACACATTATGCCACACAGTAATGCCCCTAATAGCACATTATGCACACAGTAATGACAGATCTACTTCACCAACCCTCCACTCTGCTCCTGCCAGTCTGTCACCTCAGCTCAAGACAGGTTTCACAGTTTTTATGTCCGTGTAGAACCAGATTATTGGGAACATAGGGCCTGATTCAGAGCCGCTCGTAAGCGGCCGCTCGTTCGCTCCGAGCGATGTTCGCACATCTGCGCATGCGTATGGGTTGTAATGCACATGCGCCAACAAGTCAGTGCGGTCGGAAATCATGTGCTCGCAAAATAGCGAATGCCTGGTAATTTGAGTGACAGGATGAGGCGTTTGTGGGTGGTAACAGGGGAAGGTGCTTGAAAACTGGGAGTGGAGATCCGAACGCAGGCGTGCCAAACGGTCAAAACGGGCGTTTTAAGGGTGTGCATAATTAGTAAAGCAGCGTCATCGACCACGTCACTTGGTTGTCTTTTAGCCTGAACTGCTCGCATGATTGCGGTAGGAAAATGCTACCACAAGAATAGCGAGCAATTCATACGCCTTTCGATGTACTCGATTAATCTAATAAATAGCGGAGATGACGTATGATGCGAGCGGCCAAGGGGCGTCTTTACAAAATAGCGAGCGCATGTTTCGGACGCTCGTTCAGACATAGAGGAGTCAACAGACCGCAAATAGCGAGCGCTCAGTTTAAATATCCAGCCCCTTTTTCTGAACGAGCGTCCGCAAATAGCGTCCGGCTCTGAATCAGGCCCATAGTTTATAACCTGTAAACTGTGTGTATCAAGTTAGTGCCCCTTATACAGTGCCCCCTGTAGTTGTACCCCAAAATGCAATGCCCCCTATACTAGTGTCCCTTATGCAATGCCCCCTGTAATAGTGCCCCTTATGCAATGCCACCTGTAGTAGTGCCCATTATGCAGGGCCCCCTGTAATTGTGCCCATTAAAGTAGTGCCCCCTGTAGTTGTGCCCATATGAAGTGCCCCTTGTAGTTTTGCCCCTTCAAATAGTGCCCCCTGTAGTTGTGCCCCTTCTAGTAGTGCCACCTGTAGTTGTGCCCATTTTAGCAGTGCCCCCTGTAGTTGTGCCCAGTAGTTGCCCCTGTAGTTGCCCTCAGTAGTGAGCCCCCTGTAGTTGCACCCAGTAGTGAGCCCCAGTAGTGAGCCCCCTGAAGTTGCCCCAGTAGTGAGCCCCCTGTAGTTGCCCCCTGTAGTGAGCCCCCTGTAGTTGCCCCCTGTAGTGAACCCCCTGTAGTGAGCCCCCTGTAGAGAGCCCCCTGTAGAGAGCCCCCTGTAGTTGCCCCCAGTAGTGAGCCCCCTGTAGTTGCCCCCAGTAGTGAGCCCCCAGTAGTGAGCCCCCTGTAATTGCCCCCAGTAGTTTCTCTCCCCCCCCCAAGCGCACACAAACACACACAAAAGAGAAAAAAAAAAACACCATTATCCCCGCTCCAGTGCCGCTGCCGTCCATACCCCGGCGTCCGCTCCTCGGCACTATGTGAGTGACGTCATGACGTCACTCCCATAGTGCCCTGCGGGACCCGGAAGACGGAGGGAGCTCCGTCGACCGGCTGCCGCCAGGGGTTTGAATAGGAGCCGGGCGCCCGCTGGTAACACACTCAGCGGGCGCCCGGCCGATAGAGGGTGCAGGGGGTGCAACCGCACCCCCTGCACCCTCCGTAGTCATGGGAGTTCCGCCACTGAGTGACGTAACTACTGCCCCCGTCGCCCCCTAGCTACCCAGCGCCTCCAAGCCACCGCGGGGGCTGCGGGGGCAGTAGTTACGCCACTGCTATAATGTTTCCGACATCGATCATGGCCTGAACATGCAGATAACGACAGATTGGCCATGTTTGGGGATGAGGGATGGTGCCTGCACTGAACGATATATCAGTCAGGTTAGGCACTACAGGGGATGAGGGATGGTGCCTGCACTGAACGATATATCAGTCAGGTTAGGCACTACAGGGGATGAGGGATGGTGCCTGCACTGAACGATATATCAGTCAGGTTAGGCACTACAGGGGATGAGGGAGGGTGCCTGCATTGAACGATATATCAGTCAGTGTAGGCACTACAGGGGATGAGGGAGGGTGCCTGCATTGAACGATATATCAGTCAGTGTAGGCACTACAGGGGATGAGGGAGGGTGCCTGCATTGAACTATATATCAGTCTGGTTAGGCACTACAAGGGATGAGGGAGGGTGTCTGCATTGAATGATATATCAGTCAGTGTAGGCACTACAGGGGATGAGGGACGACTGTATGATCACAATGTTGTACAATGTTGTAATCGTATTGTTGTTACCTCATCGGCAAGTGGATACGCCATGTTCGGCTCACTCAGACGGCCAATGCTGTTGCTGTGTCTTCTGACGTAGCACTTGAAAATGATGTGTTGTCCAATGACTGGGCAGAGACGCTAACAGCGTAGAATCAGGCGCAATGTCCCGTCCTATGTGTATGAGATGAGACTCGGGGTGATGATGGGCTGTGATTATCAGTATTTAAGGGTAAATCACATTTTATTTTGCTCTCTCTAAGAAGCAGATTATTGGTGACAGATTATTGTTGTTCTTGTTACCTCTCTGGGGTCATTTCTGGTCATCGCACAGGAATCGCCTCACTACGGTTTATTATTGTCTGTCGTTTTATGGATGATAACTAGCAATGGTTAAACGCCAGGAGTTGTGTATATTCCTATCGCCATTCATGCTCATTAGCGTTCCTCTCTCATGCTACATGACAATCACTCTGACATGTCCATTTACTAATGGTCTCCTCTGCAGGGACTCAGATAAGAAGCCTAAATATATATCTCCTGCCATCCGTGTGGTAATGATGCTCTGCGTGTTATGTGATGCTCTGCATGTTATGTGATGCTCTGCATGTTATGAGATGCTCTGCGTGTTATCTGCATCTGTTTGAAGCGTCTCTGTACAAAGCACATTACTTTGTTCTTCCAGAAAACACTAAACTGCACAAGTATGGTGACAGCAAATTGCCATCCAGCTCATGTCCAACATGCAGGAATGCGCCTCCTGTGTAGTGTCTGGCTGGGTGTCAGAGGGCTCATGTTACTCAGTGTAACGCTCACATGCAGGAATGCGCCTCCTGTGTAGTGTCTGGCTGGGTGTCAGAGGGCTCATGTTACTCAGTGTAACGCTCACATGCAGGAATGCGCCTCCTGTGTAGTGTCTGGCTGCGTGTCAGAGGGCACATGTTAGTCAGTGTAACGCTCACATGCAGGCATGAGCCTCCTGTGTAGTGTCTGGCTGGGTGTCAGAGGGCACATGTTACTCAGTGTAACGCTCACATGCAGGAATGCGCCTCCTGTGTAGTGTCTGGCTGGGTGTCAGAGGGCGCGTGTTACTCAGTGTAACGCCCACATGCAGGAATGCGCCTCCTGTGTAGTGTCTGGCTGGGAGTCAGAGGGCTCATGTTACTCAGTGTAACGCCCACATGCAGGAATGCGCCTCCTGTGTAGTGTCTGGCTGGGTGTCAGAGGGCTCATGTTACTCAGTGTAACGCCCACATGCAGGAATGCGCCTCCTGTGTAGTGTCTGGCTGGGTGTCAGAGGGCGCATGTTACTCAGTGTAACACCCACATGCAGGAATGCGCCTCCTGTGTAGTGTCTGGCTGGGTGTCAGAGGGCTCGTGTTACTCAGTGTAACGCCCACATACAGGAATGCGCCTCCTGTGTAGTGTCTGGCTGGGTGTCAGAGGGCTCATGTTACTCAGTGTAACGCCCACATGCAGGAATGCGCCTCCTGTGTAGTGTCTGGCTGGGTGTCAGAGGGCGCGTGTTACTCAGTGTAACGCCCACATACAGGAATGCGCCTCCTGTGTAGTGTCTGGCTGGGTGTCAGAGGGCTCATGTTACTCAGTGTGACGCCCACATGCAAGAATGCGCCTCCTGTGTAGTGTCTGGCTGGGTGTCAGAGGGCTCGTGTTAATCAGTGTAACGCCCACATGCAGGAATGCGCCTCCTGTGTAGTGTCTGGCTGGGTGTCAGAGGGCTCATGTTACTCAGTGTAACGCTCACATGCAGGAATGCGCCTCCTGTGTAGTGTCTGGCTGGGTGTCAGAGGGCTCATGTTACTCAGTGTAACGCCCACATACAGGAATGCGCCTCCTGTGTAGTGTCTGGCTGCGGGTCAGAGGGCACATGTTAGTCAGTGTAACGCCCACATGCAGGAATGCGCCTCCTGTGTAGTGTCTGGCTGGGTGTCAGAGGGCTCGTGTTACTCAGTGTAACGCCCACATGCAGGAATGCGCCTCCTGTGTAGTGTCTGGCTGGGTGTCAGAGGGATCATGTTACTCAGTGTAACGCCCACATACAGGAATGCGCCTCCTGTGTAGTGTCTGGCTGGGTGTCAGAGGGCTCATGTTACTCAGTGTAACGCCCACATGCAGGAATGCGCCTCCTGTGTAGTGTCTGGCTGGGTGTCAGAGGGCGCGTGTTACTCAGTGTAACGCCCACATACAGGAATGCGCCTCCTGTGTAGTGTCTGGCTGGGTGTCAGAGGGCTCATGTTACTCAGTGTAACGCACACATGCAGGAATGCGCCTCCTGTGTAGTGTCTGGCTGGGTGTCAGAGAGCGCGTGTTACTCAGTGTAACGCCCACATACAGGAATGCGCCTCCTGTGTAGTGTCTGGCTGGGTGTCAGAGGGCTCATGTTACTCAGTGTGACGCCCACATGCAAGAATGCACCTCCTGTGTAGTGTCTGGCTGGGTGTCAGAGGGCTCGTGTTAATCAGTGTAACGCCCACATGCAGGAATGCGCCTCCTGTGTAGTGTCTGGCTGGGTGTCAGAGGGCTCATGTTACTCAGTGTAACGCTCACATGCAGGAATGCGCCTCCTGTGTAGTGTCTGGCTGGGTGTCAGAGGGCACATGTTACTCAGTGTAACGCTCACATGCAGGAATGCGCCTCCTGTGTAGTGTCTGGCTGGGTGTCAGAGGGCTCATGTTACTCAGTGTAACGCTCACATGCAGGAATGCGCCTCCTGTGTAGTGTCTGGCTGCGGGTCAGAGGGCACATGTTAGTCAGTGTAACGCCCACATGCAGGAATGCGCCTCCTGTGTAGTGTCTGGCTGGGTGTCAGAGGGCTCGTGTTAATCAGTGTAACGCCCACATGCAGGAATGCGCCTCCTGTGTAGTGTCTGGCTGGGTGTCAGAGGGCTCATGTTACTCAGTGTAACGCTCACATGCAGGAATGCGCCTCCTG
Organism: Taudactylus pleione; assembly: GCA_031769625.1. Taxonomy (NCBI): domain Eukaryota; kingdom Metazoa; phylum Chordata; class Amphibia; order Anura; family Myobatrachidae; genus Taudactylus; species Taudactylus pleione. The sequence goes on from JAUIMM010000230.1 coordinate 4,174,225, forward strand.
TGTAGTGTCTGGCTGGGTGTCAGAGGGCTCATGTTACTCAGTGTAACGCCCACATGCAGGAATGCGCCTCCTGTGTAGTGTCTGGCTGGGTGTCAGAGGGCGCATGTTACTCAGTGTAACACCCACATGCAGGAATGCGCCTCCTGTGTAGTGTCTGGCTGCGTGTCAGAGGGCTCGTGTTACTCAGTGTAACGCCCACATGCAGGAATGCGCCTCCTGTGTAGTGTCTGGCTGGGTGTCAGAGGGATCATGTTACTCAGTGTAACGCCCACATACAGGAATGCGCCTCCTGTGTAGTGTCTGGCTGGGTGTCAGAGGGCTCATGTTACTCAGTGTAACGCCCACATGCAGGAATGCACCTCCTGTGTAGTGTCTGACTGGGTGTCAGAGGGCGCGTGTTACTCAGTGTAACGCCCACATACAGGAATGCGCCTCCTGTGTAGTGTCTGGCTGGGTGTCAGAGGGCTCATGTTACTCAGTGTAACGCACACATGCAGGAATGCGCCTCCTGTGTAGTGTCTGGCTGGGTGTCTGAGGGCTCATGTTACTCACTGTAACACCCACATACAGGAATGCACCTCCTGTGTAGTGTCTGACTGGGTGTCAGAGGGCTCGTGTTGCTCAGTGTAACGCCCACATGCAGGAATGCGCCTCCTGTGGAGTGTCTGGCTGCGTGTCAGAGGGCACATGTTAGTCAGTGTAACGCCCACATGCAGAAATGCGCCTCCTGTGTAGTGTCTGGCTGGGTGTCAGAGGGCTCGTGTTACTCAGTGTAACGCCCACATACAGGAATGCACCTCCTGTGTAGTGTCTGGCTGGGTGTCAGAGGGCGCATGTTACTCAGTGTAACGCCCACATGCAGGAATGCGCCCCCTGTGTAGTGTCTGGCTGGGTGTCAGAGGGCTCATGTTACTCAGTGTAACGCCCACATGCAGGAAAGTGCCTCCTGTGTAGTGTCTGGCTGGGTGTCAGAGGGCTCATGTTACTCAGTGTAACGCCCACATGCAGGAATGCGCCTTCTGTGTAGTGTCTGGCTGGGTGTCAGAGGGCACATGTTACTCAGTGTAACGCCCACATGCAGGAATGCGCCTCCTGTGTAGTGTCTGTCTGGGTGTCAGAGGGCTCGTGTTAATCAGTGTAACGCCCACATGCAGGAATGCGCCTCCTGTGTAGTGTCTGGCTGGGTGTCAGAGGGCTCATGTTACTCAGTGTAACGCTCACATGCAGGAATGCGCCTCCTGTGTAGTGTCTGGCTGGGTGTCAGAGGGCACATGTTACTCAGTGTAACGCTCACATGCAGGAATGCGCCTCCTGTGTAGTGTCTGGCTGGGTGTCAGAGGGCTCATGTTACTCAGTGTAACGCTCACATGCAGGAATGCGCCTCCTGTGTAGTGTCTGGCTGGGTGTCAGAGGGCGCGTGTTACTCAGTGTAACACCCACATGCAGGAATGCGCCTCCTGTGTAGTGTCTGGCTGGGTGTCAGAGGGCTCATGTTACTCAGTGTAACGCCCACATGCAGGAATGCGCCTCCTGTGTAGTGTCTGGCTGGGTGTCAGAGGGCTCGTGTTACTCAGTGTAACGCCCACATGCAGGAATGCGCCTCCTGTGTAGTGTCTGGCTGGGTGTCAGAGGGCGCATGTTACTCAGTGTAACACCCACATGCAGGAATGCGCCTCCTGTGTAGTGTCTGGCTGGGTGTCAGAGGGCTCGTGTTACTCAGTGTAACGCCCACATACAGGAATGCGCCTCCTGTGTAGTGTCTGGCTGGGTGTCAGAGGGCTCATGTTACTCAGTGTAACGCTCACATGCAGGAATGCGCCTCCTGTGTAGTGTCTGGCTGGGTGTCAGAGGGCGCGTGTTACTCAGTGTAACGCCCACATACAGGAATGCGCCTCCTGTGTAGTGTCTGGCTGGGTGTCAGAGGGCTCATGTTACTCAGTGTAACGCACACATGCAGGAATGCACCTCCTGTGTAGTGTCTGGCTGGGTGTCTGAGGGCTCATGTTACTCACTGTAACACCCACATACAGGAATGCACCTCCTGTGTAGTGTCTGACTGGGTGTCAGAGGGCTCGTGTTGCTCAGTGTAACGCCCACATGCAGAAATGCGCCTCCTGTGTAGTGTCTGGCTGCGTGTCAGAGGGCACATGTTAGTCAGTGTAACGCCCACATGCAGGAATGCGCCTCCTGTGTAGTGTCTGGCTGGGTGTCAGAGGGCTCGTGTTGCTCAGTGTAACGCCCACATGCAGGAATGCGCCTCCTGTGTAGTGTCTGGTTGGGTGTCAGAGGGCTCGTGTTACTCAGTGTAACGCCCACATACAGGAATGCACCTCCTGTGTAGTGTCTGGCTGGGTGTCAGAGGGCGCATGTTACTCAGTGTAACGCCCACATGCAGGAATGCGCCTCCTGTGTAGTGTCTGGCTGGGTGTCAGAGGGCTCATGTTACTCAGTGTAACGCCCACATGCAGGAATGCGCCTCCTGTGTAGTGTCTGGCTGGGTGTCAGAGGGCGCATGTTACTCAGTGTAACACCCACATGCAGGAATGCGCCTCCTGTGTAGTGTCTGGCTGGGTGTCAGAGGGCTCGTGTTACTCAGTGTAACGCCCACATACAGGAATGCGCCTCCTGTGTAGTGTCTGGCTGGGTGTCAGAGGGCTCATGTTACTCAGTGTAACGCCCACATGCAGGAATGCGCCTCCTGTGTAGTGTCTGGCTGGGTGTCAGAGGGCGCGTGTTACTCAGTGTAACGCCCACATACAGGAATGCGCCTCCTGTGTAGTGTCTGGCTGGGTGTCAGAGGGCTCGTGTTAATCAGTGTAACGCCCACATGCAGGAATGCGCCTCCTGTGTTGTGTCTGGCTGGGTGTCAGAGGGCTCATGTTACTCAGTGTAACGCTCACATGCAGGAATGCGCCTCCTGTGTAGTGTCTGGCTGGGTGTCAGAGGGCACATGTTACTCAGTGTAACGCTCACATGCAGGAATGCGCCTCCTGTGTAGTGTCTGGCTGGGTGTCAGAGGGCTCATGTTACTCAGTGTAACGCTCACATGCAGGAATGCGCCTCCTGTGTAGTGTCTGGCTGCGTGTCAGAGGGCACATGTTAGTCAGTGTAACGCCCACATGCAGGAATGCGCCTCCTGTGTAGTGTCTGGCTGGGTGTCAGAGGGCTCATGTTACTCAGTGTAACGCTCACATGCAGGAATGCGCCTCCTGTGTAGTGTCTGGCTGGGTGTCAGAGGGCACATGTTACTCAGTGTAACGCTCACATGCAGGAATGCGCCTCCTGTGTAGTGTCTGGCTGGGTGTCAGAGGGCTCATGTTACTCAGTGTAACGCTCACATGCAGGAATGCACCTCCTGTGTAGTGTCTGGCTGGGTGTCAGAGGGCGCGTGTTACTCAGTGTAACGCCCACATGCAGGAATGCGCCTCCTGTGTAGTGTCTGGCTGGGTGTCAGAGGGCTCATGTTACTCAGTGTAACGCCAACATGCAGGAATGCGCCTGCTGTGTAGTGTCTGGCTGGGTGTCAGAGGGCTCATGTTACTCAGTGTAACGCCCACATGCAGGAATGCGCCTCCTGTGTAGTGTCTGACTGGGTGTCAGAGGGCGCATGTTACTCAGTGTAACACCCACATGCAGGAATGCGCCTCCTGTGTAGTGTCTGGCTGCGTGTCAGAGGGCTCGTGTTACTCAGTGTAACGCCCACATGCAGGAATGCGCCTCCTGTGTAGTGTCTGGCTGGGTGTCAGAGGGATCATGTTACTCAGTGTAACGCCCACATGCAGGAATGCGCCTCCTGTGTAGTGTCTGGCTGGGTGTCAGAGGGCTCATGTTACTCAGTGTAACGCCCACATGCAGGAATGCGCCTCCTGTGTAGTGTCTGGCTGGGTGTCAGAGGGCTCATGTTACTCAGTGTAACGCCCACATGCAGGAATGCGCCTCCTGTGTAGTGTCTGGCTGGGTGTCAGAGGGCTCATGTTACTCAGTGTAACACTCACATGCAGGAATGCGCCTCCTGTGTAGTGTCTGGCTGGGTGTCAGAGGGCGCGTGTTACTCAGTGTAACGCCCACATACAGGAATGCGCCTCCTGTGTAGTGTCTGGCTGGGTGTCAGAGGGCTCATGTTACTCAGTGTAACGCACACATGCAGGAATGCGCCTCCTGTGTAGTGTCTGGCTGGGTGTCAGAGGGATCATGTTACTCAGTGTAACGCCCACATACAGGAATGCGCCTCCTGTGTAGTGTCTGGCTGGGTGTCAGAGGGCTCATGTTACTCAGTGTAACGCCCACATGCAGGAATGCGCCTCCTGTGTAGTGTCTGGCTGGGTGTCAGAGGGCGCGTGTTACTCAGTGTAACGCCCACATACAGGAATGCGCCTCCTGTGTAGTGTCTGGCTGGGTGTCAGAGGGCTCATGTTACTCAGTGTAATGCACACATGCAGGAATGCGCCTCCTGTGTAGTGTCTGGCTGGGTGTCTGAGGGCTCATGTTACTCACTGTAACACCCACATACAGGAATGCACCTCCTGTGTAGTGTCTGACTGGGTGTCAGAGGGCTCGTGTTGCTCAGTGTAACGCCCACATGCAGGAATGCGCCTCCTGTGTAGTGTCTGGCTGCGTGTCAGAGGGCACATGTTAGTCAGTGTAACGCCCACATGCAGGAATGCGCCTCCTGTGTAGTGTCTGGCTGGGTGTCAGAGGGCTCGTGTTGCTCAGTGTAACGCCCACATGCAGGAATGCGCCTCCTGTGTAGTGTCTGGCTGGGTGTCAGAGGGCTCGTGTTACTCAGTGTAACGCCCACATACAGGAATGCACCTCCTGTGTAGTGTCTGGCTGGGTGTCAGAGGGCGCATGTTACTCAGTGTAACGCCCACATGCAGGAATGCGCCCCCTGTGTAGTGTCTGGCTGGGTGTCAGAGGGCTCATGTTACTCAGTGTAACGCCCACATGCAGGAAAGTGCCTCCTGTGTAGTGTCTGGCTGGGTGTCAGAGGGCTCATGTTACTCAGTGTAACGCCCACATGCAGGAATGCGCCTTCTGTGTAGTGTCTGGCTGGGTGTCAGAGGGCACATGTTACTCAGTGTAACGCTCACATGCAGGAATGCGCCTCCTGTGTAGTGTCTGGCTGGGTGTCAGAGGGCACATGTTACTCAGTGTAACGCTCACATGCAGGAATGCGCCTCCTGTGTAGTGTCTGGCTGGGTGTCAGAGGGCTCATGTTACTCAGTGTAACGCTCACATGCAGGAATGCGCCTCCTGTGTAGTGTCTGGCTGGGTGTCAGAGGGCGCGTGTTACTCAGTGTAACACCCACATGCAGGAATGCGCCTCCTGTGTAGTGTCTGGCTGGGTGTCAGAGGGCTCATGTTACTCAGTGTAACGCCCACATGCAGGAATGCGCCTCCTGTGTAGTGTCTGGCTGGGTGTCAAAGGGCTCGTGTTACTCAGTGTAACGCCCACATGCAGGAATGCGCCTCCTGTGTAGTGTCTGGCTGGGTGTCAGAGGGCGCATGTTACTCAGTGTAACACCCACATGCAGGAATGCGCCTCCTGTGTAGTGTCTGGCTGGGTGTCAGAGGGCTCGTGTTACTCAGTGTAACGCCCACATACAGGAATGCGCCTCCTGTGTAGTGTCTGGCTGGGTGTCAGAGGGCTCATGTTACTCAGTGTAACGCCCACATGCAGGAATGCGCCTCCTGTGTAGTGTCTGGCTGGGTGTCAGAGGGCTCATGTTACTCACTGTAACACCCACATACAGGAATGCACCTCGTGTGTAGTGTCTGACTGGGTGTCAGAGGGCTCATGTTACTCAGTGTAACGCCCACATACAGGAATGCGCCTCCTGTGTAGTGTCTGGCTGGGTGTCAGAGGGCTCATGTTACTCAGTGTAACGCACACATGCAGGAATGCGCCTCCTGTGTAGTGTCTGGCTGGGTGTCTGAGGGCTCATGTTACTCACTGTAACACCCACATACAGGAATGCACCTCCTGTGTAGTGTCTGACTGGGTGTCAGAGGGCTCGTGTTGCTCAGTGTAACGCCCACATGCAGGAATGCGCCTCCTGTGTAGTGTCTGGCTGCGTGTCAGAGGGCACATGTTAGTCAGTGTAACGCCCACATGCAGGAATGCGCCTCCTGTGTAGTGTCTGGCTGGGTGTCAGAGGGCTCGTGTTGCTCAGTGTAACGCCCACATGCAGGAATGCGCCTCCTGTGTAGTGTCTGGCTGGGTGTCAGAGGGCTCGTTTTACTCAGTGTAACGCCCACATACAGGAATGCACCTCCTGTGTAGTGTCTGGCTGGGTGTCAGAGGGCGCATGTTACTCAGTGTAACGCCCACATGCAGGAATGCGCCCCCTGTGTAGTGTCTGGCTGGGTGTCAGAGGGCTCATGTTACTCAGTGTAACGCCCACATGCAGGAAAGTGCCTCCTGTGTAGTGTCTGGCTGGGTGTCAGAGGGCTCATGTTACTCAGTGTAACGCCCACATGCAGGAATGCGCCTCCTGTGTAGTGTCTCGCTGGGTGTCAGAGGGCTCATGTTACTCAGTGTAACGCCCACATGCAGGAATGCGCCTCCTGTGTAGTGTCTGGCTGGGTGTCAGAGGGCTCATGTTACTCAGTGTAACGCCCCATATGCAGGAATGCGCCTCCTGTGTAGTGTCTGGCTGGGTGTCAGAGGGCTCGTGTTACTCATTGTAACACCCACATGCAGGAATGCGCCTCCTGTGTAGTGTCTGGCTGGGTGTCAGAGGGCGCATGTTACTCAGTGTAACGCCCAAATACAGGAATGCTCCTCCTGTGTAGTGTCTGGCTGGGTGTCAGAGTGCTCGTGTTACTCAGTGTAACGCCCACATGCAGGAATGCGCCTCCTGTGTAGTGTCTGGCTGGGTGTCAGAGGGCTCATGTTACTCAGTGTAACGCCCACATGCAGGAATGCGCCTCCTGTGTAGTGTCTGGCTGGGTGTCAGAGGGCGCGTGTTACTCAGTGTAACGCCCACATACAGGAATGCGCCTCCTGTGTAGTGTCTGGCTGGGTGTCAGAGGGCTCGTGTTGCTCAGTGTAACGCCCACATGCAGGAATGCGCCTCCTATGTAGTGTCTGGCTGCGTGTCAGAGGGCACATGTTAGTCAGTGTAACGCCCACATGCAGGAATGCGCCTCCTGTGTAGTGTCTGGCTGGGTGTCAGAGGGCTCGTGTTGCTCAGTGTAACGCCCACATGCAGGAATGCGCCTCCTGTGTAGTGTCTGGCTGGGTGTCAGAGGGCTCGTGTTACTCAGTGTAACGCCCACATGCAGGAATGCGCCTCCTGTGTAGTGTCTGGCTGGGTGTCAGAGGGCGCATGTTACTCAGTGTAACACCCACATGCAGGAATGCGCCTCCTGTGTAGTGTCTGGCTGGGTGTCAGAGGGCTCGTGTTACTCAGTGTAACGCCCACATACAGGAATGCGCCTCCTGTGTAGTGTCTGGCTGGGTGTCAGAGGGCTCATGTTACTCAGTGTAACGCCCACATGCAGGAATGCGCCTCCTGTGTAGTGTCTGGCTGGGTGTCAGAGGGCTCATGTTACTCACTGTAACACCCACATACAGGAATGCACCTCGTGTGTAGTGTCTGACTGGGTGTCAGAGGGCTCATGTTACTCAGTGTAACGCCCACATACAGGAATGCGCCTCCTGTGTAGTGTCTGGCTGGGTGTCAGAGGGCTCATGTTACTCAGTGTAACGCACACATGCAGGAATGCGCCTCCTGTGTAGTGTCTGGCTGGGTGTCTGAGGGCTCATGTTACTCACTGTAACACCCACATACAGGAATGCACCTCCTGTGTAGTGTCTGACTGGGTGTCAGAGGGCTCGTGTTGCTCAGTGTAACGCCCACATGCAGGAATGCGCCTCCTGTGTAGTGTCTGGCTGCGTGTCAGAGGGCACATGTTAGTCAGTGTAACGCCCACATGCAGGAATGCGCCTCCTGTGTAGTGTCTGGCTGGGTGTCAGAGGGCTCGTGTTGCTCAGTGTAACGCCCACATGCAGGAATGCGCCTCCTGTGTAGTGTCTGGCTGGGTGTCAGAGGGCTCGTTTTACTCAGTGTAACGCCCACATACAGGAATGCACCTCCTGTGTAGTGTCTGGCTGGGTGTCAGAGGGCGCATGTTACTCAGTGTAACGCCCACATGCAGGAATGCGCCCCCTGTGTAGTGTCTGGCTGGGTGTCAGAGGGCTCATGTTACTCAGTGTAACGCCCACATGCAGGAAAGTGCCTCCTGTGTAGTGTCTGGCTGGGTGTCAGAGGGCTCATGTTACTCAGTGTAACGCCCACATGCAGGAATGCGCCTCCTGTGTAGTGTCTCGCTGGGTGTCAGAGGGCTCATGTTACTCAGTGTAACGCCCACATGCAGGAATGCGCCTCCTGTGTAGTGTCTGGCTGGGTGTCAGAGGGCTCATGTTACTCAGTGTAACGCCCCATATGCAGGAATGCGCCTCCTGTGTAGTGTCTGGCTGGGTGTCAGAGGGCTCGTGTTACTCATTGTAACACCCACATGCAGGAATGCGCCTCCTGTGTAGTGTCTGGCTGGGTGTCAGAGGGCGCATGTTACTCAGTGTAACGCCCAAATACAGGAATGCTCCTCCTGTGTAGTGTCTGGCTGGGTGTCAGAGTGCTCGTGTTACTCAGTGTAACGCCCACATGCAGGAATGCGCCTCCTGTGTAGTGTCTGGCTGGGTGTCAGAGGGCGCGTGTTACTCAGTGTAACGCCCACATACAGGAATGCGCCTCCTGTGTAGTGTCTGGCTGGGTGTCAGAGGGCTCGTGTTGCTCAGTGTAACGCCCACATGCAGGAATGCGCCTCCTATGTAGTGTCTGGCTGCGTGTCAGAGGGCACATGTTAGTCAGTGTAACGCCCACATGCAGGAATGCGCCTCCTGTGTAGTGTCTGGCTGGGTGTCAGAGGGCTCGTGTTGCTCAGTGTAACGCCCACATGCAGGAATGCGCCTCCTGTGTAGTGTCTGGCTGGGTGTCAGAGGGCTCGTGTTACTCAGTGTAACGCCCACATGCAGGAATGCGCCTCCTGTGTAGTGTCTGGCTGGGTGTCAGAGGGCGCATGTTACTCAGTGTAACGCCCACATGCAGGAATGCGCCTCCTGTGTAGTGTCTGGCTGGGTGTCAGAGGGCGCATGTTACTCAGTGTAACGCCCACATACAGGAATGCGCCTCCTGTGTAGTGTCTGGCTGGGTGTCAGAGGGCGCATGTTACTCAGTGTAACGCCCACATACAGGAATGCGCCTCCTGTTTAGTGTCTGGCTGGGTGTCAGTGGGCTCATGTTACTCACTGTAACGCCGCACATGCAGGAATGCGTCTCCTGTGAAGTGTCTGGCTGGGTGTCAGAGGGCTCATGTTACTCAGTGTAACGCCCACATGCAGGAATGCGCCTCCTGTGTAGTGTCTGGCTGGGTGTCAGAGGGCGCGTGTTACTCAGTGTAACGCCCACATGCAGGAATGCGCCCCCTGTGTAGTGTCTGGCTGGGTGTCAGAGGGCTCATGTTACTCAGTGTAACGCCCACATGCAGGAATGTGCCTCCTCTGTAGTGTCTGGCTGGGTGTCAGAGGGCTCGTGTTACTCAGTGTAACGCCCACATGCAGGAATGCGCCTCCTGTGTAGTGTCTGGCTGGGTGTCAGAGGGCGCATGTTACTCAGTGTAACGCCCACATGCAGGAATGCGCCTCCTGTGTAGTGTCTGGCTGGGTGTCAGAGGGCTCATGTTACTCAGTGTAACGCCAACATGCAGGAATGCTCCTCCTGTGTAGTGTCTGGCTGGGTGTCTGAGGGCTCATGTTACTCAGTGTAAAGCCAACATGCAGGAATGCATCTCTGTGTAGTGTCTGGCTGGGTGTCAGAGGGCTCATGTTACCCAGTGTAACGCCCACATGCAGGAATGCGCCTTCTGTGTAGTGTCTGGCTGGGTGTCAGAGGGCTCATGTTACTCAGTGTAACGCCCACATGCAGGAATGCGTCTCCTGTGTAGTGTCTGGCTTGGTGTCAGAGGGCTCATGTTACTCAGTGTAACACCCACATGCAGGAATGCGCCTCCTGTGTAGTGTCTGGCTTGGTGTCAGAGGGCTCATGTTACTCAGTGTAACGCCCACATGCAGGAATGCGCCTCCTGTGTAGTGTCTGGCTGGGTGTCAGAGGGCTCATGTTACTCAGTGTAACGCACACATGCAGGAATGCGCCTCCTGTGTAGTGTCTGGCTGGGTGTCAGAGGGATCATGTTACTCAGTGTAACGCCCACATACAGGAATGCGCCTCCTGTGTAGTGTCTGGCTGGGTGTCAGAGGGCTCATGTTACTCAGTGTAACGCCCACATGCAGGAATGCGCCTCCTGTGTAGTGTCTGGCTGGGTGTCAGAGGGCGCGTGTTACTCAGTGTAACGCCCACATACAGGAATGCGCCTCCTGTGTAGTGTCTGGCTGGGTGTCAGAGGGCTCATGTTACTCAGTGTAACGCACACATGCAGGAATGTGCCTCCTGTGTAGTGTCTGGCTGGGTGTCTGAGGGCTCATGTTACTCACTGTAACACCCACATACAGGAATGCACCTCCTGTGTAGTGTCTGACTGGGTGTCAGAGGGCTCGTGTTGCTCAGTGTAACGCCCACATGCAGGAATGCGCCTCCTGTGTAGTGTCTGGCTGCGTGTCAGAGGGCACATGTTAGTCAGTGTAACGCCCACATGCAGGAATGCGCCTCCTGTGTAGTGTCTGGCTGGGTGTCAGAGGGCTCGTGTTGCTCAGTGTAACGCCCACATGCAGGAATGCGCCTCCTGTGTAGTGTCTGGCTGGGTGTCAGAGGGCTCGTGTTACTCAGTGTAACGCCCACATACAGGAATGCACCTCCTGTGTAGTGTCTGGCTGGGTGTCAGAGGGCGCATGTTACTCAGTGTAACGCCCACATGCAGGAATGCGCCCCCTGTGTAGTGTCTGGCTGGGTGTCAGAGGGCTCATGTTACTCAGTGTAACGCCCACATGCAGGAAAGTGCCTCCTGTGTAGTGTCTGGCTGGGTGTCAGAGGGCTCATGTTACTCAGTGTAACGCCCACATGCAGGAATGCGCCTTCTGTGTAGTGTCTGGCTGGGTGTCAGAGGGCACATGTTACTCAGTGTAACGCTCACATGCAGGAATGCGCCTCCTGTGTAGTGTCTGGCTGGGTGTCAGAGGGCACATGTTACTCAGTGTAACGCTCACATGCAGGAATGCGCCTCCTGTGTAGTGTCTGGCTGGGTGTCAGAGGGCTCATGTTACTCAGTGTAACGCTCACATGCAGGAATGCGCCTCCTGTGTAGTGTCTGGCTGGGTGTCAGAGGGCGCGTGTTACTCAGTGTAACACCCACATGCAGGAATGCGCCTCCTGTGTAGTGTCTGGCTGGGTGTCAGAGGGCTCATGTTACTCAGTGTAACGCCCACATGCAGGAATGCGCCTCCTGTGTAGTGTCTGGCTGGGTGTCAGAGGGCTCGTGTTACTCAGTGTAACGCCCACATGCAGGAATGCGCCTCCTGTGTAGTGTCTGGCTGGGTGTCAGAGGGCGCATGTTACTCAGTGTAACACCCACATGCAGGAATGCGCCTCCTGTGTAGTGTCTGGCTGGGTGTCAGAGGGCTCGTGTTACTCAGTGTAACGCCCACATACAGGAATGCGCCTCCTGTGTAGTGTCTGGCTGGGTGTCAGAGGGCTCATGTTACTCAGTGTAACGCCCACATGCAGGAATGCGCCTCCTGTGTAGTGTCTGGCTGGGTGTCAGAGGGCTCATGTTACTCACTGTAACACCCACATACAGGAATGCACCTCGTGTGTAGTGTCTGACTGGGTGTCAGAGGGCTCATGTTACTCAGTGTAACGCCCACATACAGGAATGCGCCTCCTGTGTAGTGTCTGGCTGGGTGTCAGAGGGCTCATGTTACTCAGTGTAACGCACACATGCAGGAATGCGCCTCCTGTGTAGTGTCTGGCTGGGTGTCTGAGGGCTCATGTTACTCACTGTAACACCCACATACAGGAATGCACCTCCTGTGTAGTGTCTGACTGGGTGTCAGAGGGCTCGTGTTGCTCAGTGTAACGCCCACATGCAGGAATGCGCCTCCTGTGTAGTGTCTGGCTGCGTGTCAGAGGGCACATGTTAGTCAGTGTAACGCCCACATGCAGGAATGCGCCTCCTGTGTAGTGTCTGGCTGGGTGTCAGAGGGCTCGTGTTGCTCAGTGTAACGCCCACATGCAGGAATGCGCCTCCTGTGTAGTGTCTGGCTGGGTGTCAGAGGGCTCGTTTTACTCAGTGTAACGCCCACATACAGGAATGCACCTCCTGTGTAGTGTCTGGCTGGGTGTCAGAGGGCGCATGTTACTCAGTGTAACGCCCACATGCAGGAATGCGCCCCCTGTGTAGTGTCTGGCTGGGTGTCAGAGGGCTCATGTTACTCAGTGTAACGCCCACATGCAGGAAAGTGCCTCCTGTGTAGTGTCTGGCTGGGTGTCAGAGGGCTCATGTTACTCAGTGTAACGCCCACATGCAGGAATGCGCCTCCTGTGTAGTGTCTCGCTGGGTGTCAGAGGGCTCATGTTACTCAGTGTAACGCCCACATGCAGGAATGCGCCTCCTGTGTAGTGTCTGGCTGGGTGTCAGAGGGCTCATGTTACTCAGTGTAACGCCCCATATGCAGGAATGCGCCTCCTGTGTAGTGTCTGGCTGGGTGTCAGAGGGCTCGTGTTACTCATTGTAACACCCACATGCAGGAATGCGCCTCCTGTGTAGTGTCTGGCTGGGTGTCAGAGGGCGCATGTTACTCAGTGTAACGCCCAAATACAGGAATGCTCCTCCTGTGTAGTGTCTGGCTGGGTGTCAGAGTGCTCGTGTTACTCAGTGTAACGCCCACATGCAGGAATGCGCCTCCTGTGTAGTGTCTGGCTGGGTGTCAGAGGGCTCATGTTACTCAGTGTAACGCCCACATGCAGGAATGCGCCTCCTGTGTAGTGTCTGGCTGGGTGTCAGAGGGCGCGTGTTACTCAGTGTAACGCCCACATACAGGAATGCGCCTCCTGTGTAGTGTCTGGCTGGGTGTCAGAGGGCTCGTGTTGCTCAGTGTAACGCCCACATGCAGGAATGCGCCTCCTATGTAGTGTCTGGCTGCGTGTCAGAGGGCACATGTTAGTCAGTGTAACGCCCACATGCAGGAATGCGCCTCCTGTGTAGTGTCTGGCTGGGTGTCAGAGGGCTCGTGTTGCTCAGTGTAACGCCCACATGCAGGAATGCGCCTCCTGTGTAGTGTCTGGCTGGGTGTCAGAGGGCTCGTGTTACTCAGTGTAACGCCCACATGCAGGAATGCGCCTCCTGTGTAGTGTCTGGCTGGGTGTCAGAGGGCGCATGTTACTCAGTGTAACACCCACATGCAGGAATGCGCCTCCTGTGTAGTGTCTGGCTGGGTGTCAGAGGGCTCGTGTTACTCAGTGTAACGCCCACATACAGGAATGCGCCTCCTGTGTAGTGTCTGGCTGGGTGTCAGAGGGCTCATGTTACTCAGTGTAACGCCCACATGCAGGAATGCGCCTCCTGTGTAGTGTCTGGCTGGGTGTCAGAGGGCTCATGTTACTCACTGTAACACCCACATACAGGAATGCACCTCGTGTGTAGTGTCTGACTGGGTGTCAGAGGGCTCATGTTACTCAGTGTAACGCCCACATACAGGAATGCGCCTCCTGTGTAGTGTCTGGCTGGGTGTCAGAGGGCTCATGTTACTCAGTGTAACGCACACATGCAGGAATGCGCCTCCTGTGTAGTGTCTGGCTGGGTGTCTGAGGGCTCATGTTACTCACTGTAACACCCACATACAGGAATGCACCTCCTGTGTAGTGTCTGACTGGGTGTCAGAGGGCTCGTGTTGCTCAGTGTAACGCCCACATGCAGGAATGCGCCTCCTGTGTAGTGTCTGGCTGCGTGTCAGAGGGCACATGTTAGTCAGTGTAACGTCCACATGCAGGAATGCGCCTCCTGTGTAGTGTCTGGCTGGGTGTCAGAGGGCTCGTGTTGCTCAGTGTAACGCCCACATGCAGGAATGCGCCTCCTGTGTAGTGTCTGGCTGGGTGTCAGAGGGCTCGTTTTACTCAGTGTAACGCCCACATACAGGAATGCACCTCCTGTGTAGTGTCTGGCTGGGTGTCAGAGGGCGCATGTTACTCAGTGTAACGCCCACATGCAGGAATGCGCCCCCTGTGTAGTGTCTGGCTGGGTGTCAGAGGGCTCATGTTACTCAGTGTAACGCCCACATGCAGGAAAGTGCCTCCTGTGTAGTGTCTGGCTGGGTGTCAGAGGGCTCATGTTACTCAGTGTAACGCCCACATGCAGGAATGCGCCTCCTGTGTAGTGTCTCGCTGGGTGTCAGAGGGCTCATGTTACTCAGTGTAACGCCCACATGCAGGAATGCGCCTCCTGTGTAGTGTCTGGCTGGGTGTCAGAGGGCTCATGTTACTCAGTGTAACGCCCCATATGCAGGAATGCGCCTCCTGTGTAGTGTCTGGCTGGGTGTCAGAGGGCTCGTGTTACTCATTGTAACACCCACATGCAGGAATGCGCCTCCTGTGTAGTGTCTGGCTGGGTGTCAGAGGGCGCATGTTACTCAGTGTAACGCCCAAATACAGGAATGCTCCTCCTGTGTAGTGTCTGGCTGGGTGTCAGAGTGCTCGTGTTACTCAGTGTAACGCCCACATGCAGGAATGCGCCTCCTGTGTAGTGTCTGGCTGGGTGTCAGAGGGCTCATGTTACTCAGTGTAACGCCCACATGCAGGAATGCGCCTCCTGTGTAGTGTCTGGCTGGGTGTCAGAGGGCGCGTGTTACTCAGTGTAACGCCCACATACAGGAATGCGCCTCCTGTGTAGTGTCTGGCTGGGTGTCAGAGGGCTCGTGTTGCTCAGTGTAACGCCCACATGCAGGAATGCGCCTCCTATGTAGTGTCTGGCTGCGTGTCAGAGGGCACATGTTAGTCAGTGTAACGCCCACATGCAGGAATGCGCCTCCTGTGTAGTGTCTGGCTGGGTGTCAGAGGGCTCGTGTTGCTCAGTGTAACGCCCACATGCAGGAATGCGCCTCCTGTGTAGTGTCTGGCTGGGTGTCAGAGGGCTCGTGTTACTCAGTGTAACGCCCACATGCAGGAATGCGCCTCCTGTGTAGTGTCTGGCTGGGTGTCAGAGGGCGCATGTTACTCAGTGTAACGCCCACATGCAGGAATGCGCCTCCTGTGTAGTGTCTGGCTGGGTGTCAGAGGGCGCATGTTACTCAGTGTAACGCCCACATACAGGAATGCGCCTCCTGTGTAGTGTCTGGCTGGGTGTCAGAGGGCGCATGTTACTCAGTGTAACGCCCACATACAGGAATGCGCCTCCTGTGTAGTGTCTGGCTGGGTGTCAGTGGGCTCATGTTACTCACTGTAACGCCGCACATGCAGGAATGCGTCTCCTGTGAAGTGTCTGGCTGGGTGTCAGAGGGCTCATGTTACTCAGTGTAACGCCCACATGCAGGAATGCGCCTCCTGTGTAGTGTCTGGCTGGGTGTCAGAGGGCGCGTGTTACTCAGTGTAACGCCCACATGCAGGAATGCGCCCCCTGTGTAGTGTCTGGCTGGGTGTCAGAGGGCTCATGTTACTCAGTGTAACGCCCACATGCAGGAATGTGCCTCCTCTGTAGTGTCTGGCTGGGTGTCAGAGGGCTCGTGTTACTCAGTGTAACGCCCACATGCAGGAATGCGCCTCCTGTGTAGTGTCTGGTTGGGTGTCAGAGGGCTTGTGTTACTCAGTGTAACGCCCACATGCAGGAATGCGCCTCCTGTGTAGTGTCTGGCTGGGTGTCAGAGGGCTCATGTTACTCAGTGTAACGCCAACATGCAGGAATGCTCCTCCTGTGTAGTGTCTGGCTGGGTGTCTGAGGGCTCATGTTACTCAGTGTAAAGCCAACATGCAGGAATGCATCTCTGTGTAGTGTCTGGCTGGGTGTCAGAGGGCTCATGTTACCCAGTGTAACGCCCACATGCAGGAATGCGCCTTCTGTGTAGTGTCTGGCTGGGTGTCAGAGGGCTCATGTTACTCAGTGTAACGCCCACATGCAGGAATGCGTCTCCTGTGTAGTGTCTGGCTTGGTGTCAGAGGGCTCATGTTACTCAGTGTAACACCCACATGCAGGAATGCGCCTCCTGTGTAGTGTCTGGCTTGGTGTCAGAGGGCTCATGTTACTCAGTGTAACGCCCACATGCAGGAATGCGCCTCCTGTGTAGTGTCTGGCTGGGTGTCAGAGGGCTCATGTTACTCAGTGTAACGCACACATGCAGGAATGCGCCTCCTGTGTAGTGTCTGGCTGGGTGTCAGAGGGATCATGTTACTCAGTGTAACGCCCACATACAGGAATGCGCCTCCTGTGTAGTGTCTGGCTGGGTGTCAGAGGGCTCATGTTACTCAGTGTAACGCCCACATGCAGGAATGCGCCTCCTGTGTAGTGTCTGGCTGGGTGTCAGAGGGCGCGTGTTACTCAGTGTAACGCCCACATACAGGAATGCGCCTCCTGTGTAGTGTCTGGCTGGGTGTCAGAGGGCTCATGTTACTCAGTGTAACGCACACATGCAGGAATGTGCCTCCTGTGTAGTGTCTGGCTGGGTGTCTGAGGGCTCATGTTACTCACTGTAACACCCACATACAGGAATGCACCTCCTGTGTAGTGTCTGACTGGGTGTCAGAGGGCTCGTGTTGCTCAGTGTAACGCCCACATGCAGGAATGCGCCTCCTGTGTAGTGTCTGGCTGCGTGTCAGAGGGCACATGTTAGTCAGTGTAACGCCCACATGCAGGAATGCGCCTCCTGTCTATTGTCTGGCTGGGTGTCAGAGGGCTCGTGTTGCTCAGTGTAACGCCCACATGCAGGAATGCGCCTCCTGTGTAGTGTCTGGCTGGGTGTCAGAGGGCGCATGTTACTCAGTGTAACGCCCACATGCAGGAATGCGCCCCCTGTGTAGTGTCTGGCTGGGTGTCAGAGGGCTCATGTTACTCAGTGTAACGCCCACATGCAGGAAAGTGCCTCCTGTGTAGTGTCTGGCTGGGTGTCAGAGGGCTCATGTTACTCAGTGTAACGTCCACATGCAGGAATGCGCCTTCTGTGTAGTGTCTGGCTGGGTGTCAGAGGGCACATGTTAGTCAGTGTAACGCCCACATGAAGGAATGCGCCTCCTGTGTAGTGTCTGGCTGGGTGTCAGAGGGCTCGTGTTAATCAGTGTAACGCCCACATGCAGGAATGCGCCTCCTGTGTAGTGTCTGGCTGGGTGTCAGAGGGCTCATGTTACTCAGTGTAACGCTCACATGCAGGAATGCGCCTCCTGTGTAGTGTCTGGCTGGGTGTCAGAGGGCACATGTTACTCAGTGTAACGCTCACATGCAGGAATGCGCCTCCTGTGTAGTGTCTGGCTGGGTGTCAGAGGGCTCATGTTACTCAGTGTAACGCACACATGCAGGAATGCGCCTCCTGTGTAGTGTCTGGCTGGGTGTCTGAGGGCTCATGTTACTCACTGTAACACCCACATACAGGAATGCACCTCCTGTGTAGTGTCTGACTGGGTGTCAGAGGGCTCGTGTTGCTCAGTGTAACGCCCACATGCAGGAATGCGCCTCCTGTGTAGTGTCTGGCTGCGTGTCAGAGGGCACATGTTAGTCAGTGTAACGCCCACATGCAGGAATGCGCCTCCTGTGTAGTGTCTGGCTGGGTGTCAGAGGGCTCGTGTTGCTCAGTGTAACGCCCACATGCAGGAATGCGCCTCCTGTGTAGTGTCTGGCTGGGTGTCAGAGGGCTCGTTTTACTCAGTGTAACGCCCACATACAGGAATGCACCTCCTGTGTAGTGTCTGGCTGGGTGTCAGAGGGCGCATGTTACTCAGTGTAACGCCCACATGCAGGAATGCGCCCCCTGTGTAGTGTCTGGCTGGGTGTCAGAGGGCTCATGTTACTCAGTGTAACGCCCACATGCAGGAAAGTGCCTCCTGTGTAGTGTCTGGCTGGGTGTCAGAGGGCTCATGTTACTCAGTGTAACGCCCACATGCAGGAATGCGCCTCCTGTGTAGTGTCTCGCTGGGTGTCAGAGGGCTCATGTTACTCAGTGTAACGCCCACATGCAGGAATGCGCCTCCTGTGTAGTGTCTGGCTGGGTGTCAGAGGGCTCATGTTACTCAGTGTAACGCCCCATATGCAGGAATGCGCCTCCTGTGTAGTGTCTGGCTGGGTGTCAGAGGGCTCGTGTTACTCATTGTAACACCCACATGCAGGAATGCGCCTCCTGTGTAGTGTCTGGCTGGGTGTCAGAGGGCGCATGTTACTCAGTGTAACGCCCAAATACAGGAATGCTCCTCCTGTGTAGTGTCTGGCTGGGTGTCAGAGTGCTCGTGTTACTCAGTGTAACGCCCACATGCAGGAATGCGCCTCCTGTGTAGTGTCTGGCTGGGTGTCAGAGGGCTCATGTTACTCAGTGTAACGCCCACATGCAGGAATGCGCCTCCTGTGTAGTGTCTGGCTGGGTGTCAGAGGGCGCGTGTTACTCAGTGTAACGCCCACATACAGGAATGCGCCTCCTGTGTAGTGTCTGGCTGGGTGTCAGAGGGCTCGTGTTGCTCAGTGTAACGCCCACATGCAGGAATGCGCCTCCTATGTAGTGTCTGGCTGCGTGTCAGAGGGCACATGTTAGTCAGTGTAACGCCCACATGCAGGAATGCGCCTCCTGTGTAGTGTCTGGCTGGGTGTCAGAGGGCTCGTGTTGCTCAGTGTAACGCCCACATGCAGGAATGCGCCTCCTGTGTAGTGTCTGGCTGGGTGTCAGAGGGCTCGTGTTACTCAGTGTAACGCCCACATGCAGGAATGCGCCTCCTGTGTAGTGTCTGGCTGGGTGTCAGAGGGCGCATGTTACTCAGTGTAACGCCCACATGCAGGAATGCGCCTCCTGTGTAGTGTCTGGCTGGGTGTCAGAGGGCGCATGTTACTCAGTGTAACGCCCACATACAGGAATGCGCCTCCTGTGTAGTGTCTGGCTGGGTGTCAGAGGGCGCATGTTACTCAGTGTAACGCCCACATACAGGAATGCGCCTCCTGTGTAGTGTCTGGCTGGGTGTCAGTGGGCTCATGTTACTCACTGTAACGCCGCACATGCAGGAATGCGTCTCCTGTGAAGTGTCTGGCTGGGTGTCAGAGGGCTCATGTTACTCAGTGTAACGCCCACATGCAGGAATGCGCCTCCTGTGTAGTGTCTGGCTGGGTGTCAGAGGGCGCGTGTTACTCAGTGTAACGCCCACATGCAGGAATGCGCCCCCTGTGTAGTGTCTGGCTGGGTGTCAGAGGGCTCATGTTACTCAGTGTAACGCCCACATGCAGGAATGTGCCTCCTCTGTAGTGTCTGGCTGGGTGTCAGAGGGCTCGTGTTACTCAGTGTAACGCCCACATGCAGGAATGCGCCTCCTGTGTAGTGTCTGGTTGGGTGTCAGAGGGCTTGTGTTACTCAGTGTAACGCCCACATGCAGGAATGCGCCTCCTGTGTAGTGTCTGGCTGGGTGTCAGAGGGCTCATGTTACTCAGTGTAACGCCAACATGCAGGAATGCTCCTCCTGTGTAGTGTCTGGCTGGGTGTCTGAGGGCTCATGTTACTCAGTGTAAAGCCAACATGCAGGAATGCATCTCTGTGTAGTGTCTGGCTGGGTGTCAGAGGGCTCATGTTACCCAGTGTAACGCCCACATGCAGGAATGCGCCTTCTGTGTAGTGTCTGGCTGGGTGTCAGAGGGCTCATGTTACTCAGTGTAACGCCCACATGCAGGAATGCGTCTCCTGTGTAGTGTCTGGCTTGGTGTCAGAGGGCTCATGTTACTCAGTGTAACACCCACATGCAGGAATGCGCCTCCTGTGTAGTGTCTGGCTTGGTGTCAGAGGGCTCATGTTACTCAGTGTAACGCCCACATGCAGGAATGCGCCTCCTGTGTAGTGTCTGGCTGGGTGTCAGAGGGCTCATGTTACTCAGTGTAACGCACACATGCAGGAATGCGCCTCCTGTGTAGTGTCTGGCTGGGTGTCAGAGGGATCATGTTACTCAGTGTAACGCCCACATACAGGAATGCGCCTCCTGTGTAGTGTCTGGCTGGGTGTCAGAGGGCTCATGTTACTCAGTGTAACGCCCACATGCAGGAATGCGCCTCCTGTGTAGTGTCTGGCTGGGTGTCAGAGGGCGCGTGTTACTCAGTGTAACGCCCACATACAGGAATGCGCCTCCTGTGTAGTGTCTGGCTGGGTGTCAGAGGGCTCATGTTACTCAGTGTAACGCACACATGCAGGAATGTGCCTCCTGTGTAGTGTCTGGCTGGGTGTCTGAGGGCTCATGTTACTCACTGTAACACCCACATACAGGAATGCACCTCCTGTGTAGTGTCTGACTGGGTGTCAGAGGGCTCGTGTTGCTCAGTGTAACGCCCACATGCAGGAATGCGCCTCCTGTGTAGTGTCTGGCTGCGTGTCAGAGGGCACATGTTAGTCAGTGTAACGCCCACATGCAGGAATGCGCCTCCTGTCTATTGTCTGGCTGGGTGTCAGAGGGCTCGTGTTGCTCAGTGTAACGCCCACATGCAGGAATGCGCCTCCTGTGTAGTGTCTGGCTGGGTGTCAGAGGGCGCATGTTACTCAGTGTAACGCCCACATGCAGGAATGCGCCCCCTGTGTAGTGTCTGGCTGGGTGTCAGAGGGCTCATGTTACTCAGTGTAACGCCCACATGCAGGAAAGTGCCTCCTGTGTAGTGTCTGGCTGGGTGTCAGAGGGCACATGTTAGTCAGTGTAACGCCCACATGAAGGAATGCGCCTCCTGTGTAGTGTCTGGCTGGGTGTCAGAGGGCTCGTGTTAATCAGTGTAACGCCCACATGCAGGAATGCGCCTCCTGTGTAGTGTCTGGCTGGGTGTCAGAGGGCTCATGTTACTCAGTGTAACGCTCACATGCAGGAATGCGCCTCCTGTGTAGTGTCTGGCTGGGTGTCAGAGGGCACATGTTACTCAGTGTAACGCTCACATGCAGGAATGCACCTCCTGTGTAGTGTCTGGCTGGGTGTCAGAGGGCTCATGTTACTCAGTGTAACGCTCACATGCAGGAATGCGCCTCCTGTGTAGTGTCTGGCTGGGTGTCAGAGGGCGCGTGTTACTCAGTGTAACACCCACATGCAGGAATGCGCCTCCTGTGTAGTGTCTGGCTGGGTGTCAGAGGGCTCATGTTACTCAGTGTAACGCCCACATGCAGGAATGCGCCTCCTGTGTAGTGTCTGGCTGGGTGTCAGAGGGCTCGTGTTACTCAGTGTAACGCCCACATGCAGGAATGCGCCTCCTGTGTAGTGTCTGGCTGGGTGTCAGAGGGCGCATGTTACTCAGTGTAACACCCACATGCAGGAATGCGCCTCCTGTGTAGTGTCTGGCTGGGTGTCAGAGGGCTCGTGTTACTCAGTGTAACGCCCACATACAGGAATGCGCCTCCTGTGTAGTGTCTGGCTGGGTGTCAGAGGGCTCATGTTACTCACTGTAACACCCACATACAGGAATGCACCTCCTGTGTAGTGTCTGACTGGGTGTCAGAGGGCTCGTGTTGCTCAGTGTAACGCCCACATGCAGGAATGCGCCTCCTGTGTAGTGTCTGGCTGCGTGTCAGAGGGCACATGTTAGTCAGTGTAACGCTCACATGCAGGAATGCGCCTCCTGTGTAGTGTCTGGCTGGGTGTCAGAGGGCTCGTGTTGCTCAGTGTAACGCCCACATGCAGGAATGCGCCTCCTGTGTAGTGTCTGGCTGGGTGTCAGAGGGCTCGTGTTACTCAGTGTAACGCCCACATACAGGAATGCACCTCCTGTGTAGTGTCTGGCTGGGTGTCAGAGGGCGCATGTTACTCAGTGTAACGCCCACATGCAGGAATGCGCCCCCTGTGTAGTGTCTGGCTGGGTGTCAGAGGGCTCATGTTACTCAGTGTAACGCCCACATGCAGGAAAGTGCCTCCTGTGTAGTGTCTGGCTGGGTGTCAGAGGGCTCATGTTACTCAGTGTAACGCCCACATGCAGGAATGCGCCTCCTGTGTAGTGTCTCGCTGGGTGTCAGAGGGCTCATGTTACTCAGTGTAACGCCCACATGCAGGAATGCGCCTCCTGTGTAGTGTCTGGCTGGGTGTCAGAGGGCTCATGTTACTCAGTGTAACGCCCCACATGCAGGAATGCGCCTCCTGTGTAGTGTCTGGCTGGGTGTCAGAGGGCTCGTGTTACTCATTGTAACACCCACATGCAGGAATGCGCCTCCTGTGTAGTGTCTGGCTGGGTGTCAGAGGGCGCATGTTACTCAGTGTAACGCCCAAATACAGGAATGCTCCTCCTGTGTAGTGTCTGGCTGGGTGTCAGAGGGCTCGTGTTACTCAGTGTAACGCCCACATGCAGGAATGCGCCTCCTGTATAGTGTCTGGCTGGGTGTCAGAGGGCTCATGTTACTCAGTGTAACGCCCACATGCAGGAATGCGCCTCCTGTGTAGTGTCTGGCTGGGTGTCAGAGGGCGCATGTTACTCAGTGTAACGCCCACATACAGGAATGCGCCTCCTGTGTAGTGTCTGGCTGGGTGTCAGAGGGCTCGTGTTGCTCAGTGTAACGCCCACATGCAGGAATGCGCCTCCTATGTAGTGTCTGGCTGCGTGTCAGAGGGCACATGTTAGTCAGTGCAACGCCCACATGCAGGAATGCGCCTCCTGTGTAGTGTCTGGCTGGGTGTCAGAGGGCTCGTGTTGCTCAGTGTAACGCCCACATGCAGGAATGCGCCTCCTGTGTAGTGTCTGGCTGGGTGTCAGAGGGCTCGTGTTACTCAGTGTAACGCCCACATGCAGGAATGCGCCTCCTGTGTAGTGTCTGGCTGGGTGTCAGAGGGCGCATGTTACTCAGTGTAACGCCCACATGCAGGAATGCGCCTCCTGTGTAGTGTCTGGCTGGGTGTCAGAGGGTGCATGTTACTCAGTGTAACGCCCACATACAGGAATGCGCCTCCTGTGTAGTGTCTGGCTGGGTGTCAGAGGGCGCATGTTACTCAGTGTAACGCCCACATACAGGAATGCGCCTCCTGTGTAGTGTCTGGCTGGGTGTCAGAGGGCTCATGTTACTCAGTGTAACGCCGCACATGCAGGAATGCGTCTCCTGTGTAGTGTCTGGCTGGGTGTCAGAGGGCTCATGTTACTCAGTGTAACGCCAACATGCAGGAATGCGCCTCCTGTGTAGTGTCTGGCTGGGTGTCAGAGGGCTCGTGTTACTCAGTGTTACGCCGCACAAGCAGGAATGCGCCTCCTGTGTAGTGTCTGGCTGGGTGTCAGAGGGCGCGTGTTACTCAGTGTAGCGCCCACATGCAGGAATGCGCCAGCTGTATAGTGTCTGGCTGGGTGTCAGAGGGCGCATGTTACTCACTGTAACGCCCACATGCAGGAATGCGCCTCCTGTGTAGTGTCTGGCTGGGAATCAGAGGGCTCATGTTACTCAGTGTAACGCCCACATGCAGGAATGCGCCCCCTGTGTAGTGTCTGGCTGGGTGTCAGAGGGCTCATGTTACTCAGTGTAACGCCCACATGCAGGAATGTGCCTCCTCTGTAGTGTCTGGCTGGGTGTCAGAGGGCTCGTGTTACTCAGTGTAACGCCCACATGCAGGAATGCGCCTCCTGTGTAGTGTCTGGTTGGGTGTCAGAGGGCTTGTGTTACTCAGTGTAACGCCCACATGCAGGAATGCGCCTCCTGTGTAGTGTCTGGCTGGGTGTCAGAGGGCTCATGTTACTCAGTGTAACGCCAACATGCAGGAATGCTCCTCCTGTGTAGTGTCTGGCTGGGTGTCTGAGGGCTCATGTTACTCAGTGTAACGCCAACATGCAGGAATGCTCCTCCTGTGTAGTGTCTGGCTGGGTGTCTGAGGGCTCATGTTACTCAGTGTAAAGCCAACATACAGGAATGCGCCTCCTGTGTAGTGTCTGGCTGGGTGTCAGAGGGCTCATGTTACCCAGTGTAACGCCCACATGCAGGAATGCGCCTTCTGTGTAGTGTCTGGCTGGGTGTCAGAGGGCTCATGTTACTCAGTGTAACGCCCACATGCAGGAATGCGTCTCCTGTGTAGTGTCTGGCTGGGTGTCAGAGGGCTCATGTTACTCAGTGTAACGCCAACATGCAGGAATGCGCCTCCTGTGTAGTGTCTGGCTGGGTGTCAGAGGGCTCGTGTTACTCAGTGTTACGCCGCACAAGCAGGAATGCGCCTCCTGTGTAGTGTCTGGCTGGGTGTCAGAGGGCGCGTGTTACTCAGTGTAGCGCCCACATGCAGGAATGCGCCAGCTGTATAGTGTCTGGCTGGGTGTCAGAGGGCGCATGTTACTCAGTGTAACGCACACATGCAGGAATGCGCCTCCTGTGTAGTGTCTGGCTGGGAATCAGAGGGCTCATGTTACTCAGTGTAACGCCCACATGCAGGAATGCGCCCCCTGTGTAGTGTCTGGCTGGGTGTCAGAGGGCTCATGTTACTCAGTGTAACGCCCACATGCAGGAATGTGCCTCCTCTGTAGTGTCTGGCTGGGTGTCAGAGGGCTCGTGTTACTCAGTGTAACGCCCACATGCAGGAATGCGCCTCCTGTGTAGTGTCTGGTTGGGTGTCAGAGGGCTTGTGTTACTCAGTGTAACGCCCACATGCAGGAATGCGCCTCCTGTGTAGTGTCTGGCTGGGTGTCAGAGGGCTCATGTTACTCAGTGTAACGCCAACATGCAGGAATGCTCCTCCTGTGTAGTGTCTGGCTGGGTGTCTGAGGGCTCATGTTACTCAGTGTAAAGCCAACATGCAGGAATGCATCTCTGTGTAGTGTCTGGCTGGGTGTCAGAGGGCTCATGTTACCCAGTGTAACGCCCACATGCAGGAATGCGCCTTCTGTGTAGTGTCTGGCTGGGTGTCAGAGGGCTCATGTTACTCAGTGTAACGCCCACATGCAGGAATGCGTCTCCTGTGTAGTGTCTGGCTTGGTGTCAGAGGGCTCATGTTACTCAGTGTAACACCCACATGCAGGAATGCGCCTCCTGTGTAGTGTCTGGCTTGGTGTCAGAGGGCTCATGTTACTCAGTGTAACGCCCACATGCAGGAATGCGCCTCCTGTGTAGTGTCTGGCTGGGTGTCAGAGGGCTCATGTTACCCAGTGTAACGCCCACATGCAGGAATGCGCCTTCTGTGTAGTGTATGGCTGGGTGTCAGAGGGCTCATGTTACTCAGTGTAACGCCCACATGCAGGAATGCGTCTCCTGTGTAGTGTCTGGCTTGGTGTCAGAGGGCTCATGTTACTCAGTGTAACGTCCAAATGCAGGAATGCGCCTCCCGTGTAGTGTCTGGCTGGGTGTCAGAGGGCTCATGTTACTCAGTGTAACGCCCACATGCAGGAATGCGCCTCCTGTGTAGTGTCTGGCTGGGTGTCAGAGGGCTCATGTTACTCAGTGTAACGCCCACATGCAGGAATGCGCCTCCTGTGTAGTGTCTGGCTGGGTGTCAGAGGGCTCATGTTACTCAGTGTAAAGCCCACATGCAGGGATTCGCCTCCTGTGTAGTGTCTGGCTGGGTGTCAGAGGGCTCATGTTACTCAGTGTAACGCCCACATGCAGGAATGCGCCTCCTGTGTAGTGTCTGGCTGGGTGTCAGAGGGCTCATGTTACTCAGTGTAACGGCCCACATGCAGGAATGCGCCTCCTGTGTAGTGTCTGGCTGGGTGTCAGAGGGCTCATGTTACTCGGTGTAACGCACACATGCAGGAATGCGCCCCCTGTGTAGTGTCTGGCTGGGTGTCAGAGTGCTCATGTTACTCAGTGTAACGCTCACATGCAGGAATGCGCCTCCTGTGTAGTGTCTGGCTGGGTGTCAGAGGGCGCATGTTACTCAGTGTAACGCCCACATGCAGGAATGCGCCTCCTGTGTAGTGTCTGGCTGGGTGTCAGAGGGCTCATGTTACTCAGTGTAACGCCCACATGCAGGAATGCGCCTCCTGTGTAGTGTCTGGCTGGGTGTCAGAGGGCTCATGTTACTCAGTGTAAAGCCCACATGCAGGGATTCGCCTCCTGTGTAGTGTCTGGCTGGGTGTCAGAGGGCTCATGTTACTCAGTGTAACGCCCACATGCAGGAATGCGCCTCCTGTGTAGTGTCTGGCTGGGTGTCAGAGGGCTCATGTTACTCAGTGTAACGGCCCACATGAAGGAATGCGCCTCCTGTGTAGTGTCTGGCTGGGTGTCAGAGGGCTCATGTTACTCGGTGTAACGCACACATGCAGGAATGCGCCCCCTGTGTAGTGTCTGGCTGGGTGTCAGAGTGCTCATGTTACTCAGTGTAACGCTCACATGCAGGAATGCGCCTCCTGTGTAGTGTCTGTCTGGGTGTCAGAGGGCGCATGTTACTCAGTGTAACGCCCACATGCAGGAATGCGCCTCCTGTGTAGTGTCTGGCTGGGTGTCAGAGGGATCGTGTTACTCAGTGTAACGCCCACATGCAGGCTGCCGCCCTCCCAGCTCTATGAGTCAGAGATGGACGCTAATGCCGCCATAGCTGGGAATGTGCCGCCATAGCTGGGACGCTAATGCCGCCATAGCTGTGTAAAAATGTGCAAATGCCGTAGTCGCTGGGATTTGTATCCATCCACCGGCGACTTTGGAAATCTACAATTGACTGTGTACAAAGACGCAGCTCAGTCACAGATCAGTCAAATATGGAATTTTTTACTACCCTTATGGTCACTGTGGCCATTTTGACTGCGTACGGGATCGCATTCACAGGCAGAGACATTATCCAATAAAAGTCGTGACACACCTGCGTTTGAGTCAACATCTCCCTGTTGCCATCCGCAAACGTTCTCTGCCTGTCAGTCACTTTGCGCATAACTCCTCACTGCAGTCAACATAGGTAATGGCCAGGGCTTCTATCAGAAATTGTGGGGCCCGGGACTGACAAAAAAGGAAGGCCCCCCCTTCCCATGTTTCTGCAACTCAAACCCCACAGTGTCTCCCCAGCCAGCACCCCTTCTGTCTCCCCAGCCAGCACCCCTTCTGTCTCCCCAGCCATCACCCCTTCTGTCTATCCAGCCAGCACCCCTTCTGTCTCCCCAGCCAGCACCCCTTCTGTCTCCCCAGCCAGCACCCCTTCTGTCTCCCCAGCCAGCACCCCTTCTGTCTCCCCAGCCAGCACCCCTTCTGTCTATCCAGCCAGCACCCCTTCTGTCTATCCAGCCAGCACCCCTTCTGTCTATCCAGCCAGCACCCCTTCTGTCTCCCCAGGCAGCACCCCTTCTGTCTCCCCAGCCAGCACCCCTTCTGTCTCCCCAGCTAGCACCCCTTCTGTCTATCCAGCCAGCTCCCCTTCTGTCTCCCCAGCCAGCACCCCTTCTGTCTCCCGAGCCAGCACCCCTTCTGTCTATCCAGCAAGCACCCCTTCTGTCTATCCAGCCAGCACCCCTTCTGTCTCCCCAGCCAGCACCCCTTCTGTCTCCCCAGCCAGCACCCCTTCTGTCTATCCAGCCAGCACCCCTTCTGTCTCCCCAGCCAGCACCCCTTCTGTCTCCCGAGCCTGCACCCCTTCTGTCTATCCAGCAAGCACCCCTTCTGTCTATCCAGCCAGCACCCCTTCTGTCTCCCCAGCCAGCACCCCTTCTGTCTCCCCAGCCAGCACCCCTTCTGTCTCCCCAGCCAGCACCCCTTCTGTCTACCCAGCCAGCACCCCTTCTGTCTATCCAGCCAGCACCCCTTCTGTCTATCCTGCCAACACCCCTTCTGTCTATCCAGCCAGCACCCCTTCTGTCTCCCAAGCCAGCACCCCTTCTGTCTCCCCAGCCAGCACCCCTTCTGTGTCCCCAGCCTGCACCCCTTCTGTCTCCCCAGCCAGCACCCCTTCTGTCTATCCAGCCAGCACCCCTTCTGTCTCCCCAGCCAGCACCCCTTCTGTCTATCCAGCCAGCACCCTTCTGTCTATCCAGCCAGCACTCAAAAAGTAACAATAATTGGAAAAACCAATCATCAGTATAGTGGGGACTCTTTTGTACATAAATGATTTGTTAGTATAATTAAAAATTAGCTTTTAATATATTTCCAGTAAAAGAATAGGGATTTGTTGTGCTCATTTATAGTATATCTAATCGAGCTCCCTTAGCAATTAATCTCATAAACTTATAAAAATAGATCTATTATAAGAATTAGCATAAAGTATGTGGTGACTATGCTTGTTTGAATTCATAGGCTCATATAGCTCCTGATGGGTACATAATATATTATAATAGTAGGCTCAGGTACAGTTCGTATGAGATATAAAAATTGTAAATAATAATTGGAAATAACTCATAAATTAGAACTGTATGTAATAACTACTCGGTCATTTGAGATAAATCTATACATTGAGTGTGATAATAGCGTGTCTGCTGAGTATCATCCCAAATTCATATACCATGTGTGGCCAAACACAAACACATATGCAAATGATCCCCGGCTTGCAACAAATTATTTAATCCTATAGCCGGGTTGGATACCACCTCAATGTAACCAAAACTATATAAATATATACATGAAATGCTAGCAGAGTACTCTGAGAAAAGGGGAGAGCAAAGACCACCCTGTAGGCGTAAATATCCCAGATGACCTGATACTGATTTATATCAGGATAGCAATCCCGGATGACATACTTAAATATTATAAAATTCTATAGGCAGATAATATGCTGTGTCACATAACCCCATAGATATTTAAATAGTAACTACGGAGTACAAGTACCTGGTCCCCTCTGCTGTCCAGGGTCTTCTATGAGCGGACACCTGGATGAGAGAGGGATCAGGAATAACTCTGAAGGAAAATAAAGGGTGAGGTGAGGGAACACTGATCAGTACGTGGTGTTAGGCTATGTTTGTTGCTGAAAGCATTGCAGAAATCTGAATGCACCGCCGGACCAGGTCACGACCCACCCAAAGAAGAGTACCTAAGTTAAAATGACCTAAGGATTGTGCCTGACACCCTGCTACCGTGCTGCTCCCTCCTGCAGTGGGGAGTGACTGCCTGGACACATGTTTCACCACAACGGGCTTGTTCACCATACAGCCTTCTGTCTCCCCAGCCAGCACCCCTTCTGTCTCCCCAGCCAGCACCCCTTCTGTCTCCCCAGCCAGCACCCCTTCTGTCTCCCTAGACAGCACCCCTTCTGTCTCCCCAGCCAGCACCCTCTCTGTCTATCCAGCCAGCACCCCTTCTGTCTCCCTAGACAGCACCCCTTCTGTCTCCCCAGCCAGCACCCCCTCTGTCTATCCAGCCAGCACCCCTTCTGTCTCCATAGACAGCACCCCTTCTGTCTATCCAGCAAGCAGCCCTTCTATCTCCCCAGCCAGCACCCCTTCTGTCTATCCAGCAAGCACCCCTTCTGTCTCCCCAGCCAGCACCCCTTCTGTCTATCCAGCCAGCACCCTTTCTGTCTCCCCAGACAGCACCCCTTCTGTCTCCCCAGCCAGCACCCCTTCTGTCTCTCCAGTCAGCACCCCTTCTGTCTCCCCAGCCAGCATCCCCATTCTGTCTCCCCAGCCAGCACCCCTTCTGTCTCCCCAGCCAGCACCTCTTCTGTCTCCCCAGCCAGCACCCCGTCTGTCTCCCCAGCCAGCACCCCTTCTGTCTATCCAGCCAGCACCCCTTCTGTCTCCCCAGCCAGCACTCCTTCAGTCTCCCCAGCCAGCTCCCCTTCTGTCTCCCCAGCCAGCACCCCTTCTGTCTATCCAGCCAGCACACCTTCTGTCTCCCCAGCCAGCATCCCTTCTGTCTCCCCAGCCAGCACCCCTTCTGTCTCCCCAGCCAGCACCCTTCTGTCTCCCCAGCCAGCACCCCTTCTGTCTATCCAGCCAGCACCCCTTCTGTCTCCCCAGCCAGCGACCCTTCTGTCTCCCCAGCCAGCGCCCCTTCTGTCAATCCAGCCAGCGCCCCTTCTGTCTCCCCAGCCAGCACCCCTTCTGTCTCCCCAGCCAGCACCCCTTCTGTCTATCCAGCCAGCGTCCCTTCTGTCTCCCCAGCCAGCGCCCCTTCTGTCTATCCAGCCAGCACCCCTTCTGTCTATCCAGCCAGCAGCCCTTCTGTCTCCCCAGCCAGCACCCCTTCTGTCTATCCAGCCAGCGCCCCTTCTGTCTCCCCAGCCAGCGCCCCTTCTGTCTCCCTACACAGTTCCCCTTCTGTCTATCCAAGCAGCCCCCGCATTCAGTCCTTACAGCCCACAGACACTTACTTTCTCCTATGTCTTCTGGCTGCTTCTCTTCACTTATGCTGGCTTCTCTGTCGGTACTGCGGGGCATGTGATGTCATGACGTCCTGTGCGCCTTGTAGCAATAAGAAAAAATTACTTTTATTTGTACCAGGAGGCTGCTATCCCCCCACACATTTCTCTCTGTGATCCCCCGACATTCCCCTCTTTCAGCAATCCCCCACATTCCCCCATCTCAGTTACACCCCCATACATTCCCCTCTCTCTCTCAGTGATCCCCTCCACATTCCCCTCTTTCTCTTAGCATTCCGTCAACATTCCCCTCTTTCTCTCAGCAATCCCGTTCACATTCCCTTCTCTCTCTCTCTCTCTCTCTCTCTCTCAGCATTACCCTCTCTCTCTCTCTCTATCACAGCAACCCCCTCCACATCCCTCTCTGTCTCTCTCTCAGCAATCCCGTTCACATTCCCCTCTCTCTCTCTCAGCATTCCCCTCCATATTCCCCCGTCTCTCAGCGATCCCGTTCACATTTCCCTCTCTCAGCATTCCCCTCCACATTCCCCTCTCTCTCTCAGCGATCCCCTCCACATTCCCCTCTCTCTCAGCGATCCCCTCCACATTCCCCTCTCTCTCAGCGATCCCGTCCACATTCCCCTCTCTCTCTCCCTCAGCGATCCTGTTCACATTCCCCTCTCTCTCTCTCTCTCTCTCAGCAATCCTGTTCACATTCCCATCTCTCTCTCTCTCTCTCTCTCTCTCAGCAATCCCCTCCACATCCCCCTCTCTCTCTCTTTCTCTCTCTCAACAATCCCGTTCACATTCCCCTCTCTCTCTCAGCGATCCCCTCCACATTCCCTTCTCTCTCAGCGATCCCCTCCATATTCCCCTCTCTCTCTTAAAATTCCCCTCCACATTAGCGATCCCCTGCACATTCCCTTCTCTCTCAGCGATGCACCCCACATTCCCCTCTCACTCAGTGATCCCCTCCACATTCCCTTCTCTCTAAGCGATGCCCCCCACATTCCCCTCTCTCTCTCAGCGATCTCCTCCACATTCCCTTCTCTCTCTCAGCATTCCCCCCCACATTCCCCTCTCTCTCAAAGTTCCCCTCTCTCAGTGATCCCTTCCACATTCCCCTCTCTCTCAAAGTTCCCCTCCACATTCCCCTCTCTCACTCAGCGTTCCCCTCTCTCAGCAATCCCCTCCACATCTCCCTCTCTCTCAGAAATCCCCCCTACATACCCTCTTTCTCTCTCAGCAATCCCGTTCACATTCTCCTCTCTCTCTCTCAGCAATCCTGTTCACATTCCCCTCTCTCTTTCTCTCTCTCTCTCTCTCTCTCTCTCAGCAATCCCATTCATATTCCCCTCTTTCTCTCAGCATTCCCCTCCACATTCCACCCTCTCTCAGCGATCCAGTCCACATTCCCCTCTCTCTGTGATTCTGTTCACATTCCCCTCTCTCTCTCAACATTCCCCTCCACATTCCCCTTTCTCTCTCAGCAATCCCCTCCACATTCCCCTCTCTCTCTCTCTCAGCAGTCCTGTTCACATTCCCCTCTCTCTCTCTCAGCAATCCCCTCCACAAGCCCTCTCTCTCTCTTTCTCTCTTTCAACAATCCCGTTCACATTCCCCTCTCTCTCTCTCTCTCTCTCTCTCAGCATTCCCCTCCACATTCCCCTCTCTCTCTCAGCAATCCCCTCCACATTCCCCTCTCTCTCTCTCTCTCTCTCTCAGCAGTCCTGTTCACATTCCCCCCTCTCTCTCTCAGCAATCCCCTCCACATTCCCCTCTCTCTCTCTTTCTCTCTTTTAACAATCCCGTTCACATTCCCCTCTCTCTCTCAGCGATCCCCTCCACATTCCCTTCTCTCTCAGCAATCCCCCCCACATACCATTCTCTGTCTCAGCGATCCCCTCCACATTCCCCTCTCTCTCTGTGATCCCCTCCACATTCCCTTCTCTCAGTGATCCCCTCCACATTCCCCTCTCTCTCTCAGTGATCCCCTTCACATTCCCTTCTCTCTCTCAGTGATCCCCTCCACATCCCCCTCTCTCTCTCAGTGATCCCCTCCACATTCCCCTCTCTCTCAGTGATCCCCTGTACATTCCCCTGACTCTTAGCAATCCACTCCACATCCCCCTCTCTTTCTCAGTGATCCCCACCACATTCCCCTCTCTCTCAGTGATCCCCTCTACATTCCCATCTCTTAGCAATCCACTCCACATTCCCCTCTCTCAGCAATCCCCTCCACATTCCCCTCTCTCTCACTGATCCTCTTCACATTCCCCTCTTTCAGCAATCCCCTCCACATTCCCCTCTCTCTCATTGATCCCCTTCTCATTCCCCTCTCTCAGCAATCCCCTCCATATTCCCTTATCTATTTCAGCAATCCCCTCCACATTCCCCTCTCTCTCTCTCTCTCTCAGCAATCCTGTTCACATTCCCCTCTCTCTCTCTTTCTCTCTCTCAACAATCCTGTTCACATTCCCCTCTCTCTCTCAGCGATCCCCTCCACATTCCCTTCTCTCTCAGCGATCCCGTTCACATTCCTCTCTCTCTCTCAGCATTCCCCTCCACATTCCCCTCTCTCTCTCTCTCTCTCTCTCTCTCTCTCTCTCAGCAATCCTGTTCACATTCCCCCCTCTCTCTCTCTCTCTCTCTCTCTCTCTCTCAGCAATCCCCTCTGCATTCCCCTCTCTCTCTCTCTCTCTCTCTCTCTCTCTCCCTCTCTCTCAGCAATCCTGTTCACATTCCCCTCTCTCTCTCTCTCTCTCTCTCTCTCTCTCAGCAATCCCCTCCACATTCCCCTCTCTCTGTCAGCGATCCCCTCCACATTCCCTTCTCTCTCAGCGATCCCCTCCATATTCCCCTCTCTCTCTTAAAATTCCCCTCCTTAGAGATCCCCTGCACATTCCTTTCTCTCTCAGCGATGCACCCCACATTCCCCTCTCACTCAGTGATCCCCTCCACATTCCCTTCTCTCTCTAAGCGATGCCCCCCACATTCCCCTCTCTCTCTCAGCGATCTCCTCCACATTCCCTTCTCTCTCTCAGCATTCCCCCCCACATTCCCCTCTCTCAGCGTTCCCCTCTCTCAGCAATCCCCTCCACATTTCCCTCTCTCTCAGAAATCCCCCCCACATACACTCTCTCTCTCTGAGCAATCCTGTTCACATTCCCCTCTCTCTCTCAGCAATCCCATTCACATTCCCCTCTCTCTCTCTCAGCAATCCTGTTCACATTCCCCTCTCTCTCTGTCAGCGATCCCCTCCATATTCCCCTCTCTCTCAGCGATTCCTTCCATATTCCCCTCTCTCTCTCTCTCTCTCTCTCTGAAAATTCCCCTCCACAATAGCGATCCCCTGCACATTCCCTTCTCACTCAGTGATCCCCTCCACATTCCCCTCTCACTCAGTGATCCCCTCCACATTCCCTTCTCTCTCTCAGCATTCCACCCCACATTCCCCTCTCTCTCTGTGTTCCCCTCCACATTCCCCTCTCTCTCTCAGTGATCCCCTCCACATTTCCCTCTTTCAGCGATCCCCTCCACATTCCCCTCTCTCTCTCTCAGCATTCCCCTCTTTCAGCGATCCCCTCCACATTCCCCTCTCTCTCTCTCAGCATTCCCCTCTCTCTCAGCAAACCCCTCCACATTCCCCTCTCTCAGAAATTCCCCCCACATACCCTCTCTCTCAGCAATCCCCTCCACATTTCCATTTCTCTGCAATCCCCTCCATATTCCCCTCTCTCTCTCAGCGATCCCCTCCACATTTTCATCTCTCACAGCAATCCCCTCTGCATTCCACTCCTTTTTCTCTCAGTGATCCCCTTCACATTCCCCTCTCTCTCAGTGATCCCCTCCACATTTCCCTCTCTCTCAGCGTTCCTCTCCATTCACTTGTCTCTCTCAGCGATCTCCTGCACATTCCACTCTCTCTCTCTCAGTTTTCCCCTCCACATTTCCCCTCTCACTCAGCAATCCCCTCCACATTCCCCTCTCTCTCAGCATTCCCCTCCACATTCCCCTCTCTCTCTCAGTGATCCCCTCCACATTCCCCTCTCTCTCTCAGCGATCCCCTCCACATTCCCCTCTCTCTCTCAGTGATCCCCTCCACATTCCCCTCTCTCTCAGTGATCCCCTCCACATTCCCCTCTCTCAGCGTTCCCCTCCACATTTCCCCTCTCACTCAGCAAATCCCTCCATATTGCCATCTCTCTCAGCGATCCCTTCCACATTCCCCTCTCTCTCAGCATTCCCCTCCACATTCCCCTCTCTCTCTCAGTGATCCCCTACACATTCCCCTCTCTCTCAGCGACCCCCTCCACATTCCCCTCTCTCTCTCTCAGCGATCCCCTCCACATTCCTCTCTCTCTCAGCATTCCCCTCCACATTTCCCCTCTCACTCAGCAATCCCCTCCATATTGCCATCTCTCTCAGCGATCCCTTCCACATTCCCCTCTCTCTCTTAGTGATCCACTGCACATTCCCGTCTCACTGAGCAATCCCCTCCATATTGCCATCTCTCTCAGCGATCCCCTCCACATTTCCCTCTCTCTCAGCAATCCTCTCCACATTCCCCTCTCTCTCTCTCAGCGTTCCCCTCCACATTTCCCCTCTCACTCAGCAATCCCCTCCATATTGCCATCTTTCTCAGCGATCCCTTCCACATTCCCCTCTCTCTTAGCGATCCACTGCACATTCCCCTCTTACTGAGCAATATCCTCCATATTGCCATCTCTCTCAGCGATCCCCTCCATATTCCCCTCTCTCTCTCAGCAATCCCCTCCACATTCCCCTCTCTCTCTCAGCAATCCCCTCCACTTTCCCCTCTCTCTCTCAGTGATCCCCTCCACATTCCCCTCTCTCTCACCGATCCCCTCAACATTCCCCTCTCTCTCTCTCAGGAATCCCCTCCACATTCCCTTCTCTCTCAGCGATCCCCCCACATACCCTTCTCTGTCTCAGCGATCCCCTCCACATTCCCCTCTCTCTCAGTGATCCCCTCCACATTCCCCTCTCTCTCAGTGATCCCCTCTACATTCCCCTGACTCTTAGCAATCCACTCCACATCCCCCTCTCTCTCTCTCTCTCTCTCTCTCTCAGTGATCCCCTCTACATTCCCCTTTCTCTCAGTGATCCCCTACACATTCCCCTCTCTCTCTCTCTCCGATCCCCTCAACATTCCCCTCTCTCTCTCTCAGGAATCCCCTCCACATTCCCTTCTCTCTCAGCGATCCCCCCACATAACCCTTCTCTGTCTCAGCGATTCCCTCCACATTCCCCTCTCTCTGTGATCCCCTCCACATTCCCCTCTCTCTCAGTGATCCCCTCTACATTCCCTTGACTCTTAGCAATCC
This sequence comes from Taudactylus pleione, assembly GCA_031769625.1. Classification (NCBI taxonomy): domain Eukaryota; kingdom Metazoa; phylum Chordata; class Amphibia; order Anura; family Myobatrachidae; genus Taudactylus; species Taudactylus pleione. The sequence continues at coordinate 4,209,872 of JAUIMM010000230.1, forward strand.
ACTCCACATCCCCCTCTCTCTCTCAGTGATCCCCACCACATTCCCCTTTCTCTCAGTGATCCCCTCTACATTCCCGTCTCTTAGCAATCCCCTCCACATTCCCCTTTCTCTCAGTGATCCCCTTCTCATTCCCCTCTCTCAGCAATCCCCTCCATATTCCCCTATCTAGTTCAGCAATCTCCCCACATTCCCCTGTGTGTAAGTGACCCCCACACATTCCGCTCTCTCACACACACATACCTCCCAACGGTCCTGATTCCAGCGGGACAGTCTCGCTTTAGAGGCACTGTCCCGCAGTCCCAGCCGCAGGCCGCAGTGTCCTTTGGGAGGAGGGAAGTTGGGGAGATCACTGTCTCACCGCTGCTCTGCAGATCTCAGCAGTGGTGACTGAACGATGCGTGCATGCATCCACATACACTGTGCCGGCTCTGTTAGAGACTGGGGGCCTGTCCAGCAAGCCCCTAGCATAACGAAAATGGGAAGTGGTTCGCGGACACATCCCTTGTTGATAGGCCACGTCCCCAATTTTTCAACACGCGCAGGTGTCCCTCCTTTCCAGCTTCAGAATTTGGGAAGTATGCACACACACACACATACTGTGTACACACACACACAAATACATACATACATACTGTACACATACATACATACTGTACACACATACATACTGTACACATACATACTGTACACACATACATACTGTATACGTAAATACTGTACACACACATACATACTGTACACACATACATACTGTACACATACATACATACATACTGTACACAAATACATACTGTATACGTACATACTGTACACACATACATACTGTACACACATACATACTGTAAACACACATACATACTGTACACAGATACATACTGTATACGTAAATACTGTACACACATACATACTGTACACACATGCATACATACTGTACACACATACATACTGTATACGTACATACTGTACACACATACATACTTTACACGTACGTACGTACGTACGTACGTACTGCACACATACATACATACTGTACACATACATACGTATGTACGTACATACATACTGTACACATACATACAGTACACGTACGTACGTACGTACGTACGTACGTACGTACTGTACACATACATACATATGTTACTGTACACATACTGTACTCACAGTTACATACATACTGTACATATACATACTGTACACACACTTACAAACATACAGTACACATACATACTTTACACACACTTACATACTGTACTCATACATACTGTTCACACATACATACTGTACACACACTGACATACATTCATACTGTACACACACATATGTACATACATACTGTACACATATATACTGTAGACACACTTATATACTGTACACATACATACTGTAGACACACTTATATACTGTACACATACATACTGCACACACACTTCTATACTGTACACATACATACTGCATACACACATACATACTGTACACATACATACTGTACACACACTTACATACATACTGTACACACACATACATACAGTACACACACTTACATACATACAGTACACACACTTACATACTGTACACATACATACATACATACATACAGTACACACACATACTGTATACATACATACAGTACATACACTTACATACATACTGTACACATACATAAATACTGTACACATACATACAGTACACACACATACTGTTCACATACATACATACATACAGTACACACACTTACATACTGTACACATACATACAGTACACACACATACATACTATACACATACATACATACAGTACACACACTTACATACTGTACAGATACAGTGCACACACTTACATACTGTACACATACATACAATACACATACATATTGTACACACACTTATATACTGTACACACACTTACATACTGTACACATACATACTGTACACACACTTATATACTGTACACACACTTACATACTGCACACATACATACTGTACACACACTTCTATACTGTACACATACATACTGTACACACGCATACATACTGTACACACACATACATACTGCACACATACATACTGTACACACACTTCTATACTGTACACATACATACTGTACACACGCATACATACTGTCCACACACATACATACTGTACACACACTTACATACATACTGTACACACACATACGTACTGTACACGTACGTACGTACGTACGTACGTACGTACGTACATACTGTACACATACATACTGTACACATACATACTTATGTACGTACGTACATACATACTGCACACATACTGTACACGTACGTACGTACGTACGTACGTACGTACGTACGTACGAACTGTACACATACATATATACTGTACACATACTGTACACACACTTGCATACATACTGTACACATACATACTGTACACACTTACATACATACTGCACACACACTTACAAACATACTGTACACATAAATACTTTACCCACACTTACATACTGTACATATACATACTGTACACACACTGACATACATACATACTGTATTCACACATACTGTACACATATGTACATACATACTGTACACATACATACTGTGCACACACTTACATACTGTACACATACATACTGTACACACACTTACATACATACTGTACACATACATACTGTACACACACTTACATACTGTACACAAACATACATACTGTACACACACTTAAATACTGTACACATACATACTGTACACACACATACATACTTTACACATACATACTGTACACACATACATACTGTATACATACATACTGTACACACACATACATACTGTACACACATACATACTGTACGCACACTTACATACCGTATACATATATACTATACACACACTTACATTCTGTACACTTACATACTGTACACACACATACTGTACACACACTTACATACAAACTGTACACACATTTACATACATACTGTACACACACTTACATACTGTACACACACTTATATACTGTACACACATACATACTGTACACACACTTACAAACTGTACACACACTTACATACTGCACTCATACATACTGTACACACACTTACATACATACTGTACACATACATACTGTATACACACTTATATACTGTACACATACATACTGTACACACATACATACTGTACACACACATACAGTACACATACATGCATACAGTACACACACTTACATACAGTACACAGACTTGCACATACTGTATCCATACATACAGTACACACACTTACATACTGTACACATACATACATACAGTACACACACTTACATACTGTTCACATACATACAGTACACACACTTACATACTGTACACATACATACATACAGTACACACACTTACATACATACTGTACATACATACATACTGTACACACTTACATACATACTGTACACATACATACTGTATACACACATACATACTGTACACACACTTAAATACTGTACACATACATACTGTACACACATACATACTGTACACATACATACTGTACACACATACATACTGTATACATACATACTGTACACACATATATACTGTACGCACACTTACATACTGTATACATACATACTGTACCCACACTTACATACCGTACACACATTTACATTCTGTACACTTACATACTGTACACACACATACTGTACACACACTTACATACAAACTGTACACACATTTACATACATACTGTACACATACATACATACTGTACACACACTTACATACATACTGTACACACACATACAAACTGTACACACACTTACATACTGTACACATACATACTGTACACACAATTACATACATACTGTACACATACATACTGTATACACACATACATACTGTACACACATACATACTGTACACATACATACTGTACACACATACATACTGTACACACACTTACATACATACTGTACACACACATACAGTACACATACATGCAGACAGTACACAGACTTGCCCATACTGTATACATACATACAGTACACACACTTACATACATACTGTACACATACATACAGTACACACACTTACATACTGTACACATACATACATACATACATACAGTACACACACTTACATACATACTGTACACACTTACATACATACTGTACACATACATACTGTATACACACATACATACTGTACACACACTTACATACTGTACACAAACATACATACTGTACACACACTTAAATACTGTACACATACATACTGCACACATACATACTGTACACATACATACTGTACACATACATACTGTACACACATACATACTGTACACACACATACATACTGTACGCACACTTACATACTGTATACATACATACTGTACACACACATACATACTGTACGCACACTTACATACTGTATACATACATACTGTACCCACACTTACATACCGTATACACACTTACATTCATGCACTTACATACTGTACACACACATACTGTACACACACTTACATACAAACTGTACACACATTTACATACTGTACACATACATACATTCATACTGTACACACACTTATATACTGTACACACATACATACTGTACACACACATACTGTACACACACTTACATACATACTGTACACACACTTACAAACTGTACACACACTTACATACTGTACACATACATACTGTACACACACTTACATACATACTGTACACATACATACTGTACACACACTTACATACATACTGTACACACACATACATACTGTACACATACATACTGTACACACATACATACTGTACACACACTTACATACATACTGTACACACACATACAGTACACATACATGCATACAGTACACACACTTACAGTACACAGACTTGCACATACTGTATACATACATACAGTACACACACTTACATACATACTGTACACATACATACATACATACATACAGTACACACACTTACATACTGTTCACATACATACAGTACACACACTTACATACTGTACACATACATACATACAGTACACACACTTACATACATACTGTACATACATACTGTACACGTACATACAGTACACACACTTACATACTGTACACATATAGTACACACACTTACATACTGTACACATACATACAGTACACACACTTACATACTGTACACATACATACATACATACATACAGTACACACTTACATACTGTACACATACATACAGTACACACACTTACATACATACTGTACACATACATACTGTACACATATATACATACAGTACACACACATACTGTACACATATATACAGTACACACACATACTGTACACATATATACAGTACACACACATACATACTGTACACACACTTACATACTGTACACACACTTACATACATACTGTACACACACTTACATACTGTACACACATTTACATACATACTGTACACACATACATACTGTACACACATTTACATACATACTGTACACACATACATACTGTACACACACTTACATACTGTACACACTTACATACATACTGTATACATACATACTGTACACACATACATACTGTACACACACATACATACACACTGTACACACATGCATTCACACTGTACACATACATACATACTGTACACACACACACACATACACACTGTACACATACATACAGTACACTCACTTACATACATACTGTACACACACTTACATACTGTACACACATTTACATACATACTGTACACACATACATACTGTACACACATTTACATACATACTGTACACACATACATACTGTACACACACTTTCATACTGTACACACTTACATACATACTGTATACATACATACTGTACACACATACATACTGTACACACACATACATACACACTGTACACACATGCATTCACACTGTACACATACATACATACATACTGTACACACACACACATACACACTGTACACATACATACAGTACACTCACTTACATACATACTGTACACACACTTACATACAAACTGTACACACATTTACATACTGTACACATACATACATTCATACTGTACACACACTTATATACTGTACACACATACATACTGTACACACACATACTGTACACACACATACATACATACTGTACACACACTTACAAACTGTACACACACTTACATACTGTACACATACATACTGTACACACACTTACATACATACTGTACACATACATACTGTACACACATACATACTGTACACATACATACTGTACACACACTTACATACATACTGTACACACACATACATACTGTACACACATACATACTGTACACACACTTACATACATACTGTACACACACATACAGTACACATACATGCATACAGTACACACACTTACATACATACTGTACACATACATACATACAGTACACACACTTACATACTGTTCACATACATACAGTACACACACTTACATACTGTACACATACATACATACAGTACACACACTTACATACATACTGTACATACATACTGTACACGTACATACAGTACACACACTTACATACTGTACACATATAGTACACACACTTACATACTGTACACATACATACAGTACACACACTTACATACTGTACACATACATACATACAGTACACACTTACATACTGTACACATACATACAGTACACACACTTACATACATACTGTACACATACATACTGTACACATATATACATACAGTACACACACATACTGTACACATATATACAGTACACACACATACTGTACACATATATACAGTACACACACATACATACTGTACACACACTTACATACTGTACACACACTTACATACATACTGTACACACACTTACATACTGTACACACATTTACATACATACTGTACACACATACATACTGTACACACATTTACATACATACTGTACACACACTTACATACTGTACACACTTACATACATACTGTATACATACATACTGTACACACATACATACTGTACACATACATACTGTACACACACATACATACACACTGTACACACATGCATTCACACTGTACACATACATACATACATACTGTACACACACACACACATACACACTGTACACATACATACAGTACACTCACTTACATACATACTGTACACACACTTACATACTGTACACACATTTACATACATACTGTACACACATACATACTGTACACACATTTACATACATACTGTACACACATACATACTGTACACACACTTACATACTGTACACACACTTACATACTGTATACATACATACTGTACACACATACATACTGTACACATACATACTGTACACACACATACATACACACTGTACACACATGCATTCACACTGTACACATACATACATACATACTGTACACACACACACATACACACTGTACACATACATACAGTACACACACTTACATACATACTGTACACATTCATACATCATACCTCCCAACTGTCCCGCTTCCAGTGGGACAGTCCCGTTTTTCTGGGACTGTCCTGCTGTCCCGCCTGCGGGCCGCAATGTCCCGCGGTGGCGGGTAAGTTTGGGAGAGCACACCCGCTGCTCTGCCTAGCAGAGCAGCGGGTATGCAGAAGGTGAACAGATGCCGTGCGCATCGCACGGCATCTGTTCACTAGCGTAGGGAGAGCTTGGGGGGCTGCCCATCATCTCTAAGAGAGCTGGGCACACCCCCTATAGTGACGAAAACGGGGGGAAGCCGCGAGGCTCCGCCCTGTTTTCAGTTGTCTCCGCCCCTTTCTCGGAAGCCACGCCCCTTGTTCGGGCGCGCGCCCTGTCCCTCCTTCCCATTATGAAATCTTGGAAGATATGCATACATATATACTGTACACACACATACAGTACACATACATACATACACACTGTACACACACCTGCCTGTCACACAATATAGTTCCCCTCACCCACTTATCTTTTTCTTTCTCCCGATAAGCCCCACCCCATTTGCTTTCTCCAGCCTCTTCAGTTCCTGGGAAAGGAAACCTGGCTCCCCATTGGTCGATGGCAGCCATCTTTCTGTAGCCTACCACGGGGGGCAGCCATTTTCTGTTAGCCCCTGGTGCACGGTTAGGACTAGAGTATAGAGCGCAGATGGACATGTGACGTCACACCCACGTGACCCGGCCTGAAAGGGGGAGGGGCGGGGATGGTAACGGGGGACCAAAAGTGTCCCCTCGTGGGCTCCCTGCGCTCGCCACGCTTCGGGCACGGTGGCTCGCTGCGCTCACCACAATTATTTATTCCCCCTCTATGCCCTCGTGGATGGTAACGCAGGAGCGGTCCAGCCTCCTGCAGCGGTCACGTGGTGGATACGTCACAGAGGTCCTTTCTCCAACTTGGAAATAGCAGCAACCCTGGTGCAGCCTCACACTGTCAGATCACTCTTTGTTAGATGCACAGTCACACAGACAGTCAGAGCTGCCAGGGAGGGAGCAGGAGGACCTGATTCATTAAATGGTAAAGACTAGTTCCACTTCAGTTATTGTATGTGGAAGTGACGTGCACTGAGGGCGGAAGTGTAGTTTCCTGCCCACACAGTGCACCAAAAAAAGAAAGTTGACCCCTCGCGGGCTCGCTTCGCTCGCCACGCTTCGGGCGTCGTGGCTCGCTACGCTCGCCACATGGTTATTTTCCACCTCTATGCCCACTTGAATTGTAGGGAATGACGTTGGACACTGGCTGATGACGTCATGATCAATCCCTGCATGGGCCCCTCTCTCAGTAAGTGCCCGGGACTCTAGACTCGCCAGTAACCCCCTGATGCAGACCCTCCGACATGACCCGTTCCATTAGGTACAGAATGCTCTGCTCCTGGACTTCCTTCTTAATGTATGATTGCAGCCACCTGTGCTGAAACACCTGTCTCTTCTGTTACCTAGTTTAGCACAGGTGACGGCAATCATATATCAGGTGGGAAGTCCAGGAGCAGAGTGTTTTGTACCTAATGGAACGGTCATGTTGGAGGGTAGGCTGATGGTGGCCCCGGTAATGTTACTTGGCGCCTGCGCAGCTGACCGATAATCGCACAAATGCGTAATCAGCATTGGGTCCATCTCTGAATCAGCCCCACAGTGTGGAATGAGGAAACAAAAGTGGATTGAGTCTGCGCATATTCCTAATGCTGCTCGCTGCGCCACGGAAGTCAGTTTGCACAGTTTTCTGCTGTGTTATTAATCTTAGATATGAAATAGAGAGACAGATAGATAGGGGGCGATTCAATTCAACGCGATGTTGAATAGCCGCGGGAGGGAGCTGCCGCAGCTATTCAATTCACCCCGCTGTTTGGGCGTGCTAAGGATTTGTTCTCGCACACCCCCCTGGGGATGCGAAGAGAAATCCAACCAAAGTGTTTTTATGTTTAGCACGACGCTAACAGCCGTGCGCCCGGCACTTTGGTGAGAGAATGAAGGGTTAACGTGCCTTAACACCCTTGTTAAGGTGCGATAACCATCATTCTCCGACCACACAACGCACTGAATTGAATAGCTCTGGGAGCTCACTCCCACCGCTATTCAATTTGCGTTGAATTGAATCGTCCCCATAGATAGATAGATATGAAATAGATACAGAGCCATAACTTGTGTTACCGCTCCCAGTGCAGGCCACGCCCCCTCCGTGTTACCTTATAGATAGATATGAGATAGATAGATTTTAGATAGATATGAGGCAGAAAGATAGATAGATAGATATGAGACAGAAAGATAAATAGATATGAGATAGATAGATAGAGAGAGAGAGATGAGACAGAAAGATAAATAGATATGGGATAGATAGATAGATAGATAGATAGATAGATAGATAGATAGATAGATAGAGATGAGACAGAAAGATAAATAGATAGATATGAGATACTGTAGATATGGGATAGATAGATAGATAGATAGATAGATATGAGGCAGAAAGATAGATATGGGTTAGATAGAGAGATAGATATTAGATAGAGCGATAGATATGGGATAGATAGAGAGATAGATATTAGATCGATAGATATAAGACAGAAAGATAAATAGATATGAGATACTGTAGATATGGGATAGATATGATATAGATAGATATTAGATATGAGACCAGGGGTGTATCTAGTGATCCAAGCGCCCTTGGCAATGTAATGGACTGGCACCCCCCCCCCATGCAGTGCCCCCAATAGTGATCCCCCCTATGCTGCATTGCCTCCAGTAGTAGCCCCCCTATACAGTGCCCCCAGTAGTAGTCCCACCATACAGTACCCCCCAGTAGTAGTCCCCCCTATATAGTGCCCCCAGTAGTGGCCACCCCCCTAAATTGTCCCCAGTATAGGCCACCCCTATACAGTGCCCCCAGTAGTGGCCACCCACCCCCTAAATTGTCCCCAGTTGTGGCCACCCCTATACAGTGCTCCCAGTAATGGCCACCCCCGTAAATTACCCCCAGTAGTGGCCACTCCTCTATAGTGCCCCCCAGTAATGGGTACCCCCCATAAAGTGCCCCCAGTAGCTGCCACCCCCTATTTCAGTGCCCCCCTGTAGTGCCAGGCTTACACACACAAACACACACACAAAGAACAAAAAAAACAATCAACTTACCTGATCCCCGCTCCTGACACATGAATCAGCCTTATATATAAAGTCAAAGGAAAGTCGCAGATCGAGATTCAATCATCCTATCATAGGACTAATATGTGATGCGACCATTCATAAATAATATAAACACTTAAATAAGTATTGTCTAAGTAGAAAAAGTATTGTCTAATAAAACAAGAGGCGAAAATATACAGCAGACCTCAAAACCCCAGTCCTCAAGTGAGAATTCATAGAGGAACTAGGAGGATACACCTCAAACAAAGTTTGAATACAAATGAGAATGATTCTAAAACATCTTGATAGGGGAACCTAAATAAGTATGCATATAATCATTTGTATGCAGTCTGATTGAATACAACTGGCAAAATAAGAATTAAGAGTTAAATCATGCATATGCAGTTATTCATTAGACAAATTCCTGGATCATGAGATGTCAGAACAAGGTACATAAATCAACCTTCCAAGACCGGTCTTGGATCAGCGTCTCAGTTCCACCTGTGACATAAATCACTTGTAATAATAATCATCACTAAAAATACTGGAGGTGCTAGTTAACACAAAATTTAAGAGTACGATGGAAATCTAAATTATATAGTGTTATTGCACCTATTAAATCAACACACCAGTGAAGAATCTCTGTCACCTAAAGGGGAAATAAAGTTTGTAAGAGCATATAACTTCCCAGTAGTGAGATCACTGGTTTAGATATGTACTAACATGATTATGCATTTGTTCATATGTGATGTAAAAAGCATTAACATATAAGTTCAATTAGTGAGAGTGTTGTACTTTATGACAAGATATTTTACCAAAGTGGTAAATGGAAAAAGTAAGGTCTGGAATAAATGGACGTGCAGTCGCTTCTGCTTTCCGCCATCTAGATCAGATGGGGGATGAGAGAGCGACTACAACGTGTATGCCAGATGAAACAAAACAGCGTTTCTGCTGTCTGAGAAGGTAGCTGCGTCTCTCCCCTGATACCAAAGGGCATTGCAGGGGGAGTCAAGCGCTAGAGACTCAGATGAGAGAGCGCTAGTAGAGAGATAGGGAAGTACCTGTAGGAAGAGCCTGTTCAATAGGACTGCAGTGAGGTGCGTGTGAGGTCCTGCTACTGTGAGCAATGAAGAGAGGACGCGCGTTTCGCCGGGAAGGCTTGGTCACCTGATCACCGGGAGATACTTCTGCTTACTACTAGATAAGGGGTGGAAGTCCAATCAGCAAGCTTAATTTCAGAGTGACTTTAGTGAGAGCCAATGATTCCAGGTTATTGGATAACCAATCAAATTCCACATTGGTGCTCGAGCGTGTGTTCAGATGTGATTAGCATATGTAAACAAACAGTGAGTCATCGTTCTCACTGTGTAAAGGGACTGCTATGTAGAGTTAAACAATCTTTATTTCGCTCACAGTGGCTTGAAGATATTAGGTGGGGAGAGAAAGCAAACATTAAATAAGTACTCCTATTGTGCATAGCAAAAATTGCGCATTACAGCAGATAAGTTAGACATATTAATTATCATATACGAATCATCAGGCAGTTGGTCTGGAAACGGAAATTAGGGACTTAAGTAAATAAATGTAAAAATTACAATAAAATAAATAGAGATAATGATATGCAAAAGAATGGTAATAAGAGTAAAGTATATAATACGGGGGGGGGAAATATTATATAAATAAGTATGCATGAAGTATAAATATGAAAATTTTTTAAAATAAATGACAATGCACGTAAAAATAAAATTAAATATAAGAAAAATAGAAATAGAAATGAAATATCAAATGAGTGAGAATAAAGTAACACATAGCAGATAAAAGAGCGTGAAATGGTTAAGACCATGTGAGAGAAGGTGGGCAAAAAGAAAGAAAAATAAATAGGAAAAAATATGAAAAATAATATAAGGTTAATAATTGAAAAACTTATTAAACAAATAAGGAGAATAGAAAAATGTAAAAAATAAATCGAGTGAGGGATTAAGTGGTAACACAAAGGTTTGATGAATAAGTGACACAAAGAGAGATATTGTTATGTTAGTGAAAAGAGGGGAATCAAGGGTGAAGGACAAATGAATATGAATCCCTATAGAATAGGGAGATGGGGAGCTTAATGAAGTGTAGATTATTTAACAATATTAGGGGTAAGTGCACCTAAATGGTAAGTGAGTGTGCGAAGTGAATGCAAGTGAGTGATAAGAAAATAATGGCAAAAATAATGGCAAGAATATAAAATAAGGGACAGTGGTTGGGTACCGAAGTATAAAAGATAAAAAAACCACAGTGAACTGGAGTATTAAATAAGTAAAAAGTGGGGTAATTACCCTGTAAGAAAGACACCATAATTGATATTCTCATTTAGTCCTCCTGGCATCTATGTCATTAAGCGAAAAATCCATTCACTTTCTTTCTTTTGTAAGGTTTTATTTAAATCTCCCCCTCTCAATCCAAGTTTGATTCGTTCCAGACAGAAGAACTTAAGATCCTGTAAGCATCCAGAGTGTTTGTGATAGAAATGTCTGGCTACAGAAGTGAGTTGTTTCATTTTTGAAATGTCTGTTCCTGCATTACGTATGTTGCCCAGATGTTCGAGGATCCTGATTTTAATTTTTAACCATCCTCGAAGTCATGCCTACATATTTCTTTTCGCAGGGGCATGTAATACAGTAGATAACATTAATGGTTTTACAGTTGAAGAACTCATTGATTTTGGTTGTTTGACCAAATCTATCTGTAATTGCTTCAATGTTTGTTACATGTGAACAAGTTTTGCAGTTACCACATGGATGGCTCCCCGCAGTAGTGGGGGTATGAATGTGATGGTTAGTAAGATGACTCCTAACCAAAAAATCTTTGAGGTTGGGTGCTCTCCGCCAACTCATATTGACCAGATGTAATATACTGTGGGCTGATCAGAGACGCACTTAAGGTGCGTACACACATAACGATTTTTTTAACAACGTTATAGTTAAATCGTTTGTAAAATCATTCATCTTTTTAAGCTGAACGATGAACGATAATTGTTCGTGCGCGTTCACGTTTGTAGTTCATCGTCCCGTCTGACTGTTCAACAAACGATTTTCGTTCAGGAAATCGTTCATATTGTGCAGAATGAACGATAAACAATGAGCGATTACCATTCACTGTATGCATGATTAAAAAAATCGTTCATCGTTCATGGTTTTTGAAAATCGTTCTTTATTTTAGTAACCAATGGTTTTTAGTGAACGATTTTCATTCACTTTTTCAAGGGAAAATCTGAACAAAAATCGTTCACTAAAATCGATGGTTACTAACACCGTTGTGTGTGTATGCAGCTTTACTGCTAATGATCATGAAGTTGAGCGATTTTTAGCAATTGCACATGCGTGAAAAACCCTAAAAATCCACAATACGCGTGTGTCCCAATGGAACGCCACAACATACCCAAAACCGATTCAGGTCCATGCATGAAGAACTGTTAGGGCAATGTGTGGGGTAGTGACTGGGAGGCGTTATCGGAGTCTAATGAGCATGTTATGGGACAAAAACAAAATATCGGCGCACAATCCCTATATAATGAAATGAATGATTGTCAGAGGTGTCTGGATATAATATAGGGTGGGATTTAATGGAATTGTTCTCATAAGTATATCAAACATAAAATAATGAGGAGATTGGCTCTGCTGATGTTCCTTCTTGGGTATATTGTGGGGATGAGTGGGGCCTGTATAATAAATAAGTCTGGCTGTGTGGACAATGCGGCGCCCCGCTGTTGTCTCTGGTGGTGCCCGGGGTGTCTACAGATCAGGTAGGAGACCACTTGGGCTGTGGGGCTCAGTGTCTGGACTGAGTTATCTGCCTGTGGCCTGGATAAGATGTTATGGGAGTCTCATGGGCGTGTTATGGGAGTCTCATGGTCATTTTATGGGAGTCTTATGGGCATGTTATGGGAGTCTCATGGGCATGTTATGGGAGTCTCATGGGCGTGTTATGGGAGTCTCATGGGCGTGTTATAGGAGTCTCATGGGCGTGTTATGGGAGTCTCATGGGCGTGTTATGGGAGTCTCATGGGCGTGTTATGGGAGTCTCATGGGCGTTTTATGGGAGTCTCATGGTCGTGTTATGGGAGTCTCATGGGCGTGTTATGGGAGTCTCATGGGCATGTTATGGGAGTCTCATGGGCATGTTATGGCAGTCTCATAGGCGTGTTATGGGAGTCTCATGGGTGTGTTATGGGAGTCTCATGGGTGTGTTATAGGAGTCTCATGGGCGTGCTATGGGAGTCTCATGGGCGTGTTATAGGAGTCTCATGGGCATGTTATGGGAGTCTCATGGGCATGTTATGGGAGTCTCATGGGCATGTTATGGTAGTCTCATGGGCGTGTTATAGGAGTCTCATGGGCGTGTTATGGTAGTCTCATGGGCGTGTTATAGGAGTCTCATGGGCGTGTTATGGGAGTCTCATGAGCGTGTTATGGGTGTCGTGGGCGTGTTATGGGAGTGTCGTGGGCGTGTTATGGGAGTCTCATGGGCGTGTTATGGGAGTCTCATGGGCGTGTTATGGGAGTCTCATGAGCGTGTTATGGGTGTCGTGGGCGTGTTATGGGAGTCTCGTGGGCGTGTTATGGGAGTCTCATGGGCGTGTTATGGGAGTCTCATGGGCGTGTTATGGGAGTCTCATGAGCGTGTTATGGGTGTCGTGGGCGTGTTATGGGAGTCTCGTGGGCGTGTTATGGGAGTCTCATGGGCGTGTTATGGGAGTCTCATGGGCGTGTTATGGTAGTCTCATGGGCGTGTTATAGGAGTCTCATGGGCGTGTTATGGGAGTCTCATGAGCGTGTTATGGGAGTGTCGTGGGCGTGTTATGGGAGTGTCGTGGGCGTGTTATGGGAGTTTCATGGGCATGTTATGGGAGTCTCATGGGCGTGTTATGATAGTCTCATGGGCGTGTTATGGGAGTGTCGTGGGCGTGTTATGGGAGTGTCGTGGGCGTGTTATGGGAGTCTCGTGGGCGTGTTATGGTAGTCTCATGGGTATGTTATTGGAGTCTCATGGGCATGTTATGGGAGTCTCATGGGAGTGTTATGGGAGTCTCATGGGCATGTTATGGGAGTCTCATGGGCATGTTATGGGAGTCTCATGGGCGTGTTATGGGAGTCTCATGGGCGTGTTATGGGAGTGTCGTGGGCGTGTTATGGGAGTATCATGGGCGTGTTATGGGAGTCTCATGGGCGTGTTATGGGAGTCTCATGGTCATGTTATGGGAGTCTCAGGGGCATGTTATGGGAGTCTCATGGGCATGTTATGGGAGTGTCTCATGGGCATGTTATGGGAGTCTCATGGGCGTGTTATGGGAGTCTCATGGGCATGTTATGGGAGTCTCATGGGCGTGTTATGGGAGTCTCATGGGCATGTTATGGGAGTCTCATGGGCATGTTATGGGAGCTATGCAAAGGGGCATTGTGTTGCACCAGCCCCTTAGTGTTCCTGACTGTACAGTGCCATTACATATTCCGAGTGTTCCTGACTGTACAGTGCCGTTACAAAGGCCGAGTGTTCCTGACTGTACAGTGCCGTTACATAGGCCGAGTGTTCCTGACTGTACAGTGCCGTTACATAGGCCGAGTGTTCCTGACTGTACAGTGCCGTTACATAGGCCGAGTGTTCCTGACTGTACAGTGCCGTTACATATTCCGAGTGTTCCTGACTGTACAGTGCCATTACATAGGCCGAGTGTTCCTGACTGTACAGTGCCGTTACATATTCCGAGTGTTCCTGACTGTACAGTGCCATTACATAGGCCGAGTGTTCCTGACAGGCGACACAGTAATGTTACTCAGCACCAATGTCATAACTTTACAACTCCTCTCACCTCCCATATGAAAACTTGTGTCTCTCCCACAGGCAGCGATGGAGCCGCACTGGATTGGAAAGGTTTCAAAGATGCCGACCAAGGGACTATGGAGAACAGCTCGGTCCATGGAAGCAGCACTCACAGACCGTCTAATGAGGTACCACTCATTCTATAGCACCTCCCCATCTCTGGCCCTGGCCTGCTGCAGTCCTCTGGAACTGAAGGAGTTAATGCCTTGCTATTGTTCTCTATACTCCCCCCCCCCTTCCTCTCTCTCTGTACATCCCATTATTCTTGCAAATAATTCCTCGTGTTTTGCTTTGCACCCCGGCCAATGCTTTATCTTACAGAATCTATGTCAGTGAGTCATGGAGAAATCAGACACTAATTTACTTTCTACTGTAGATACCGTACACCTGGCCCGCTGGCCGGGATCCTCCGCATTTCGCCTGTCAGCAGATTATTTTTTGCGTTGAATTTTCCTTGTGTTAAGTAATAAGCTGCAATGGACTATTTTATCCTTTCCTGAATAATAGCAGGGACATCTCAACAGCTGTGCATCTGGGTCAAAAAGCTCAAATAGCAAAGGAGAGCATGTCAGTTATTACTCTTCAAAGGGGTAATGACATCAAATGTAACAATGAACACGTTGAATGAGGTGCAGGGGGCGTGGCTTGTTTTGCCCCAGTGTTGTCTGGGTAAAGAGTGTGAGGTAGGAATTTCACAGACAGACCAGAAAAAGTGCACAAAAGGTTTTTTTTTGTTTTAATTTAAAGCTATTTCTTAGATCATAACTATAACGTAATATACTACAGTGCAAATATATTGTGTACTACTTCCCAGTCACGGAAATGAATTCATGTGGCAATAACCCAGAAGGTGAATGGACACTACTCCCCTGAGCTTAGAGTATGTTTCTATCATTTTTAGGAGAGTTTTTGGCTTTGCCGAGGGGAACACAGTCATATTCAGTCTGCAAAAAGACTTGGGGCCTGATTCAGACCCGCATGTGAGCACACAGCGCTCGAAACTGGGTAAATGTTGATCAACAGCTCGCCCCGTTTTGTAGGCGGGTCGGTGGGTGGCTGCACAAATGGAAGCGTTCCCGAACGAACGCCTGCCGCTTGTGGGTGGCCCTACTGACATCACACGTGATGTCAGTAGTGATCTTCCTGCTCTATTAAATATATATATAGAAAAAAGGACACTCACCAGGTAGTAGAGACATAAAATCACATCTTTATTTGTAACTCACTAAAATGTCATAGTAGTCGACGTTTCGGTCCTCATTGGAACTGTCATCAGGACAGAAGAGAAGTATATAAAGTATAGCCTAACACATCAGAGCTAGGCAGGGCTAAGATATATATGCCTTTTCGCTATCTTAGCCCGGCCTAGCTCTGACGTGTTAACAGGGCCGGTTCCAGAGCACCCTGTGCAGGCTCTTTACAGTGCGCCCCGACATCGCGCATGACGAACCCGCGCGCGACCATAAATGGAGGCGTGAGCTAATTACCATAGGCCACGCCCCCTATGTGACGTTATTTGGAGGTGTGCCTGCATGGTATGCCTCCAAATAACGTTAGGCTGGGGGGAGCCTCACTAACTGGGCTTCCCTCAACCCCTCTCCCATCACTGAATGGATGCCTTGCGCATGCGCGCAGCATCCATTCAGACTTCGGGGTCCAGCAGTGCCACACAGCTGTGGCGGTGGGGGTCCCCAACCTCCCGATTTCACCACCCGCGGGCCACTTCGGTGAAATCGGGATGTTGAGGGGTGCACCCTCTATGGGTTGCGCCCCTGTTCGACCGCACTGGTCGAACACCCCTAGAGCTGGCCCTGGGTGTTAAGGTGTGTACACACTAGGCGATTAAAGTGGACGACTCAATGATAACGATATCGTTCAGTCGTTCACTTTATCGTCCATTTTTTCACCTAAACGATGAACGATAACGACCAACGATGCGCGTTCCCGCAGATCGTTCGTCTTTATCGTTCGTCTGGCAAACATGCAGGCCAACCTGATGATATTGTCCAGTTGCTGCATGTTGGGGAATGGGGGAGAGAGCCGGGCGCTGAACGATATCGTTAATGATATCGTTCAGCGGGTGGGCTCAATGTCATGAACGACACTGAGCACACCCTGCCGGGGACACACTAGACGATATCGCTCAGGGAGCATATCGTCTAGTGTGTACGCACCATTAGGCTATATATACTTCTCATGTCTGCATTATGCCATATTTATTGTTTCACGGAGATACTTGGTGGGAGGGGCTTGTGAGTCTGCTCTGGCGATATAGGGAGCCTCAGACACTGGGTGTGCAGTCTGTGGTGACACATTGCCCTGTTTGCACCTTGTGTTACTGTCCTGATGACAGTTCCTGTGAGGACCGAAACGTTGACTTGACTACGACATTTTAGTGAGTTACAACTAAAGATGTGATTTTATTTCTCTACTACCTGGTGAGTGTCCTTTTTTCTATATTTCTGGATACCTTTGGGATAATGAGGAGAACCGCCGTGACATTCTTTTGAGTAAAGCTTTGAGTGCAGACTTAGGGCCTGATTCAGCAAGGAACGCACGCTAGCAGATGCACGCACCCTGCCGCTGCGTGAATATGCTAATCAATCCATACGCATGGAGGCACCCAGGAAAACATAAAGCCGCCCACCTATGCCGTGATTGACAGCGTAAAAACACCGGGAGCATCGAGCGCCATCAAATCTGCGTGTAAGCTAAGGGTAGACCTGACCCTGCCGCAGGATTTGAGAGATTCCTGCACGCAGAGAGGCGCCCGGCTGCGTGCGGCACCGCTGAGATTAACTTATGCATGCCCCTGTAATGGTGTGCGAACGCACAGGCACGCCTGCGTTCGGCCCGACAACATACCCTGTCAATCAACATCGGCGGTCCCTGCGTACTCTGGGCCTGATTCAGAGCCGGACGCTCTGACCAGAGCACTCGCTTTGAATCAGGGCCCTCCTACCTAAACTTGGAGCGGCCTCTTGGACGCTCGCATGACTGTGGGTTACCAATCACAGCTTATGCGAGCGTCCATGATGATGGTCGCGATGGTCAAGGCCATCGCGACCATCAGGCTTGCGACAAGACCCTTGTGATGTCAGTGGGGCCGGACCCAGACGGTAGGCGTTCCCATGGGAACACCTCCGTCCGGCAGCCACGCCCCCGGCATGCCCACCAAAGGGGGCGTGCTGTCACTCACCATCAACAGCACGCCCCCTTTGGTGCGAGACCCGGAGCGACAGCTTGGCTGTCGCTATCCGGGTCTCGTGCATGCGCACGACGGAGCTCCCTCCGTCGTGTGCATGCGCATTTGGGTACCATCGACCCGCTTGCGAGCATCCTGCGCTCGCGAGCGGGTCTGAATGAGACCCTCTGAGTGAGCCCTTAACGTTCTCAGCAACCTGTTTGCGCACGTGCAATGCGATGCATGCGCAGATTGCAAACATCGTGCGTTCTCTCACTTGCGTTGCTTGCTGAATCAGGCCCTTCGACATTTATATATATATATTTTGCGGCGTCACTTACCTGTGGGACATCCTGTGCAGACTCCTCCCGGGCAGCTAACCGCTCTGGCAAAACAGTGGCGTATCCTCGTGTGAGGGGCATGGCATCAAATGTTCTTACTGACTCATCAACGCCCAGCCCAATCCCCTGGACCTAGAAACATGAAAATCGGGGAGTATATTCCTTCCATGACGTAGGTGCCCACTAAGCAGGGATTATTCTACATTTGACTCCTAGGGGGCGAAAAGGGCTAAAATGTTTCCTCCCCCTGTGCAGTGTCCTGCCTGACTGACTCATTGCGGCTGTAGCACAGTTCAATATTCAAATATGGGAGCCAACCTAACTGCCACCCCAACTGCTGCCAAACATCACCGGCAGTTGGTGTGGCTCCACTATTTGAATATTGGACTGCGCTGCAGCGCCACCTCTGGCGTGTGGTCCTGATGTGGCTTGTGAGGCAGACAGCACTGCAAAAGGGGTAAATGTGTTTTCATGGCCCTCAATAGCTCTTAGGCCACAGGTGAGGGAGGGTAACGTGTTGGTACAGGTGTGAGCGAAGGAATGTATTACTACAGAGGTGAGGGAGGAAAATGTGTTACTACACAGATGAGAGTAATGTGTTACTACACAGATGAGGGAGAATAATGTGTTACTACACAGGTATGGGAGGGGAATGTCAAATGTGTTACTACAGGGTGAGGGAAGAGAATGTGTTACTATAGGGGTAAGTGTGGGCAATGTGTTACGCCAGAGGTGAGGGAGGGGAATAAGTTACTACAGGGGTGAGTAAGGGTAGTGTGTTACTCCAGAGGTGAGGGGTGGGAATAAATTACGACAGGGATGAGTGAGCATGATGTGTTACTACTAGTTTGAGGGAGGGATTGTATTTCTGCACAGGTGAGGGAGAGGGATGTTGAATGTGTTACAACACGGGCGAGCGAGGGTATGTAAGGATAATGTGTTACTATAGAGGTGAGGGAGTGGAATGTGTTATTAAACAGGTGAGGGAGGGTATAGTATTTCTATAGCAGTGATGCATTACTATAGAGGTGTGGGAGTGGAATGTGTTATTAAACAGGTGATTGACGGTAATGTCTTTCTATAGCAGTGATGCATTACTATAGAGGTGAGGGAGTGGAATGTGTTATTAAACAGGTGAGGGAGGGTAATGTCTTTCTATAGCAGTGATGTATTACTATAGAGGTGAGGGAGTGGAATGTGTTATTAGACAGGTGAGGGAGGGTAATGTCTTTCTATAGCAGTGATGCATTACTATAGAGGTGAGGGAGTGGAATGTGTTAGTACACAGGTGAGGGAGGGTAATGTCTTTCTATAGCAGTGATACATTACTATAGAGGTGAGGGAGTGGAATGTGTTAGTACACTGGTGAGGGAGGGTAACGTCTTACTTTAGCAGTGATACATTACTACAGGGGTGAGGGAGTGGAATGTGTTAGTACACTGGTGAGGGAGGGTAATGTCTTTCTATAGCAGTGATGCATTACTATAGAGGTGAGGGAGTGGAATGTGTATAGTACACAGGAGGGAGGGTAATGTCTTTCTATAGCAGTGATACATTACTATAGAGGTGAGGGAGTGGAATGTGTTAGTACACAGGTGAGGGAGGGTAATGTATTTCTATAGCAGTGATGCATTACTATAGAGGTGAGGGAGTGGAATGTGTTAGTGCACAGATGAGGGAGGGTAATGCCTTTCTATAGCAGTGATGCATTACTATAGAGGTGAGGGAGTGGAATGTGTTAGTACACAGGAGGGAGGGTAATGTCTTTCTATAGCAGTGATACATTACTATAGAGGTGAGGGAGTGGAATGTGTTAGTACACAGGAGGGAGGGTAATGTCTTTCTATAGCAGTGATACATTACTATAGAGGTGAGGGAGTGGAATGTGTTAGTACACAGGTGAGGGAGGGTAATGTATTTCTATAGCAGTGATGCATTACTATAGAGGTGAGGGAGTGGAATGTGTTAGTACACAGATGAGGGAGGGTAATGCCTTTCTATAGCAGTGATGCATTACTATAGAGGTGAGGGAGTGGAATGTGTTATTAAACAGGTGAGGGAGGGTAATGTCTTTCTATAGCAGTGATGTATTACTATAGAGGTGAGGGAGTGGAATGTGTTATTAGACAGGTGAGGGAGGGTAATGTCTTTCTATAGCAGTGATGCATTACTATAGAGGTGAGGGAGTGGAATGTGTTAGTACACAGGTGAGGGAGGGTAATGTCTTTCTATAGCAGTGATACATTACTATAGAGGTGAGGGAGTGGAATGTGTTAGTACACAGGAGGGAGGGTAATGTCTTTCTATAGCAGTGATACATTACTATAGAGGTGAGGGAGTGGAATGTGTTAGTACACAGGTGAGGGAGGGTAATGTCTTTCTATAGCAGTGATACATTACTATAGAGGTGAGGGAGTGGAATGTGTATAGTACACAGGAGGGAGGGTAATGTCTTTCTATAGCAGTGATACATTACTATAGAGGTGAGGGAGTGGAATGTGTTAGTACACAGGTGAGGGAGAGTAATGTCTTTCTATAGCAGTGATGCATTACTATAGAGGTGAGGGAGTGGATTGTGTTAGTACACAGGTGAGGGAGGGTAATGTCTTTCTATAGCAGTGATGCATTACTATAGAGGTGAAAGATTAATGTGTTACTGGAGTAGTGAGATAGAAACAGTAAATATCTAAGGTCTACCCGGGTGAAACGGACTACATCAGAATACTCTGCTGGAATGTCTGGGAGACCCCTGACTTTCAGGATGTAATTTAACACTCTCTGGACGCTCTTCCATATCCCACCTCTCTTTCAAGTGAAGTTGGCGGGTTTGTGATTTGCGCCATTGAGCATGAGGGGCGGGGCTGTAACGACACACATGTCATATAACAGAAAGCAGGCACGTGACCCTATTCTGCTGGATGGAAGCTTCGAGATACGTTAATGAACACGCTTCTAATTCTCTGTGATATTGAGAATACAGTACAAGGTTTTGTCCATTTATCAGCGCGGGTGTGCGCAAGTCCTAATGATGGTGTTTACCCTTCATTGTCTATTTCACAGATAATCATTTCTACAGTATTCAAAATGTAGTAGTATATAATGGTATAATCTTCTCCGGAGCCACATGGCCCCACTCTCAGAACTTCCTATTTATCACCCGCTGGATAAGAGCCTAGTCCCCATTCCTCATTTATAGCCACATGATAAGTGCTCCTTATAAATGTTGGCGTGAACGAGCGTGACAGGAGCCAGGCGCTTTGTTTAAGGGGATCAGCTCCAAGTCAGCTATTTTTAAGTCCATCTTTCAGTCTTTGTTTGTCTAAGTTGACCTTGGAATTCTATGTAACATTTATCAGTTCTTGTTATAACATTCTCTGATCACAAGAGCTTGCACTCTGCAGCAGATGAGAGCAGGGTAAATCGTTCGAGCCTCATCTTAAAGGGCTCTATTTATCCACCTGAGAAAAGCTCTATCTCCGGTGAATGTGAGAGTGATATCTGGGGATAGAGCTCCGCCCTGGCTATCGCCAATGTTTCTCCAGCACAAGCTTCCCCATGCAATGCTAGAAGCCTATATAACGAGAGGCGCTGCGTTACAAGCGTCGCTGCCATCATCATTGTGACGTCATGTCTGTAGGTTGATTATCGCTGGGTGTGTTGTGACTATGGATTGTGACTGACATTTTAGGGACCGCTTTGCATAGAGAGACTAGAAGCCTCCAGTTATTGGTATGAAAGCAAATGTACTAGGAAATATTCAGGACTACAATATAAGTGCAGGGACAGGGAGATCAGTGCTGGTACGGTGTCTGCGGATCGGTGCTACTAGGAATTCTGGCCCTGATTCAGAGCCGGACGCTCTGACAGTGCGTTCGCTCTGAATCAGGGCCGTCCTTCTTGATTTTTAGAGTGGCCTCCTGGCCGCTCGTATAGCTGTGGATGACCACCCACAGCTATAGCGAGCGGCCAGGAAGATGGTCGCGATGGTTAAGACCATCGCGACCATCGGGCTTGCGACGAGACCCTTGTGGTGGGGTCTCGTTGGCGCAAGCCCTAGAGTGCTTTCGGCTCAAACAGAGCCGAAAGCACCCCCACTGACATCACTAGTGATGTCAGTGGTGCTGGCCCCAGACGGTAGGCGTTCCCATGGGAACGCCTCCGTCTGGGCAGCCACGCCCCCGGCACGCCCACCCAAGAGGGCGTGCTGTCACTCAACATCGACAGCACGCCCCCTTTGGTACGAGACCCGGAGCGACGGTTTGCCCGTCCCTATCCGGGTCTCGCGCATGCGCACAACGGAGCCGGCTCCGTCGTGTGCATGCGCACTGGGCCAACATCGACCCGCTTGCGAGTGCTCAGCGCTCGCGTGCGGGTCTGAATCAGGCCCTCTGCTCAGTTATTAAGGACCAAACGCTTTTGAAATGGTCGGTAATAGTATCACTGACGCTTATTCCAAACCGCAGGAACAGCGATAAGGTAAATATATTGTCAGCACTATGGCGAGTTGTATCGGGCTCCTGCTTGGGGCCCGTTCATGATCACTGAGGGGACGCTAGTTTCCGCATGTTTTAAGTGATGGCCCATTTATTATTAGTGAATTATGGCTGCATATGTGGCTTCAGCGAACCACGAAAACTGAAAGTCGTCAGGATAGCGATGGTTCCAGAAGCCCCTTTCCTGGAAAGCGGGTCCGGGTGACAAAGAGGAATCTAAGTTGGATCCCCCCCACCCCCAGCGGCCCCTCCAGCAATAGGCATTAGTGAAGTCAGGCCACGCACGCGCACTAACGCTGCCAGGTCGTTCCCAGCACTGGAAAATTCTGCTGCTATTTGGAGTAGCCGTTACCACACAATATTTATTTGCTGTGGTAGTTTAGTATCCATTACTGCAGCTGTTTCTGTGCTGTACGTATGAGGGTAGGCTGACCTGCATCACTTCCCATACAGCGTAATTCCCAGTATCTGCTCTTCCTCAGGAGGTGTTATACGCTGCACCTGCACAGCACCACCTCATACAGCCTTACCGGGCTCTGCCATCACCCCACAGCCCCTGCTTCTGGCTGCAGGGTGCCTTGAATGGTATCCTGCAGCCAGTGTAGGTGCCGCAGTGCTGCCTGTAGTGTCCATTGAATGCTACAGGCCATAATTACAGCTACCCGAAGCGTCTTGAAGATGCTTCAGGCACTGCAGTACTGTAGTTTCGGTTGTCAGCGGCTCCACCCCTTTTATGTGCAACGTCATGTGCATAGGGGGAGTGGCCAGCGCAGGGTGCTAAGAGCCTTTGCTACGGCTCCGATTCTTATTCTGTGCCTGCAACAGTACCACCTCATACTCACTATGGCGTAGGCCATTCCTGCTCTGTACGTGCTATGGTCAGCTGCACAGTACCACCTCATACTCACTATGGCGTATGCCATTCCTGCTCTGTACGTGCTATGGTCAGCTGCACAGTACCACCTCATACTCACTATGGCGTATGCCATTCCTGCTCTGTACGTGCTATGGTCAGCTGCACAGTACCACCTCATACTCACTATGGCGTATGATATTCCTGCTCTGTACGTGCTATGGTCAGCTGCACTGTACCACCTCATACTCACTATGGCGTATGCCATTCCTGCTCTGTACATGCTATGCTCAGCTGCACAGTACTACCTCATACTCATTATGGCGTATGCCATTCCTGCTCTGTACATGCTGTGGTCAGCTGCACAGTACTACCTCATACTCACTATGGCGTATATGCCATTCCTGCTCTGTACATGCTGTGGTCAGCTGCACAGTACTACCTCATACTCACTATGGTGTATGCCATTCCTGCTCTGTACGTGCTATGGTCAGCTGCACTGTACCACCTCATACTTACTATGGCATATGCCATTCCTGCTCTATACGTGCTGTGGTCAGCTGCACAGAACCACCTCATACTCAGTATGGCGTATGCCATTCCTGCTCTGTACATGCTATGGTCAGCTGCACAGTACCGCCTCATACTCACTATGGCGTATGCCATCCCTGCTCTGTACGTGTTATGGTCAGCTGCACAGTACCACCTCATACTTACTATGGCGTATGCCATTCCTGTTCTGTACGTGCTATGGTCAGCTGCACAGTACCACCTCATACTCAATATGGCGTATGCCATTCCTCTTCTGTACGTGTTATGGTCAGCTGCACAGTACCACCTCATACTCACTATGGCGTATGCCATTCCTGATCTGTACGTGCTATGGTCAGCTGCACAGTACCACCTCATACTCACTACGGCATATGCCATTCCTGATCTGTACGTGCTATGGTCAGCTGCACAGTACCACCTCATACTCACTATGGCGTATGCCATTCCTCTTCTGTACGTGTTATGGTCAGATGCACAGTACTACCTCATACTCACTATGGCGTATGCCATTCCTGCTCTGTACATGCTGTGGTCAGCTGCACAGTACCACCTCATACTCACTATGGCGTATGCCATTCCTGCTCTGTACATGCTATGGTCAGCTGCACAGTACCACCTCATACTCACTATGGCGTATGCCATTCCTGCTCTGTACGTGCTATGGTCAGCTGCACAGTACCACCTCATACTCACTATGGCGTATGCCATTCCTGCTCTGTACATGCTATGGTCAGCTGCACAGTACCACCTCATACTCATTATGGTGTATGCCATTACTGCTCTGTACATGCTATGGTCAGATGCACAGTACCACCTCATACTCACTACGGCATATGCCATTCCTGATCTGTACGTGCTATGGTCAGCTGCACAGTACCACCTCATACTCACTATGGCGTATGCCATTCCTCTTCTGTACGTGTTATGGTCAGATGCACAGTACTACCTCATACTCACTATGGCGTATGCCATTCCTGCTCTGTACGTGCTGTGGTCAGCTGCACAGTACCACCTCATACTCACTATGGCGTATGCCATTCCTGCTCTGTACATGCTATGGTCAGCTGCACAGTACCACCTCATACTCACTACGGCGTATGCCATTCCTGTTCTGTACATGCTATGGCCAGCTGCACAGTACCACCTCATACTCACTATGGCGTATGCCATTCCTGCTCTGTACATGCTATGGTCAGCTGCACAGTACCACCTCATACTCACTACGGCGTATGCCATTCCTGCTCTGTACCTGCTATGGTCAGCTGCACAGTACCACCTCATACTCACCATGGCGTATGCCATTCCTGCTCTGTACGTGCTATGGTCAGCTGCACAGTACCACCTCATACTCACTATGGCGTATGCCATTCCTGATCTGTACATGCTATGGTCAGCTGCACAGTACCACCTCATACTCACTATGGCGTATGCCATTCCTCTTCTGTACGTGTTATGGTCAGATGCACAGTACCACCTCATACTCACTATGGCGTATGCCATTCCTGCTCTGTACATGCTATGGTCAGCTGCACAGTACCACCTCATACTCACTATGGCGTATTCCATTCCTGTTCTGTACGTGCTATGGTCAGCTGCACAGTACCACCTCATACTCACTATGGCGTATGCCATTCCTGTTCTGTACATGCTATGGTCAGCTGCACAGTACCACCTCATACTCACTATGGCGTATGCCATTCCTGTTCTGTACATGCTATGGTCAGCTGCACAGTACCACCTCATACTCATTATGGCGTATGCCATTCCTGCTCTGTATGTGCTATGGTCAGCTGCACAGTACCACCTCATACTCACTATGGCGTATGCCATTCCTGCTCTGTACATGCTATGGTCAGCTGCACAATACCACCTTATACTCACTATGGCGTATGCCATTCCTGATCTGTACATGCTATGGTCAGCTGCACAGTACCACCTCATACTCACTATGGCGTATGCCATTCCTGTTCTGTACATGCTATGGTCAGCTGCACACTACTACCTCATACTCACTATGGCGTATGCCATTCCTGTTCTGTATGTGCTATGGTCAGCTGCACAGTACCACCTCATTCTCACTATGGCGTATGCCATTCCTGTTCTGTATGTGCTATGGTCAGCTGCACAGTACCACCTCATACTCACTATGGCGTATGCCATTCCTGCTCTGTACGTGCTTTGGTCAGCTGCACAGTTCCACCTCATACTCACTATGGTGTATGCCATTCCTGCTCTGTACGTGCTATGGTCAGCTGCACAGTACCACCTCATACTCACTATGGCGTATGCCATTCCTGTTCTGTACATGCTATGGTCAGCTGCACAGTACCACCTCATACTCACTATGGCGTATGCCATTCCTGCTCTGTACGTGCTATGGTCAGCTGCACAGTACCACCTCATACTCACTATGGCGTATGCCATTCCTGTTCTGTACATGCTATGGTCAGCTGCACAGTACCACCTCATACTCACTACGCTGCTTCCTAGATTTGTATTTTGTAATCTGTCTCCTTATTTCCTGCTGACATTTCTTCCCCTGCGCAAGGGGCGATTGTATGCAAATGTAAGATTCAGCCGACTCTGTTGTGATGTAGTAAGAACAGTGTTCAGCAGAGGAGGGGGAGGGGGAGGGGGGGGGGAATAGTAATTTAGAAGTTTCTTTCTTTTCTTTAATCTCTATACATATTAGAGGAACTGTAACTTATTAAGCAGAAATGATAAGGATGCACAGAACATTCTGCTGTCTAGCTATCGTCTTTCCTACGCTCTCTTGATAGGGGCGTGGCCAGAACTTGGGGCCCCTCCCCCAATGCTTCTAAAGAGACTTCTCTGTCCACGGTGGTTGTTCTTTTAGGCTTAAAATGTGCCCCCCCTCCCCCCCCGCATTCTTCATTTCAATATCTTGTCCCATAAACCATAGTAGTTGTTGCAGGTGTTTGTAGAAGGGGGGCAGGAGTGGCCTGGCCTGTACTACTGTAAATGGGGAATAACCCTACTTCGCCTGCTCCATTTTTGCTCCTTTGCAAATGCTGCCTTTTTGATGCATAAACTCCATTCGTACAAATTTGCTGTCATCAGGGAGCAGTAGCCACTCTGATTAAGGGTGGGATGTACTAAAGCGAAAAATGTGGTAAAACCCCCGAAAATGCAGTTTTCAAGGATTTTACCGTTTTTCCCATATGTACTAAGTACCAGAATGCGATGCAATCCGGTGCTTTGCCCCGGTGAATAACGTCACCTTCAGGTAGTGTTTACCCAATAGAAGCCTATGGGTTTCTTATCGGCACGCCCCCTGAGAGGGATCTGATCCCTCCCATCTCCCCTTGCGGCGCTGGTGTCCTTCTGCACATGTGCAGAAGGATCCCAGAGGGACTTCTGGGTGTTAAACCCGGGGGTCCCTCTATCCGAGGGTATTGCCAAAGACAGCTCTTATCGGGAAAGCTGACATTTGCAATTTTATTCACATTTCTAGGTACATACCGCGGTAATCAGCTGCGGTATGTACCCACTTAGAGGCGGGGTGTTCCGCATTGTGGATGCGATGCTTAGTACATCCTGCCCTAAGAGCCAATTCAGGGTACATTTACTAAATATCGGGGGGGGGTTCCAACCCAAATTCTCAGCGCCGTTGAGGTCTGGATATAAAAGGGTGATAATAATATGCGCATAATCTGGCTTCTTCCGCATGTTTTGCTATAGCCTGGCTGTTAAAAAAGCCTCCCCCCCCCCCCCAGGCTGCTGCGGGGAAAACACGTCCCCTTTAAGTGTCTCCAGTGACTGCAGAAACATCTCGGAGCTCTCAGTGACTACAAATGCTTCATCTCACTACATTGGGATTGAAGTCCAGACAGCAGCACAATGGAGCCTTATAATTAGCAGCGTATCTCAGCCCGTTACATCATGTAAGACTCATCTTCTGCAGGAGGGCGAGGGAACGTGACACTGGTCTTGTAGAACAGAAGATAACAGACATTAGAGGAGGAGGGACACCCACAGTGCGTATCATCCTGAGAGGGGTGTTGTGGTGTATTGCAGGGTGCTGTAAGTGTGGTGCATTGTGTGCTGAGCGTTGATGCAGCAGTACACACACACACACACACACACACACACTGGGGATAAATATACACTGGGGCCTGTGGGTGTATAGCAGCTATATATAATCGCTCTGCATTGTGAGCGGAGAGTCGCTGCCTTGTTTATCACTGTGATCATGTTTATGTGAGTGTGACAATGTAATTATCGGGTTGCGCCACCCACCAGCGTTGTTCTAAACCCACTTATACCGAACTGATATTTTCAAAATATTTATTCCGTCAGTAAATGTTATTGCTGCCGGTTTATTTAACAAATGTCTTTAACATACTAATGGGGGAGGGGGTTATTAGAGAAGAGAGCAGGACGAGAATTAGTAGTTGTTATGTTATTTTACGAGTTACATTTCTTAAAATAACATAACATACTGTACACCTACAAAGATAATAATAAGCTATTGTACATCACAATGTGGCCTACCAACATCTAAAATGTCAAAATTCTGACATATCATTATATGCAACCCTGTCCTTACTGACACGTCACTCATCTCCTGATATACTCTCTGCTGCTGGGGACCCTGCTCCTCCCACTATATAACTCTCAGTCTGTGGCTTCCTGCTGCCCCCATTCCCCGTCTCACATCATGTCACTGCCCCTGTCACATGCAGCCCTATCCTCACTAACACATCACTTATCTCCTGATATACTCTGTGCTGCTGGGGACCCTGCTCCTCCCACTATATAACTCTCAGTTTGTGGTTTCCTGCTGCCTCCATTCCCCTCCTCACATCATGTCACTGCCCCTGTCACATGCAGCCCTGTCCTCACTGTCACATCACTCATCTCCTGATATACTCTGTGCTGCTGGGGACCCTGCTCCTCCCTCTATATAACTCTCAGTCTGTGGCTTCCTGCTGCCTCCATTCCCCTCCTCACATCATTTCACTGCCCCTGTCACATGCAGCCCTGTCCTCACTAATACATCACTTGTCTCCTGATATACTCTGTGCTGCTGGGGACCCTGCTCCTTCCATTATATAACTCTAAGTATGTGGCTTCCTGCTACCTCCATTCCCCTCCTCACATCATTTCACTTCCCCTGTCACATGCAGCTCTGTCCTCACTGACACATCATTCATCTCCTTATACACTCTGTGCTGCTGGGAACACTGCTCCTCCCACTATATAACTCTCAGCCTGTGTCCTCCTGCTGCCTCCATTCCCCTCCTCACATCATGTCACTGTCCCAGTCACATGCAGCCCTGTCCTCACTAACACATCACTTATTTCCTGATATACTCTGTGCTGCTGGGGACCCTGTCCTTCCACTATATAACTCTGTCACATGCAGCACTGTCCTCACTAACACATCATTCATCTCCTGATACACTCTGTGCTGCTGGGAACACTGCTCCTCTTGCTATATAACGCTCAGTATGTGGCTTCCTGCTGCCTCTATTTCCCTCCTCACATCATGTCACTGCCCTTGTCATATGCAGCCCTGTCCTCACTAACACATCACTCATCTCCTGATATACCCTGTGCTGCTGGGCCCCTGCTCCTCCATTCCCCCCCTCACATCATGTCACTGTCCCTGTCACATGCTGCCCTGTCCTCACTGACACATCACTTATCTCCTGATATACTCTGTGCTGCTGGGGACCCTGCTCCTCCCACTATATAACTCTGTCTGTGGCTTCCTGCTGCCTCCATTCCCCTCCTCACATCATGTCACTGCCCCTGTCACATGCAGCACTGTCCTCACTAACACATCATTCATCTCCTGATACACTCTGTGCTGCTGGGAACACTGCTCCTCCCACTATATAACTCTCAGCCTGTGGCCTCCTGCTGCCTCCATTCCCCTCCTCACATCATGTCACTGCCCCTGTCACATGCAGCCCTGTCCTCACTAACACATCACTCATCTCCTGATATACTCTGTGCTGCTGGGGACCCTGCTCCTCCCACTATATAACCCTCAGTCTGTGGCTTCCTGCTGCCTCCATTCCCCTCCTCACATCATGTCACTGCCCCTGTCACATGCTGCCCTGTCCTCACTAACACATCACTCATCTCCTGATACACTCTGTGCTGCTGGGAACCCTGCTCCTCCCACTATATAACTCTCAGCCTGTGGCCTCCTGCTGCCCCCATTCCCCTCCTCACATCATGTCACTGCCCCTGTCACATGCAGCCCTGTCCTCACTGACACATCACTCATCTCCTGATATACTCTGTGCTGCTGGGGGACCCTGCTCCTCCCACTATATAACTCTCAGCCTGTGGCCTCCTGCTGTCCCCATTCCCCTCCTCACATCATGTCACTGCCCCTGTCACATGCAGCCCTGTCCTCACTAATACATCACTTGTCTCCTGATATACTCTGTGCTGCTGGGGAACCTGCTCCTTCCACTATATAACTCTAAGTCTGTGGCTTCCTGCTACCTCCATTCCCCTCCTCACATCATTTCACTTCCCCTGTCACATGCAGCTCTGTCCTCACTGACACATCATTCATCTCCTGATACACTCTGTGCTGCTGGGAACACTGCTCCTCCCACTATATAACTCTCAGCCTGTGGCCTCCTGCTGCCTCCATTCCCCTCCTCACATCATGTCACTGTCCCTGTCACATGCAGCCCTGTCCTCACTAACACATCACTTATTTCCTGATATACTCTGTGCTGCTGGGGACCCTGTCCTTCCACTATATAACTCTGTCACATGCAGCACTGTCCTCACTAACACATCATTCATCTCCTGATACACTCTGTGCTGCTGGGAACACTGCTCCTCTTGCTATATAACGCTCAGTATGTGGCTTCCTGCTGCCTCTATTTCCCTCCTCACATCATGTCACTTCCCCTGTCATATGCAGCCCTGTCCTCACTAACACATCACTCATCTCCTGATATACCCTGTGCTGCTGGGGACCCTGCTCCTCCATTCCCCCCCTCACATCATGTCACTGTCCCTGTCACATGCTGCCCTGTCCTCACTGACACATCACTTATCTCCTGATATACTCTGTGCTGCTGGGGACCCTGCTCCTCCCACTATATAACTCTCAGTCTGTGGCTTCCTGCTGCCTCCATTCCCCTCCTCACATCATGTCACTGCCCCTGTCACATGCAGCACTGTCCTCAATAACACATCATTCATCTCCTGATACACTCTGTGCTGCTGGGAACACTGCTCCTCCCACTATATAACTCTCAGCCTGTGGCCTCCTGCTGCCTCCATTCCCCTCCTCACATCATGTCACTGCCCCTGTCACATGCTGCCCTGTCCTCACTAACACATCACTCATCTCCTGATACACTCTGTGCTGCTGGGAACCCTGCTTCTCCCACTATATAACTCTCAGCCTGTGGCCTCCTGCTGCCCCCATTCCCCTCCTCACATCATGTCACTGCCCCTGTCACATGCAGCCCTGTCCTCACTGACACATCACTCATCTCCTGATATACTCTGTGCTGCTGGGGGACCCTGCTCCTCCCACTATATAACTCTCAGCCTGTGGCCTCCTGCTGCCCCCATTCCCCTCCTCACATCATGTCACTGCCCCTGTCACATGCAGCCCTATCCTCACTAACACATCACTCATCTCCTGATATACTCTGTGCTGCTGGGGACCTGCTCCTCCCACTATATAACTCTCAGTTTGTGGTTTCCTGCTGCCTCCATTCCCCTCCTCACATCATTTCACTTCCCCTGTCACATGCAGCCCTGTCCTCACTGTCACATCACTCATCTCCTGATATACTCTGTGCTGCTGGGGATCCTGCTCTTCCCACTATATAACTCTCAGTCTGTGGACTCCTGCTGCCTCCATTCCCCTCCTCACATCATGTCACTGCCCCTGTCACATGCAGCCCTGTCCTCACTGACACATCACTTATCTCCTGATATACTCTGTGCTGCTGGGGACCTGCTCCTCCCACTATATAACTCTCAGTTTGTGGTTTCCTGCTGCCTCCATTCCCCTCCTCACATCATTTCACTTCCCCTGTCACATGCAGCCCTGTCCTCACTGTCACATCACTCATCTCCTGATATACTCTGTGCTGCTGGGGATCCTGCTCTTCCCACTATATAACTCTCAGTCTGTGGCCTCCTGCTGCCTCCATTCCCCTCCTCACATCATGTCACTGCCCCTGTCACATGCAGCCCTGTCCTCACTGACACATCACTTATCTCCTGATATACTCTGTGCTGCTGGGGACCCTGTTCCTCTCACTATATAACTCTCAGTCTGTGGCTTCCTGCTGCCTCCATTCCCCTCCTCACATCATGTCACTGCCCCTGTCACATGCAGCCCTGTCCTCACTGACACATCACTCATCTCCTGATATACTCTGTGCTGCTGGGGACCCTGTTCCTCTCACTATATAACTCTCAGTCTGTGGCTTCCTGCTGCCTCCATTCCCCTCCTCACATCATGTCACTGCCCCTGTCACATGCAGCCCTGTCCTCACTAACACATCACTCATCTCCTGATATACTCTGTGCTGCTGGGGACCCTGCTCCTACCACTATATAACTCTCAGTCTGTGACTTCCTGCTGCCTCCATTCCCCTCCTCACATCATGTCACTGCCCCTGTCACATGCAGCCCTGTCCTCACTGACACATCACTCATCTCCTGATATACTCTGTGCTGCTGGGGACCCTGCTCCTCCCACTATATAACTCTCAGTCTGTGGCTTCCTGCTGCCTCCATTCCCCTCCTCACATCATGTCACTGCCCCTGTCACATGCAGCACTGTCCTCAATAACACATCATTCATCTCCTGATACACTCTGTGCTGCTGGGAACACTGCTCCTCCCACTATATAACTCTCAGCCTGTGGCCTCCTGCTGCCTCCATTCCCCTCCTCACATCATGTCACTGCCCCTGTCACATGCTGCCCTGTCCTCACTAACACATCACTCATCTCCTGATACACTCTGTGCTGCTGGGAACCCTGCTCCTCCCACTATATAACTCTCAGCCTGTGGCCTCCTGCTGCCTCCATTCCCCTCCTCACATCATGTCACTGCCCCTGTCACATGCAGCCCTGTCCTCACTGACACATCACTCATCTCCTGATATACTCTGTGCTGCTGGGGACCCTGCTCCTACCACTATATAACTCTCAGTCTGTGGCTTCCTGCTGCCTCCATTCCCCTCCTCACATCATGGCACTGCCCCTGTCATATGCAACCCTGTCCTCACTAACACATCATTCATCTCCTGATACACTCTGTGCTGCTGGGGACCCTGCTCCTCCCACTATATAACTCTCAGTCTGTGACTTCCTGCTGCCTCCATTCCCCTCCTCACATCATGGCACTGCCCCTGTCATATGCAACCCTGTCCAGCTCAGGTCTAAACTGGGCACAGGAAATGACTGCTTTGACACTTAGCAAATGCACCATAGCAACATTAACAAATTTTATTTCTTAAGCTAAACCAACAGTAAATTTTATTATGTTCAGTAAAAAATAAAGTTATAATTGTGTCCATCACTAAGAAAAACTAGAGCTCAGGGCCCTTAGCTATGTTGTGGGCCTATATTGGGTCATGAGCCCCCTATATTAAGTACCTTTGGATACAATGATATGGCTGGAGGTCTCAGGGATTTGTGGCATCGGAGGGGTTGTGTGTGGGGGGTTATACAGCTTTAACAGCCTAGACTGGCACAAAATGCGGATTCCAGGCCGCGGATACTTACACAGTAGTTGGGTCCTGCAGGTTCCAATATTACGCAGATAGAATATTACATGTCAGGGTGCGGAAAGTTCTAAAGAGATTCGCATCAGGATTCATGTGTCAGTGTAGATCTGCATACAGGTGGGGTCAGTACATTACAGACAGGGATGATTGGTCGCTGTGTGTTGTATTTATGTTTATTTGGCCCGTTACACATTTGTCATTGTCTACTTAATGTTAGGACGCTGAGGGTTTTCTTTTTTTTATTCAGAAAAGGGACGAGGGACATTGGATTATGGGATTGCTGTATGTTGTGCACCAAGGGGAACTTAAGGCATAATTAAGTCTACATAAATTGTTGACAGATAGACTTCCCGGCAGGAGCAGAGCCCCCCGAGGAGATGGCATTGAGCCCCTCTCTGTTTTCCCTGTACACAGAGCAGGAGGCCCAGATCCTGCCGGCAGCCCAGTTAGCAGCACTATAAAAACATTAATTGGCTGTGTATCCCAGCTCTGACATCAGCCCATAAATCAGCGCTGTCTGTATCTGCAGAGCAGGCAGTGAGGGCGCGTTCAAGCAGGTCGGGCGCAGCAACCTGGCGGAATTGCTGAGAGGAACCTGACCTATAACCCAGCAAAGGACAAGCTGGTCGTTTCCCTCTGCCGTCCAATGCCAGGACCCTGGAAGCTCAGCTCCGTCTCGGGACGGTGAATGCAGATTAATTTTGTTTATTCAATTTTAATACATGTGATTTATGGCCGACTGTGTGGCCAGCTGGTGGCTGGTCATCGTCATGCTGTCATAACGATGGGCCTATTTTTATTTGGAGGCCTGGGGATGTTTGTCCCATCTGTTCCATTGTCAATTTGGCCCTTGCAAAAATGTATACACTGTGCGTCTGCATTCTGCAGGTCCTCAAATAACCCATTAGTTACGTTCGATGCCTGATGTTCTGTTCCAAGGTCGTTTGTTAATAGAAGCATTTGCCAAATGTCTTCTAATGCTGGATGACTTAATAGCTGTTTAATATATCTAATCCCGTCTATATATTTGAGTTGGGCGTTTTGTTGGCAATGCAGTAAAACATAAATAAGTCTCTGAGTTCTATTGGCGACAAATGAAAATTTAATTCCTCTTGGAAAAAAATTGTCTTTCTCTAAAAAGGATCCAGTCTAAAGAAAAAGCTGAAAGCTTTGATGGACACATATGTACTGTACACTAAAGCTTTGATGGACACATATGTACTGTACACTAAAGGATTGATGGACACATATGTACTGTACACTAAAGCTTTGATGGACACATATGTACTGTACACTAAAGGATTGATGGACACATATGTACTGTACACTAAAGCTTTGATGGACACATATGTACTGTACACTAAAGGATTGATGGACACATATGTACTGTACACTAAAGCTTTGATGGACATATGTACTGTACACTAAAGCTTTGATGGACCTATGTACTGTACACTAAAGATGGACACATATGTACTGTACACTAAAGCTTTGATGGACACATGTACTGTACACTACAGCTTTGATGGACACATGTACTGTACACTAAAGATGGACACATATGTACTGTACACTAAAGCTTTGATGGACACATATGTACTGTACACTAATGGATTGATGGACACATATGTACTGTACACTAAAGGATTGATGGACACATATGTACTGTACACTAAAGCTTTGATGGACACATGTACTGTACACTACAGCTTTGATGGACACATGTACTGTACACTAAAGATGGACACATATGTACTGTACACTAAAGCTTTGATGGACACATATGTACTGTACACTAAAGGATTGATGGACACATATGTACTGTACACTAAAGGATTGATGGACACATATGTACTGTACACTAAAGCTTTGATTGACCTATGTACTGTACACTAAAGATGGACACATATGTACTGTACACTAAAGCTTTGATGGACACATGTACTGTACACTAAAGCTTTGATGGACACATGTACTGTACACTAAAGATGGACACATGTACTGTACACTAAAGCTTTGATGGACACATATGTACTGTACACTAAAGGATTGATGGACACATATGTACTGTACACTAAAGCTTTGATGGACACATATGTACTGTACACTAAAGGATTGATGGACACATATGTACTGTACACTAAAGCTTTGATGGACACATATGTACTGTACACTAAAGGATTGATGGACACATATGTACTGTACACTAAAGCTTTGATGGACACATATGTACTGTACACTAAAGCTTTGATGGACACATATGTACTGTACACTACATTGGGAGTTAGCAGCTGGTATCACTGTAGATTGTTCTGCCACAGACGGTGACAAATTATTGCGGAAGATAAAGAGAAAGTTGATCTTTTAAGTTTGTTTTTGGTTTGATGTCACAGAGGTGAGAAATGCGCCAGCACGTGGGCTGTGTAGTCTTTACGGATGATTCTAACAACATTCCGTCGCTGCCCTACGTCCCTTGCTTTTGGCTTGCATGCAGGGACGTATTTATAATGGGTGCAAGGTGTGCGGAGCACACTGGTCCAGGGGGGCCCACACACCGCACACCCTGCACCAAATTTCATATACTTACCTCTCCGCCGCCCCACCGCGGCCATTTCACTGGTGATTCGCGCATGTGCAGTAGAGATGTCCCCGAAACACAGCGCGGGTGTCATGTTCCCGGAGACCTGCACATGCGCCCTCCTCTCTTACAGCGCCTCCCATTGCAGGGTGTAACGGCAGCCAGTATCGCTGCAGCTGTGTGTACCTCCGGGTGCTGGCTGGTCCGCCCCCTTTTGCTCATGACATCATGTGCAAAGGGGGCGGGGCTGGCATAGGTTGTTGTTGAGCCCTGTTACAGCCGCGGCATTTACATTCACAGCTGCGATTTCTCACGCAGCCTATGTGCAAAATTATGCAGATGCCGGCAAATAGACTCCCCGCCTGAACTAGCGTGCAATGGTCTGCGCAAACGCTGCTACACCCACTTTCCTAATCTGCATTGTGAGCAGACCCGCAACATCGAACGCACAACGACTCCTCGAGTAAATCCTAGGCTGCGCAGTTTCAGGTACATCTTTCTCTGTAATATATGGCCTCTGAGTCTGTGCTTGTGCGATCGGGCGAGCAGCCACGATTGCAGACACACCCTTTGAGCTCCCAGGACACGCCCACAGACCCGCCTCTTTTTGCGTTCACTTTCAGCCACCGCCCTGACTCCACCCAGGACGCCCGTGGCTCGCAGTGGTCTTCCCAGGATGTTGCTATATACTTTGCAAATGCCGTCTCAAACTTCAACTTGTGCGTGCGCAGTAAGACTTTCCTCAGCGTTTTGCGCATGCGCAGTTGCAAAACATCGCTCAGCCGCAATAAGATTGGTATTGCGTACAACGCTGAATCGGGCCCTCAGCTGGGTGATTGAGAGACCTTTATTTCTTCTATGTAAGGATTCTCTCATAACCAGGTCAGATAAGCGGAAGGCAGATGTGATACCAGCCTTTAACGGGGGACGCGTCTGGAAACGGGATATTATAGACACGTGGGCCTGACTTCTCGCGATGTTCGGCTGCGTACACATTTACTTGTAACGGTAAGCAAAACATTGCAAGATTTTCTGCGCACTTCTATGGGGCGTGAGACAAAACTTGCGATGTTGACGGCTGCAATGCGCTGTTTGGTAATGGCACATTGCGGCCATCGTGCGGAATTGAATCAGCCCTTAAGAGATGCAGTTCTGGAGTATATTAGAAAAGAATACAGCGTAATAGGGATAGCATGATCAGTGGTGTCAGCATGGCTTAGCGGTCATGCCCAACATGTATGACATGTTTCACATTAGCTAACAAGTCATATTATTCATGAGGAGGTGAGTTTCAAACTAAGGCCCGTATTCAATTTGAGGCGAAAATGTTGGGGGACAAAGTTAAAGACTCCAGGTGGGTCCCTAAGTACGCCCCAGGTGTTTTTTTAATTGCAGGTGCTTGCGGAAGGTGTATTTTTCACGATTTTTTAAACCTAACTTTAGCAACTTTAAAATATGCTGCCCCCCCCATTTTCAAGTACCCCGAATTTGCTGGGATAAGTTATTTTCTGCAACCCCCCCCCCCCAGAATACTATTCTGCACCACGTATAGAAAAACGCTATTTAGCAGCTATTGAGCCTGTTTAAAAAGACCAAATACCTTCAGTAAGCCAAATCGGGGGGTACCATAGGGAACCCCCATGTCAGAGCATCTTTTGGGGGGTATCAGGCTGATTTCTCCAAATCTGACAGGATTTTCCGCTTGTTTAAATATCGCCGGGTCCCGTTTTCACTTACTTTCAAATTGAATACGGTGATACGCGGGCAAGCACGCGATACTTTTCCGCCTGCAAAACATGTGATGAAGGTGAAAAGTACATGAGGCAGGAAAAGTATCGCGGTTTCGCTCAAATTGAATACGGCTTTAGATCTTGTTAGTGCATAATGTGATTTATTTGTATGATATAATGTGTTTGATACTGCTCCATATAGGAGTTAGGTATATAAGATGAGTGCTAGATCTTGGGGGCAGTTTATGTAACAGGTATATAAGATGAGTGCTAGATCTTGGGGGCAGTTTATGTAACAGGTATATAAGATGAGTGCTAGATCTTGGGGGCAGTTTATGTAACAGGGAGATAACTGTTTTAAAAATAGAAGGGAATTATAAGTGGAACATATTCAACCTGGGGGATCACTATTTGTGGTGACCCTACTGAGATTATTATTGGGACATACAATATTTACATCTCAGGAATGTCTGGGAGATTTCTGAATTTCGGGGTGCACTACTGGACTCCATCAAGAGTTGACCACCTCCCAGCCATTTCTCTGGGGAGCTCAATGACATGATTAATGGTGAAACGCGTCATAGTGATAGCATCCTTTGCTACATAGAGTGCAAGTCAGCGAGTATGTCCGAGGCCTGTTCTATCTTCTTTGTATTAATGACCCTGTATATGGCGGAGATTGTAAGGCGTCCATATGTACTGAGGACACTGGCTGTCCTGGATTACAGAGCATAATGGTAACTCGCTGTAGAAACATATATTATGTTCATAGCAAAGTGATGAGATGACAGATGGAATGTAACGCAGATAAATGGAAGGTCTGTGGTGATTACTCTGCCGCTTACACATCAAATAAAATACAGCTGGGGAAAACAGAGTCGGAAAAGGAGCCAGGAATACCGGTGGCACATTGCCCAGCGCCAGGCATGACCGATATTGGTTAGACCACATGTTGTATATAGGATATAGCTGTGGCATTCCGCTGTAAGACAGACATAGGATAACCATATAGGGATCAGAGGGGCGACCTCCATAGACAGGGAAAGGAATTATAGCGAGGGGTTAGAGAAAGGAGGCTTGTTCACTTTGGGGAAGAGGCATCTTATAGGGGATAACAGAGGCGCCCAAGTAGCGTCATTTCAGAGACCATATAGAATATATAGAGACATCAGTAGCCATAGGATGGAAGGTGGTTACAGCATAAGCTCAGGGGCCCACAAGGGTCAGTATACTGTACAATCCCTTACCCCATAGTAAGGGTCCCTGAATAAATCCATTATCATTAGGTGATAGAAGAAATGATCCCTGCACTTCAGATACAAACGTTTCCTTTTAATTCATTTCCCTAAATTGAAACCGAGATGATGAACAAACGAGGTAAAAGCATCACTATCACTGAGGATTACTGTAACTAATTAGCAGAATGCCGGTCACTCATTGTTGTATTCTGATAGGACAGGTGTGTAGCTGTCTCTTACCTATTACTTATATATTACAGAGTGCAGCAGGTGTGTAGCTGTCTCTTACCTATTACTTATATGTTACAGAGTGCAGCAGGTGTGTAGCTGTCTCTTACCTATTACTGATATGTTACAGAGTGCAGCAGGTGTGTAGCTGTCTCTTACCTAACTTATATATTACAGAGTGCAGCAGGTGTGTAGCTGTCTCTTACCTATTACTTATATGTTACAGAGTGCAGCAGGTGTGTAGCTGTCTCTTACCTATTACTTATATGTTACAGAGTGCAGCAGGTGTGTAGCTGTCTCTTACCTATTACTTATATGTTACAGAGTGCAGCAGGTGTGTAGCTGTCTCTTACCTATTACTTATATGTTACAGAGTGCAGCAGGTGTGTAGCTGTCTCTTACCTATTACTTATATATTACAGAGTGCAGCAGGTGTGTAGCTGTCTCTTACCTATTCCTTATATATTACAGAGTGCAGCAGGTGTGTAGCTGTCTCTTACCTATTACTTATATGTTACAGAGTGCAGCAGGTGTGTAGCTGTCTCTTACCTATTACTTATATATTACAGAGTGCAGCAGGTGTGTAGCTGTCTCTTACCTATTACTTATATATTACAGAGTGCAGCAGGTGTGTAGCTGTCTCTTACCTATTACTTATATATTACAGAGTGCAGCAGGTGTGTAGCTGTCTCTTACCTATTACTGATATGTTACAGAG
Organism: Taudactylus pleione; assembly: GCA_031769625.1. NCBI lineage: Eukaryota > Metazoa > Chordata > Amphibia > Anura > Myobatrachidae > Taudactylus > Taudactylus pleione. Next base: position 4,251,990 of record JAUIMM010000230.1, read on the forward strand.
TGCAGCAGGTGTGTAGCTGTCTCTTACCTATTACTTATATATTACAGAGTGCAGCAGGTGTGTAGCTGTCTCTTACCTATTCCTTATAAGTTACAGAGGGCAGCAGGTGTGTAGCTGTCTCTTACCTATTACTGATATGTTACAGAGTGCAGCAGGTGTGTAGCTGTCTCTTACCTATTACTTATATATTACAGAGTGCAGCAGGTGTGTAGCTGTCTCTTACCTATTCCTTATATAGTACAGAGTGCAGCAGGTGTGTAGCTGTCTCTTACCTATTCCTTATATGTTACAGAGTGCAGCAGGTGTGTAGCTGTCTCTTACCTATTACTTATATATTACAGAGTGCAGCAGGTGTGTAGCTGTCTCTTACCTATTCCTTATAAGTTACAGAGTGCAGCAGGTGTGTAGCTGTCTCTTACCTATTACTTATATGTTACAGAGTGCAGCAGGTGTGTAGCTGTCTCTTACCTATTACTTATATGTTACAGAGTGCAGCAGGTGTGTAGCTGTCTCTTACCTATTCCTTATAAGTTACAGAGTGCAGCAGGTGTGTAGCTGTCTCTTACCTATTCCTTATATGTTACAGAGTGCAGCAGGTGTGTAGCTGTCTCTTACCTATTCCTTATATGTTACAGAGTGCAGCAGGTGTGTAGCTGTCTCTTACCTATTCCTTATATGTTACAGAGTGCAGCAGGTGTGTAGCTGTCTCTTACCTATTACTTATATATTACAGAGTGCAGCAGGTGTGTAGCTGTCTCTTACCTATTCCTTATAAGTTACAGAGTGCAGCAGGTGTGTAGCTGTCTCTTACCTATTCCTTATAAGTTACAGAGTGCAGCAGGTGTGTAGCTGTCTCTTACCTATTACTTATATGTTACAGAGTGCAGCAGGTGTGTAGCTGTCTCTTACCTATTCCTTATAAGTTACAGAGTGCAGCAGGTGTGTAGCTGTCTCTTACCTATTACTTATATGTTACAGAGTGCAGCAGGTGTGTAGCTGTCTCTTACCTATTACTTATATATTACAGAGTGCAGCAGGTGTGTAGCTGTCTCTTACCTATTCCTTATATATTACAGAGTGCAGCAGGTGTGTAGCTGTCTCTTACCTATTACTTATATGTTACAGAGTACAGCAGGTGTGTAGCTGTCTCTTACCTATTACTTATATATTACAGAGTGCAGCAGGTGTGTAGCTGTCTCTTACCTATTACTTATATATTACAGAGTGCAGCAGGTGTGTAGCTGTCTCTTACCTATTACTGATATGTTACAGAGTGCAGCAGGTGTGTAGCTGTCTCTTACCTATTACTTATATATTACAGAGTGCAGCAGGTGTGTAGCTGTCTCTTACCTATTCCTTATAAGTTACAGAGTGCAGCAGGTGTGTAGCTGTCTCTTACCTATTACTGATATGTTACAGAGTGCAGCAGGTGTGTAGCTGTCTCTTACCTATTACTTATATATTACAGAGTGCAGCAGGTGTGTAGCTGTCTCTTACCTATTCCTTATATGTTACAGAGTGCAGCAGGTGTGTAGCTGTCTCTTACCTATTCCTTATATGTTACAGAGTGCAGCAGGTGTGTAGCTGTCTCTTACCTATTCCTTATATATTACAGAGTGCAGCAGGTGTGTAGCTGTCTCTTACCTATTACTTATAGGTTACAGAGTGCAGCAGGTGTGTAGCTGTCTCTTACCTATTACTTATATGTTACAGAGTGCAGCAGGTGTGTAGCTGTCTCTTACCTATTACTTATATGTTACAGAGTGCAGCAGGTGTGTAGCTGTCTCTTACCTATTCCTTATAAGTTACAGAGTGCAGCAGGTGTGTAGCTGTCTCTTACCTATTCCTTATATGTTACAGAGTGCAGCAGGTGTGTAGCTGTCTCTTACCTATTCCTTATATGTTACAGAGTGCAGCAGGTGTGTAGCTGTCTCTTACCTATTCCTTATATGTTACAGAGTGCAGCAGGTGTGTAGCTGTCTCTTACCTATTACTTATATATTACAGAGTGCAGCAGGTGTGTAGCTGTCTCTTACCTATTACTTATATGTTACAGAGTGCAGCAGGTGTGTAGCTGTCTCTTACCTATTACTTATATGTTACAGAGTGCAGCAGGTGTGTAGCTGTCTCTTACCTATTACTTATATATTACAGAGTGCAGCAGGTGTGTAGCTGTCTCTTACCTATTACTTATATATTACAGAGTGCAGCAGGTGTGTAGCTGTCTCTTACCTATTACTTATATGTTACAGAGTGCAGCAGGTGTGTAGCTGTCTCTTACCTATTACTTATATGTTACAGAGTGCAGCAGGTGTGTAGCTGTCTCTTACCTATTACTTATATATTACAGAGTGCAGCAGGTGTGTAGCTGTCTCTTACCTATTACTTATATGTTACAGAGTGCAGCAGGTGTGTAGCTGTCTCTTACCTATTACTGATATGTTACAGAGTGCAGCAGGTGTGTAGCTGTCTCTTACCTATTCCTTATATGTTACAGAGTGCAGCAGGTGTGTAGCTGTCTCTTACCTATTACTTATATATTACAGAGTGCAGCAGGTGTGTAGCTGTCTCTTACCTATTCCTTATATGTTACAGAGTGCAGCAGGTGTGTAGCTGTCTCTTACCTATTCCTTATATGTTACAGAGTGCAGCAGGTGTGTAGCTGTCTCTTACCTATTACTTATATATTACAGAGTGCAGCAGGTGTGTAGCTGTCTCTTACCTATTACTGATATGTTACAGAGTGCAGCAGGTGTGTAGCTGTCTCTTACCTATTACTGATACGTTACAGAGTGCAGCAGGTGTGTAGCTGTCTCTTACCTATTACTGATATGTTACAGAGTGCAGCAGGTGTGTAGCTGTCTCTTACCTATTCCTTATATGTTACAGAGTGCAGCAGGTGTGTAGCTGTCTCTTACCTATTACTTATATGTTACAGAGTGCAGCAGGTGTGTAGCTGTCTCTTACCTATTACTTATATGTTACAGAGTGCAGCAGGTGTGTAGCTGTCTCTTACCTATTACTTATATGTTACAGAGTGCAGCAGGTGTGTAGCTGTCTCTTACCTATTACTTATAAGTTACAGAGTGCAGCAGGTGTGTAGCTGTCTCTTACCTATTCCTTATATATTATAGAGTGCAGCAGGTGTGTAGCTGTCTCTTACCTATTACTTATATGTTACAGAGTGCAGCAGGTGTGTAGCTGTCTCTTACCTATTACTTATATATTACAGAGTGCAGCAGGTGTGTAGCTGTCTCTTACCTATTACTTATATATTACAGAGTGCAGCAGGTGTGTAGCTGTCTCTTACCTATTACTTATATGTTACAGAGTGCAGCAGGTGTGTAGCTGTCTCTTACCTATTACTTATATGTTACAGAGTGCAGCAGGTGTAGCTGTCTCTTACCTATTACTGATATGTTACAGAGTGCAGCAGGTGTGTAGCTGTCTCTTACCTATTCCTTATATATTACAGAGTGCAGCAGGTGTGTAGCTGTCTCTTACCTATTACTTATAAGTTACAGAGTGCAGCAGGTGTGTAGCTGTCTCTTACCTATTACTTATATGTTACAGAGTGCAGCAGGTGTGTAGCTGTCTCTTACCTATTACTTATATGTTACAGAGTGCAGCAGGTGTGTAGCTGTCTCTTACCTATTACTTATATGTTACAGAGTGCAGCAGGTGTGTAGCTGTCTCTTACCTATTACTTATAAGTTACAGAGTGCAGTAGGTGTGTAGCTGTCTCTTACCTATTCCTTATATGTTACAGAGTGCAGCAGGTGTGTAGCTGTCTCTTACCTATTCCTTATATGTTAGAGAGTGCAGCAGGTGTGTAGCTGTCTCTTACCTATTCCTTATATATTACAGAGTGCAGCAGGTGTGTAGCTGTCTCTTACCTATTACTGATATGTTACAGAGTGCAGCAGGTGTGTAGCTGTCTCTTACCTATTACTTATATATTACAGAGTGCAGCAGGTGTGTAGCTGTCTCTTACCTATTACTTATATGTTACAGAGTGCAGCAGGTGTGTAGCTGTCTCTTACCTATTACTTATATGTTACAGAGTGCAGCAGGTGTGTAGCTGTCTCTTACCTATTACTTATATGTTACAGAGTGCAGCAGGTGTGTAGCTGTCTCTTACCTATTACTGATATGTTACAGAGTGCAGCAGGTGTGTAGCTGTCTCTTACCTATTACTGATATGTTACAGAGTGCAGCAGGTGTGTAGCTGTCTCTTACCTATTCCTTATATATTACAGAGTGCAGCAGGTGTTTAGCTGTCTCTTACCTATTCCTTATAAGTTACAGAGTGCAGCAGGTGTGTAGCTGTCTCTTACCTATTCCTTATATGTTACAGAGTGCAGCAGGTGTGTAGCTGTCTCTTACCTATTCCTTATATGTTACAGAGTGCAGCAGGTGTGTAGCTGTCTCTTACCTATTCCTTATATGTTACAGAGTGCAGCAGGTGTGTAGCTGTCTCTTACCTATTACTTATATATTACAGAGTGCAGCAGGTGTGTAGCTGTCTCTTACCTATTACTTATATGTTACAGAGTGCAGCAGGTGTGTAGCTGTCTCTTACCTATTACTTATATGTTACAGAGTGCAGCAGGTGTGTAGCTGTCTCTTACCTATTACTTATATATTACAGAGTGCAGCAGGTGTGTAGCTGTCTCTTACCTATTACTTATATATTACAGAGTGCAGCAGGTGTGTAGCTGTCTCTTACCTATTACTTATATGTTACAGAGTGCAGCAGGTGTGTAGCTGTCTCTTACCTATTACTTATATGTTACAGAGTGCAGCAGGTGTGTAGCTGTCTCTTACCTATTACTTATATATTACAGAGTGCAGCAGGTGTGTAGCTGTCTCTTACCTATTACTTATATGTTACAGAGTGCAGCAGGTGTGTAGCTGTCTCTTACCTATTACTGATATGTTACAGAGTGCAGCAGGTGTGTAGCTGTCTCTTACCTATTCCTTATATGTTACAGAGTGCAGCAGGTGTGTAGCTGTCTCTTACCTATTACTTATATATTACAGAGTGCAGCAGGTGTGTAGCTGTCTCTTACCTATTCCTTATATGTTACAGAGTGCAGCAGGTGTGTAGCTGTCTCTTACCTATTCCTTATACGTTACAGAGTGCAGCAGGTGTGTAGCTGTCTCTTACCTATTCCTTATATGTTACAGAGTGCAGCAGGTGTGTAGCTGTCTCTTACCTATTCCTTATATATTACAGAGTGCAGCAGGTGTGTAGCTGTCTCTTACCTATTCCTTATAAGTTACAGAGTGCAGCAGGTGTGTAGCTGTCTCTTACCTATTTGTTATATGTTACAGAGTGCAGCAGGTGTGTAGCTGTCTCTTACCTATTACTGATATGTTACAGAGTGCAGCAGGTGTGTAGCTGTCTCTTACCTATTCCTTATATATTACAGAGTGCAGCAGGTGTGTAGCTGTCTCTTACCTATTCCTTATAAGTTACAGAGTGCAGCAGGTGTGTAGCTGTCTCTTACCTATTACTTATATGTTACAGAGTGCAGCAGGTGTGTAGCTGTCTCTTACCTATTCCTTATAAGTTACAGAGTGCAGCAGGTGTGTAGCTGTCTCTTACCTATTACTTATATGTTACAGAGTGCAGCAGGTGTGTAGCTGTCTCTTACCTATTACTTATATGTTACAGAGTGCAGCAGGTGTGTAGCTGTCTCTTACCTATTCCTTATAAGTTACAGAGTGCAGCAGGTGTGTAGCTGTCTCTTACCTATTCCTTATATGTTACAGAGTGCAGCAGGTGTGTAGCTGTCTCTTACCTATTCCTTATATGTTACAGAGTGCAGCAGGTGTGTAGCTGTCTCTTACCTATTCCTTATATGTTACAGAGTGCAGCAGGTGTGTAGCTGTCTCTTACCTATTACTTATATATTACAGAGTGCAGCAGGTGTGTAGCTGTCTCTTACCTATTACTTATATGTTACAGAGTGCAGCAGGTGTGTAGCTGTCTCTTACCTATTACTTATATGTTACAGAGTGCAGCAGGTGTGTAGCTGTCTCTTACCTATTACTTATATATTACAGAGTGCAGCAGGTGTGTAGCTGTCTCTTACCTATTACTTATATATTACAGAGTGCAGCAGGTGTGTAGCTGTCTCTTACCTATTACTTATATGTTACAGAGTGCAGCAGGTGTGTAGCTGTCTCTTACCTATTACTTATATGTTACAGAGTGCAGCAGGTGTGTAGCTGTCTCTTACCTATTACTGATATATTACAGAGTGCAGCAGGTGTGTAGCTGTCTCTTACCTATTCCTTATATGTTACAGAGTGCAGCAGGTGTGTAGCTGTCTCTTACCTATTACTTATATATTACAGAGTGCAGCAGGTGTGTAGCTGTCTCTTACCTATTCCTTATATGTTACAGAGTGCAGCAGGTGTGTAGCTGTCTCTTACCTATTCCTTATATGTTACAGAGTGCAGCAGGTGTGTAGCTGTCTCTTACCTATTACTTATATATTACAGAGTGCAGCAGGTGTGTAGCTGTCTCTTACCTATTACTGATATGTTACAGAGTGCAGCAGGTGTGTAGCTGTCTCTTACCTATTACTGATATGTTACAGAGTGCAGCAGGTGTGTAGCTGTCTCTTACCTATTCCTTATATGTTACAGAGTGCAGCAGGTGTGTAGCTGTCTCTTACCTATTCCTTATATATTACAGAGTGCAGCAGGTGTGTAGCTGTCTCTTACCTATTACTTATATGTTACAGAGTGCAGCAGGTGTGTAGCTGTCTCTTACCTATTACTGATATGTTACAGAGTGCAGCAGGTGTGTAGCTGTCTCTTACCTATTACTTATATGTTACAGAGTGCAGCAGGTGTGTAGCTGTCTCTTACCTATTACTTATATATTACAGAGTGCAGCAGGTGTAGCTGTCTCTTACCTATTACTTATATGTTACAGAGTACAGCAGGTGTGTAGCTGTCTCTTACGTATTCCTTATAAGTTACAGAGTGCAGCAGGTGTGTAGCTGTCTCTTACCTATTACTTATATGTTACAGAGTGCAGCAGGTGTGTAGCTGTCTCTTACCTATTACTTATATATTACAGAGTGCAGCAGGTGTGTAGCTGTCTCTTACCTATTACTGATATATTACAGAGTGCAGCAGGTGTGTAGCTGTCTCTTACCTATTACTTATATATTACAGAGTGCAGCAGGTGTGTAGCTGTCTCTTACCTATTACTTATATGTTACAGAGTGCAGCAGGTGTGTAGCTGTCTCTTACCTATTACTTATATGTTACAGAGTGCAGCAGGTGTGTAGCTGTCTCTTACCTATTACTTATATATTACAGAGTGCAGCAGGTGTGTAGCTGTCTCTTACCTATTACTTATATGTTACAGAGTGCAGCAGGTGTGTAGCTGTCTCTTACCTATTACTTATATATTACAGAGTGCAGCAGGTGTGTAGCTGTCTCTTACCTATTACTTATATATTACAGAGTGCAGCAGGTGTGTAGCTGTCTCTTACCTATTACTTATATGTTACAGAGTGCAGCAGGTGTGTAGCTGTCTCTTACCTATTACTTATATGTTACAGAGTGCAGCAGGTGTGTAGCTGTCTCTTACCTATTACTTATATGTTACAGAGTGCAGCAGGTGTGTAGCTGTCTCTTACCTATTACTTATATGTTACAGAGTGCAGCAGGTGTGTAGCTGTCTCTTACCTATTACTTATATATTACAGAGTGCAGCAGGTGTGTAGCTGTCTCTTACCTATTCCTTATATATTACAGAGTGCAGCAGGTGTGTAGCTGTCTCTTACCTATTACTTATATGTTACAGAGTACAGCAGGTGTGTAGCTGTCTCTTACCTATTACTTATATATTACAGAGTGCAGCAGGTGTGTAGCTGTCTCTTACCTATTACTTATATATTACAGAGTGCAGCAGGTGTGTAGCTGTCTCTTACCTATTACTGATATGTTACAGAGTGCAGCAGGTGTGTAGCTGTCTCTTACCTATTACTTATATATTACAGAGTGCAGCAGGTGTGTAGCTGTCTCTTACCTATTCCTTATAAGTTACAGAGGGCAGCAGGTGTGTAGCTGTCTCTTACCTATTACTGATATGTTACAGAGTGCAGCAGGTGTGTAGCTGTCTCTTACCTATTACTTATATATTACAGAGTGCAGCAGGTGTGTAGCTGTCTCTTACCTATTCCTTATATAGTACAGAGTGCAGCAGGTGTGTAGCTGTCTCTTACCTATTCCTTATATGTTACAGAGTGCAGCAGGTGTGTAGCTGTCTCTTACCTATTCCTTATATATTACAGAGTGCAGCAGGTGTGTAGCTGTCTCTTACCTATTCCTTATAAGTTACAGAGTGCAGCAGGTGTGTAGCTGTCTCTTACCTATTACTTATATGTTACAGAGTGCAGCAGGTGTGTAGCTGTCTCTTACCTATTACTTATATGTTACAGAGTGCAGCAGGTGTGTAGCTGTCTCTTACCTATTCCTTATAAGTTACAGAGTGCAGCAGGTGTGTAGCTGTCTCTTACCTATTCCTTATATGTTACAGAGTGCAGCAGGTGTGTAGCTGTCTCTTACCTATTCCTTATATGTTACAGAGTGCAGCAGGTGTGTAGCTGTCTCTTACCTATTCCTTATATGTTACAGAGTGCAGCAGGTGTGTAGCTGTCTCTTACCTATTACTTATATATTACAGAGTGCAGCAGGTGTGTAGCTGTCTCTTACCTATTCCTTATAAGTTACAGAGTGCAGCAGGTGTGTAGCTGTCTCTTACCTATTCCTTATAAGTTACAGAGTGCAGCAGGTGTGTAGCTGTCTCTTACCTATTACTTATATGTTACAGAGTGCAGCAGGTGTGTAGCTGTCTCTTACCTATTCCTTATAAGTTACAGAGTGCAGCAGGTGTGTAGCTGTCTCTTACCTATTACTTATATGTTACAGAGTGCAGCAGGTGTGTAGCTGTCTCTTACCTATTACTTATATATTACAGAGTGCAGCAGGTGTGTAGCTGTCTCTTACCTATTACTTATATGTTACAGAGTGCAGCAGGTGTGTAGCTGTCTCTTACCTATTACTTATATATTACAGAGTGCAGCAGGTGTGTAGCTGTCTCTTACCTATTACTTATATATTACAGAGTGCAGCAGGTGTGTAGCTGTCTCTTACCTATTACTTATATGTTACAGAGTGCAGCAGGTGTGTAGCTGTCTCTTACCTATTACTTATATGTTACAGAGTGCAGCAGGTGTGTAGCTGTCTCTTACCTATTACTGATATATTACAGAGTGCAGCAGGTGTGTAGCTGTCTCTTACCTATTCCTTATATGTTACAGAGTGCAGCAGGTGTGTAGCTGTCTCTTACCTATTACTTATATATTACAGAGTGCAGCAGGTGTGTAGCTGTCTCTTACCTATTCCTTATATGTTACAGAGTGCAGCAGGTGTGTAGCTGTCTCTTACCTATTCCTTATATGTTACAGAGTGCAGCAGGTGTGTAGCTGTCTCTTACCTATTACTTATATATTACAGAGTGCAGCAGGTGTGTAGCTGTCTCTTACCTATTACTGATATGTTACAGAGTGCAGCAGGTGTGTAGCTGTCTCTTACCTATTACTGATATGTTACAGAGTGCAGCAGGTGTGTAGCTGTCTCTTACCTATTCCTTATATGTTACAGAGTGCAGCAGGTGTGTAGCTGTCTCTTACCTATTCCTTATATATTACAGAGTGCAGCAGGTGTGTAGCTGTCTCTTACCTATTACTTATATGTTACAGAGTGCAGCAGGTGTGTAGCTGTCTCTTACCTATTACTGATATGTTACAGAGTGCAGCAGGTGTGTAGCTGTCTCTTACCTATTACTTATATGTTACAGAGTGCAGCAGGTGTGTAGCTGTCTCTTACCTATTACTTATATATTACAGAGTGCAGCAGGTGTAGCTGTCTCTTACCTATTACTTATATGTTACAGAGTACAGCAGGTGTGTAGCTGTCTCTTACGTATTCCTTATAAGTTACAGAGTGCAGCAGGTGTGTAGCTGTCTCTTACCTATTACTTATATGTTACAGAGTGCAGCAGGTGTGTAGCTGTCTCTTACCTATTACTTATATATTACAGAGTGCAGCAGGTGTGTAGCTGTCTCTTACCTATTACTGATATATTACAGAGTGCAGCAGGTGTGTAGCTGTCTCTTACCTATTACTTATATATTACAGAGTGCAGCAGGTGTGTAGCTGTCTCTTACCTATTACTTATATGTTACAGAGTGCAGCAGGTGTGTAGCTGTCTCTTACCTATTACTTATATGTTACAGAGTGCAGCAGGTGTGTAGCTGTCTCTTACCTATTACTTATATATTACAGAGTGCAGCAGGTGTGTAGCTGTCTCTTACCTATTACTTATATGTTACAGAGTGCAGCAGGTGTGTAGCTGTCTCTTACCTATTACTTATATATTACAGAGTGCAGCAGGTGTGTAGCTGTCTCTTACCTATTACTTATATATTACAGAGTGCAGCAGGTGTGTAGCTGTCTCTTACCTATTACTTATATGTTACAGAGTGCAGCAGGTGTGTAGCTGTCTCTTACCTATTACTTATATGTTACAGAGTGCAGCAGGTGTGTAGCTGTCTCTTACCTATTACTTATATGTTACAGAGTGCAGCAGGTGTGTAGCTGTCTCTTACCTATTACTTATATGTTACAGAGTGCAGCAGGTGTGTAGCTGTCTCTTACCTATTACTTATATATTACAGAGTGCAGCAGGTGTGTAGCTGTCTCTTACCTATTCCTTATATATTACAGAGTGCAGCAGGTGTGTAGCTGTCTCTTACCTATTACTTATATGTTACAGAGTACAGCAGGTGTGTAGCTGTCTCTTACCTATTACTTATATATTACAGAGTGCAGCAGGTGTGTAGCTGTCTCTTACCTATTACTTATATATTACAGAGTGCAGCAGGTGTGTAGCTGTCTCTTACCTATTACTGATATGTTACAGAGTGCAGCAGGTGTGTAGCTGTCTCTTACCTATTACTTATATATTACAGAGTGCAGCAGGTGTGTAGCTGTCTCTTACCTATTCCTTATAAGTTACAGAGGGCAGCAGGTGTGTAGCTGTCTCTTACCTATTACTGATATGTTACAGAGTGCAGCAGGTGTGTAGCTGTCTCTTACCTATTACTTATATATTACAGAGTGCAGCAGGTGTGTAGCTGTCTCTTACCTATTCCTTATATAGTACAGAGTGCAGCAGGTGTGTAGCTGTCTCTTACCTATTCCTTATATGTTACAGAGTGCAGCAGGTGTGTAGCTGTCTCTTACCTATTCCTTATATATTACAGAGTGCAGCAGGTGTGTAGCTGTCTCTTACCTATTCCTTATAAGTTACAGAGTGCAGCAGGTGTGTAGCTGTCTCTTACCTATTACTTATATGTTACAGAGTGCAGCAGGTGTGTAGCTGTCTCTTACCTATTACTTATATGTTACAGAGTGCAGCAGGTGTGTAGCTGTCTCTTACCTATTCCTTATAAGTTACAGAGTGCAGCAGGTGTGTAGCTGTCTCTTACCTATTCCTTATATGTTACAGAGTGCAGCAGGTGTGTAGCTGTCTCTTACCTATTCCTTATATGTTACAGAGTGCAGCAGGTGTGTAGCTGTCTCTTACCTATTCCTTATATGTTACAGAGTGCAGCAGGTGTGTAGCTGTCTCTTACCTATTACTTATATATTACAGAGTGCAGCAGGTGTGTAGCTGTCTCTTACCTATTCCTTATAAGTTACAGAGTGCAGCAGGTGTGTAGCTGTCTCTTACCTATTCCTTATAAGTTACAGAGTGCAGCAGGTGTGTAGCTGTCTCTTACCTATTACTTATATGTTACAGAGTGCAGCAGGTGTGTAGCTGTCTCTTACCTATTCCTTATAAGTTACAGAGTGCAGCAGGTGTGTAGCTGTCTCTTACCTATTACTTATATGTTACAGAGTGCAGCAGGTGTGTAGCTGTCTCTTACCTATTACTTATATATTACAGAGTGCAGCAGGTGTGTAGCTGTCTCTTACCTATTCCTTATATATTACAGAGTGCAGCAGGTGTGTAGCTGTCTCTTACCTATTACTTATATGTTACAGAGTACAGCAGGTGTGTAGCTGTCTCTTACCTATTACTTATATATTACAGAGTGCAGCAGGTGTGTAGCTGTCTCTTACCTATTACTTATATATTACAGAGTGCAGCAGGTGTGTAGCTGTCTCTTACCTATTACTGATATGTTACAGAGTGCAGCAGGTGTGTAGCTGTCTCTTACCTATTACTTATATATTACAGAGTGCAGCAGGTGTGTAGCTGTCTCTTACCTATTCCTTATAAGTTACAGAGTGCAGCAGGTGTGTAGCTGTCTCTTACCTATTACTGATATGTTACAGAGTGCAGCAGGTGTGTAGCTGTCTCTTACCTATTACTTATATATTACAGAGTGCAGCAGGTGTGTAGCTGTCTCTTACCTATTCCTTATATGTTACAGAGTGCAGCAGGTGTGTAGCTGTCTCTTACCTATTCCTTATATGTTACAGAGTGCAGCAGGTGTGTAGCTGTCTCTTACCTATTCCTTATATATTACAGAGTGCAGCAGGTGTGTAGCTGTCTCTTACCTATTACTTATAGGTTACAGAGTGCAGCAGGTGTGTAGCTGTCTCTTACCTATTACTTATATGTTACAGAGTGCAGCAGGTGTGTAGCTGTCTCTTACCTATTACTTATATGTTACAGAGTGCAGCAGGTGTGTAGCTGTCTCTTACCTATTCCTTATAAGTTACAGAGTGCAGCAGGTGTGTAGCTGTCTCTTACCTATTCCTTATATGTTACAGAGTGCAGCAGGTGTGTAGCTGTCTCTTACCTATTCCTTATATGTTACAGAGTGCAGCAGGTGTGTAGCTGTCTCTTACCTATTCCTTATATGTTACAGAGTGCAGCAGGTGTGTAGCTGTCTCTTACCTATTACTTATATATTACAGAGTGCAGCAGGTGTGTAGCTGTCTCTTACCTATTACTTATATGTTACAGAGTGCAGCAGGTGTGTAGCTGTCTCTTACCTATTACTTATATGTTACAGAGTGCAGCAGGTGTGTAGCTGTCTCTTACCTATTACTTATATATTACAGAGTGCAGCAGGTGTGTAGCTGTCTCTTACCTATTACTTATATATTACAGAGTGCAGCAGGTGTGTAGCTGTCTCTTACCTATTACTTATATGTTACAGAGTGCAGCAGGTGTGTAGCTGTCTCTTACCTATTACTTATATGTTACAGAGTGCAGCAGGTGTGTAGCTGTCTCTTACCTATTACTTATATATTACAGAGTGCAGCAGGTGTGTAGCTGTCTCTTACCTATTACTTATATGTTACAGAGTGCAGCAGGTGTGTAGCTGTCTCTTACCTATTACTGATATGTTACAGAGTGCAGCAGGTGTGTAGCTGTCTCTTACCTATTCCTTATATGTTACAGAGTGCAGCAGGTGTGTAGCTGTCTCTTACCTATTACTTATATATTACAGAGTGCAGCAGGTGTGTAGCTGTCTCTTACCTATTCCTTATATGTTACAGAGTGCAGCAGGTGTGTAGCTGTCTCTTACCTATTCCTTATATGTTACAGAGTGCAGCAGGTGTGTAGCTGTCTCTTACCTATTACTTATATATTACAGAGTGCAGCAGGTGTGTAGCTGTCTCTTACCTATTACTGATATGTTACAGAGTGCAGCAGGTGTGTAGCTGTCTCTTACCTATTACTGATACGTTACAGAGTGCAGCAGGTGTGTAGCTGTCTCTTACCTATTACTGATATGTTACAGAGTGCAGCAGGTGTGTAGCTGTCTCTTACCTATTCCTTATATGTTACAGAGTGCAGCAGGTGTGTAGCTGTCTCTTACCTATTACTTATATGTTACAGAGTGCAGCAGGTGTGTAGCTGTCTCTTACCTATTACTTATATGTTACAGAGTGCAGCAGGTGTGTAGCTGTCTCTTACCTATTCCTTATACGTTACAGAGTGCAGCAGGTGTGTAGCTGTCTCTTACCTATTCCTTATATGTTACAGAGTGCAGCAGGTGTGTAGCTGTCTCTTACCTATTCCTTATATATTACAGAGTGCAGCAGGTGTGTAGCTGTCTCTTACCTATTCCTTATAAGTTACAGAGTGCAGCAGGTGTGTAGCTGTCTCTTACCTATTTCTTATATGTTACAGAGTGCAGCAGGTGTGTAGCTGTCTCTTACCTATTACTGATATGTTACAGAGTGCAGCAGGTGTGTAGCTGTCTCTTACCTATTTCTTATATGTTACAGAGTGCAGCAGGTGTGTAGCTGTCTCTTACCTATTCCTTATATATTACAGAGTGCAGCAGGTGTGTAGCTGTCTCTTACCTATTCCTTATAAGTTACAGAGTGCAGCAGGTGTGTAGCTGTCTCTTACCTATTACTTATATGTTACAGAGTGCAGCAGGTGTGTAGCTGTCTCTTACCTATTACTGATATGTTACAGAGTGCAGCAGGTGTGTAGCTGTCTCTTACCTATTCCTTATATGTTACAGAGTGCAGCAGGTGTGTAGCTGTCTCTTACCTATTACTTATATATTACAGAGTGCAGCAGGTGTGTAGCTGTCTCTTACCTATTCCTTATATGTTACAGAGTGCAGCAGGTGTGTAGCTGTCTCTTACCTATTCCTTATATGTTACAGAGTGTAGCAGGTGTGTAGCTGTCTCTTACCTATTACTTATATGTTACAGAGTGCAGCAGGTGTGTAGCTGTCTCTTACCTATTCCTTATATGTTACAGAGTGCAGCAGGTGTGTAGCTGTCTCTTACCTATTACTTATATATTACAGAGTGCAGCAGGTGTGTAGCTGTCTCTTACCTATTACTTATATGTTACAGAGTGCAGCAGGTGTGTAACTGTCTCTTACCTATTCCTTATACGTTACAGAGTGCAGCAGGTGTGTAGCTGTCTCTTACCTATTCCTTATACGTTACAGAGTGCAGCAGGTGTGTAGCTGTCTCTTACCTATTCCTTATATATTACAGAGTGCAGCAGGTGTGTAGCTGTCTCTTACCTATTCCTTATATATTACAGAGTGCAGCAGGTGTGTAGCTGTCTCTTACCTATTCCTTATATATTACAGAGTGCAGCAGGTGTGTAGCTGTCTCTTACCTATTCCTTATAAGTTACAGAGTGCAGCAGGTGTGTAGCTGTCTCTTACCTATTTCTTATATGTTACAGAGTGCAGCAGGTGTGTAGCTGTCTCTTACCTATTCCTTATATATTACAGAGTGCAGCAGGTGTGTAGCTGTCTCTTACCTATTACTTATATATTACAGAGTGCAGCAGGTGTGTAGCTGTCTCTTACCTATTACTTATATATTACAGAGTGCAGCAGGTGTGTAGCTGTCTCTTACCTATTACTTATATGTTACAGAGTGCAGCAGGTGTGTAGCTGTCTCTTACCTATTACTTATATATTACAGAGTGCAGCAGGTGTGTAGCTGTCTCTTACCTATTACTTATATATTACAGAGTGCAGCAGGTGTGTAGCTGTCTCTTACCTATTACTTATATGTTACAGAGTGCAGCAGGTGTGTAGCTGTCTCTTACCTATTTCTTATATGTTACAGAGTGCAGCAGGTGTGTAGCTGTCTCTTACCTATTACTTATATGTTACAGAGTGCAGCAGGTGTGTAGCTGTCTCTTACCTATTCCTTATATATTACAGAGTGCAGCAGGTGTGTAGCTGTCTCTTACCTATTACTTATATGTTACAGAGTGCAGCAGGTGTGTAGCTGTCTCTTACCTATTACTTATATGTTACAGAGTGCAGCAGGTGTGTAGCTGTCTCTTACCTATTACTTATATGTTACAGAGTGCAGCAGGTGTGTAGCTGTCTCTTACCTATTACTTATATATTACAGAGTGCAGCAGGTGTGTAGCTGTCTCTTACCTATTCCTTATAAGTTACAGAGTGCAGCAGGTGTGTAGCTGTCTCTTACCTATTCCTTATATGTTACAGAGTGCAGCAGGTGTGTAGCTGTCTCTTACCTATTACTTATAAGTTACAGAGTGCAGCAGGTGTGTAGCTGTCTCTTACCTATTACTTATATATTACAGAGTGCAGCAGGTGTGTAGCTGTCTCTTACCTATTACTGATATGTTACAGAGTGCAGCAGGTGTGTAGCTGTCTCTTACCTATTACTTATAAGTTACAGAGTGCAGCAGGTGTGTAGCTGTCTCTTACCTATTACTTTTATATTACAGAGTGCAGCAGGTGTGTAGCTGTCTCTTACCTATTACTTATATGTTACAGAGTGCAGCAGGTGTGTAGCTGTCTCTTACCTATTCCTTATATGTTACAGAGTGCAGCAGGTGTGTAGCTGTCTCTTACCTATTCCTTATAAGTTACAGAGTGCAGCAGGTGTGTAGCTGTCTCTTACCTATTACTTATATGTTACAGAGTGCAGCAGGTGTGTAGCTGTCTCTTACCTATTCCTTATAAGTTACAGAGTGCAGCAGGTGTGTAGCTGTCTCTTACCTATTACTTATATGTTACAGAGTGCAGCAGGTGTGTAGCTGTCTCTTACCTATTACTTATATGTTACAGAGTGCAGCAGGTGTGTAGCTGTCTCTTACCTATTACTTATATGTTACAGAGTGCAGCAGGTGTGTAGCTGTCTCTTACCTATTCCTTATACGTTACAGAGTGCAGCAGGTGTGTAGCTGTCTCTTACCTATTCCTTATATGTTACAGAGTGCAGCAGGTGTGTAGCTGTCTCTTACCTATTCCTTATATATTACAGAGTGCAGCAGGTGTGTAGCTGTCTCTTACCTATTCCTTATAAGTTACAGAGTGCAGCAGGTGTGTAGCTGTCTCTTACCTATTTCTTATATGTTACAGAGTGCAGCAGGTTTGTAGCTGTCTCTTACCTATTACTGATATGTTACAGAGTGCAGCAGGTGTGTAGCTGTCTCTTACCTATTTCTTATATGTTACAGAGTGCAGCAGGTGTGTAGCTGTCTCTTACCTATTCCTTATATATTACAGAGTGCAGCAGGTGTGTAGCTGTCTCTTACCTATTCCTTATAAGTTACAGAGTGCAGCAGGTGTGTAGCTGTCTCTTACCTATTACTTATATGTTACAGAGTGCAGCAGGTGTGTAGCTGTCTCTTACCTATTACTGATATGTTACAGAGTGCAGCAGGTGTGTAGCTGTCTCTTACCTATTCCTTATATGTTACAGAGTGCAGCAGGTGTGTAGCTGTCTCTTACCTATTACTTATATATTACAGAGTGCAGCAGGTGTGTAGCTGTCTCTTACCTATTCCTTATATGTTACAGAGTGCAGCAGGTGTGTAGCTGTCTCTTACCTATTCCTTATATGTTACAGAGTGTAGCAGGTGTGTAGCTGTCTCTTACCTATTACTTATATGTTACAGAGTGCAGCAGGTGTGTAGCTGTCTCTTACCTATTCCTTATATGTTACAGAGTGCAGCAGGTGTGTAGCTGTCTCTTACCTATTACTTATATATTACAGAGTGCAGCAGGTGTGTAGCTGTCTCTTACCTATTACTTATATGTTACAGAGTGCAGCAGGTGTGTAACTGTCTCTTACCTATTCCTTATACGTTACAGAGTGCAGCAGGTGTGTAGCTGTCTCTTACCTATTCCTTATACGTTACAGAGTGCAGCAGGTGTGTAGCTGTCTCTTACCTATTCCTTATATATTACAGAGTGCAGCAGGTGTGTAGCTGTCTCTTACCTATTCCTTATATATTACAGAGTGCAGCAGGTGTGTAGCTGTCTCTTACCTATTCCTTATATATTACAGAGTGCAGCAGGTGTGTAGCTGTCTCTTACCTATTCCTTATAAGTTACAGAGTGCAGCAGGTGTGTAGCTGTCTCTTACCTATTTCTTATATGTTACAGAGTGCAGCAGGTGTGTAGCTGTCTCTTACCTATTCCTTATATATTACAGAGTGCAGCAGGTGTGTAGCTGTCTCTTACCTATTACTTATATATTACAGAGTGCAGCAGGTGTGTAGCTGTCTCTTACCTATTACTTATATATTACAGAGTGCAGCAGGTGTGTAGCTGTCTCTTACCTATTACTTATATGTTACAGAGTGCAGCAGGTGTGTAGCTGTCTCTTACCTATTACTTATATATTACAGAGTGCAGCAGGTGTGTAGCTGTCTCTTACCTATTACTTATATATTACAGAGTGCAGCAGGTGTGTAGCTGTCTCTTACCTATTACTTATATGTTACAGAGTGCAGCAGGTGTGTAGCTGTCTCTTACCTATTTCTTATATGTTACAGAGTGCAGCAGGTGTGTAGCTGTCTCTTACCTATTACTTATATGTTACAGAGTGCAGCAGGTGTGTAGCTGTCTCTTACCTATTCCTTATATATTACAGAGTGCAGCAGGTGTGTAGCTGTCTCTTACCTATTACTTATATGTTACAGAGTGCAGCAGGTGTGTAGCTGTCTCTTACCTATTACTTATATGTTACAGAGTGCAGCAGGTGTGTAGCTGTCTCTTACCTATTACTTATATGTTACAGAGTGCAGCAGGTGTGTAGCTGTCTCTTACCTATTACTTATATATTACAGAGTGCAGCAGGTGTGTAGCTGTCTCTTACCTATTCCTTATAAGTTACAGAGTGCAGCAGGTGTGTAGCTGTCTCTTACCTATTCCTTATATGTTACAGAGTGCAGCAGGTGTGTAGCTGTCTCTTACCTATTACTTATAAGTTACAGAGTGCAGCAGGTGTGTAGCTGTCTCTTACCTATTACTTATATATTACAGAGTGCAGCAGGTGTGTAGCTGTCTCTTACCTATTACTGATATGTTACAGAGTGCAGCAGGTGTGTAGCTGTCTCTTACCTATTACTTATAAGTTACAGAGTGCAGCAGGTGTGTAGCTGTCTCTTACCTATTACTTTTATATTACAGAGTGCAGCAGGTGTGTAGCTGTCTCTTACCTATTACTTATATGTTACAGAGTGCAGCAGGTGTGTAGCTGTCTCTTACCTATTCCTTATATGTTACAGAGTGCAGCAGGTGTGTAGCTGTCTCTTACCTATTCCTTATAAGTTACAGAGTGCAGCAGGTGTGTAGCTGTCTCTTACCTATTACTTATATGTTACAGAGTGCAGCAGGTGTGTAGCTGTCTCTTACCTATTCCTTATAAGTTACAGAGTGCAGCAGGTGTGTAGCTGTCTCTTACCTATTACTTATATGTTACAGAGTGCAGCAGGTGTGTAGCTGTCTCTTACCTATTACTTATATGTTACAGAGTGCAGCAGGTGTGTAGCTGTCTCTTACCTATTCCTTATATGTTACAGAGTGCAGCAGGTGTGTAGCTGTCTCTTACCTATTCCTTATATGTTACAGAGTGCAGCAGGTGTGTAGCTGTCTCTTACCTATTCCTTATAAGTTACAGAGTGCAGCAGGTGTGTAGCTGTCTCTTACCTATTACTTCTATGTTACAGAGTGCAGCAGGTGTGTAGCTGTCTCTTACCTATTCCTTATAAGTTACAGAGTGCAGCAGGTGTGTAGCTGTCTCTTACCTATTACTTATATGTTACAGAGTGCAGCAGGTGTGTAGCTGTCTCTTACCTATTTCTTATATGTTACAGAGTGCAGCAGGTGTGTAGCTGTCTCTTACCTATTCCTTATATGTTACAGAGTGCAGCAGGTGTGTAGCTGTCTCTTACCTATTACTTATATGTTACAGAGTGCAGCAGGTGTGTAGCTGTCTCTTACCTATTTCTTATAAGTTACAGAGTGCAGCAGGTGTGTAGCTGTCTCTTACCTATTACTTATATGTTACAGAGTGCAGCAGGTGTGTAGCTGTCTCTTACCTATTCCTTATATGTTACAGAGTGCAGCAGGTGTGTAGCTGTCTCTTACCTTTTCCTTATATGTTACAGAGTGCAGCAGGTGTGTAGCTGTCTCTTACCTATTCCTTATATGTTACAGAGTGCAGCAGGTGTGTAGCTGTCTCTTACCTATTCCTTATATGTTACAGAGTGCAGCAGGTGTGTAGCTGTCTCTTACCTATTACTTATATGTTACAGAGTGCAGCAGGTGTGTAGCTGTCTCTTACCTATTACTTATATGTTACAGAGTGCAGCAGGTGTGTAGCTGTCTCTTACCTATTACTTATATGTTACAGAGTGCAGCAGGTGTGTAGCTGTCTCTTACCTATTCCTTATATGTTACAGAGTGCAGCAGGTGTGTAGCTGTCTCTTACCTATTCCTTATATGTTACAGAGTGCAGTAAGCGTCCTGGCTGGAATTTTCTTTTTATGTAGCTGAAATGGTTATAGAGAAAGAAATAGTTTAGTCTGGATTTGCTATTCCCCCAATAACCACCTCTCATATTATATATGTATTATTACAGGCGTGCATACATTTGTTACTTGTATATTGTATAACACAATGATCTGTCTGTCACTCATTGTACATTTGTTGCTAGTCGTAGTCTATACTCTCTCTGTATTAATGTGAAGAGCAGGACCTCTCCTTGTTTTCTGTGTCTGTCTCTGTCTAGTGACTGTTCTCCCTCTCTCTCAGACCCGCACAGACTTTTCCTGGGACGGAATTAATGTGAGTGCAGCATTCTGCAATCCCTGCCTGTCTCTGTCTCTGTCTCTGTCTCTGTCTCTCTCTCTCTCTCTCTCTCTCTCTCTCTCTTTCTCTCCCTCAGTTTTTTGATTTTGTATGTTTTATACCTTTCTGTTTGATTTTTGATACTGGGCCGTATTCATTTAGCAGCAAACACAAACTTTTTTTTTTGCCATATTTCCCCAAAAAACAGGCGAAAACGCAATTGGCGAATAAAAACTGGAGAAAAGTTTTCTCCAGATCAGGGGGAAAAAAATGCGAAATCCCTATTTTTGACAAAAAATGTGGGGATTTCTTTCAGAACCCTTTGGACACCCCCTCTAATGATAAATGACCCCCCCCCCCAAAAAAAAAATTAAAGTTGCGCACTTTGGCAAAAAAAAGACCGCGCAAATTTTGGGTAAAAAAAATAAACATTGAAAATTGTTTTACTATATCGGGTCTGCTTTTTCAGGGGACGGTATGGATGTGTGAAGTATTTTAAACATCGCAGGCGGTGGCAGCAGGCGATTTTTTTACAGTTTTTAAAATTGTGTTGGTACGACACGAAAATATACTTGCACCTATTTTAATGTACCCCCAATTTACGTGGAACAGTAATTTCCTGGAAAAAAAGTTATTTACTATCATTTTCAAAGTTTTTTATTTTTTTTCGTTTTTCGCCAAAATTTATTTGGGGTCATTATTATTGGGGGGTGTCCATAGGGTTCTGAAAAAAATCCCCACATTTTTTTACAAAATATATAGGGATTTTGCACTTTTTTTTTCGCCTGGTCTGGGATGGAGAAAACTTATCTCCAGTTTATTTTTGCCAATTGCGTTTTCACCTGTATTTGGTGAAAATATTGCAGTTTTCGCCGCTAATTGAATACAACCCTATGGGAGGAATTCAATTAGATGCAATAAAATGAAAATTTAACGTTGAAATTTTTCGCACATTTCGGGTGTTTTGGTGCGATATTTTTGCGTCTTATGACTATGCGTACTACTGTTTTTCGCTCTTTTTGCAAAACACACAAAGCAGCATTCGCAAGAAAGCTTCGTCGGGTAACCTGCAAAAAGTACACCTGAAACTGATATAGGAAATCAATATAGAAGTGTATTAGTGGCCCTAATAAAAATATTTGGGGTTCTTAAATTGTGTGAAATGGCTGTTACTGTTTATGCATTTTTCTGTAACAGTGGGAAAATGAAAGAAAGCAAGGGGGGGGGGGGGGTTTGCCAAAATAAATGCTGCAGATAAATTGGGGGTACAGTAAAATGGGTGCAAGTATATTTTTTATTTAAAAAAGTGCACTTTTAAAATATGGTAAAAATACACCTGGTGCAGCCACCTGCAATGTTTAAAACACTGGTCCCATTAATACAGCCCCCCAAAATACCTGATCCGCTACTTACACTTTCCAACACATTTTTTTTTTCACCCCAATAATGACATGTCATTATTGGCCAAATTAAGCTATTTAAAACCCACCGGCCATGATGATGGTCGCGATGGTCAAAACCATCGCGACCATCTTGTTTGCGACGAGACCCTTGTGGTAGGGTCTCGTTCATCGCAAACCCCAGAGAACTTTCAGCTCTAATAGAGCCGGAAGCTCTCCACTGACATCACTCGTGATGTCAGTGAGGCCGCCCCCAAACGGCAAGCGTTCCCTCGGGAACAACTCCGTTTGGGCAGCCACCCCCCCGGGCCGCCCACCAAAGGGGGCGACTTGTCGATGTTGGATGGATTGCCCATCGCTAGCCGTCTCTCGTGCATGCCCACGACGGAGCCGGCTCCGTCGTGCACATGCGCTGTGGGCCACCATCGACCCGGGTTGCGAGCGCTCAACGCTTGCGACCGGGTCTGAATCAGACCCAAAGTCCCAACATTTCTAACCACAAATAGGGATTTTGCACAAGTTTTCACCTGCTCTGACATAGTGAAACCGGTTTTGTTCTATGGAGAATTCGCACGTGCGAAAACTTCGACAATAGGATCGCACTAAACGCCTTTTTGTGCAGAAACATTTAGCAAAAACCGCAGCTTTTATGCAGCTAATTGAATCCCGCGTACCCCACCACCACCACCTTACTGGCACCTGTAAGCACTGGGCACTTGTCCGCATCACCACGCGCACATCCGCATCACCACGCGCACAGCTGCCCATGTGATTACGCATTCACAGAGCACTATAGGCGCGATGAGTGCGGTGGACATACAAGCAGGCAGGCTGGGCTCAGGGCCTTAGAGACACTTAGCTTTTGCTCTGTACAAGGGCTTAAAAATGAGCTCTTCCCCCAAATGTCCTGATCTGAAAAAATAATAATAATAATAATGTCTTTAATGCAGTTTAATAATAGCGTTGTTACTGAGTCTTAGCTGTGAATCACACAAATCCCCGATGCTCAGTGTTACCAGACAAACAGAGATGAGCGCACTTTTAAGAACAGAAATCTCGGCCGCAAGCTACACGTTTCACCAGCGAATTTGTCCTTCCCCAACCGCATCGCAACCACATCACACAGCGGATTGTCCGTCATCATTTCAGCTTTATTCATATTTTATAATAATTTTAATTTACAGAAATGGTATCCTGCAGAATGCCAAAGACCGTCCCGTCCATGCTTAGATACCTGTGCCGCGTCCCCCCCAGCTTATTTCTATTACGCTACACTCGCATCAGCCCGTTCACCACAGGAGCTTACAGTCTAATTTCCCTACCACACTCACTAGTGTCATTTTTTTTTTGTCAGAAGACAATAAATTAATTTCCCAGTATGTTTTTGGAACTGTACTGAGGTCCTGGGGTGTCTGTTTTTTTTTTTCCAAGACAAGGTAATATTTCTCTTGAACTACGTCTCAATCCTAGTTGGAGTCACCTGCTGTATGTGTCACCTGCCCGGTCTACGCCTCGCTCAGTCTGCTTACTGTCTGACCGTCTATCTCTCCTGTCTGCACCCTCCACCCGTATAACTCTATTTCCAGTCTTTCCTCTTATGATTTTCCATCGCTGTAATAACAGGATTACTCATCCTCTGATCTCTGCAGAAGCTGATTCTTGTCTGTCTGTCTCTTGGTTCTGTTTCTCTGTCCTCTCTCTCTCTATCTCTCTCTCTCCCTCCCTTTACCTGAGCGATTATTTCCTCTCTCTTTGGATCTGTCTGTCAGCTATCGATGGAAGACACAACCTCGATCCTTCCTCGATTGAAGAGACATTCCAATGCCTATGGAATTGGTGCTCTCGCCAAATCCTCTGTCAAAGGTACTGGATGTTTCAAGTCACAATCCTGGCACAGGCTGTGCCAACCTCCTGCCTGTTCCAGGAGGCCAACGAAATAACCCCATTCTCTCTCGTCGCAGGTGTCTCTAGGACGATGAAGGACCACGTGACCAAGCCAACAGCTCTTGGTTCAGGGCGTGTAGCTCACATGATAGAATGGCAAAGCTGGGGACAACCTCCGCCTCCGGCGAATGAGAGCACTCGGATGGACAGCGACGCTTACTCCGACCTTAGTGATGGAGAGAAGGAGGCCAGGTTCTTGGCTGGTATGTACTGCATTCGCCTTAGTTACAAAAGAAAGTTGTGATACTGAGGTCTGTAACATTATTATTTGGGTAATATCAGAGGACACCAAAAGTCACCAAGGAGTTCGACAGCCACTTATTGGTGCAGGGTTGGACCGACAAGCGGTTTTATCCTGTTAGGATAGGTACTCATCAACTCTAAGCCTTGACTTTAAATGGTCTTTCGAATTATTTTTGATACTGATGGCGGATTGTCAACCCTGTATAACACAACATGGGTCTTACATGAGGTCTCCTCATGTCTAGTTTCTTCTATTTCACCAACAGTTTTATGTCCCTTAAAAGAAAAAACAGGGGAACACATTTGTGTTTTCTTTCTTGGAAAATGTGGTTAAACAGAGATCAAAGATAATTCCCAGTATTCAGGAGCCTGATAACATAATTAATTTTGGGACAAAATACTATAATACCGATATATGATCTACGTTTCATAAACAAAGTTTTATGTTTCTTCCTCTGTAACTGCTCCTGTCTTTCTCACCATGGATGCCCCCAAAACTCTCATCCATGCAAATGTCATTTCCCATCTGGTCTACTGCAACCTTCTCCTATCTGGCCCCCCTCTCTCCTGCCTCTCTCCATCTCCAATCTATACCTCATGCTGCTGCCCATCTACCGATTTACCTCGCCCATCGCTCTGTAGACCTCGCCCCACTGCTATCTCCCGGAGTACATCATTGTTAAAAGTAACTTTGGCAATGGCGTTTCTGTGCATTTCAAACTATATTTTGTCAGTATTGAGTGTACTCAGGGCCCCTTTCCCCACTGAAGCAGCTGGTACATTGGGTATGCAGCACTTATATTAGTTTGCTTTTTAAGTAACGGGAGGCCCGACAGGGCGAGCTCTTAGAGAACCCAGGGCACATGTGCGGTACACAACACCGGCAGCCGGCTTCCCGACTGTCATATCCCGGTGAGGGATGAAATGCCGGGCTTCTAGATGTAGACGCCTGACATTTTCCCGACACCGGGAGACAGGTGCCAGGCATCCCGATCGAAGGGATGCCGGGCGCCGCGAGGGGACAGCCGCGGGGGGGAGGGTTAGGTGTAGGGCACCCGGAGGGGACTTCAGGATAGGCACCCCCCCGGGAGGGTTAGGGTTAGGCTAGGGGGAGGGAGGGTTAAGGTTAGGCACACATGGGGGGGACTTAGGGTTAGGCACCACCCCGGGGGGGAAGGGGGGGGTTAGGGTTAGGCACTTGGGGGGGAGGTTAGGGTTAGGTACCCCTAAGGAGGGCTAGGGTTAGGGGGTTAAGTTAGGTTAGATAGTACTTACCTATCCACGATCGGGATTTCCAGCGCTGTCGGGCTTCCGCTGCCGGGAACTCTGCTGTTGTCGGCCAGGAGCTGCCTGGAATCGATTCCACATGTGCCGACTGGACTAGAAGTTTGCCCCAGCCTTGCTCAAAGGCGGTCTCATTCTTCACTTTGGGGGGACCATTTATCATTGTATATTTGAGGTACAATCAACAAAAACACCCGGGGGTTAACGACAAATATTAAGTTTTCCCCCGGATGCATCAGGGAGATACCACCTCTATTCCCGCAGGCAGCCACATCCCCCATAGCTTTCTATTTATCAACACCCGGAATGCAACCCCTGTGGCCCCCACAGCTTCCGCCATCTAAAAGCATGAAGATAATTAGCCGGCAATGGTGGCCGAGCTTGTGCAGTCAGTGGGCATGTGCAGCAGCCCCGGGCACATTGCAGGGACGGGATCCTTTCCGAGCCTGTGTGCCAGCACGTGCTGGATTATACATCCGGGCGCTATGATCGCATATTGCAATGCGATCATGGGCGGTAACGACATGCCCAGAATGCATTGCAGGAGCGATCATTAATACATGGGGGCCTCAGTGAGATCTGTTTGTTTTTAGTTCATGGGTTTTTTAAGAAATATAAGTGGAGCTGAAATCTGCTCTAGCACGCGCCTATCTGAAGACACTGACGAGGCGAAGGAGTAATTTAACCCTTTCCTCTCCAGACCAGTATCGCCAGGAGAGCTGTGTACCGCACAATGCACCAGCGATATTTCACTAAATAAGTTGTGGCAGTAAATGATTTTTTTATAAGAGGATAATGAGGCCTCTCTTACACCCCTGCCCACGTCGCCTGTAGATGTTTCTGCCTCTCTGCAAGCCCAAATATTCTCCTGTATTGCGGAGACACCTACAGATGTGCGCTGGGGATAATCTATCCCCGTGTAAAGTCATTTTACGGAACGCAGAGAGGGCCCAATGCAGCGTTGGGTAGATATAGAGAGTATTCGTCGGCGCTGTCTTCCAGACCATGCACATACAAAAATGCAGGATACATTCGGTCTCAGGACCTGATTCAGTACAGATCTCAATTGCGATTGTAACTGCGATTCCGTACAGAACGTAGCGGCAAAAATCTGCTAATGCTTGCAAAAGCTCAGCTGGCATAAAGACGCCCACTACTGCCTTCTCACGTCCGTCCAGTATCGATATTCTGCACAAACATCGGTACCGCAGACACTGCAAGTCTCCTCATACGCAGAGAGCTCTCATGCTGCGTATGCAATCGCAGTGGCTAATCTATGCTCGCCCAAACAACGGCGTTCAGATGGACAGACACGCCTGCGTTTTTTTCTACCATAACCCCCAAACGCTGACATCCTGTCACTCACTCTGCGATGGGTTCCTCTGTGCGTCCATAATTGCATTGCGATCGCTGCGCACGCACAATGGGGCCTATACGCATGCGCACGATGGAAAACAATCACTCGATCTGCGTACGTAGTTGCACTGAATCGGTAGTGAATCAGGACCCCAGACCGCGTTTCATATACAATGTCCTGCGAGTACTGCGAGTTTTGTTATATAGCGGATCTGGATGGCGCACAATGTGCATAGATCAGATGAGCATAAAAAAGAAAAGATTAACTGAAACACTGTCAAAAATAGCACATTTATTTACTAATATAACATTCACTTAAAAAGGATCACCCGGCCGCTGTCTCACAGATACATAACTTATATTTATCAATAAAATATAGCAATACTGGGTATTATAACTAGGGATGAGCGGGTTCGGTTCCCTGAGAACCGAACCCACCCGAACTTCGGGGATCCGGGGCGATCCGAGCCCAAGCTCGGATCTCCCTGTCTGCCCCGGATCCCTCTCCCGAGGCAAAACCTCGAGATCTGCTGTCGGATCTCGAGGTTTTGCCTCGAGCGGCCATTTAAAAAAAAATGCCTTTGCCTTTAATGGGCAAAGTGCTGATTGGCTGACAGAGCCGTCTGTCACGGCTCTCAGCCAATCAGCATTATGGTGCTCATTTGCATGTAGCACGGACTCGTGAGATCCGTGCTACATGCATCTGTGTGATTGACAGTGACACAGAGCACAGATTGGTCAGTGAGACCCGTCTGTGCTGCTGTGTATTTCAATGACACAGATGCACGCACGGACCAGGAGATCCGTGCTACTTGCATCTGTGTCATTGACACAGAGCACTAACGGGTCCGTGAGACCCGTCTGTGCTGCTGTGGTAAATAAAAAAAAAAAAACCTGTGTAAAAAGAGAAAAAAATGGCGTCCTCCCCCCCAAAAAAAGAGCAACCAGCCCCGGGCATTAGTGACCCAGTGCTGGGTGTGCTTAAATACAGGGGACAAACGACATAGGGGTCCCCTGTACTTAAACACAACCAGCACCGGGCTAGTCAGAACCAGAGCTGGTTGCCAAAATACGGGGGACAAACGACGTAGGGGTCCCCCGTATTCTGCGCAACCAGCTCTGGGCTCTGATCCGGTCCTGGTTCTGGAAATACAGGGGAAAAAAATGAGTAGGGTTCCCCTGTATGTTCCAGAACCAGCACTGGACTTTTTCTAGCGGGGGGCTGATGCCACAGCCAGGGGAGCCCTTTCACCGGGCCCCCCAGCCGCAGCATCAGCCCTGACCGCTAGTCAGCCCAGGCCGGGGATCCCTGGAGAGCTGGGGACCCCCCCAATAAAGGGGTCACCCTCTCCAGGGCACCCCAGGCCCAGGCTGATAGCCCGGGGCTATCCCCGCCACCCCTGGTGGCGGTGGGTGGCGGGTTGATTGTGTGGTGTGGTGTAAATAAAGAATATCAAACATTGTCTTTACAAGTAGAACTGCAAGTCCCAGCAAGCCTGCCCCGCATGCTGGTACTTGGAGAACCACAAGTACCAGCATGCAGGGCATTAAGGGCCCACTAGTACCTGTAGTTCACCTGTAAAAAAATGTTTAAAAAAAACACAGGACACACACACCGTGACAGTATAAGTTTATTAAACATACATACACACACACACACATGTACACATACTCACCTATGTAACCCTGTAGCATCGGTCCACTTGTCCGGTAAAGTATCCATAGGGGACCTGTGAAAAAAAACATACTCACCATCTCCTATGCGAGGTTCTGTCCTCTTCGTTCCAAAGTAGGCATCCCCGGACTTGGCAAAAAAAAAAACGAAAACGCGATCCACGAACTTAGTACCGTTCTATAGAACGGTACTTCCCGAATGAGAGCTTAGCGGCGGGGTATCACCATGGAAACCCCGCTGCTAAGCGTTCATTGGCTGAGAGAGGCCATCTCCCGTCTCTCTCAGCCAATGAACGGCTCCCTCCATTGTAGTCAATGCTGGGAGCCGCAAGGTTATTAAAGTTTACCCTGCGGTTCCCACCATTGACTACAATGGAGGGAGCCGTTCATTGGCTGAGAGACGGGAGATGACCTCTCTCAGCCAATGAACGCTTAGCAGCGGGGTTTCCATGGTGATACCCCGCCGCTAAGCTCTCATTCGGGAAGTACCGTTCTATAGAACGGTACTAAGTTCGTGGATCGCGTTTTCGTTTTTTTTTTTTGCCAAGTCCGGGGATGCCTACTTTGGAACGAAGAGGACAGAACCTCGCATAGGAGATGGTGAGTATGTTTTTTTTCACAGGTCCCCTAGGGATACTTTACCGGACAAGTGGACCGATGCTACAGGTTACATAGGTGAGTATGTGTACATGTGTGTGTGTGTATGTATGTTTAATAAACTTATACTGTCACGGTGTGTGTGTCCTGTGTTTTTTTAAACATTTTTTTTACAGGTGAACTACAGGTACTAGTGGGCCCTTAATGCCCTGCATGCTGGTACTTGTGGTTCTCCAAGTACCAGCATGCGGGGCAGGCTAGCTGGGACTTGCAGTTCTACTTGTAAAGACAATGTTTGATATTCTTTATTTACACCACACCACACAATCAACCCGCCACCCACCGCCACCAGGGGTGGCGGGGATAGCCCCGGGCTATCAGCCTGGGCCTGGGGTGCCCTGGAGAGGGTGACCCCTTTATTGGGGGGGTCCCCAGCTCTCCAGGGATCCCCGGCCTGGGCTGACTAGCGGTCAGGGTTGATGCTGCGGCTGGGGGGCCCGGTGAAAGGGCTCCCCTGGCTGTGGCATCAGCCCCCCGCTAGAAAAAGTCCAGTGCTGGTTCTGGAACATACAGGGGAACCCTACTAATTTTTTGTCCCCTATATTTCCAGAACCAGGACCGGATCAGAGCCCAGAGCTGGTTGCGCAGAATACAGGGGACCCCTACGTCGTTTGTCCCCCGTATTTTGGCAACCAGCGCTGGTTCTGACTAGCCCGGTGCTGGTTGTGCTTAAGTACAGGGGACCCCTACGTCGTTTGTCCCCTGTATTTAAGCACACCCAGCACTGGGTTACTAATGCCCGGGGCTGGTTGCTCTTTTTTGGGGGGGTGCACGCCATTTTTTTCTTTTTTTACACAGGTTTTTTTTTTTTTTTTTACCACAGCAGCACAGACGGGTCTCACGGACCTGTCATTGCTCTGTGCCAATCACACAGATGCATGTAGCACGGATCTCCCGGGTTCGTGCTACATGCAAATGGGCACCATAACGCTGATTGGCTTCCTGTCTGCCACTGCAGTGCCACTCCTAGATGGGCCACGTGTTTGTGCCGCCCCCTTGTGTCGCTTAGCATAGTCATCCAGCTTCCTCGGTACAACCTTTTGGCCTAAAAACAATATTGTGAGGTGTTCAGAATAGAGTGGAAATGAGTGGAAATTAATGTTATTGGGGTTATTAATAGCGTAGGAACAAAAAAAGGCCCATTTATGTGATTTTAGCGGGTTTTTTTTATTTTTTAAGAAAAAATCCAGATCCAAAACACAAAACCCAGAACCCAAAACACGGAAGGGTGGTTTTGGCAAAACCAATCCAGATCCAAAACACGAAGAAAGATCCAGATCCAAAACCAAAACACAAAACACGAAAAGTGTCCGGTGCACACCCCTAATTATAACTAGGGGTGTGCACCGGCCACTTTTCGTGTTTTGTGTTTTGGTTTTGGATCTGGATCTTTCTTCGTGTTTTGGATCTGGATTGGTTTTGCCAAAACCACCCTTCCGTGTTTTGGGTTCTGGGTTTTGTGTTTTGGATCTGTATTTTTTTGAAAAAAAGCATAAAAACAGCTAAAATCACAGAATTTGTAGGTTTTTCTGCTCCTATGCTATTATTAACCTCAATAACCTTAATTTCCACTCATTTCCAGTCTATTCTGAACACCTCACACCTCACAATAGTGTTTTTATGTCCAAAAGGTTGCACCGAGGTAGCTGGATGACTATGCTAAGCGACACGAGTGGGCGGCACAAACACGTGACCCATCTAGGAGTGACACTGCAGTGGCAGACAGGATGGCAGTTAGAAAAACTAGGCCCCAAACTGTACATAATGCAAAGAAAAAAAGAGGTGCAAGATGGAATTGTCCTTGGGCCCTCCCACCCACCCTTATGTTGTATAAACAGGACATGCACACTTTAACAAATCAATCATTTCAGCGCCAGGGTCTGCCACACAACTGTGGCTGAAATGATTGGTTCGTTTGGGCCCCCACAAAACAAGCTGGCAATTAATGTGTCCCTGCACAAACTGGCTCTACGGAGGCAAGATGTCATCCTCATCCTCCTCATCCACCGATTCCTCACCCTCTTCAGTGTGTACATCCTCATCCTCACAAAGTATTAACTCGTCCCCACTTGAATCCACCACCACAGGTCCCTCTGTACGTTCTGGAGGCTGGTCTCCCTGGAAGAGCTGATAATTCATTTTGATGAACATCATCTTCTCCACATTCTGTGGAAGCAACCTCCTACGCCTTTCGCTGACAAGGTTCCCGGCTGCACTAAACACTCTTTCGGAGTACACACTGGAGGGGGGGCAACTCAGGTAAAATAGAGCCAGTTTGTACAGGGGCCTCCAAATTGCCTCTTTTTCCTGCCAGTACAGGTATGGACTGTCTGACATGCCTACTTGGATGCTGTCACCGATGTAATCCTCCACCATTCTGTCAATGGTGACAGTATCATATGCAGTGACAGTAGACATGTCAGAAATTGTTGCCAGGTCCTTCAGTCCGGACCAGATGTCCAAACTTGGTCCTGCCTGCCCTGCATCACCGCCAGCGGGTTGCTTAGGATACCTAAGTTTTTTCCTGGCAGCCCCAGTTGCGGGAGAAAATGAAGAAGGAGCCGTTGACGTGTCACGTTCCGCTTCAGCTGACAGTGTGTTCACCAGCAGGTCTTTGCACCTCTGCAGGCTTGTGTCGGCCGGAAAGAGAGACACCACATAGGCTTTAAACCTAGGATCGAGCACGGTGGCCAAAATGTAGTGGTCTGATTTCAACAGATTGACCACCCTGGAATCCTGGCAAAGCGAATGAAGGGCTTCATCCACAAGTCCCACATGCCGAGCGGAATCGCTCCGTCTTAGCTCCTCCTTCACTTTCTCCAGCTGCTTCTGCAAAAGCCTGATGAGGGGAATGACCTGACTCAAGCTGGCAGTGTCTGAACTGACTTCACGTGTGGCAAGTTCGAAGGGCTGAAGAACCTTGCACAACACGGAAATCATTCTCCACTGCGCTTGAGTCAGGTGCATACCCCCTCCTTTGCCTATGTCATAGGTGGATGTATAGGCTTGTATGGCCTTTTGCTGCTCCTCCATCCTCTGAAGCATATAGAGGGTTGAGTTCCACCGCGTCACAACCTCTTGCTTCAGGTGATGGCGGGGCAGGTTCAAGAGTGTTTGCTGGCGCTCCAGTCTTCGGCACGCAGTCGCTGAATGGCGAAAGTGGCCAGAAATTTTTCGGGCCACCCAAAGCGTCTCCTGCACGCCCCTGTCGCTTTTCAGAAAATTCTGCACCACCAAGTTTATTGTGTGAGCAAAACATGGGACGTGCTGGAATTTGCCCAGATGTAATGCCCGCACAATATTGGTGGCGTTGTCAGATATCACAAATCCCCAGGAGAGTCTAAGTGGGGTAAGCCACTGGGCGATGATTTCCCTCAGTTTCTCTAAGAGGTTGTCGGCGGTGTGCCTCTTACTGAAACCGGTGATACACAGCGTAGCCTGCCTTGTAACGAGCTGGCGTTTCTGAGATGCTGCTACTGGTGACGCTGCTGCTGTTGCTGCGTAAGGTGATACATCTACCCAGTGGGCTGTCACAGTCATATAGTCCTTAGTCTGCCCTGTTCCACTTGTCCACATGTCCGTGGTTAAGTGGACATTGTGTACAACGGCATTTTTCAGGACACTGAGGACACTTTTTCTGACGTTTCTGTACAGTCTCGGTATCGCCTGCCTAGTGAAGTGGAATCTAGACGGGATTTGGAACCGGGGACACACTACCTCCATCAATTGTCTAAATCCCACTGCACTAATGGCGGATACCGGACGCACGTCTAACACCAACATAGCAGTCAAGGCCTCAGTTATACGTTTTGCTTCAGGATGACTGCTGTCGTACTTCATCCTCCTCGCTAAGGACTGTTGGAGGGTCAATTGTTTAGTAAAAGTAGTGGTGTTCCTACTTCCTCTCTGGGATGATGAACGACTCCCAGCAGCAGCAGCAACAGCGGCAGCAGTAGGCGTAGCAATGCAGGATCCTCCGGAGGAATCCCGGATAGGAGAGTCAGTCATGCCAGTGATATGGCCTGCAGGACTACTTCCGATCCTGACTAAGGAGGAAATTGACGAGGAGGGAGTTGACGGTGTGGTTTGCAGGCGCTTGGATACAACAGGACAACGGGATTTAGGTGTCCCTGGACTGCTTACGGTCTGAGCCAAAGTTTCTGAACTTGACAGTAACTTTTTATGAACGCGCTGCAGGTGCCGTATAAGGGAGGATGTTCCTAGGTGGTTGACGTCCCTACCCCTACTTATTTCACCTTTACATATGGTACATATGGCAAGACAGTTGTTGTCCGGATTTGGATAGAAATATTGCCAGACCAAAGAGGTGGAATGTTTGGTCTTCTGCCCAGGCATGACCGTGATGGGCTTTTTCATCCCACGGACAACAACTGTCTCCCCCGGAGCCTGATTTAAAAAAACCACATCACCATCAGAATCCTCCTCGCCAACTTCCTCCTCAGCGCCAGCTACACCAGTATCCTCATCCTGTTGTACTTCAACAGTGACATCTTCAATTTGCATATCAGCAAGTGGACTGTGGGTGCTCCTTTCAGCACTTGCAGGGGGCGTGCAAATGGTGGAAAGAGCCACCTCTTCCCGTCCAGTGCTGGGAAGGTCAGGCATCGCAACCACCACCACACTTGGACTCTCCTTGGGGATTTGTGATATCTTCTTAGAAAGCACAGTTCTTCGCTGTGCTTTTGCCAGCTTAACTCTTTTGATTTTTTTAGTGGGAGGAGTGCTTCCATCGTCATGTGAAGCTGAACCACTAGTCATGAACATACTAGGGATCGACCTTAGCCGTTCCTTGCCACTCCGTGTCGTAAATGGCATATTGGCAAGTTTACGTTTCTCTTCAGCTGATTTAAATGTCTTTTTCAAGGTCATTTTCCTGAACTTTGCCATTTGGGATTGTATGTGCCCTCTACTATGACATTGGGCATCGGCCTTGGCAGACGACGTTGATGGCATGTTATCGTCTATGTCATGACTAGTGGCAGCAGCTTCAGCACTAGGAGGAAGTGGTTCTTGATCTTTCTCTATTTTATTTTTATCGGAGAAAGTTTGGTCCTCCATTTATGTTATATCGATTTGATATATACGTGCGGCTAAACACAGAAAATAATTTTTTTTTTGGTTTGGACTGGAGTGTACTTTGTGGGTTACAGCACCCTTTAACGGTCAAGCCAGCCGGCCCTTTACTTATGACACAGGCGCACTCTTGGCACTACTTTGTTGATGCACGTGCGGCTACTGCGCACACAATTCACAAACACAGAAAATAATTTTTTTTTTGGTTTGGACTGGAGTGTACTTTCGGGGGTTACAGCACCCTTTAACGGTCAAGCCAGCCGGCCCTTTACTTATGACACAGGCGCACGCTTGGCACTACTTTGTTGATGCACGTGCGGCTACTGCGCACACAATTCACAAACACAGAAAATAATTTTTTTTTGGTTTGGACTGGAGTGTACTTTCGGGGGTTACAGCACCCTTTAACGGTCAAGCCAGCCGGCCCTTTACTTATGACACAGGCGCACGCTTGGCACTACTTTGTTGATGCACGTGCGGCTACTGCGCACACAATTCACAAACACAGAAAATAATTTTTCTTTGGTTTGGACTGGAGTGTACTTTCGGGGGTTACAGCACCCTTTAACGGTCAAGCCAGCCGGCCCTTTACTTATGACACAGGCGCACGCTTGGCACTACTTTGTTGATGCACGTGCGGCTACTGCGCACACAATTCACAAACACAGAAAATAATTTTTTTTTGGTTTGGACTGGAGTGTACTTTCGGGGGTTACAGCACCCTTTAACGGTCAAGCCAGCCGGCCCTTTACTTATGACACAGGCGCACTCTTGGCACTACTTTGTTGATGCACGTGCGGCTACTGCGCACACAATTCACAAACACAGAAAATAATTTTTTTTTAGGTTTGGACTGGAGTGTACTTTCGGGGGTTACAGCACCCTTAACGGTCAAGCCAGCCGGCCCTTTACTTATGACACAGGCGCACGCTTGGCACTACTTTGTTGATGCACGTGCGGCTACTGCGCACACAATTCACAAACACAGAAAATAATTTTTTTTTGGTTTGGACTGGAGTGTACTTTCGGAGGTTACAGCACCCTTTAACGGTCAAGCCAGCCGGCCCTTTACTTATGACACAGGCGCACGCTTGGCACTACTTTGTTGATGCACGTGCGGCTACTGCGCACACAATTCACAAACACAGAAAATAATTTTTTTTTAGGTTTGGACTGGAGTGTACTTTCGGGGGTTACAGCACCCTTAACGGTCAAGCCAGTCGGCCCTTTACTTATGACACAGGCGCACGCTTGGCACTACTTTGTTGATGCACGTGCGGCTACTGCGCACACAATTCACAAACACAGAAAATAATTTTTTTTTTGGTTTGGACTGGAGTGTACTTTCGGGGGTTACAGCACCCTTAACGGTCAAGCCAGCCGGCCCTTTACTTATGACACAGGCGCACGCTTGGCACTACTTTGTTGATGCACGTGCGGCTACTGCGCACACAATTCACAAACACAGAAAATAATTTTTTTTTAGGTTTGGACTGGAGTGTACTTTCAGGGGTTACAGCACCCTTAACGGTCAAGCCAGCCGGCCCTTTACTTATGACACAGGCGCACGCTTGGCACTACTTTGTTGATGCACGTGCGGCTACTGCGCACACAATTCACAAACACAGAAAATAATTTTTTTTGGGTTTGGACTGGAGTGTACTTTCGGGGGTTACAGCACCCTTTAACGGTCAAGCCAGCTGGCCCTTTACTTATGACACAGGCGCACGCTTGGCACTACTTTGTTGATGCACATGCGGCTACTGCGCACACAATTCACAAACACAGAAAATAATTTTTTTTTAGGTTTGGACTGGAGTGTACTTTCGGGGGTTACAGCACCCTTAACGGTCAAGCCAGCCGGCCCTTTACTTATGACACAGGCGCACGCTTGGCACTACTTTGTTGATGCACGTGCGGCTACTGCGCACACAATTCACAAACACAGAAAATAATTTTTTTTTTGGTTTGGACTGGAGTGTACTTTCGGGGGTTACAGCACCCTTAACGGTCAAGCCAGCCGGCCCTTTACTTATGACACAGGCGCACGCTTGGCACTACTTTGTTGATGCACGTGCGGCTACTGCGCACACAATTCACAAACACAGAAAATAATTTTTTTTTGGGTTTGGACTGGAGTGTACTTTCGGGGGTTACAGCACCCTTAACGGTCAAGCCAGCCGGCCCTTTACTTATGACACAGGCGCACGTTTGGCACTACTTTGTTGATGCACGTGCGGCTACTGCGCACACAATTCACAAACACAGAAAATAATTTTTTTTTTGGTTTGGACTGGAGTGTACTTTCGGGGGTTACAGCACCCTTAACGGTCAAGCCAGCCGGCCCTTTACTTATGACACAGGCGCACGTTTGGCACTACTTTGTTGATGCACGTGCGGCTACTGCGCACACAATTCACAAACACAGAAAATAATTTTTTTTTTGGTTTGGACTGGAGTGTACTTTCGGGGGTTACAGCACCCTTAACGATCAAGCCAGCCGGCCCTTTACTTATGACACAGGCGCACGCTTGGCACTACTTTGTTGATGCACGTGCGGCTACTGCGCACACAATTCACAAACACAGAAAATAATTTTTTTTTGGTTTGGACTGGAGTGTACTTTCGGGGGTTACAGCACCCTTTAACGGTCAAGCCAGCCGGCCCTTTACTTATGACACAGGCGCACGCTTGGCACTACTTTGTTGATGCACGTGCGGCTACTGCGCACACAATTCACAAACACAGAAAATATATTATTTTTTTAGCACTTGGGGGGAGCACCCCTGATGGACAGAGCACCCCCTGGACAACACTACAGCACCCCTTTAGGACTGGGACACTGCACAGGACTTTGGAGTGGACACAGCCCCTATGGAGAACTGACTGCACAACACAGTCCAGCCAGCCCCTATGGACTTTGAAGTAGTGGACACAGCCCCTATTAACAACAGCAGCACAGCACAACACAGCCAGCCCCTATGGACTTTGAAGTAGTGGACAACAGCAGCACTACACTACACTACACTACACAGCACTAACTCCCACCCTCCCTCTTCACTGTCCACAGCCGAGTGAGAAAATGGCGCCGACGCGGGTACCTTATATAGGATCCAAAACCCGCGAGACTCGGAAGGCGGGATGATGACGTTTTGCCTCGATGTCAGATCCGAGTCAGGCGGGAAAAGTCGAGCCTGACTCGGATCGGACTCGGATCGGGGGGGCTCGGGGGGGTTCGGATTTCAGAAATCCGAACCCGCTCACCCCTAATTATAACAATACTTAGTTACACCAACATATAAAAACTATCTAGTTGAACATCAATAGAAATTGTAAATGACCTAATGGTCTTTCATACATGTAATAATTAAGTCCAGAATATCTTTAGTTCCACCTCTTGGTATTTATATTTAGCAATCATTCTGGACGGGAAGCGGACGGACGAACTCCTTACCGCCGGCTTCCCGACTGTCTAATCCCGGCAAGTGTCTAATGACAGGCGCCGAAATCCCGACGTCATTAGACCTACGCCGGGAGCCTGACACCTGGCTTACCGATCGAAGGGCGGACAGCCGCGGAGGGGGGGGGGGAGGGTTAGGTTAGGGTTAGGCACCCACCCGGGAGGTTAGGTTTAGGCTAGGAAAAGGGGGGGTTAGGGTTAGGCACCCCCCAGGGGGTTAGGGTTAGGCTAGGGAAAGGTGGGGTTAGGGTTAGGCACATCTGGGGGGGGTTAGGGTTAGGCCGGCGGAGGGATCCGTGAGATCTCTCCGCTGGCTAAATATGCGGTAACTCCCCATAGGACACAGCGGCTAACGCTATTTTCAGATGGCGTTAGCTGCTGGGGCCAATATCGGGAATGCTTCGCATTCCTGATATTGATACATTTGGCATCGTTGCATCCCCCATAGAAACCTATGGGGGAGGTGGCTGCAAGCGTCAAAGGATGGATCGCAGCAGGTATCGGACATACAGTACCCGCTGCGGTCCCTCCTTCATACATCCAGGGGATGCTTAGTATTTGAGGTAAACCCCCGAAAACGTGTGTTTTCAGGGAATTTACCTCAAATTCACTTTGATAAATGGGCCCCGAAGTGTCCACCCAATGTATGAAGAAGGGTCGGCAGGCGATATCTCCAAATCTACCGTGGTCCCTTCACTTCCGACAGTAGCCGCAGCTTCCATAGGTTTTTATGGGGCTGCAAAGCTGTCAGATTTACCGAGCCTTTGCTCATGCATGGTCATTAGACCGCACGTGCGCAGCACCGCTACTGGGTCCCGACAGAAGTGAAGTGACCGCTAATGAAGTCACTTCACTTCTCGCACATACTTTCATAGCCCCTATCTCTGCATGTGCTTTTTGTATACATTCAGGTGAATGTTAAAACCCGATAATTGATAAATATGCAGTAAGTACACCTACAGGTCAGCACTATATAAGAGGTCAGCACTGTGTACACTGTACGGGTGAGTGTAGATGGGGTGTTAGTCTGCGTACTGTAAGCTTGTTTGTAGTGTGTCCTGTCCATTATGGGGTGCAGTGTGGATGCGGCGGGGGGCTGTGAGAGGTGCATTGACTAGTATCTCCGTTAATACTTCTCCCCCGTAGTGTGGCTGTGGGGGGCTATGAGAGGTGCATTGAGCAGTATCTCCGTTAATACTTCTCCCCCGTAGTGTGGCTGTGGGGGGCTATGAGAGGTGCATTGACTAGTATCTCCGTTAATACTTCTCCCCCGTAGTGTGGCTGTGGGGGGCCATGAGAGGTGCATTGATCAGTATCTCCGTTAATACTTCTCCCCCGTAGTGTGGCTGTGGGGGGCTATGAGAGGTGCATTGATCAGTATCTCCGTTAATACATCTCCCCCGTAGTGTGGCTGTGGGGGGCTATCAGAGGTGCATTGATCAGTATCTCCGTTAATACTTCTCCCCCGTAGTGTGGCTGTGGGGGGCTATGAGAGGTGCATTGATCAGTATCTCCGTTAATACATCTCCCCCGTAGTGTGGCTGTGGGGGGCTGTGAGAGGTGCATTGACTAGTATCTTCGTTAATACTTCTCCCCCGTAGTGTGGCTGTGGGGGGCTATGAGAGGTGCATTGATCAGTATCTCCGTTAATACATCTCCCCCGTAGTGTGGCTGTGGGGGGCTGTGAGAGGTGCATTGATCAGTATCTCCTTTAATACTTCTCCCCCGTAGTGTGGCTGTGGGGGGCTGTGAGAGGTGCATTGATCAGTATCTCCGTTAATACTTCTCCCCCGTAGTGTGGCTGTGGGGGGCTATGAGAGGTGCATTGATCAGTATCTCCGTTAATACTTCTCCCCCGTAGTGTGGCTGTGGGGGGCTATGAGAGGTGCATTGATCAGTATCTCCGTTAATACTTCTCCCCCGTAGTGTGGCTGTGGGGGGCTATGAGAGGTGCATTGATCAGTATCTCTGTTAATACTTCTCCCCCGTACTGTGGCTGTGGGGGGCTATGAGAGGTGCATTGATCAGTATCTCCGTTAATACTTCTCCCCCGTAGTGTGGCTGTGGGGGGCTATGAGAGGTGCATTGATCAGTATCTCCGTTAATACTTCTCCCCTGAAGTGTGGCTGTGGGGGGCTATGAGAGGTGCATTGATCAGTATCTCCGTTAATACTTCTCCCCCGTAGTGTGGCTGTGGGGGGCTATGAGAGGTGCATTGATCAGTATCTCCGTTAATACTTCTCCCCCGTAGTGTGGCTGTGGGGGGCTATGAGAGGTGCATTGATCAGTATCTCCGTTAATACTTCTCCCCCGTAGTGTGGCTGTGGGGGGCTATGAGAGGTGCATTGATCAGTATCTCCGTTAATACTTCTCCCCCGTAGTGTGGCTGTGGGGGGCTATGAGAAGTGCATTGATCAGTATCTCCGTTAATACTTCTCCCCCGTAGTGTGGCTGTGGGGGGCTATGAGAGGTGCATTGATCAGTATCTCCGTTAATACTTCTCCCCCGTAGTGTGGCTGTGGGGGGCTATGAGAGGTGCATTGATCAGTATCTCCGTTAATACATCTCCCCCGTAGTGTGGCTGTGGGGGGCTATGAGAGGTGCATTGATCAGTATCTCCGTTAATACTTCTCCCCCGTAGTGTGGCTGTGGGGGGCTATGAGAGGTGCATTGATCAGTATCTCCGTTAATACTTCTCCCCCGTAGTGTGGCTGTGTGGGGCTATGAGAGGTGCATTGATCAGTATCTCCGTTAATACTTCTCCCCCGTAGTGTGGCTGTGGGGGGCTATGAGAGGTGCATTGATCAGTATCTCCGTTAATACATCTCCCCCGTAGTGTGGCTGTGGGGGGCTATGAGAGGTGCATTGATCAGTATCTCCGTTAATACATCTCCCCCGTAGTGTGGCTGTGGGGGGCTATGAGAGGTGCATTGATCAGTATCTCCGTTAATACTTCTCCCCCGTAGTGTGGCTGTGGGGGTCTGTGAGAGGTGCATTGACTAGTATCTTCGTTAATACTTCTCCCCCGTAGTGTGGCTGTGGGGGGCTATGAGAGGTGCATTGATCAGTATCTCCGTTAATACATCTCCCCCGTAGTGTGGCTGTGGGGGGCTATGAGAGGTGCATTGATCAGTATCTCCGTTAATACTTCTCCCCCGTAGTGTGGCTGTGGGTGGCTATGAGAGGTGCATTGATCAGTATCTCCGTTAATACATCTCCCCCGTAGTGTGGCTGTGGGGGGCTATGAGAGGTGCATTGATCAGTATCTCCGTTAATACTTCTCCCCCGTAGTGTGGCTGTGGGGGGCTATGAGAGGTGCATTGATCAGTATCTCTGTTAATACTTCTCCCCCGTAGTGTGGCTGTGGGGGGCTATGAGAGGTGCATTGATCAGTATCTCCGTTAATACTTCTCCCCCGTAGTGTGGCTGTGGGCGGCTATGAGAGGTGCATTGATCAGTATCTCCGTTAATACTTCTCCCCTGAAGTGTGGCTGTGGGGGGCTATGAGAGGTGCATTGATCAGTATCTCCGTTAATACTTCTCCCCCGTAGTGTGGCTGTGGGGGGCTATGAGAGGTGCATTGATCAGTATCTCCGTTAATACTTCTCCCCCGTAGTGTGGCTGTGGGGGGCTATGAGAGGTGCATTGATCAGTATCTCCGTTAATACTTCTCCCCCGTAGTGTGGCTGTGGGGGGCTATGAGAGGTGCATTGATCAGTATCTCCGTTAATACTTCTCCCCCGTAGTGTGGCTGTGGGGGGCTATGAGAAGTGCATTGATCAGTATCTCCGTTAATACTTCTCCCCCGTAGTGTGGCTGTGGGGGGCTATGAGAGGTGCATTGATCAGTATCTCCGTTAATACTTCTCCCCTGTAGTGTGGCTGTGGGGGGCTATGAGAGGTGCATTGATCAGTATCTCCGTTAATACATCTCCCCCGTAGTGTGGCTGTGGGGGGCTATGAGAGGTGCATTGATCAGTATCTCCGTTAATACTTCTCCCCCATAGTGTGGCTGTGGGGGGCTATGAGAGGTGCATTGATCAGTATCTCCGTTAATACTTCTCCCCCGTAGTGTGGCTGTGGGGGGCTATGAGAGGTGCATTGATCAGTATCTCCGTTAATTCTTCTCCCCCGTAGTGTGGCTGTGGGGGGCTATGAGAGGTGCATTGATCAGTATCTCCGTTAATACTTCTCCCCCGTAGTGTGGCTGTGGGGGGCTATGAGAGGTGCATTGATCAGTATCTCCGTTAATACATCTCCCCCGTAGTGTGGCTGTGGGGGGCTATGAGAGGTGCATTGATCAGTATCTCCGTTAATACTTCTCCCCCGTAGTGTGGCTGTGGGGGGCTATGAGAGGTGCATTGATCAGTATCTCCGTTAATACTTCTCCCCCGTAGTGTGGCTGTGGGGGGCTATGAGAGGTGCATTGATCAGTATCTCCGTTAATACATCTCCCCCGTAGTGTGGCTGTGGGGGGCTGTGAGAGGTGCATTGATCAGTATCTCCTTTAATACTTCTCCCCCGTAGTGTGGCTGTGGGGGGCTGTGAGAGGTGCATTGATCAGTATCTCCGTTAATACTTCTCCCCCGTAGTGTGGCTGTGGGGGGCTATGAGAGGTGCATTGATCAGTATCTCCGTTAATACTTCTCCCCCGTAGTGTGGCTGTGGGGGGCTATGAGAGGTGCATTGATCAGTATCTCCGTTAATACTTCTCCCCCGTAGTGTGGCTGTGGGGGGCTATGAGAGGTGCATTGATCAGTATCTCTGTTAATACTTCTCCCCCGTACTGTGGCTGTGGGGGGCTATGAGAGGTGCATTGATCAGTATCTCCGTTAATACTTCTCCCCCGTAGTGTGGCTGTGGGGGGCTATGAGAGGTGCATTGATCAGTATCTCCGTTAATACTTCTCCCCTGAAGTGTGGCTGTGGGGGGCTATGAGAGGTGCATTGATCAGTATCTCCGTTAATACTTCTCCCCCGTAGTGTGGCTGTGGGGGGCTATGAGAGGTGCATTGATCAGTATCTCCGTTAATACTTCTCCCCCGTAGTGTGGCTGTGGGGGGCTATGAGAGGTGCATTGATCAGTATCTCCGTTAATACTTCTCCCCCGTAGTGTGGCTGTGGGGGGCTATGAGAGGTGCATTGATCAGTATCTCCGTTAATACTTCTCCCCCGTAGTGTGGCTGTGGGGGGCTATGAGAAGTGCATTGATCAGTATCTCCGTTAATACTTCTCCCCCGTAGTGTGGCTGTGGGGGGCTATGAGAGGTGCATTGATCAGTATCTCCGTTAATACTTCTCCCCCGTAGTGTGGCTGTGGGGGGCTATGAGAGGTGCATTGATCAGTATCTCCGTTAATACATCTCCCCCGTAGTGTGGCTGTGGGGGGCTATGAGAGGTGCATTGATCAGTATCTCCGTTAATACTTCTCCCCCGTAGTGTGGCTGTGTGGGGCTATGAGAGGTGCATTGATCAGTATCTCCGTTAATACTTCTCCCCCGTAGTGTGGCTGTGGGGGGCTATGAGAGGTGCATTGATCAGTATCTCCGTTAATACATCTCCCCCGTAGTGTGGCTGTGGGGGGCTATGAGAGGTGCATTGATCAGTATCTCCGTTAATACATCTCCCCCGTAGTGTGGCTGTGGGGGGCTATGAGAGGTGCATTGATCAGTATCTCCGTTAATACTTCTCCCCCGTAGTGTGGCTGTGGGGGGCTGTGAGAGGTGCATTGACTAGTATCTTCGTTAATACTTCTCCCCCGTAGTGTGGCTGTGGGGGGCTATGAGAGGTGCATTGATCAGTATCTCCGTTAATACATCTCCCCCGTAGTGTGGCTGTGGGGGGCTATGAGAGGTGCATTGATCAGTATCTCCGTTAATACTTCTCCCCCGTAGTGTGGCTGTGGGTGGCTATGAGAGGTGCATTGATCAGTA
The DNA here is from genome assembly GCA_031769625.1 of Taudactylus pleione. Taxonomy (NCBI): domain Eukaryota; kingdom Metazoa; phylum Chordata; class Amphibia; order Anura; family Myobatrachidae; genus Taudactylus; species Taudactylus pleione. Next base: position 4,295,698 of record JAUIMM010000230.1, read on the forward strand.
TCTCCGTTAATACATCTCCCCCGTAGTGTGGCTGTGGGGGGCTATGAGAGGTGCATTGATCAGTATCTCCGTTAATACTTCTCCCCCGTAGTGTGGCTGTGGGGGGCTATGAGAGGTGCATTGATCAGTATCTCTGTTAATACTTCTCCCCCGTAGTGTGGCTGTGGGGGGCTATGAGAGGTGCATTGATCAGTATCTCCGTTAATACTTCTCCCCCGTAGTGTGGCTGTGGGCGGCTATGAGAGGTGCATTGATCAGTATCTCCGTTAATACTTCTCCCCTGAAGTGTGGCTGTGGGGGGCTATGAGAGGTGCATTGATCAGTATCTCCGTTAATACTTCTCCCCCGTAGTGTGGCTGTGGGGGGCTATGAGAGGTGCATTGATCAGTATCTCCGTTAATACTTCTCCCCCGTAGTGTGGCTGTGGGGGGCTATGAGAGGTGCATTGATCAGTATCTCCGTTAATACTTCTCCCCCGTAGTGTGGCTGTGGGGGGCTATGAGAGGTGCATTGATCAGTATCTCCGTTAATACTTCTCCCCCGTAGTGTGGCTGTGGGGGGCTATGAGAAGTGCATTGATCAGTATCTCCGTTAATACTTCTCCCCCGTAGTGTGGCTGTGGGGGGCTATGAGAGGTGCATTGATCAGTATCTCCGTTAATACTTCTCCCCCGTAGTGTGGCTGTGGGGGGCTATGAGAGGTGCATTGATCAGTATCTCCGTTAATACATCTCCCCCGTAGTGTGGCTGTGGGGGGCTATGAGAGGTGCATTGATCAGTATCTCCGTTAATACTTCTCCCCCATAGTGTGGCTGTGGGGGGCTATGAGAGGTGCATTGATCAGTATCTCCGTTAATACTTCTCCCCCGTAGTGTGGCTGTGGGGGGCTATGAGAGGTGCATTGATCAGTATCTCCGTTAATTCTTCTCCCCCGTAGTGTGGCTGTGGGGGGCTATGAGAGGTGCATTGATCAGTATCTCCGTTAATACTTCTCCCCCGTAGTGTGGCTGTGGGGGGCTATGAGAGGTGCATTGATCAGTATCTCCGTTAATACATCTCCCCCGTAGTGTGGCTGTGGGGGGCTATGAGAGGTGCATTGATCAGTATCTCCGTTAATACTTCTCCCCCGTAGTGTGGCTGTGGGGGGCTATGAGAGGTGCATTGATCAGTATCTCCGTTAATACTTCTCCCCCGTAGTGTGGCTGTGGGGGGCTATGAGAGGTGCATTGATCAGTATCTCCGTTAATACTTCTCCCCCGTAGTGTGGCTGTGGGGGGCTATGAGAGGTGCATTGATCAGTATCTCCGTTAATACTTCTCCCCCGTAGTGTGGCTGTGGGGGGCTATGAGAGGTGCATTGATCAGTATCTCCGTTAATACATCTCCCCCGTAGTGTGGCTGTGGGGGGCTATGAGAGGTGCATTGATCAGTATCTCCGTTAATACATCTCCCCCGTAGTGTGGCTGTGGGGGGCTATGAGAGGTGCATTGATCAGTATCTCCGTTAATACTTCTCCCCCGTAGTGTGGCTGTGGGGGGCTGTGAGAGGTGCATTGACTAGTATCTTCGTTAATACTTCTCCCCCGTAGTGTGGCTGTGGGGGGCTATGAGAGGTGCATTGATCAGTATCTCCGTTAATACATCTCCCCCGTAGTGTGGCTGTGGGGGGCTATGAGAGGTGCATTGATCAGTATCTCCGTTAATACTTCTCCCCCGTAGTGTGGCTGTGGGGGGCTGTGAGAGGTGCATTGATCAGTATCTCCGTTAGTGGCAGAGGGCTCTGTGTATACCAGAAGACGGTATCACTGGGGTTGTTGAGTGCTGCAGATTTTTACCGCAATCTGAGAAATGTAACACCAAGCTGGGGGGGACGGGGAATTAATGTGTACTCACTGCGGTCTGTGCAAAGTGCTTGCTCAGCGTTCCCATTCTTAGAAAGCGCCCGACCTCACATAGCACTTCCTAAGGACAACTCAAAATGAGAATGACAAAAATGTTGCTTTCTGACACGTACAGAACAGATGTATATATATATATATATATATATATATATTATATATACTGTCCTAATTCATTGCTATCTGTGATGGAGTCAGATCTCCTATTTCTCTTTAATATTCTGCAGATGTTTATCTTACATGGCACTAACTGTCCTTTCCTGGTGTGACATATGGTGTGTGTACTTGTGTGTGCATGCTTGTGTATGTGTGTGTACCGTGTGTGTGTGTGCATGCGTGCTTGTGTGTGTGTGTGTGTGTGTGCGTGCTTGTGTGTGTGTACCTTGTGTGTGTGTGTGTGCGTGCTTGTGTGTGTGTACCTTGTGTGCGTGCATGCCTGTGTGTGAGCGTGCTTGAGCGTGCGTACTTGTGCTGCGTGCTTGTGTGTGCGTGCTTGAGTGTGTATGCGTGTTTGTGTGTGTGTGTGCATGCTTGTGTGTGCGTGCATGCGTGCGTACTTGTGTGCTTGTATGTGTGCGTGCTTGTGTGTGTGTGTGCTTGTGTGTGCATGCTTGTATGTGCGTGCGTGTGTGTGCGTGCATGCTTGTGTGTGCATGCTTGTGTGTGTATGCGTGCATGCGTGTTTGTGTGTGCGTGCATGCGTGCGCATGCTTGCGTGTGTATGCGTGCATGTGTGTTTGTGTGTGTGTGCATGCGTGTGCATGCTTGTGTGTGTTTACGTGCATGCGTGTTTGTGTGTGGATGCATGCGTGCTTGTATTGCTATCACAGGCTTTCCTATTTCATCCCTCTAAGCTCTGCACAGTCAGGTTTCCTGTGAGAAGACAGGTTTCAGTATAGCTCAGATTATACTTCCCTCTGGCAGCAGGAAAGTGAAGCTGTCTTATCTGTCTTGTGTCTAATCAGCTACTGCCAAGGACTTGCTACTTTCGCTGGATATTTCCCTGGCTGGTAGTCTGTGAGCTGTGCTATAATGCAGTGCCAGCAGGGTTTAGTGTCTCTCTCATGGGTGACCCAGGTATAAAACATATAACAGTTTTGTCTCTGTTGTCTGAAGGTAATACAAAAATAGGGAGTGTCCGGATATGCACCAATGGAGGGAGGGCTTGGAGATGTAGCAAAGGATGTAGCAGACCCTCCCTCCCTTAGAATATATGCAGGCCCTCCCTCCCTTAGTGTATATGCAGGCCCTCCCTCCCTTAGAGTATATGTTTGTGTGCCATCAATGGAAATCACTGATGGGACCATCGATGGCCATCCCTAGGAGGGCCTGGATATTCTTTAAGGGAGGGAGGGTCTTGGAACAATATCAATTGAGGGAGGGCCTGCATATACACTAAGGGTCTGCATATACACTAAAGGAGGGAGGGTCTGCATATACTGTATACTAAAGGAGGGAGGGTCTGTATATACAGTAAGAGGGGAAGGGTCTTTAAGTAATACCAAAGGAGAGAGGGCCTGGATATACATTAAGGGAGCGAGGGTCTGCATATACACAAAGGGAGGGAGGGTCTGGATATATACAGTAAGGGAGGGGAAGGGCCTGTATATACACTAAGGGAGGGATAGCCTGGATATATACAGTAAGGGAGGGGAAGGGCCTGTATATACACTAAGGGAGGGATAGCCTGGATATATACAGTAAGGGAGGGGAAGGGCCTGTATATACTCTAAGGGAGGGATAGCCTGGATATATACAGTAAGGGAGGGGAAGGGCCTGTATATACACTAAGGGAGGGATAGCCTGGATATATACAGTAAGGGAGGAAGGGCCTGTATATACACTAAGGGAGGGATAGCCTGGATATATACAGTAAGGGAGGGGAAGGGCCTGTATATACACTAAGGGAGGGATAGCCTGGATATATACAGTAAGGGAGGATAGAGCCTGTATATACACTAAGGGAGGGATAGCCTGGATATATACAGTAAGGGAGGGAGGACCTGTATATATACTAAGGGAGGGATAGCCTGGATATATACAGTGTATATACTAAGGGAGGGATAGCCTGGATATATACAGTAAGGGAGGGGAAGGGCCTGTATATACACTAAGGGAGGGATAGCCTGGATATATACAGTAAGGGAGGGAGGACCTGTATATATACTAAGGGAGGGATAGCCTGGATATATACAGTAAGGGAGGATAGGGCCTGTATATACACTAAGGGAGGGATAGCCTGGATATATACAGTAAGGGAGGGGAAGGGCCTGTATATACACTAAGGGAGGGATAGCCTAGATATATACAGTAAGGGAGGGGAAGGGCCTGTATATACACTAAGGGAGGGATAGCCTGGATATATACAGTAAGGGAGGGAGGACCTGTATATACACTAAGGGAGGGATAGCCTGGATATATACAGTAAGGGAGGAAGGGCCTGTATATACACTAAGGGAGGGATAGCCTGGATATATACAGTAAGGGATGGGAAGGGCCTGTATATACACTAAGGGAGGGATAGCCTGGATATATACAGTAAGGGAGGGGAAGAGCCTGTATATACACTAAGGGAGGGATAGCCTGGATATATACAGTAAGGGAGGGGAAGGGCCTGTATATACACTAAGGGAGGGACGGCCTGGATATACAGTGACGTTTGTCGCCAAGAAAACATTGAAAACAACAAACAGGCGAAAATGGAGAAAAAACGGGAGGAAAGTTTTCTCCAGACCAGGAGAAAAAACAATGCAAAATCCCTATTTATGGCTAAAAATGTAGGGATTTCTTTCGGAACCCTTTGGACACCCCTCCTAGTGATAAATTACCCCATATTTTTTTGTTAGTTGCGTACTTTGGCAAAAAACAGCCGCGCAAATTTTGGGTGGGAAAAATAATATGTTAGAAAGCTATTTTTTTCCCAGGAAATTACGCTTCCGCGTAAATTGGGGGTACGTTAAAAAGGGTGCAAGTATATTTTCGTGTTGTAAAAAACGCAACTTAAAGAACCGTTAAAAAAACGCCTGCTGTGACCACATGCGATGTTTAAAACAGTTGACGCATCCATACCCCCCCTGAAAAATCAGAACCAATACACTAAAACCATTTTCAACGGGTTTTTTTTCACCCAAAATTTGCACAGACGTTTTTTGACAAAGTACGCACCTTACGAAAAATGTTTGGGGTAATTTATCATTAGGGGGGTGTCCTAAGGGTTCTGAAAGAAATCCCCACATTTTTAGCCAAAAATAGGGATTTTGCTTTTTTTTTTTCTCCTGGTCTGGGATGGAGAAAACTTTTCTCCAGTTTTTTCTTTTTGCCTGTTTCCTTTCCTTTGTCGGAAAGCGTCCGTTTTCGCCGGTGCGGAAACAATGGCCGTTTTCACCGCTAATTGAATACGGCCCTAAGGCATACCTCCCAACTTCTCTCGTGCCCGAAAAGGGGGTGGGGCTTCACTAGAAGGGCCGTGACTTATCGGAAATGGGGCGGAGCCTCGCGACAACCCCCGTTTGTGTCATTATAGGGGACTACCCAGCATTCTCCGAGATGCTGGGTAGCCCCCCAGGCTCTCCCTACACTGGTGAACAGATGCCGTGTACATGCGCACGGCATCTGTTCACCTTCTGCTCACCCGCTGTATATGCAGAGCAGCGGTATGTGCTCTCCACAACTTCCCCCCCCCCCACCGCGGGACACTGCGACCCACTTGTGGGACAGCGGGACAGTCTCAGAAAAACGGGACTATCCTGCTGAATGCTGGACAGTTGTGAGGTATGCCTAAGGTAGGGAGCGTCTGGGAATAATAGCGGAAGTGTTTGGAGATCATATCCAAGGAGTGAGGGGTGTATTCACACAGCACTTCAGAAAAGAGGCCTTTTCATTTCTTCTTTGTATTCAGGAAAGATTATGCCACATGGAGAAGTTTCTGATTTCTCCAGCGGTGCCCCAGTTCCATGTCAGGATCGTTTCCCCACTCTGTAGGATGGAGGTAGCGATTCATAGAAGCACAGAAACCTCAGTTTTCCTTTTCACTTCTCAAAAAAAAAAAAAAAGTGCCATCTCAGACTGGCATAATGAGCCTACTACAGACTGGCATAATGAGCCTCCTACAGACTGGCATAATGAGCCTCCTACAGACTGGCATAATGAGCCTCCTACAGACTGGCATAATGAGCCTCCTACAGACTGGCATAATGAGCCTACTACAGACTGGCATAATGAGCCTCCTACAGACTGGCATAATGAGCCTCCTACAGACTGGCATAATGAGCCTCCTAACAGGAGAAAAGCAGTGAAGGTCTCTGTCTTCCTGCCTCCTCCCTGTCCTCTCCGCCCCCTTCACTGACTCTTGGCCTGATTCAGACCCGGTCGATGGTGGGCCAGTGCGCATTTGCGCGACGGAGCCGGCTCTGTCGTGCGCATGCGCGAGACCCAAATAGCGACGGGTCTCGCAACAAAGGGGGCGAGCTGTCGATGTTGAGTGACAGCTCGCCCCCTTGGTGGGTGGGCAAGGGGAGTGGCTGCCCAAACGGAAGCATTCCCATGTGAACACCTCCGTTTGGGGGCTGCCCCACTGACATTACAAGTGATGTCAGTGGGAGAGATTTCGGCTCTGTTAGAGCCGAAATCTCTCTGAGGCTTACCGCCACGAGACCCTACCACAAGGGTCTCGTCACAAGCGCGATGGTCTTGACCGTCGCGACCATCTTCCTGGCCGCTCGCTATAGCTGTGGGTGGTCACCCACAACTATGCGAGCGGCCAGGAGGCCGTTCTAAAAAAAAAAAAAAGACCGGCCCTGATTCAGAGCGAGCGGTGCCCCAGGTAGTGATTAATGTGCACAGGGAGAAGACTACAGACAGTGATAGGAAAATCAGCGGTCTTCTCTATGTACTGCTATTGGTAGCAGTCACTGACTTGTGCCTATATAAATGCAAAAGGCCAATATTGCACATTGACATTAATGCAGAACAGTTTCTAGATTATGTCCTACCCTGCTCTGGTGTGTCTGCTCTACTGCCCGTACCTCAGCCGCGGAACAGTCAAGAATGCCATCCTTGGAAGAAGCAGATGTACCCCAGGTATGGAAGCGTGTAGGTGAAGGGTGGTAACAGTGGGCACCAGAACCTCTATGCTGAGGGGTCATTGGAGCAGATCAGACTGATGGGATGGGCAGGGGGGAGAGCTGCATCCAAAACCACCCCCAAAATCCGGGATCTGCCTGTAAGGGAGGTCTTGGTGATCTTGGCTGCTGGGCCCTCCGCCCGGCCCTCGTGGCACTACTGGCGCATGCGCAGTCAGATCCTACTAGTTGAGAACACTGTATTTCTAGTGCTGCACTTCTTCCCAGGATCGCGGAGGGTCCTGCTTTTCAGATCACTTCGCTGGACAGGTAAGTACTTTATTTGTGAATTTTTGCTTTGAGCTACCTTATATCACATTGATATGATGCAATATATAGTGATAATGAACACTCACAAAACTGAATGGACCCCTGAGTATCTACAGCTAACACCAAGGGTGGAGTGTCTAGAGATGGTACCAAAGGAGTGAGTGTTTAAAGAGAACAGCTAGTGTCTAGAGACAATACCATAGGAGGGAATATCTGGAGATAACACTAAAGGAGGAAGTATCTACAGATTACTGTATACCACAGGAAGGGACGTCTGGAAATATCAGCAAAGGAGGAAGTGTCTAGAGATAATACCATAGGAGGGAATGTCTGTAGATAACACCAAAGGAGGAAGTGTCTAGAGATAATACCATAGGAGGGAATGTTTAATGATATCACCAAATGAGGAAGTACCTAGAGATAATACCATAGGAGGGAATGTCTGTAGATAACACCAAAGTAGGAAGTGTCTAGAGATAATACCATAGGGGGAAATGTCTGTAGATATCACCAAAGGAGGAAGTGTCTAGAGATAATACCATAGGGGGAAATGTCTGTAGATAACACCAAAGGAGGAAGTGTCTAGAGATAATACCATAGGAGGGAATGTCTGTAAATAACACCAAAGGAGGAAGTGTCTAGAGATAATACCATAGGAGGGAATGTCTAATGATATCAGCAAAGGAGGAAGTGTCTAGAGATAATACCATAGGGGGAAATGTCTGTAGATAACACCAAAGGACGAAGTGTCTAGAGATAATACCATAGGGGGAAATGTCTGTAGATATCACCAAAGGAGGAAGTGTCTAGAGATAATACCATAGGGGGAAATGTCTGTAGATAACACCAAAGGAGGAAGTGTCTAGAGATAATACCATAGGAGGGAATGTCTGTAGATAACACCAAAGGAGGAAGTGTCTAGAGATAATACCATAGGAGGGAATGTCTAATGATATCAGCAAAGGAGGAAGTGTCTAGAGATAATACCATAGGAGGGAATGTCTGTAGATAACACCAAAGGAGGAAGTGTCTAGAGATAATACCATAGGAGGGAATGTCTAATGATATCAGCAAAGGAGGAAGTGTCTAGAGATAATACCATAGGGGGAAATGTCTGTAGATAACACCAAAGGATGAAGTGTCTAGAGATAATACCATAGGGGGAAATGTCTGTAGATAACACCAAAGGAGGAAGTGTCTAGAGATAATACCATAGGGGGAAATGTCTGTAGATAACACCAAAGGAGGAAGTGTCTAGAGATAATACCATAGGAGGGAATGTCTGTAAATAACACCAAAGGAGGAAGTGTCTAGAGATAATACCATAGGGGGAAATGTCTGTAGATAACACCAAAGGATGAAGTGTCTAGAGATAATACCTTAGGAGGAAATGTCTGTAGATAACACCAAAGGAGGAAGTGTCTAGAGATAATACCATAGGAGGGAATGTTTAATGATATCACCAAAGGAGGAAGTACCTAGAGATAATACCATAGGAGGGAATGTCTAATTATATCACCAAATGAGGAAGTACCTAGAGATAATACCATAGGGGGAAATGTCTAATGATATCAGCAAAGGAGGAAGAGTCTAGAGATAATACCATAGGGGAAATGTCTGGAGACAACAGCAAAGGATAGAGCCTCCATAGAAAATACCAAACGAGGGAGTGGTCAATTTGCTGATGACTTGGCTTCCTCTCCTGCTCCCAGCCACTAACTAACATCTATCCTTTTAATAATTGTCTTTGAAGGTGTAATGCAACAGTTTGCAATCTCTGAGGCAACGCTAATGGCCTGGTCATCAATGGATGGGGAAGAAGAAAGTGTTAACTCTAATCAAGAGAGACAGAGTGAAACCTACCAGGAGCTGCTAGAGAACCAGGGTAAAGGTCTACATGTAGAAATCATTCTCATTTTCCTCGGCATCTTGTCTTTTTTGGTCAGCTGTTTTTTACGCATCGTAGTGATACATGAATCCAACTGCATTATAAAGATGCAAGGTTGTTAACCTAAGTTAAATCCTAACATACTATGAGGGCGCTCCCTTTCATCCTCTTTATGAAAAACGTTTGTGTCCTGCCAACTCATAATCTTATTGTTATTCAGATTAGCTTTGATTGTCATGGTTGTCAACATTTAAAGTTCATTTCAGGGACAATTTTCTAGTTATACTAGATCCTGGATAAATGGATCTTCGTGTATTACAATTCTGAATGATAATGATATATTTTACTGATCAGACTATTCTTTCATCTGTTGCTTTTTAAATACTCCACTTCATTAAATATCAACTTTAAGTACAAATGCCCAGAAGTTAATGATAACAAGAATTGCATCTAGTGTACAGAATAGGAGAAATTGTGATTGGACATTTGGCCAATAATGAAAACTAGGGACATTTACAGGGACACATCTTTACAACATGATACTGTCCTTGTGGTTCCTGGTGGTGATATATGTAATAATTCTACAGGCAATGAGAATTATTTTAGCGGGTGGAAATCTACATTAAAACCATAGCAGTCAATCAGCAATTACAGCTGATTTGTGGAGAGTCGCAGTTTAAGTAGAAGTGGGCGTGACTTTGTCATTAAGTGTTTGTGATTGGACAGTGGGAATGCTTGGGTGGGTGGAGGTGGGGTTTGTGTGAATTAGGGACATGGCTTGTATAGTTCTGGGGCGGGGATTTGTGTTCTGATTTTGCCCCAATCATTATTTAGAAAATTAAATCAAATGTCTGGTTGCTTACCATGGTTTAGCGTAGACTTGCACCGTTGAGCAATGTTACTAAATAACCCACACTGTGTCTATTTGATTTGATATTTGATATAGTGGAGATCAGAGATAGATGACAGGGTCAGAACTGGGCATTGCCATAGCAAAATATTCATACGGTTCTGACGATGCCACTCTAGTCTCCAGAACAACCTGCAGAGAGGGGGCTTTTTCTGAGTGTACATGGTCTGGCTCATGTGCCCACTGCACCTGCCTCACTCAGAAGAAGTCTCTGCTTAGACATTTTCAGGGTCTTTTTTAGTGTCATGGACCAGTGATAGGGCCAACCCTTGCACCCATGGTTGTTCCACCACTGATAGCTGATATACCTGATGATAAGGCGAGAGTAGGTTAATGCAAACCTCAGCCAATTCTGTGTTTAACGTGTTATTTTTGTCTTTTCTTGTCATACCCTCTGTTTCTTTTGTATGTTCTCCTCTTTGGACAGATAACCTTGCACAGACTCACTCTGACTGTTGGCCCCATTCATACGTGTCACAAGGACTCTACTGTCTGGGCTCCTCTGAAGCATGGGCCAGCAGTGAGCACTCGCTGACTGTGTCCCCAGCACCCGTAGGGGTTGTTCCCCCGAATTCAGGACCTGAGTTTGAAGAGAGACAGCTTGAGAATATCTGCGAAATTGCCCCTCAGATCCTGCACTCCAAAATATCCCCTTCAGAAGAAGATGACGCCGTCTACCATGACCTGCAGTCCCTCTCTCCGCCGCGTGAGGAGTATGAGAGCCCCCCACACAGCCGGAAGGTCTCAGATGTTGCAACATCTGGGGTGCAATCTGGAGAGGAGGAGGAGGAGCGAGAACTGGAAAACTGAGTCGCCGAGGGGGATTTAGATAAAAGCAAGAGGCTGGCCATGTGCGGTGTAAGATGTGATACAAGGGGCCATTTATCAAAGTTTCCCCCAGGACCCTTGGCAGCTGGACAGAGCACGCAATTTGTCTTAATAACAAAACATTTTGTTGCTTGTATATCCCTCTGCATTCTACAACAGCAGTTACAGTGAGGGAAGCCCCCAGGCTGTACATAGTGTCCCCTATGTTACAGATGTCGCCATCTTGCCCTTCTATAGCGAAATGCTGAGAGCACGAGAGCCACATGAGCCTCACGCAAGGTAGTCCGGCCTAATGCTGAGACCACAAACCAATATATATATAAACAAAATTGGAACTTTTTGTTTTTTCTTTTAAACCCTTAATCCAGCACTAATTTTAGACCAACAGCTCCCAACAGCTGGTCTCATCCAGTGCAATGTCCTGCTCGGTGGTGTAGACTGTCAGACTTTTCTTGTGTTGGTCAGAGGCGCACAATGGAAATCCAGTGTTTCCGTATTCTCATTTCAGGAAGGAAGGACAACGAAACGAAAGCACCAAATTTAACAAAGGAAAAACTCCAATAGCTTTCAAAGGGATTCTTTATCTCTCGTGACGCTTTTGTCTTGCTGGCGTCCTGCATTGGATCCAGTGGTGGGATCCAGTGGGTTCTGCCTGTTACAACGTTTTGGGAATTATTATTAGTGACTCATAGCGTGATGGCTGTACGAACCTAGCGAGACGTTAATGATCCATACAATTTCAGTACATCATGCTATTATCTGTCTACAGACGAGCTGCATTACACTAGTAAACACTGGATTCCCATAAAAACTAACCTGCAGGGACTTTATAGACCGTCTTTACACAAAAATAATTTGATAAATGACCCCTAAAATGTGAGAGTACGAGTTGAGAGAACGAAGGAGGCAAACAGCGGCTGAGATGTACGTAAAGAGGCACGGACTGTGTGTGCATCCCCCGGAACCTCCGCACTGATGTCTTCCCTTTGTCGGAGCGTTCTGGACCACCTTCCGCCCCTCTGATCCCGTCTATAACCAGATTCAAGATGCAAAGAAGCTCCAATCATGCCCTCTCCTGGGGTCTTCCCATCCTGTCAAGAGACAGGCGTTGAAGTGAGAGACTGCTCTGTTTGGGGAGGTCTCGCATGCCTTAAAGTGACCTCCCTAAAACCTCCTAAATCATTGCCAAAACCCCAGAAACTGTTATCTGCGTTCCTGCCAAAGACCCCAGAGCATTGCTTCATTACCCCTCTCCCTTACAAAGGTCTAAAGGGCATTCTCTTCACCCTCTTGACACCTTTCTCAATGGACCCCTTCTGGTAAAAAGTATATTCACATAGGGGATTTACTGCATTCATGTTTATTCTATCTATATATATATATATATATATATGTGTATATATATATACATATATATATATATATATATGTGTATATATATATATACATATATATATATATATATATATATATATATATGTATATATATTCTCATCTGCTGGCTTGCTAGCAAAATTTATTTGCCAAAATGCTTCATTAACCCCCCCCCTGCCTGTGTCAGCAGAGCATTGCTCTACAAATAAGGTATGTTTAAAAAAAAAAAAAAAGTTTCTAATTGACTAATACTGTATGTTCATTCCGGCTAGTAGCAAAGACCTGCAGAGCATCGCAGCACTAATGATCTTTCCTGTGGAGCATTCAGCCAATAACCCCGCTTATATGCTGCACCAGCAGACTCACATTGTGGGGACCTATTTGCTTGCATTAGTATTTTTTACAATTGAAAGCGTAACCCTTGAATTTACAAGCAGTGCATAAGTATCTCTGTAACCCGCAGATTTATTTCTCTTCTCACTGCACAAACTTGTAGTCACAGGTCCCTATTAGAGTTTTTGGTGTCTGTATAAAGTAATTCAGTTATTGTCTTTCTGTACAAACCAGACTACTGTTTTTTTCCTACGGCAGTGTGCTCAACCAAGGGCTGTACATTTTGGGTCCAGTTCTATGTAAATCTTCACGTGTGTGTGTGTGGGTGCGTGCTTGTGCGTGCATGCGTGTGCGTGCGTGTGTGTGTGCGCGTGCATGCGTGCGTGTGTGTGTAATATAACTTTGCAGTACAGTTAAGAAAGTTACTTCAGTGCCATCAAAATTATTCATCTCTGATACAATGTGTGCAGCCAAGGTTTTATTTTTTTATATAGAAATTTTGAGACAACGTTTCATAATTTATCTTTCTTTGGAAGAGCCTTACAGTGAGGGGGCGTTTCCGAGGGGTCTATTTACTAAACTGTGTTAGGAGATAAAGTGAACAGTGATAAGGTACCAGCCAATCAGCTCCTAACTGGCATTTTTCATTTAGGATGGCAGCTAGGAGCTGATTGGCTGGTACCTTATCACCGTTCACTTTATCTCCTAACACAGCTTAGTAAATAGACCCCAGAGACTATTTGACAATTGTTTTAATACTATATAGTTTTAATAATGTGATTCCTGCTGTAAATCAGGGACTTACATAGGGCTTCCACTTATTTTAAAAGCACCATAATCCCTATTTTTAACTTTCTCGTATGTTTTATCTGTATCAGACTTACAAAAAAAGTAAGTTAACGTAGACATTTGTACAGAAAGGCTTACGGTGTATGTGGGGAACAGGTCTGCTGCTAAAGCAGGTGACCGTCCATCCGAGTGACCAAATTTGTTGTTGCCTGTCCTGACCTTCTCCTCGTGAAAACTCCGGCCTCCACCTGCGTCAGCAGCCGCCCCCCTCAACGCTGCAGGTAGAGTTACTTTATTTTCTTATCAGCCGTTTGTTTAGGAGCCAGTATGTTGGGAGGGTACGAGGAGCAGAACGGACCAGGGGAGACTGATCATCGCTGCCGGCTGTCTGTAAAGAAATAACTAAGTAAATGGAGAATAGGAAATGAAATATGTTTTTCTCCTTCACTTTCCTGCGCACAACATGAATGCAAAATAAGAATGTTAAGCTCAGAGGGGGTCATTTAGACCCGGTCGTTAGCGCCGATGCGCTCGGACCGGGTCGATGGCCCCCCACAGAGCATGCGCACGCCGGCACCGTCGTGCGCATGTGTGAGACCCGCTACAATCGACAGTGCTGGTCGTAGCGGGTCTCGATCCAAAGGGGGCGAGCTGTCGATGTTGATTGACAGCTCGCCCCGTTTGGAAGGCGGGCCGGGGGGGTGGCAGCCCAAACGGAGGCGTTCACAGAGCCAGAAGCTCTCCAGGGCTTACGACAAGGGAGACCCTACCCTAGGGTCTCATCGTAAGCCCCGATGGTCGCGATGGTCTCTGACCATCGCGACCATCACCGGAGCGGTCGTTAGAGCTGTGGGTGTTAACCCACAGCCTAACGACCGCAACAGAGGCGGGCGGTCAGGATGCAAGTGGCCACCCAGCCTCTGAATGAGGCCCAGAGTCCTTTAATGCGGAAAACCAGGACAATTACAGGACTCTTAAAATCATTATTGTCTAAACCTGCTTACAGTCAGCTACAAGGTGCACTCAGGGGCGCGGAGGGAGGGGGGACGAGTGGGTACTATTTTCACTGGCCTGATGGAGGGGTCCAGCACTGGCCCAGGTCCGACACTGCCCCTCCCTCCCTATTGCCTGTCAGCAGCCAAGTACACGCGGTGCTGCAAATAGGGTCCTCTCCTCCCCCCTATAATTTGTAATAATTGAATAATTGTTTTACTGGCAAGAGTATATAATCAGCGTCGGAGTGGGGTGTGACCCATACAGATATGTATACTGTACATACACAATCATCTCCTGTAGGGGAGACTCATTTTGGACACATGCGACAATGTTTTTGTGCATTAATCACATATTACTATGGTTGCACACAGCTCGTATAACCATGGTGCTGTCACAGATTGCAGCATTCTATACTTTGAGGGGGTGATCCAGCAGAGGACGGAACTGCAAATTCTCACACAGGCGGCTTTGCAATTCCATCCTTGCAAATATGTAAATGCAGCAAGATCATAGTTGCCGACTGCCAACTTTCTGGCTGCTCCTTCCGGGAGGGAGCAGCCAGATTGGCAGGGCAGCGGGGGGGGGGGGGGGTGCGTGGCCAAAAAAGAGGGCGCGTCCGGACGGGTGCCTGGCATTTGTAGGCGTCACGGGGGCGGGGTCACGCGATCGCGTCATTTTGGCCCCGCCCCCGCTACACAATGCCGATAATACAGGCATTGTGAGGCAGGCGGCGGGGCCAAAATGACGCGAATCGTGTCACTGGCTGCCCTCGAAGCGGGGGTTAGGTGTAAATTGCGGGGGGATGTCGGGGGATCAGCGGCCGCCGGGAGGCTTGCCTGTCTTTCCGGGGGGGCGGGAGCTGCACCCGATTATCGGGAGGCTCCCGCCCAAATCGGGAGGGTAGGCAACCCTGAGCAAGATGTGTCTGACCCCCCCTGTATGACCCCCCTGTATAACACCCCCTGTATGACCCCCCTGTATGACCCCCCCCTGTCTGAGACTCCGTGCTGCATTTGCGATCCCGGCACTGCAACCAAGGTCGCAGGCTGGGATAACCATCATGACCATCGGTCGCGATGGTGGACTGCGCACGTGGATGCAGCCCATGGCCTTTTCACTCCCGGGAAATGGGGCCGACATGCCCCTGATTTCAGGAATGCCCTCTTAAATGCCCTCTGCCTGTCAATCACGCAAGACTCGTTCTGCACGTGAGCCGATTCCTGACTAGCGTACAATGCTGAATTAGCCTCTAAGAGCACAACTCTCAGACACACCGTTCATGCACTTAAACACACACATAACTCATTATTTGGGAGGAAACTGTAATCAAGTAATATTTAAATTGTTCTGCATCTGAAATTTCCCCTTTTATGTTTGTTTCTGATAGTCTGAAATTCAGGCGCCTTGTTGTCTTGTTTTTGTGTCCTGTGACGGGCGATGGCACCTCTGGGTCTCTGTTCTATATGATATCAGTGATATATATACCAGTTCTGTATGATATCAGTGATATATAATACCAGTTCTGTATGATATCAGTGATATATATAACAGTTCTGTATGATATCAGTGATATATATACCAGTTCTGTATGATGTCAGTGATATATATACCAGTTCTGTATGATATCAGTAATATATAATACCAGTTCTGTATGATATCAGTAATATATATACCAGTTCTGTATGATATCAGTGATATATATACCAGTTCTGTATGATATCAGTGATATATATACCAGTTCTGTATGATATCAGTGATATATATACCAGTTCTGTATGATGTCAGTGATATATATACCAGTTCTGTATGATATCAGTGATATATAATACCAGTTCTGTATGATGTCAGTGATATATATACCAGTTCTGTATGATATCAGTGATATATATACCAGTTCTGTATGATATCAGTGATATATAATACCAGTTCTGTATGATATCAGTGATATATATACCAGTTCTGTATGATATCAGTGATATATATATAACAGTTCTGTATGATGTCAGTGATTTATATACCAGTTCTGTATGATATCAGTGATATATATACCAGTTCTGTATGATATCAGTGATATATATACCAGTTCTGTATGATATCAGTGATATATACCAGTTCTGTATGATATCAGTGATATATACCAGTTCTGTATGATATCAGTGATATATATACCAGTTCTGTATGATATCAGTGATATATACCAGTTCTGTATGATATCAGTGATATATACCAGTTCTGTATGATATCAGTGATATATATACCAGTTCTGTATGATATCAGTGATATATATACCAGTTCTGTATGATATCAGTGATATATATACCAGTTCTGTATGATATCAGTGATATATAATACCAGTTCTGTATGATATCAGTGATATATATAACAGTTCTGTATGATATCAGTGATATATATACCAGTTCTGTATGATGTCAGTGATATATATACCAGTTCTGTATGATATCAGTAATATATAATACCAGTTCTGTATGATATCAGTAATATATATACCAGTTCTGTATGATATCAGTGATATATATACCAGTTCTGTATGATATCAGTGATATATATACCAGTTCTGTATGATATCAGTGATATATATACCAGTTCTGTATGATGTCAGTGATATATATACCAGTTCTGTATGATATCAGTGATATATAATACCAGTTCTGTATGATGTCAGTGATATATATACCAGTTCTGTATGATATCAGTGATATATATACCAGTTCTGTATGATATCAGTGATATATAATACCAGTTCTGTATGATATCAGTGATATATATACCAGTTCTGTATGATATCAGTGATATATATATAACAGTTCTGTATGATGTCAGTGATTTATATACCAGTTCTGTATGATATCAGTGATATATATACCAGTTCTGTATGATATCAGTGATATATATACCAGTTCTGTATGATATCAGTGATATATACCAGTTCTGTATGATATCAGTGATATATACCAGTTCTGTATGATATCAGTGATATATATACCAGTTCTGTATGATATCAGTGATATATACCAGTTCTGTATGATATCAGTGATATATACCAGTTCTGTATGATATCAGTGATATATATACCAGTTCTGTATGATATCAGTGATATATATACCAGTTCTGTATGATATCAGTGATATATATACCAGTTCTGTATGATATCAGTGATATATATACCAGTTCTGTATGATATCAGTGATATATAATAGCAGTTCTGTATGATATCAGTGATATATATACCAGTTCTGTATGATATCAGTGATATATATATACCAGTTCTGTATGATGTCAGTGATATATATACCAGTTCTGTATGATATCAGTGATATATAATACCAGTTCTGTATGATATCAGTGATATATATACCAGTTCGGTATGATGTCAGTGATATATATACCTGTTCTGTATGATGTCAGTGATATATATATACCAGTTCTGTATGATATCAGTGATATATACCAGTCCTGTATGATATCAGTGATATATAATATCAGTTCTGTATGATATCAGTGATATATATACCAGTTCGGTATGATGTCAGTGATATATATACCTGTTCTGTATGATGTCAGTGATATATATATACCAGTTCTGTATGATATCAGTGATATATATACCAGTTCTGTATGATATCAGTGATATATATACCAGTTCTGTATGATATCAGTGATATATATAACAGTTCTGTATGATATCAGTGATATATATAACAGTTCTGTATGATATCAGTGATATATATACCAGTTCTGTATGATATCAGTGATATATATACCAGTTCTGTATGATGTCAGTGATATATATACCAGTTCTGTATGATGTCAGTGATATATATACCAGTTCTGTATGATATCAGTGATATATACCAGTTCTGTATGATATCAGTGATATATATAACAGTTCTGTATGATATCAGTGATACATATACCAGTCCTGTATGATATCAGTGATATATATAACAGTTCTGTATGATATCAGTGATATATATACCAGTTCTGTATGATATCAGTGATATATATAACAGTTCTGTATGATATCAGTGATATATATACCAGTTCTGTATGATATCAGTGATATATATACCAGTTCTGTATGATGTCAGTGATATATATACCAGTTCTGTATGATGTCAGTGATATATATACCAGTTCTGTATGATATCAGTAATATATAATACCAGTTCTGTATGATATCAGTGATATATATACCAGTTCTGTATGATATCAGTGATATATATACCAGTTCTGTATGATATCAGTGATATATATACCAGTTCTGTATGATATCAGTGATATATATACCAGTTCTGTATGATATCAGTGATATATATACCAGTTCTGTATGATATCAGTGATATATATACCAGTTCTGTATGATATCAGTGATATATATACCAGTTCTGTATGATGTCAGTGATATATATACCAGTTCTGTATGATATCAGTGATATATATACCAGTTCTGTATGATATCAGTGATATATATACCAGTTCTGTATGATATCAGTGATATATATACCAGTTCTGTATGATATCAGTGATATATATACTAGTTCTGTATGATATCAGTAATATATATAATACCAGTCCTGTATGATATCAGTAATATATAATACCAGTTCTGTATGATGTCAGTAATATATATACCAGTTCTGTATGATATCAGTGATATATATACCAGTTCTGTATGATATCAGTGATATATATACCAGTTCTGTATGATATCAGTGATATATATACCAGTTCTGTATGATATCAGTGATATATATACCAGTTCTGTATGATATCAGTGATATATATACCAGTTCTGTATGATATCAGTGATATATATACCAGTTCTGTATGATGTCAGTGATATATATACCAGTTCTGTATGATATCAGTGATATATATACCAGTTCTGTATGATATCAGTGATATATATACCAGTTCTGTATGATATCAGTGATATATATACCAGTTCTGTATGATATCAGTGATATATATACCAGTTCTGTATGATATCAGTGATATATATACCAGTTCTGTATGATATCAGTGATATATATACCAGTTCTGTATGATGTCAGTGATATATATACCAGTTCTGTATGATATCAGTGATATATATATATACCAGTTCTGTATGATATCAGTGATATATATATATACCAGTTCTGTATGATATCAGTGATATATATACTAGTTCTGTATGATATCAGTAATATATATAATACCAGTCCTCTATGATATCAGTGATATATATATATACCAGTTCTGTATGATATCAGTGATATATATATACCAGTCCTGTATGATATCAGTGATATATAATACCAGTTCTGTATGATATCAGAGATATATACCAGTTCTGTATGATATCAGTGATATATATACCAGTTCTGTATGATATCAGTGATATATATATACCAGTTCTGTATGATGTCAGTGATATATATACCAGTTCTGTATGATATCAGTGATATATATACCAGTTCTGTATGATATCAGTGATATATATACCAGTTCTGTATGATATCAGTGATATATATACCAGTTCTGTATGATATCAGTGATATATATACCAGTTCTGTATGATATCAGTGATATATATACCAGTTCTGTATGATATCAGTGATATATATACCTGTTCTGAATGATGTCAGTGATATATAATACCAGTTCTGTATGATATCAGTGATATATATACCAGTTCTGTATGATATCAGTGATATATATACCAGTTCTGTATGATATCAGTGATATATATATATACCAGTTCTGTATGATATCAGTAATATATATACCAGTTCTGTATGATGTCAGTGATATATATACCAGTTCTGTATGATATCAGTGATATATATACCAGTTCTGTATGATATCAGTGATATATAATACCAGTTCTGTATGATATCAGTGATATATATACCAGTTCTGTATGATATCAGTGATATATATACCAGTTCTGTATGATATCAGTGATATATATATACCAGTTCTGTATGATGTCAGTGATATATAATACCAGTTCTGTATGATATCAGTGATATATATACCAGTTCTGTATGATATCAGTGATATATACCAGTTCTGTATGATATCAGTGATATATAATACCAGTTCTGTATGATATCAGTGATATATATACCAGTTCTGTATGATGTCAGTGATATATATACCAGTTCTGTATGATATCAGTGATATATAATATCAGTTCTGTATGATGTCAGTAATATATATACCAGTTCTGTATGATATCAGTGATATATATACCAGTTCTGTATGATATCAGTGATATATATACCAGTTCTGTATGATATCAGTGATATATACCAGTTCTGTATGATATCAGTGATATATAATACCAGTCCTGTATGATATCAGTGATATATATACCAGTTCTGTATGATATCAGTGATATATATACCAGTTCTGTATGATATCAGTGATATATATACCAGTTCTGTATGATATCAGTGATATATATACCAGTTCTGTATGATATCAGTGATATATATACCAGTTCTGTATGATATCAGTGATATATATACCAGTTCTGTATGATATCAGTGATATATATACCAGTTCTGTATGATATCAGTGATATATAATACCAGTTCTGTATGATATCAGTGATATATATAGCAGTTCTGTATGATATCAGTGATATATATACCAGTTCTGTATGATATCAGTGATATATATACCAGTTCTGTATGATGTCAGTGATATATATACCAGTTCTGTATGATATCAGTGATATATATATACCAGTTCTGTATGATATCAGTGATATATACCAGTTCTGTATGATATCAGTGATATATAATATCAGTTCTGTATGATATCAGTGATATATATATACCAGTTCTGTATGATATCAGTGATATATGTACCAGTTCTGTATGATGTCAGTGATATATATACCAGTTCTGTATGGTGTCAGTGATATATAATACCAGTACTGTATGATATCAGTGATATATATACCAGTTCTGTATGATATCAGTGATATATAATACCAGTTCTGTATGATATCAGTGATATATATACCAGTTCTGTATGATATCAGTGATATATATACCAGTTCTGTATGATGTCAGTGATATATATACCAGTTCTGTATGATATCAGTGATATATATACCAGTTCTGTATGATATCAGTGATATATAATACCAGTCCTGTATGATATCAGTGATATATATACCAGTTCTGTATGATGTCAGTGATATATATACCAGTTCTGTATGATATCAGTGATATATATACCAGTTCTGTATGATATCAGTGATATATAATACCAGTCCTGTATGATATCAGTGATATATATACCAGTTCTGTATGATATCAGTGATATATAATACCAGTTCTGTATGATATCAGTGATATATATACCAGTTCTGTATGATGTCAGTAATATATAATACCAGTTCTGTATGATATCAGTGATATATAATACCAGTTCTGTATGATATCAGTGATATATATACCAGTTCTGTATGATATCAGTGATATATATACCAGTCCTGTATGATATCAGTGATATATATACCAGTTCTGTATGATATCAGTGATATATATACCAGTTCTGTATGATATCAGTGATATATATACCAGTTCTGTATGATATCAGTGATATATATACCAGTTCTGTATGATATCAGTGATATATATACCAGTTCTGTATGATATCAGTGATATATAATACCAGTTCTGTATGATATCAGTGATATATATACCAGTTCTGTATGATATCAGTGATATATATACCAGTCCTGTATGATATCAGTGATATATAATACCAGTTCTGTATGATATCAGTGATATATATACCAGTTCTGTATGATGTCAGTGATATATATACCAGTTCTGTATGATGTCAGTGATATATATACCAGTTCTGTATGATATCAGTGATATATACCAGTTCTGTATGATATCAGTGATATATACCAGTTCTGTATGATATCAGTGATATATATACCAGTTCTGTATGATGTCAGTGATCTATATACCAGTTCTGTATGATATCAGTGATATATACCAGTTCTGTATGATATCAGTGATATATATACCAGTTCTGTATGATGTCAGTAATATATAATACCAGATCTGTATGATATCAGTGATATATAATACCAGTTCTGTATGATATCAGTGATATATATACCAGTTCTGTATGATATCAGTGATATATATACCAGTTCTGTATGATATCAGTGATATATATACCAGTTCTGTATGATATCAGTGATATATAATATCTGTCCTGTATGATATCAGTGATATATATACCAGTTCTGTATGATATCAGTGATATATATACCAGTTCTGTATGATATCAGTGATATATATACCAGTTCTGTATGATATCAGTGATATATATACCAGTTCTGTATGATGTCAGTAATATATAATACCAGTTCTGTATGATATCAGTGATATATATACCAGTTCTGTATGATGTCAGTGATATATATACCAGTTCTGTATGATGTCAGTGATATATATACCAGTTCTGTATGATATCAGTGATATATATACCAGTTCTGTATGATATCAGTGATATATAATACAGTCCTGTATGATATCAGTGATATATATACCAGTTCTGTATGATGTCAGTGATATATATACCAGTTCTGTATGATATCAGTGATATATATACCAGTTCTGTATGATATCAGTGATATATATACCAGTTCTGTATGATATCAGTGATATATATACCAGTTCTGTATGATGTCAGTGATATATATACCAGTTCTGTATGATATCAGTGATATATATACCAGTTATGTATGATATCAGTGATATATAATATCTGTCCTGTATGATATCAGTGATATATATACCAGTTCTGTATGATATCCGTGATATATATACCAGTCCTGTATGATATCAGTGATATATATACCAGTTCTGTATGATGTCAGTGATATATATACCAGTTCTGTATGATATCAGTGATATATATATAGAAGTTCTGTATGATATCAGTGATATATATACCAGTTCTGTATGATAGCAGTGATATTTATACCAGTTCTGTATGATGTCAGTGATATATATACCAGTTCTGTATGATGTCAGTGATATATATACCAGTTCTGTATGATATCAGTAATATATAATACCAGTTCTGTATGATATCAGTGATATATATACCAGTTCTGTATGATATCAGTGATATATATACCAGTTCTGTATGATATCAGTGATATATACCAGTTCTGTATGATGTCAGTGATATATATACCAGTTCTGTATGATGTCAGTGATATATATACCAGTTCTGTATGATGTCAGTGATATATAATACCAGTCCTGTATGATATCAGTGATATATATACCAGTTCTGTATGATATCAGTGATATATATACCAGTCCTGTATGATATCAGTGATATATATACCAGTTCTGTATGATAGCAGTGATATATATACCAGTTCTGTATGATATCAGTGATATATATACCAGTCCTGTATGATATCAGTGATATATATACCAGTTCTGTATGATATCAGTGATATATATACCAGTCCTGTATGATATCAGTGATATATATACCAGTTCTGTATGATATCAGTGATATATATACCAGTTCTGTATGATATCAGTGATATATAATACCAGTTCTGTATGATGTCAGTAATATATATACCAGTTCTGTATGATATCAGTGATATATATACCAGTTCTGTATGATGTCAGTGATATATATACCAGTTCTGTATGATATCAGTGATATATATACCAGTTCTGTATGATATCAGTGATATATATACCAGTTCTGTATGATATCAGTGATATATATATATATACCAGTTCTGTATGATATCAGTGATATATATACCAGTTCTGTATGATATCAGTGATATATATACCAGTTCTGTATGATATCAGTGATATATATACCAGTTCTGTATGATATCAGTGATATATACCAGTTCTGTATGATGTCAGTGATATATATACCAGTTCTGTATGATATCAGTGATATATATACCAGTTCTGTATGATATCAGTGATATATAATACCAGTTCTGTATGATGTCAGTAATATATATACCAGTTCTGTATGATATCAGTGATATATATACCAGTTCTGTATGATGTCAGTGATATATATACCAGTTCTGTATGATGTCAGTGATATATATACCAGTTCTGTATGATATCAGTGATATATATACCAGTTCTGTATGATGTCAGTGATATATATACCAGTTCTGTATGATATCAGTGATATATATACCAGTTCTGTATGATATCAGTGATATATATACCAGTTCTGTATGATATCAGTGATATATATACCAGTCCTGTATGATATCAGTAATATATATACCAGTTCTGTATGGTGTCAGTAATATATAATACCAGTCCTGAATGATGTCAGTGATATATATACCAGTTCTGTATGATATCAGTGATCTATATACCAGTTCTGTATGATGTCAGTGATATATAATACCAGTTCTGTATGATATCAGTGATATATATACCAGTTCTGTATGATATCAGTGATATATATACCAGTTCTGTATGATATCAGTGATATATATACCAGTTCTGTATGATATCAGTGATATATATACCAGTTCTGTATGATATCAGTGATATATACCAGTTCTGTATGATGTCAGTGATATATATACCAGTTCTGTATGATGTCAGTGATATATATACCAGTTCTATATGATATCAGTGATATATATACCAGTTCTGTATGATATCAGTGATATATAATACCAGTTCTGTATGATATCAGTGATATATATACCAGTTCTGTATGATATCAGTGATATATATATACCAGTTCTGTATGATATCAGTGATATATATACCAGTTCTGTATGATATCAGTGATATATATACCAGTTCTGTATGATATCAGTGATATATATACCAGTTCTGTATGATATCAGTGATATATATTCCAGTTCTGTATGATATCAGTGATATATATACCAGTTCTGTATGATGTCAGTGATATATAATACCAGTCCTGTATGATATCAGTGATATATATACCAGTTCTGTATGATATCAGTGATATATAATACCAGTCCTGTATGATATCAGTGATATATATACCAGTTCTGTATGATGTCAGTGATATATATACTAGTTCTGTATGATATCAGTGATATATAACACAGTCCTGTATTATGTAAATTGTATATAATACCAGTTCTGTATGATGTCAGTAATATATAATACCAGTCCTATATCGTGTCAGTGATATATAACACACTCCTGTATGGTGTCAGTGGTATAAGATACTGAATCTATATTATATCAATGATTCCAGTTCGCATGATATCATATCAGTCAAATCATGTAAAAATACCCATTCTGTATGACAGCTATGATATATAATACTGGTACTGTAACATATAAGTGAAATATAACACCAGCATTGTATGTTACTGCTTCTTTATGATACATACCAGTATTAAATATATCCTTTATGATACCAGAGCTATATAAGTGAAGTTCTGTATGATATCATTCATTAACACCAGTACTGTATGATATAAGTGACATATGATATCGATCCGGTGTGAAATCAATTATCTATGAAACCAGGCCTGTATGATACCATTGGTGAACATAACTCGAGCATTGTATGATATAAGTGATATATAATATCAATCCGGCGTGAAATCAATTATATATAATACCAGGCCTGTATGATATCATTGGTGAACATAACAACAGTACTGTATGATATAAGTGATATATGATATCAATCCGGCGTGAAATCAATTATATATAATACCAGGCCTGTATGATACCATTGGTGAACATAACAACAGTACTGTATGATATAAGTGATATACGATATCAATCCGACGTGAAATCAATTATATATAATACCAGGCCTGTATGATATCAGTGCTTTAAAAGGCCAGTTCTAAATGGCGGTGGCTCTTTGATACCATCAGTCCTGTATTATACCGATTTTGTAGGATATCAGAGATAAATAATATCATTCTGGTATGGTATTGGTAATGTATATTACCCCTCCAGTATAGTATCAGTAATATATACAATACCAGTCCTGTATAATAACAATGATACATAAAGCCAGTCCTGTATGATATCAGTGACATGATACAAGTCCTGACTGATATCTGTAATGTCAGTGATATATACTGACGGTCCGGTATGATAACAGTGATATATAATATCAGTGCTATGTAATGTCAGTGATTTATACAGTACTGACGGTCCTGTATGATAACAGTGATATATAACACTAGTGCTATGTAATGTCAGTGATGTATACAGTACTGACGGTCCTGTATGATAACAGTGATATATAATACCAGTGCTGTGTAATGTCAGTGATGTATACAGTACTGACGGTCCTGTATGATAACAGTGATATATAACACTAGTGCTATGTAATGTCAGTGATGTATACAGTACTGACGGTCCTGTATGATAACAGTGATATATAACACCAATGCTGTGTAATGTCAGTGATATATACTGACGGTCCTGTATGATAACAGTGATATATAATACCACTGCTGTGTAATGTCAGTGATATATACTGACGGTCCTGTATGATATCAGTGATATATAACACCAGTAATGTGTAATGTCAGTGATATATATTCTGATGGTCCTGTATGATATCAGTGATATATAACACCACTGCTGTGTTATGTCAGTGATATATATACTGACGGTCCTGTATGATATCAGTGATATATAACACCAATGCTGTGTAATGTCAGTGATATATATTAATGACGGTCCTGTATGATATCAGTGATATATAACACCACTGCAGTGTAATGTCAGTGATATATAATGACGCTTCTATATGATATCAGTGATATATAACACCAGTGCTGTGTAATGTCAGTGCTATATATACTGATGGTCCTGTATGATAACAGTGATATATAACACCAGTGCTGTGTAATGTCAGTGATGTATACAGTACTGATGGTCCTGTATGATATCAGTGATATATAACACCAGTCTTGTGTAATGTCAGAGATATATAATGACGCTCTTGTATGATAACAGTGATATATAACACTAGTGCTATGTAATGTCAGTGATGTATACAGTACTGACAGTCCTCCTGTATGATATCAGTGATATATAACACCACTGCTGTGTAATGTCAGTAATATATAATGACGGTCCTGTATGATAACAGTGATATATTACACCAGTGCTGTGTAATGTCAGTAATATATACAGTACTGACGGTCCTGTATGATATCAGTGATATATAACACCAATGCTGTGTAATGTCAGTAATATATACAGTACTGACGGTCCTGTATGATATCAGTGATATATAACACCAATGCTGTGTAATGTCAGTGATATATACAGTACTGACGGTCCTGTATGATATCAGTGATATATAACACCAATGCTGTGTAATGTCAGTAATATATACAGTACTGACGGTACTGTATGATAACAGTGATATATAACACCAATGCTGTGTAATGTCAGTAATATATACAGTACTGACGGTCCTGTATGATAACAGTGATATATAACACCAGTGCTGTGTAATGTCAGTAATATATACAGTACTGACGGTCCTGTATGATATCAGTGATATATAACACCAGTGCTGTGTAATGTCAGTAATATATACAGTACTGACGGTCCTGTATGATATCAGTGATATATAACACCAGTGCTGTGTAATGTCAGTGATGTATACAGTACTGACGGTCCTGTATGATAACAGTGATATATAACACCACTTCTGTGTAATGTCAGTGATGTATACAGTACTGACGGTCCTGTATGATAACAGTGATATATAACACCACTTCTGTGTAATGTCAGCAATATATAATGACGCTCCTGTATGATATCAGTGATATATAACACTAGTGCTGTGTAATGTCATTGATATATTCAGTACTGATGGTCCTGTATGATAACATAACAGTGATATATAACACGACTGTTGTTTAGTGTCAGTGATATACAGTATATAGTACTGACATTCCTGTATAATATCAGTTATATATAACACTATTGTTGCGTAATGTCAGTGATATGTAATGACGATCTTGTATGATAACAGTGATATATAACACAAGTGCAGAGTAATATCAGTAATATATACAGTACTGACGGTCCTGCATGATATCAGTGATGTCCCCATCCTGCCCACTTCACTAGGAAGTGGGCGGTATGCGGGAGATCCACCCACTGTTCCAGGGGACCCGAAAAATTGTGAGTCTTCTGGACCTTCCAGGAGAGAAAATAAGTATGCTTATATGATATCTGTGATAAATGTGTTATTAGTGTTATATAATACTGACCCAATACAATTCCGCTGATTCATAATATTACCCCTGTGTGATATCAGTGTCATATAATATTGGACCTGTGTAATATAAATCATGCTTAAAAACAATCCTTTACAATGTTGTGAAATCAGGATGACAGTATGATAACAGGCCAGGATATCTAATACCTCTTCTGTTTGGTATTAGTGATATGTAATATTGGTTCTGTATGTAATCAGTGAAATGTAATACTGGGTTTGCATTTGTTTTAGAAAACTAGCACAATGTATAAATACATTGACTGAGCTCATAGGGAAATTGGTTTGTTTAGGCTCATTAGTATTATTTGCCATCTGTAACTGATTAACCAAATTTCTATTTTAATTATAAAATATTGACGCCTAAATTTGGCATGCCACTTAAAACTGTTTGGCTTGCCGCACCTGGCACACGTGGCTGGTATCGCTGGCCATTGATATACACTAACAGTACTGATCAGGGATATTTCTGTTAATTTGTTTGTTACATGGATAATCTATAATGTACGATGTTTGCACTTTATCATTTCAGCAAATATAGGATATAGGGCCTGATTCAGACCCTTTCGCGAGCGGCTGTCCACTCGCAAGTGGGTCGATGTTATGCACTGAGCATGCGCACGACGGAGGGAGCTCCGTCGTGCGCATGCGCCAGACGCGACGAGCGAAGGAAAGTCCTTCGCTCGTTGTGTCTGCTCAAAGGGGGCGTGCTGTCAATGTTGATTGACAGCACGCCCCCTTTGGTGGGCGTGCCGGGGGCGTGCCTCCCTGACGGGGCGTTCCCACGGGAACGCCTCCCGTCAGAAGCCGGCCCACTGACATCACTAGTGATGTCAGTGGGAGTGATTTTGGCTCTGATAGAGCCAAAATCACTCCGGAGCTTGCGGTTGAAAACCTCAACCGCAGGCTCCGGCTCGCAATTTCGATGGTCGCGATGGTCTCGACCATCGCGGCCATCAAAAAGCACGCTCGTATAGCCTGTGGGTGGTGACTCACAGCTATACGAGCGTCCAGGAGGACGCTCCATGAAAATGGAGCCCAGCCCTCATTCAGAGCGTGCGCTCTGCTCAGAGCGTACGGCTCTGAATGAAGGCCATTGTCTGTAAAGTGGATCTGTCCTATCAGCCCTTTAATACGGGACACATATGAATTACACAGGTTCTGTGGCTGGCTGATTTCAAGTATCCGGTCCAGCCACAGAACCTGTGTAATACATATGTGTCCCCAATTAAAGGGATAATCTGGTAACCCTACATGTAAGTAATGTAAATACTGTATGATATTATTATGTGTATCTACTAATCTGTACTAATATAGTAAGAACGTTGGCACAAAAACTACTGAACCAATTTTCATGATTTGTTTTTTTTAGTGGAATCTCCCAGGAATAACCTGAACTTTGTTTCCTCTCAATCCGTCAAGTTAAAGCCGACCAATAACAAAAACATATAATGTATTGACATCATCAATAAGAGATAGGTGTAGCACCGTGCACGCCGCTGATAGGGGCTGGAGGGAGAAGGGCTTTGGGCCCGCGGTCACTTGAATAGAATAGGCTAGATAGGCTAAAATGTTGGCAGACCCGATTCATCGTGGGCGAAGCCGCCGGCAACAGCAAGTATATATATAATATTGATGGTGAATTATATCAATAGTATATGATGTAACTGTGTACTGTATGATATATATTGTATATAATATATGTTATACATATCTGAACTGTGTAATAAATAATATCAGCAGTATACAACATATGATATAAATTACACTGTACAACAAATTAATACTTTTAATTTATTTTTAGAAAGGAAATAGTCAGACATTACTAATTAGAGGTAAAAAAAACCCTAAAATGATTTCAGAATGTTTTTACTAGCTCTATATTTTGAGCTACACTACTTGCACTATACTGTATGTACATTAGTAATATAGTCATAGTGAAAAGCTATTTTAAAATAATCTGATATTTTCTTGATAGAAAGTAAATAACAGTTGTTTTAATTCAATCAATCACAAATAAGAACACAAAACAAAACAAACATACAGCATAGGAAACAAACATACAGCACACGATACAGACATACAGCATAGGAAACAAACATACAGCATACGAAACAAACATACAGCATAGGAAACAAACATACAGCATACGATACAGACATACAGCATAGGAAACAAACATACAGCATACGAAACAAACATACAGCATAGGAAACAAACATACAGCATAGGAAACAAACATACAGCATACGAAACAAACATACAGCATACGAAACAGACATACAGCATAGGAAACACACATACAGCATAGGAAACAAACATACAGCATAGGAAACAAACATACAGCATAGGAAACAAACATACAGCATAGAAAACACACATACAGCATAGGAAAGTACTATGTAATATAGTGGCCTATACATGGGGGTGCTTTCGCTTTGCTTGTGGCTTGTACTCCTCTTCTGGGGCGTCTCTTGTCACTGTCACCTACCCTGATATCTTTGTCCCATTGCTGAGATGTCTTGGTGGAATCGCTCCCTATGCTGTCACTCAGTGCACCACAGTTATCTTGTGTGGGTAATCCCGTGAATCTCATATATAGGAATAGGGGAGGGGACAAATAACTGATTAACTTAATTGGGTCATTAGGCCCCGCCCCCTCTGCGCGGAACGCAGATTGCTGGTAAGATTCTCTCCATTCTGCCCACGTCACTAGGAATACCCCGACATCGTCATACATGGGCTATATCTCGGCACTCAGAGCTAACTGAGAGTTTTACATGTCATATTCATTCTTTGCATGCTGACATCAATTAGAAGTAACTATTTTCACATCGGGAACATTTTCATTGTTGTGCAGTGTTATCAGTACTATGGGTCATATTTATCAATTATTAGGTTTTAGACCCAATAATTATAATTATATGGCAGTTTCTAGTATCAGTACTATGATATATGTTGTGTATGATATTAGTACAGTATGACATAAGCTGTGTATATTTAGTGCTATTGTATATTATATAGCAGTTTCTATTAGTATTATGATACAAGCTGTGTATGATATTCGTTCAGTATGACATACTGTAAGCTGTGTATATTTAGTGCTACTGTATATTATATAGCAGTTTATATTCTCAGAACTATGATATAAGCTGTGTATACTGTATTTAGTGCTACTGTATATTATATAGCAGTTTATATTATCAGAACTATGATATAAGCTGTGTATGATATTAGTACAGAATGACATAAGCTGTGTATATATAGTGCTACTGTATATTATATAGCAGTTTATATTATCAGAACTATGATATAAACTGCTATATATGATATTAGTACAGTATGACATAAGCTGTGTATATATAGTGCTACTGTATATTATATAGCAGTTTATATTATCAGAACTATGATATAAGCTGTGTATGATATTAGTACAGTATGACATAAGCTGTGTATATATAGTGCTACTGTATATTATATAGCAGTTTCTATTATCAGAACTATGATATAAGCTGTGTATGATATTAGTACAGTAGGACATAAGCTGTGTATATATAGTGCTACTGTATATTATATAGCAGTTTATATTATCAGAACTATGATATAAGCTGTGTATGATATTAGTACAGAATGACATAAGCTGTGTATATATAGTGCTACTGTATATTATATAGCAGTTTATATTATCAGAACTATGATATAAGCTGTGTATGATATTAGTACAGTATGACATAAGCTGTGTATATATAGTGCTACTGTATATTATATAGCAGTTTATATTATCAGAACTATGATATAAGCTGTATATGATATTAGTACAGTATGACATAAGCTGTGTATATATAGTGCTACTGTATATTATATAGCAGTTTATATTATCAGAAATATGATATAAACTGCTATATATGATATTAGTACAGTATGACATAAGCTGTGTATATATAGTGCTACTGTATATTATATAGCAGTTTATATTATCAGAACTATGATATAAGCTGTGTATGATATTAGTACAGTATGACATAAGCTGTGTATATATAGTGCTACTGTATATTATATAGCAGTTTCTATTATCAGAACTATGATATAAGCTGTGTATGATATTAGTACAGTAGGACATAAGCTGTGTATATATAGTGCTACTGTATATTATATAGCAGTTTATATTATCAGAACTATGATATAAGCTGTGTATGATATTAGTACAGTAGGACATAAGCTGTGTATATATAGTGCTACTGTATATTATATAGCAGTTTATATTATCAGAACTATGATATAAACTGCTATATATGATATTAGTACAGTATGACATAAGCTGTGTATATATAGTGCTACTGTATATTATATAGCAGTTTATATTATCAGAACTATGATATAAGCTGTGTATGATATTAGTACAGTATGACATAAGCTGTGTATATATAGTGCTACTGTATATTATATAGCAGTTTCTATTATCAGAACTATGATATAAGCTGTGTATGATATTAGTACAGTAGGACATAAGCTGTGTATATATAGTGCTACTGTATATTATATAGCAGTTTATATTATCAGAACTATGATATAAGCTGTGTATGATATTAGTACAGAATGACATAAGCTGTGTATATATAGTGCTACTGTATATTATATAGCAGTTTATATTATCAGAACTATGATATAAGCTGTGTATGATATTAGTACAGTATGACATAAGCTGTGTATATATAGTGCTACTGTATATTATATAGCAGTTTATATTATCAGAACTATGATATAAGCTGTATATGATATTAGTACAGTATGACATAAGCTGTGTATATATAGTGCTACTGTATATTATATAGCAGTTTATATTATCAGAAATATGATATAAACTGCTATATATGATATTAGTACAGTATGACATAAGCTGTGTATATATAGTGCTACTGTATATTATATAGCAGTTTATATTATCAGAACTATGATATAAGCTGTGTATGATATTAGTACAGTATGACATAAGCTGTGTATATATAGTGCTACTGTATATTATATAGCAGTTTCTATTATCAGAACTATGATATAAGCTGTGTATGATATTAGTACAGTAGGACATAAGCTGTGTATATATAGTGCTACTGTATATTATATAGCAGTTTATATTATCAGAACTATGATATAAGCTG
Source organism: Taudactylus pleione (assembly GCA_031769625.1). Classification (NCBI taxonomy): domain Eukaryota; kingdom Metazoa; phylum Chordata; class Amphibia; order Anura; family Myobatrachidae; genus Taudactylus; species Taudactylus pleione. The sequence continues at coordinate 4,329,579 of JAUIMM010000230.1, forward strand.
TGTATGATATTAGTACAGTAGGACATAAGCTGTGTATATATAGTGCTACTGTATATTATATAGCAGTTTATATTATCAGAACTATGATATAAGCTGTGTATGATATTAGTACAGTATGACATAAGCTGTGTATATATAGTGCTACTGTATATTATATAGCAGTTTATATTATCAGAACTATGATATGAGCTGTATATGATATTAGTACAGTATGACATAAGCTGTGTATATATAGTGCTACTGTATATTATATAGCAGTTTATATTATCAGAACTATGATATAAGCTGTGTATGATATTAGTACAGTATGACATAAGCTGTGTATATATAGTGCTACTGTATATTATATAGCAGTTTATATTATCAGAACTATGATATAAACTGCTATATATGATATTAGTACAGTATGACATAAGCTGTGTATATATAGTGCTACTGTATATTATATAGCAGTTTATATTATCAGAACTATGATATAAGCTGTGTATGATATTAGTACAGTAGGACATAAGCTGTGTATATATAGTGCTACTGTATATTATATAGCAGTTTATATTATCAGAACTATGATATAAGCTGTGTATGATATTAGTACAGTATGACATAAGCTGTGTATATATAGTGCTACTGTATATTATATAGCAGTTTCTATTATCAGAACTATGATATAAGCTGTGTATGATATTAGTACAGTATGACATAAGCTGTGTATATATAGTGCTACTGTATATTATATAGCAGTTTATATTATCAGAACTATGATATAAGCTGTGTATGATATTAGTACAGTATGACATAAGCTGTGTATATATAGTGCTACTGTATATTATATAGCAGTTTCTATTATCATAACTATGATATAAGCTGTGTATGATATTAGTACAGTAGGACATAAGTTGTGTATATTTAGTGCTACTGTATATTATATAGCAGTTTATATTATCAGAACTATGATATAAGCTGTGTATGATATTAGTACAGTATGACATAAGCTGTGTATATATAGTGCTACTGTATATTATATAGCAGTTTATATTATCAGAACTATGATATAAGCTGTGTATGATATTAGTACAGTATGACATAAGCTGTGTATATATAGTGCTACTGTATATTATATAGCAGTTTCTATTATCAGAACTATGATATAAGCTGTGTATGATATTAGTACAGTAGGACATAAGCTGTGTATATATAGTGCTACTGTATATTATATAGCAGTTTATATTATCAGAACTATGATATAAGCTGTGTATGGTATTAGTACAGTAGGACATAAGCTGTGTATATATAGTGCTACTGTATATTATATAGCAGTTTATATTATCAGAACTATGATATAAGCTGTGTATGATATTAGTACAGTATGACATAAGCTGTGTATATATAGTGCTACTGTATATTATATAGCAGTTTATATTATCAGAACTATGGTATAAGCTGTGTATGATATTAGTACAGTATGACATAAGCTGTGTATATATAGTGCTACTGTATATTATATAGCAGTTTCTATTATCAGAACTATGATATAAGCTGTGTATGATATTAGTACAGTATGACATAAGCTGTGTATATATAGTGCTACTGTATATTATATAGCAGTTTATATTATCAGAACTATGATATGAGCTGTATATGATATTAGTACAGTAAGACATAAGTTGTGTATATTTAGTGCTACTGTACTGACTAGCCTATAGCAGTTTATAATTTATATTATCAGTTTTATATAATATATTTCTACTCTATGATATAAGCTGTATACTATCAGTAATTTTTTTTTTAATAATTTGCGTATAATATCAGCACTGTATTTAATAAGCTCTGTACAGCATATTATCAGTTCTGTATGCTATAAGATGTTTATAATAAGAGTACTGTATATAAGATTAGTATATGATGTGTATTGTGTTTAATATCTTTACTGTATGATATAAGCTGTATCATTATTGTATTATATGAAGTGTATATCAGCCCTGTATAATACACCTTGTATACAGTATGTGAGTACTATATGATATACAGATGTGTCCTTATACCATGTGGCTTCAGTCGTGCCATACAGCCCCTCTAGGCCTGCCAGAACCCGTGCAACTCCTCCGCATGTCTACACGGATGACATGTCGACATGATAGAATGTTGACCTAACGACCCTGGTGGCCCAGTGGTCACTTACCTGTATGCTGTACACTGTGTATAAATGTACAGTACTTTTTAAGATGTACATGGTGTATATTATCAGTATTGTATGATGTACACTGTACAATTGTCCTGATTCGGCAAGAAACTAATACGCACGCAATCGGACGATTGTTGCGTACTGCGTATGCATCGCAGTGTGTGCGTGCAAACTGGCCATTGTGATCGGGACTGGGATGGCCGTGACTGTGCAGACCCATCGCAGAGCAGAAAGTACCGTTTGTGGGTGGTGACGGGAGGGAGGTTAGCCGAACGCAGGCATGCCAGTGCGTTTCAATACCGTTGCAGGGGCGTGCATAAATTATCCGCTGCAATGCCCTGCGTAGCCTCATAGCATGCGTGGAAGTTAGCAATTTTTGAGTAAGGTCTGACCTTGTGCAAGTGTGCGTGAGGCTGCGATGGTCCTCGATTATACCGATGGGTTCGCAGTCTTGCTAAGCATTACGGATATGTGTAAGGTAAAGTGGGCGTCCTTATGTAGTGCAATGGATTAGCATACTATTCCAGTTGAACTGCGTACGTAAGCGCTATTGCATTCGCAGTTGCGTTCTGTAATGAATCAGGCCCAATATCAGTACTGTATAATATAAGTGTACTGTATGCTATACACTGTTTATAGTCTACATAGTGTATGATATTCACTGTGTATAATATCACTACTGTATAATAAAAGTATATTGTATGCTATACACTGTGTATAGTATCTGATATACACTGTGTACAATATCACTACTGTATACTATAAGTGTACTGTATGCTATACACTGTTTATAGTCTCCATAGTGTATGATATTCACTGTGTATAATATCACTATTGTATAATATAAGTGTACTGTATGCTATACACTGTGTATAATATCACTACTGTATAATATAAGTGTACTGTATGCTATACACTGTGTATAGTATCCGATATACACTGTGTACAATATCACTATTGTATAATATAAGTGTACTGTATGCTGTACAGTGTGTATAATATCACTACTGTATAATATAAGTGTACTGTATGCTATACACTGTTTATAGTCTCCATAGTGTATGATATTCACTGTGTATAATATCACTATTGTATAATATAAGTGTACTGTATGCTATACACTGTGTATAATATCACTACTGTATAATATAAGTGTACTGTATGCTATACACTGTGTATAATATCTGATATACACTGTGTACCATATCACTATTGTATAATATAAGTGTACTGTATGCTGTACACTGTGTATAATATCCATACTGTATGATATGCACTGTGTACAATATTAGTACTGTATAATATAAGTGTATTGTATGCTGTACGCTGTATAATATCCGTACTGTATGATATGCACTGTGTACAATATCAGTACTGTATAATATGTGTACTGTATGCTGTACACTGTGTATAATATCTGTACTGTATGACATACACTGTGTACAATATCACAACTGTATAATATAAGTGCACTGTATGCTGTACACTGTATAATATCTGTACTGTATGATATACACTGTGTACAATATCAGTACTGTATAATATAAGTGTACTGTATGCTGTACACTGTGTACAATATCAGTACTGTATAATATAAGTGTACTGTATGCTGTACACTGTGTATAGTATCTGATATATGCACTGTGTACAATATCAGTACTGTATAATATAAGTGTACTGTATGCTGTACACTGTGTACAATATCAGTACTGTGTAATATAAGTGTACTGTATGCTATACACTGTGTACAATAACAGTACTGTTTAATATAAGTGTACTGTATGATATGCAATATAAATATCAGTAATGTATAATGTAAGTGTACTGCATGCTGTACGCTGTATATAATCTTCATAATGTATGATATATACTGTTTACAATATCAGTACTGTATAATATAAGTGTACTGTATGCTATACACTGTGTACAATAGCGGTACTGTATAATATAAGTGTACTGTATGCTATACACTGTGTACAATAGCGGTACTGTAGAATATAAGTGTACTGTATCCTATACACTGTGTATAATATCCGTACTGTATGATACAGTATAAATTGTATGTACTATTAATGCTGTATTATATGAGCTGTGTATAAGTACTGTATAATGTGTGTACACTGGGCCTGATTCAGACCCGATCGCAAGCGAGTCGATTGTTAGACAGTGCGCACGAGTGAGCGCAAAAAGCACCTGCTCCGGCGCTCGCATCCAAAAGGGGCGGCAGGAACGCCTGCCGTTTGTGGGCGGCCCTACTGACATCACTCATGATGTCAGTAGGTGGACTTCCTGTTAGATCAGGAAGTCCACTGGGGCTTGTGGCAACGAGACCCTGCCGCAAGAGTCTCGTCGCAAGCCCGATGGTCGCGATGGTCTTGACCATCGCAACCATTACCTGGCCGCTCGCATAAGCTATGGGTGGTAACCCACAGCTATGCGAGCAGCCAAGAGGCCGCAACTAAAAGAACAAACGCCCGCCCTGATTCAGAGCGAGCGCTCGCTTTTTGCGAGCTCCTCTGAATCAGGCCCTGTATGCTATACAATGTGTATAATATCCGTACTGTATGATACTGTATAAATTGTATGTACTATTAATGCTGTATTATATGAGCTGTGTTTAAGTACTGAATAATATGTGTACTATATGCTATGCACTGCGTATAATATCCGTACTGCATGATACAGTATGCATTGTATGTACAATTAATGCTGTATTATATGAGCTGTGTATATGTACTGTATAATGTGTACTGTATTCTATACACTGTGTATAATATCCGTACTGTATGATACAGTATACATTCTATGTACATATTATATGAGCTGTGTATATGTACTGTATAATATGTGTACTGTATGCTATACACTGTGTATAACATCTGTACTGTATAATACAGTATACATTGTATGTACTATTAATGCTGTATTATGGGCTATGCATATGTACTGTATAATATCTGTATGCTGTACACTGTGTATAATATATGTACTGTAGGCTATATGTGTATAATATCTGTACTGTATGATACAGTATACATTCTATGTACATATTATATGAGCTGTGTATATGTACTGTATAATATGTGTACTGTATGCTATACACTGTGTATAACATCTGTACTGTATGATACAGTATACATTGTATGTACTATTAATGCTGTATTATGGGATATGCATATGTACTGTATAATATCTGTATGCTGTACACTGTGTATAATATCTGTACTGTATGATACAGTATACATTGTATGTACATATTATATGAGCTTTGTATATGTACTGTATGCTATACACTGTGTATAATATCCGTACTGTATGATACAGTATACATTGTATGTGCATATTATATGAGCTGTATATATGTACTGTATAATATGTGTACTATATGCTATACACTGTGTATAATATATGTACTGTATGATACAATATACATTGTATGTACATATTATATGAACTTTGTATATGTACTGTATGCTATACACTGTGTATAATATCCGTACTGTATGATACAGTATACATTGTATGTACAATAAACTCCCCATCGCCTGATGGGTGTTCCCTCGTAACAGTGCAGGGTAAACCATCAACCATAATCATAATGAAATAACGACACAGAGACGTGTATAAGGGGAAAGGAAGGTCAGCTTTATTTATTTTTAAACTAATTAAACTATTTAATATATCACTGAACTAACTAATAGAAGAAGAAAGAAAGACAGATAAAGTATGGTGGTGCTGAGAGAATGGCCCCACAATCACCAGCTGCATACTCACACCGACCTTCTGGGAGGCGAGCAGCCAGCCCATTACCACGCCCAGTGTACCCACCTCCCACCCCAATGACACGACGTGAGGCCCACCTGGTTAGGTGGTTGCCGCTGACCCCTGTAGGGTAGAATCAGCCTAAGCCATGTATTAGAAGGAGAGAGCACCACAAGCCCCAAAGACAGATGGCGACTACTACCGTTTTCTCCCGACACAAGAAAAGCCGACACCAAACAACTCTATGAATAAGGGAGGGAGGGCGGGAAACAACCGACCAGAGACATTTCTATGAACCGGCTGCCAAGCAGCAACTCTGAAATAGCACTGACCCGCCCTCTGCCCAATCCTATAGGCTAACCAAACCTAACCCCACCCCCTGCCAATCCTATAGGCTAACCAAACCTAACCCCACCCCCTGCCAATCCTATAGGCTAACCAAACCTAAGCCCACCCCCTGCCTAATCCTATAGGCTAACCAAACCTAACCCCATCCCCTGCCCAATCCTATAGGCTAACCAAACCTAACCCCACCCCCTGCCCAATCCTATAGGCTAACCAAAACTAACCGCACCCCCTGCCCAATCCTATAGGCTAACCAAACCTAACCCCATCCCCTGCCCAATCCTATAGGCTAACTAAACCTAACCCACCCCACAACGCTACCTCACTAAACAACTAGCCCCTTCCTGTCCAGAGGCCGTCACCCACAGACTCGGGTCTTTAATAAACTCCTTGCATATGAAATGCACTCCATCTTACTTAATACTGTATTATATAAGCTGTGTATAAGTACTGTATAATATCTGTACTGTATTCTATACACTGTGTATAATATCCGTACTGCATAATACAGTATACATTGTCTGTACAATTAATGCTGTATTATATGAGCTGTGTATAAGTACTGTATGCTATACACTGTGTATAATATACGTACTGTATGATATAGTATACATTGTATGTACTATTAATGCTGTATTATATGAGCTGTGTATATGTACTGTATGCTATACACTGTGTATAATATCTGTACTGTATGCTATACACTGTATAATATCTACTGTATGCTATACACTGTGTATAATATCTGTACTGTATGCTATACACTGTATAATATCTACTGTATGCTATACCCTGTGTATAATATCTGTTCTGTATGCTATACACTGTATAATATCTGTACTGTATGCTGTACACTGTGTATAATATCTGTACTGTATGCTGTACACTGTGTATAATATGTGTACTGTATGCTATATGTGTATAATATCTGTAGTGTATGCTATACACTGTGTATAATATCTGTACTGTATGCTGTACACTGTGTATAATATCTGTACTGTATGCTGTACACTGTGTATAATATGTGTACTGTATGCTATACACTGTGTATAATATCTGTACTGTATGCTATACACTGTATATCTACTGTATGCTATACACTGTGTATAATATCTGTACTGTATGCTATACACTGTGTATAATATCTACTGTATGCTGTACACTGTGTATAATATCTGTACTGTATGCTGTACACTGTGTATAATATCCGTACCGTATGATACGTATACAGTGTACTGTATGTACTATTTATTAATGCTGTATTATATGAGCTGTGTATATGTACTGTATAATAGGTGTACTGTATGCTATACACTGTGTATAATATCTGTACTGTATGACACAGTATACAGTGTATGTACTATTTTAATGCTGTATTATATGAGCTGTGTGTTAGTACTGTATAATAGGTGTACTGTATGCTATACACGGTGTATAATATCTGTACCGTATGATACAGTATACAGTGTACTGTATGTACTATTAATGCTGTATTATATGAGCTGTGTGTTAGTACTGTATAATAGGTGTACTGTATGCTATACACTGTGCATAATATCCGTACCGTATGATACAGTATACAGTGTATGTACTATTAATGCTGTATTATATGAGCTGTGTGTTAGTACTGTATAATAGGTGTACTGTATGCTATACACGGTGTATAATATCCGTACCGTATGATATAGTATACAGTGTACTGTATGTACTATTAATGCTGTATTATATGAGCTGTGTATATGTACTGTATAATAGGTGTACTGTATGCTATACACTGTGTATAATATCCGTACCGTATGATACAGTATACAGTGTACTGTATGTACTATTAATGCTGTATTATATGAGCTGTGTAAATGTACTGTATAATAGGTGTACTGTATGCTATACACTGTGTATAATATCCGTACCGTATGATACAGTATACAGTGTACTGTATGTACTATTAATGCTGTATTATATGAGCTGTGTATATGTACTGTATAATAGGTGTACTGTATGCTATACACTGTGTATAATATCCGTACCGTATGATACAGTATACAGTGTACTGTATGTACTATTAATGCTGTATTATATGAGTTGCTCCTGATGCAGAGGAGGACACAGCCGTGTATGTCTCTTTATGCTAATGCTACAACCAATTCTGTTAATAGTGAGACGCCCGCTTGCAGTGACGCTAATCCGCCTTTTGCGCCGTTATACGCACCATCGGTCTCACCATCAAAGCTAGCCCCAGACCTATTTCTCAGTTTAAAGTAAACCTGGCGTACTGTGTCAGCGCTGCGTCGTCTTTAGACGCAATCGCTGTCAGCCTAACCACCCTGTTACTTACAAGGAAACCCCCCACTGAAATCTATGGCTCTTGCGTTCAGATTCGCTCTGCAGCTCCCGGCAATAACCATCGGGAAGCGTGCACAGGGCGACTGGGACACATGAGCAGACTACAACCATCAGCCGCTTGCGTGCGGCTTTGATACGGCAATCACTTCTGAATGAGGACCACAATAAGGATGGATGTATATGGGAGTTCTCAGCTCTGGACATCAGGACAACTTCCTGCCGTCCAGCTAGCTATCATTGCTGGGGTTCCCTCAGATCGGCTGGGGACTTTCAAAGCACCCCACACTACTAATACAGTACTTATCATGTATCTAGCACGTCGATATCTAGAAGATAATAGCTAGAATATGGTTGCTATGGGCAACAACTCCGCTTCTAAAAACCCTCACTTTAGTAAATATACCCCCTGGTGTCGTCAGATGAGAGAAAATATTTAGCATATCACGTTATGTAGCGGCCAGAGAGACCGGCGATCCGGCAGTGATATAGTCTTTAAGCTCCGATTTTGCTCCCACATTCGGTGGAATTCTGCTCGGAGCTTTGTAAATTCACATCATGGAAATTCTATGAGTAGAGCTGAACACTGAAGAGCGATTTATTCTGCCGCGTGCGGTGGTTGGGACCGTGAACAATTTTACCTGTGAAACATGAAAACTGTGCTCATCTGTACATCAGTCTCCCGCAAATTAGGGGGTCTCCTGTATGTTTTCATGTGAGTCTCCTGCAACTGTGGTTTTATTTTATGCAGCTCTCTCTATAAAGCTGACATATGTGTGACATGCTCGGGCTGCGCTTATCCCATTTCTGCCATGGAAGATTTAGCGCTGATTCTGAGTTGCACACCGCTGCGACCTGTATAGCGTCTTTGGCTGTCGTCGCACCTGCAGCTTTCTGCTAATGCTATTAAAAGCCCTTCCTCTGGTGTACCTCCATGTGTCTTCTCTGGTGTACCTCCATGTGTCTCCTCTGGTGTACCTCCATGTGTCTCCTCTGGTGTACCTCCATGTGTCTCCCCTGGTGTACCGCCATGTGTCTTCTCTGGTGTACCTCCATGTGTCTCCACTGGTGTACCTCCATGTGTCTCCTCTGGTGTACCGCCATGTGTCTTCCTCTGGTGTACCTCCACGTGTCTTCCTCTGGTGTACCTCCATGTGTCTTCCTCTGGTGTACCTCCATGTGTCTCCCCTGGTGTACCTCCATGTGTCTTCCTCTGGTGTACCTCCATGTGTCTCCCCTGGTGTACCTCCATGTGTCTTCCTCTGGTGTACCTCCATGTGTCTTCCTCTGGTGTACCTCCATGTGTCTTCCTCTGGTGTACCTCCATATGTCTCCCCTAGTGTACCGCCATGTGTCTCCCCTGGTGTACCGCTATGTGTCTCCTCTGGTGTACCTCCATGTGTCTGACTGTGCAAGGGCTGAGACATCAACTTTGAGTGTCTGTAGCTGCAGCCACCAGACGCACCATAAGAACTTGCACCAGCCCCATGTTAGGCGCAGGAATGTGAGCGGTTAAGCGCATGAGTTTTCAACCAATTCAGCGACACCCCCACAACGCGCCCATCTCCATGCGTCGTCTGAATAGTCATCTCCCAGTCACCGCTCAGGACATTTCCAGTACAATTCTGAGACCGAGCGTCTCAATTGTTTCTGCAACTTCGCAGGACGGTTGCGCTGTGCGACTTTTTAGCTGCTTAGAACGAAGCACGCACATTGAGCATTTGTACAAATCCCTGCATTGCCTGCGACTAGGAATCAGTGTATGTATTTCGAAATCAATAGAAACGCTTTCATTGTATATCGGTGAATCCCAATTAACTAATTAACAGCTGATTAATAGTGGGCTTTTGTCAGACTACGTTTAATACTCATCCAATTAATTATTGACTTTTTTATTTGTAATTATTGATTGTTTTTGTAATTATTTGTATTCACAGGAGAATTCCCAGACAAAGCCATTTTGATACATTATGTAAAATGGTAACATGGAGACACGTTGCCGAGTCTGTGCCGCGGTACGGTATGCACGGGGACGCTGACTGCGCATGCAGACAGTAAAACCGCTGATGGCTCATCCATTGGTGGTTTCCAACCGGTGGTTCAAAGCCGCTGACCAGCGATGACGGAGCGGTTGATGGTTAATCCTATCCTAGGGCGTTTCCTGAGGCACCTGTAATGAGGCCCTGGGAGTCCTATTGGCTGCCCTGTAGCGTTACTGTTATTACAGCAATAAATCTGCGCTGAATGTGTAACAATGCGGTTATAGCGCTTCAGTGTTCAGTGTTAAGGGGCGTTTGGTTAGGGTCAGAACATTTGGTTTTATTCAGTCTAAACTGGCTACACACTGGGCGACATATTGGCCGATTTCTCATTTTAAGGCGAATCGGAAGGACAAATTGTCCAGTGTGTGCGCAGTGGCATTTGTCGTATCTCCTAACCTGGCCACCGACATTATGCTTCTGGATACGGCGGGGGAACGATATATCGCGCCATCGCTGGGTCCGCACATAAGGCCTGATTCAGCATTGCTTGTATGTGCAACGCTAAGCGCAGATTCCCCGATTATCGGGAATCTGCGCACGCGCAGGACCCGTTCTGCTCATATGCAGAACTGGGTCCAGTATGATCGCACGCAGACCCATCAATTGTTATATACCCAGTTTATTAGGCAACCAGCAGAATATTCACAGCAGCTCAGAGTATTTCAGGAAAGTAGAATACTGTTATTGTCGGCGTCACTGGCCAGCTCACTTGTGTAATTGTGCAAGTAAATGATAATAATTGTTTATAAATAATAGCAGATAAACTGTCGACAATGGCCCTCATTCTGAGCAGAGTGCACGCTCTGAATGAGGGCCGCCCTCCATAAAAATGGAGCGTCCTCCTGGACGCTCGTATAGCTGTGGGTCACCACCCACAGCCTATACGAGCGTGCAGTTTGATGGCCGCGATGGTCGTGACCATCGCGACCATCAAAACTGCGAGCCGAAGCCTGCGGTTGAGGTTTTCAACCGCAAGCCCCGGAGTGATTTTGGCTCTATCAGAGCCAAAATCACTCCCACTGACATCACTAGTGATGTCAGTGGGCCGGCTTCTGACGGGAGGCGTTCCCGTGGGAACGCCCCCGTCAGGGAGGCACGCCCACCAAAGGGGGCGTGCTGTCAATCAACATCGACAGCACGCCCCCTTTGATCAGACACAACGAGCGAAGGACTTTCCTTTGCTCGTCGCCTCTGGCGCATGCGCACGACGGAGCTCCCTCCATCGTGCGCATGCTCAGTGCAGACCATCGACCCACTTGCGAGCGGACAGCCGCTTGCGAGTGGGTCTGAATCAGGGCCAATGTGCGATGTGGTTATGTGAGATGGGGAAAATAAGATTCCACAGACCGAGGGGCAATATGACAATGAGGCTATAATACCAAGTGTGTAATGATACATTGTATCCAGGCCTGCCGAGGAGGCTCATCCACACCCCCATGATAACATAACCATGCCCCATCAGCGCAGCTTGTGAAGGGGCACCTGGTATTTAGAAGGGGATATGGTCATACCCCGACATGCTGCCTTGTACCAGGGGCGCCTAGATCTCCCAACGGCCCTGCTGGGTATTAATAATGTATAATGACATTGTAACACCCCAGTGCCTTCACCTCTGCAACTGGGATACAGAGAAGAGTAATGTAGCATAATGTAGGAGATTTCCCAGAACTCTCAGACAAAATGCTAATTAGCGCTGCAGATCGCAGTCCCCATTATTATCAATAGGGGCTACGATCTGATGACCGCTATGTAGTAAACTCCAGAAAGCAAAGCTTTTCGGAGTTTAGCACCAGTAGTTTATACCATCTTCAGATGGTGTATACTACTGTAACCTATGGGAGCTCCAGGGGCAGGAGAGAGATCTTTCGATCCCCGTGCAACCCCCGGCCAGTCCTGAAGCTGACGCTGTGAATATGCGTAGTGTCAGCTTCCCCAGGGAAAGTCACTTCTGTGAAAAACTTCTCTGAAATGCCGGGGATATAACTCACAGGGACAGCGGTTACTGCAACCACTGTCCCTGCGAGTTCCCCGTAGTACATAGCCGTGATATGGACCGTTAATAGTCGTGGCAGTGCCGCGATTATTAATACACAGATCCCTAAATATCCAATGTGTTATTACAACCATGTCTACATTCTCATGTCGACCTAATAAATGACAGACACAATGACCTAAAACCCTGTGTTTCTGGTTTTCACAATCATTTGGCAATAACCTGGTTTAAATTAATTAACTGATGCTAAATATTGTACTTTAATGCCAGATCCTGATCTCCAGCCTGATATTTGGACTATAGAAAGGAGGTGGACAGATAGTTTTATGCCTTACGTACATTGTAAATGAATAGGTAATGTCAGCCTTACACGATTTTATTATTAGAATTGATACAGTAATTGCTGCTGTGTTGTCTGTTATCAGCTCAGTACATGATCACTGCTGCTTTTTGTCTCAGCTTTGTAATATAATCCCACATAGGCTATAACCCCCAAAGGTTCACCGCAGACTAACGGATCCCACATAGGCTATAACCCCCAAAGGTTCACCGCAGACTAACGGATCCCACATAGGCTATAACCCCCAAAGGATCACCGCAGACTAACGGATCCCACATATGCTATAACCCCCAAAGGTTCACCGCAGACTAATGGATCCCACATAGGCTATAACCCCCAAAGGTTCACCGCAGACTAACAGATCCCACATAGGCTATAACCCCCAAAGGATCACCGCAGACTAACGGATCCCACATAGGCTATAACCCCCAAAGGATCACCGCAGACTAACGGATCCCACATAGGCTATAACCCCCAAAGGTTCCTGGCAGACTAACGGATCCCACATAGGCTATAACCCCCAAAGGTTCCTGGCAGACTAACGGATCCCACATAGGCTATAACCCCCAAAGGATCACCGCAGACTAACGGATCCCACATAGGCTATAACCCCAAAGGTTCACCGCAGACTAACGGATCCCACATAGGCTATAACCCCCAAAGGTTCACCGCAGACTAACGGATCCCACATAGGCTATAACCCCCAAAGGTTCCTGGCAGACTAACGGATCCCACATAGGCTATAACCCCCAAAGGTTCCCCGCAGACTAACGGATCCCACATAGGCTATAACCCCCAAAGGTTCCTGGCAGACTAACGGATCCCACATAGGCTATAACCCCCAAAGGTTCCCCGCAGACTAACGGATCCCACATAGGCTATAACCCCCAAAGGTTCACCGCAGACTAACGGATCCCACATAGGCTATAACCCCCAAAGGTTCACCGCAGACTAACGGATCCCACATAGGCTATAACCCCCAAAGGTTCCCGGCAGACTAACGGATCCCACATAGGCTATAACCCCCAAAGGTTCATCGCAGACTAACGGATCCCACATAGGCTATAACCCCCAAAGGTTCACCGCAGACTAACGGATCCCACATAGGCTATAACCCCCAAAGGTTCACCGCAGACTAACGGATCCCACATAGGCTATAACCCCCAAAGGTTCACCGCAGACTAACGGATCCCACATAGGCTATAACCCCCAAAGGTTCACCGCAGACTAACGGATAGGTGAGAGAAACCCACTTATATAAATGCTGCCTCCGTCCTCGTGTTATATCTGTGACATATAATAACATCGTGTCAGACTGTGGCCATTCTCTCACAGGATCTTTGTTCGGCTGAATGGATTTATGTTATAATCTATGCAATAATGAGTCACTCTTATTTCCCCCTGTACCTGTCTGACACGATAGCGAAACATCATGTTACAGCCATAGGGAGGTGCATTACAGCTGACGTTAGCTCAGTGTCCCAGCCCATATATTATTTACAGTTGTTCTGTACATTATATTCTTTGTGAGTGTGAGAGATACAAGGACTGCTCCAATTGGTGTACCTTATATTTTATTTTTACATTTTCTTCTACAATAACTATTATTTATTAAATAAGCCCCCTCCTCTTGCTGCAGCTCTTCTTCGCCTGTTCCCCAAGCCTCTGTGCAGATAATCTGGCTTGCAGCGGTTGTCAGCATTGCTCACTGGGGGTCTCGTGGTGCTGGGGGGATACACAAATTGCTCCTTTTTTGGAGCAAATGCTGTTGATTTTTTTATTTGTATGGGATGGGAGAGTTTCCTACACAACCTTTCCCATGCTAAGCTTCCTACACAGCCTTTCCCATGCTAAGTTTCCTACACAGCCTTTCCCATGCTAAGTTTCCTACACAACCTTTCCCATGCTGAGCTTCCTACACAAATTTTCCCATGCTAAGCTTCCTACACAACCTTTCCCATGCTGAGCTTCCTACACAGCCTTTCCCATGCTGAGCTTCCTACACAGCCTTTCCCATACTAAGCTTCCTACACAGCCTTTCCCATGCTGAGCTTCCTACACAGCCTTTCCCATGCTGAGCTTCCTACACAACCTTTCCCATGCTAAGTTTCCTACACAACCTTTCCCATGCTAAGTTTCCTACACAGCCTTTCCCATGCTAAGTTTCCTACACAACCTTTCCCATGCTAAGCTTCCTACACAGCCTTTCCCATGCTAAGCTTCCTACGCAACCTTTCCCATGCTAAGCTTCCTACACAACCTTTCCCATACTAAGCTTCCTACATAACCTTTCCCATACTAAGCTTCCTACATAACCTTTCCCATACTAAGCTTCCTACACAGCCTTTCCCATGCTAAGCTTCCTACACAGCCTTTCCCATGCTAAGCTTCCTACACAACCTTTCCCATGCTAAGTTTCCTACACAACCTTTCCCATGCTAAGCTTCCTACACAACCTTTCTCATGCTAAGTTTCCTACACAACCTTTCCCATGCTAAGCTTCCTACACAACCTTTCCCATGCTAATCTTCCTACACAACCTTTCCCATGCTAAGCTTCCTACACAACCTTTCCCATGCTAAGTTTCCTACACAACCTTTCTCATGCTAAGTTTCCTACACAACCTTTCTCATGCTAAGTTTCCTACACAACCTTTCCCATGCTAAGTTTCCTACACAACCTTTCCCATGCTGAGTTTCCTACACAACCTTTCCCATGCTAAGCTTCCTACACAACCTTTCCCATGCTAAGTTTCCTACACAACCTTTCTCATGCTAAGTTTCCTACACAACCTTTCCCATGCTGAGTTTCCTACACAACCTTTCCCATGCTGAGTTTCCTACACAACCTCTCCCATGCTAAGTTTCCTGCTCAACCTTTCCCATGCTGAGCTTCCTACACAACCTTTCCCATGCTGAGCTTCCTACACAGCCTTTCCCATGCTGAGTTTCCTACACAACCTTTCTCATGCTAAGTTTCCTACACAACCTTTCCCATGCTAAGTTTCCTACACAACCTTTCTCATGCTGAGTTTCCTACACAATCTTTCCCATGCTGAGTTTCCTACACAACCTTTCCCATGCTAAGCTTCCTACACAACCTTTTCCATGCTAAGCTTCCTACACAACCTTTCCCATGCTAATCTTCCTACACAACCTTTCCCATGCTAAGCTTCCTACACAACCTTTCCCATGCTGAGCTTCCCACACAACCTTTCCCATGCTGAGTTTCCCACACAACCTTTCCCATGCTAAGTTTCCTACACAACCTTTCCCATGCTGAGCTTCCTACACAACCTTTCCCATGCTAAGTTTCCTACACAACCTTTCCCATGCTGTTTCGTACTCAACCTTTCCCATGCTAAGTTTCCTACACAACCTTTCCCATGCTGAGTTTCCTACACAACCTTTCCCATGCTGAGTTTCCTACACAACCTTTCCCATGCTAAGGTTCCTGCTCAACCTTTCCCATGCTGAGCTTCCTACACAACCTTTCCCATGCTGAGCTTCCTACACAGCCTTTCCCATGCTGAGTTTCCTACACAACCTTTCCCATGCTGAGTTTCCTACACAGCCTTTCCCATGCTAAGCTTCCTACACAGCCTTTCCTACACAACCTTTCCCATGCTGAGTTTCCTAAACAGCCTTTCTCATGCTAAGCTTCCTACACGGCCTTTCCCATGCTGAGTTTCCTACACAACCTTTCCCATGCTAAGCTTCCTACACAGCCTTTCCCATGCTAAGCTTCCTACACAGCCTTTCCTACACAACCTTTCCCATGCTGAGTTTCCTAAACAGCCTTTCTCATGCTAAGCTTCCTACACAGCCTTTCCCATGCTGAGTTTCCTACACAACCTTTCCCATGTTGAGTTTCCTACACAACCTTTCCCATGCTAAGCTTCCTACACAACCTTTCCCATGCTAATCTTCCTACACAACCTTTCCCATGCTAATCTTCCTACACAGCCTTTCCCATGCTGAGCTTCCTACACAACCTTTCCCATGAATAGTTTCCCACACAACCTTTCCCATGCTAAGTTTCCTACACAACCTTTCCCATGCTGAGCTTCCTACACAACCTTTCCCATGCTAAGTTTCCTACACAACCTTTCCCATGCTGTTTCGTTCTCAACCTTTCCCATGCTAAGTTTCCTACACAACCTTTCCCATGCTGAGTTTCCTACACAACCTTTCCCATGCTGAGTTTCCTACACAACCTTTCCCATGCTAAGTTTCCTACACAACCTTTCCCATGCTGAGCTTCCTACACAACCTTTCCCATGCTAAGTTTCCTACACAACCTTTCCCTTGCTGAGTTTCCTACACAACCTTTCCCATGCTAAGTTTCCTGCTCAACCTTTCCCATGCTAATCTTTCTACACAGCCTTTCCCATGCTGAGTTTCCTACACAGCCTTTCCCATGCTAAGTTTCCTACACAACCTTTCCCATGCTGTTTCGTACTCAACCTTTCCCATGCTAAGTTTCCTACACAACCTTTCCCATGCTGAGTTTCCTACACAACCTTTCCCATGCTGAGTTTCCTACACAACCTTTCCCATGCTAAGTTTCCTGCTCAACCTTTCCATTGCTGACTGAGACACAAATTGCTCTTGCGACTCCTTCCTTTAAGGTGGATGGATCAGGGGTTGGAGGCGGTGTGTAAGTGCAACCAAAGTACAATCAGGGTGTGGTCACGCAAAACCCGTCCAGTTGCTGACCACAACTACAACTCATAGGCTTTAGTTTGGAGGCGGATTGTTTGCTGGCACTGAGCTCCTGCTGTAATAAGCGATATGATGGTGATCTGTGGGAGCTTCTGACTGGCTGAATGCATCAGATCCCTCCTATTTATTTTTATAATATAATAATGTTGCTCTTGCGATCCAGTCATGTGATCACAGTGATATGTGCAATCGGTTGGCAGCAATAAGGCAAATGTCTATTTGATTCTATAAAGGGGAGGGCGATGGATCTG
Source organism: Taudactylus pleione (assembly GCA_031769625.1). Taxonomy (NCBI): domain Eukaryota; kingdom Metazoa; phylum Chordata; class Amphibia; order Anura; family Myobatrachidae; genus Taudactylus; species Taudactylus pleione. The sequence continues at coordinate 4,347,558 of JAUIMM010000230.1, forward strand.
TGTACTGATTGGAACTTAACGTTTTTATGCTTAATGTGACTTTATGCATTATTAAAAAACACTGTACTTTATGTACTATATTATGTATGTTATGTGTACTATAACTTTAGCACTTACTACTACCACCAGTACCGTAGCAGGACTTTAACTCGCCCTGTTCCAGCCTCAAACATGTGATATCATGACATCCTGTAGAGGGGCGAGGCCACTTGGACAGGGATGCAGATCTGCGGTAGCTCTACCGGTGGCAGGGTGCCATTCCCGGCACCCTACAGCCAAAAGCAGTTGACATGGGGCAGTGATGGTACCACCTCCCTGCTATTCTCTCCTGGAATAATCTAGGCACATATCAGAAACGTGCAGTCAGGGTAGGTGGCGTTGGCAGAGCCTCCCCTGTCACACTCCTGAGATTTTATATTATAAACAACTTCTTTGGTTATTGTAATTATTTGTATAGTTACACTCACCAGCTTTGTGGAGGTCCCTGGGACTGCAGGGAGACGAGAGATGAGGCAGCAACAGCTCAGCCTCTATTCTGTATAGTCAGACACTGCTTGCAGAGCTAGGGGTGGGGCCACACGATGGGCAGTAAGCTGCACAGAAAGAGAGCTAATAGAGGCATGCCTCTGAGTATAGGGGCGTGCTTTGAACACTGATGGACACCTTGCATGTGTCATGTATCCAGGAAGTGCACTGCAGTGCTCAGCAGCAAGAGAAGACAGTAGTGCAGGGTGGAGAATCAATAAACACTGAAGCTTAGTGTAGTGAGGGGAAAGTTACAGTGTGTAGGGGATGAGACAAGCTCCCAGCTCTCAGACCCATCTCCATGTGTGCCTCCCCAGCCACTGACCTCACTGCACGTGACTGGCCCATATACTACTGTTGTATTCTGGTTACCAGATGCATATACTACTATTCCGTCCTGAGTGCCTGTTCATCATTCAGCCACCCAACTCCCCGTTCACACAGAGTCAATACACACAGAGAAGTCACTAAAGCGTCTTACAGCTCTCTGTATAACACTGCGTCTCTCAGCTGTAAAACACCAGAAGAACCAATGAGATCTTCACCCCAATGCAAACCAAAAATATATACACCCTATGGCACTACACTCCGGTGCTGCAGAGGTTAATGATAAGTCACCAACTTATATCTAATAGCACATAACAAAACTTATATCTAATAGCACATAACAAAACTTATATCTAATAGCACATAACAAAACAAATCAACCTCACTTCCGCTCTGAATTGTTACAAGAAGTCAGCAATTAGTCCATCAAAGGAATTTTCCAGTGTCATCCGGTATCTGGTAACTCTCCGGTATATGGTAATTCTATGATATCTGGTAACTCTCCGGTATATGGTAATTCTATGATATCTGGTAACTCTCCGGTATATGGTAATTCTATGATATATGGTAACTCTCCAGTATATGGTAATTCTATGATATATGGTAACTCTCCAGTATATGGTAATTCTACGATATATGGTAACTCTCCGGTATCTGGTAATTCTACGATATATGGTAACTCTCCGGTATCTGGTAACTCTCCGGTATATGGTAACTCTCCGGTATCTGGTAACTCTCCAGTATATGGTAACTCTCCGGTATCTGGTAACTCTCCAGTATATGATAATTCTACGATATATGGTAACTCTCCAGTATATGGTAATTCTACGATATATGGTAATTCTACGATATATGGTAACTCTCCGGTATCTGGTAACTCTCCGGTATATGGTAATTCTACGATATATGGTAACTCTCCAGTATATGGTAATTCTACGATATATGGTAACTCCCCGGTATCTGGTAACTCTCCAGTATATGGTAACTCTCCGGTATATGGTAACTCTCCGGTATCTGGTAACTCTCCGGTATATGGTAATTCTACGATATATGGTAACTCTCCAGTATATGGTAACTCTCCGGTATCTGGTAACTCTCCAGTATATGGTAACTCTCCAGTATATGGTAACTCTCCGGTATATGGTAACTCTCCAGTATATGGTAACTCTCCGGTATGGTAACTCTCCAGTATACGGTAATTCTACGATATATGGTAATTCTACGATATATGGTAACTCTCCAGTATATGGTAATTCTACGTTATATGGTAACTCCCCGGTATATGGTAATTCTATGATATATGGTAACTCTCCGGTATCTGGTAATTCTACGATATATGGTAACTCTCCAGTATATGGTAATTCTACAATATATGGTTACTCTCCAGTATATGGTAATTCTACGATATATGGTAACTCTCCAGTATATGGTAACTCTCCGGTATCTGGTAACTCTCCGGTATCTGGTAACTCTCCAGTATATGGTAACTCTCCGGTATCTGGTAACTCTCCGGTATCTGGTAACTCTCCAGTATATGGTAACTCTCCGGTATCTGGTAACTCTCCAGTATATGGTAACTCTCCGGTATCTGGTAACTCTCCAGTATATGGTAACTCTCCAGTATATGGTAACTCTCCGGTATCTGGTAACTCTCCAGTATATGGTAACGCTACGATATATGGTAACTCTCCGGTATCTAGTAATTCTCCAGTATATGGTAACGCTACGATATATGGTAACTCTCCAGTATATGGTAATTCTCCAGTATATGGTAACGCTACGATATATGGTAACTCTCCAGTATATGGTAACGCTACGGTATATGGTAACTCTCCGGTATCTAGTAATTCTCCAGTATAAAAAATAAAGGGGAAACACAAGAATAGTGTAATAACGTCACTGTATGATGTAGCCACCTGGGGATGTGAATATGAGAAGAATATGGTGGACTATGAAGATCTCCCGGGTTAGTACGGTCCAAACTCCTGTAAGAATCACCCAGATGTGAATGAGGATAAGTCTCGAGTGGAGTTTCTCACATGTAGTGTATGCTTACTTGTAAGGGTGATATATGGGCACATAACGGAAAGCTCTGTTTTTAGCCTAGGCATCAGGTCCATGTGCTGTGATGCTCTGCTCAGGTCTGGTGATACGATGGGAATTTACTCTGCAATGCTCTGCAGGCATTTTATTATTTTCTCATATTCACAAGGGACAATGCTCTGCGAATGAATGCTCGTGGAATCTATCCATTGTGTAACTATATGCCAAGTTCCTATTGAGTGTGGTATACTGTACCTCCATCCATAGTACCCATGGGCACAGGCTTCTGCAGATGTCTTCCTGGCTGCGATGCTCTGCAGGGTTCCACGGCAGAGACAATTCATGTGTTCCTTTTTCCACGCAGAATGTCTTTTTGAGTTTTTTCTTTGTATTATTCTTTAACTTTTATATTTTATTTGTATTTATTTTGCATTGTTGCTTCTTTGGGCTCCTATTTTCTAAATATATATGATATGTATGTATATACACACACGCACACACAAACATGCATATATATATATACACGCACACATACATACGCACGCAGGAGTACATATATACGGGGTGATCCTCAGACAGCATGTGGGAGGGTGCACGGAATAAAGCCTGGAGAAGTGACAGATGTGTGTCAGTGCCTTATTGCCTCATTGGATGTATAATGTGCTTAGCTGGGAAGGAATCAGCGGTGATCGCTTGGAGGACTCATCGTAACAGCTCAAAGGTGTCTACACTTAAAATGTTTCATATAGTTTTTTGTGGAACTAAGGTTATTCTTACATGGGATGGTATGGCGCTCGCCCAACCCAGCATAGGTATTAACATTGGAAGCCCATCACCAAATAGTGGGTGGGCTTCAGACATCAAATCTTGCAATGTACTGATTACTTACCTTTGTATAAAAACCAACACGATGGTCCGCGCATGTGCGAGAGGTCCTGCGGCTGCGGCAGAGATGAGCTCACAGGAAGAATACAAGGGTCTCACATGGGAAGACCATCACTTATACACCATTTGATGGCAGCAAACATCAGAAAGACGCCGTTGATTAGAAAAACCGCTAACAATGGAGAAAAAAATGATGGATGTAAACCATCAAATATCAATGTCCTTCCCTAACCCAACGGGACCTACAATGCTCCCTTATTACCTGCTGCAAGCACTGATGTTGTCAATGCTCCTCCCAGCAAAACTTCCTAGTCATAGAGATTTATGTGGGGGTGGAGCATTGACAACACTACTGTGTGATTGACACAAGCCTGTCTTGGTAGCAGGGGAGGAGCAGGACTGTGCAATTGGATTCTTTTATAGGCCCAGCCAGCTGGAGTGAACATTGCCTCCCAAAACTAGATTTTGAGTTACTGGAGGATCTCTGGTGGGGGCGGAGCTTATCGTGTCAGGTGCACAATTTATTGATATTGCACCTGTTCTACACAGGTGACCTAAAAAGTCCGATCCTCTCCCTAAATGAGCAAATTTTTTTTATAACAGCGTAAAATATAACCTGACAGTTCAATGCATTGTAATTTATTAGACACAGACAGGTTTAGCTGTATGTGTGACGGACATTTTAAGACAGGAAATTATCCGTGTGCTGGCCCACTCCTCTCTGGCAGCGCAGTAGATTCCGGCTTGGTGCCAGAATGTACTGCGCATGTGCGGATGTCCAGGAAAATGTTGCCCATGCCTTATATCTATCTATCATCTCATATCTATCTCATCTATCGTCTCATCTATCTATCATCTCATCTATCATCTCATATCTCTCTATCATCTCATCTATCTCATATCTATCAATCTCATAACTATCATATCTAGCTATCATCTCATCTATCTATCTAATATCTATCAATCTCATAACTATCATATCTAGCTATCATTTCATCTATCTATCTCATATCTATCAATCTCATATCTATCAATCTCATATCTATCTATCTATCATCTATCTATCTCATATCTATCTATCATCTCATATCTATTTCATTTATCATCTCATCTATCTATCATCTCATCTATCATATCTATCATCTCATATCTCTCCATCATCTCATCTATCTATCAATCTCATAACTATCATCTCATATCTATCATCTCATCTATCTATCAATCTCATATCTATCATCTCATATCTCTCTATCATCTCATCTATAATCTCATATATATCTATCTCATATCTATCATCTCATTATCTATCATCTCATATCTCTATCATCTCATCTATATCTCATATCTATCTATCATCTCATCTATCTCATATCTAGCTATCTATCATCTATCTCATCTCTATTTTTCATCTCATATCTATCATCTCATCTATCTATCTCATATCTATCATCTCATTTTTATCTGTGTATCTATCATCTCATATCTATCTCGTATCTATCTATCATCTCATCTATCTCAAATCTATCATCTCATATCTATCTCATATCTATCTATTATCTCATATCTATCATCTCATCTATCTCATATCTATCATCTCATCTATCTATCATTTCATATCTATCTATCATCTCATCTATCTCATATCTATCATCATCTCATATCTATCTCATATCTATCTATCTATCTATTATCTCATATCTATCTCATATCTATCATCTCATATCTACCATCTCATCTATCGATCTATCTCATATCTATCTATCATCTATCTATCATCTCATATACAGTACATCTATCATCTCATCTATAATCTATCTCATATCTATGATATCTATCATCTCATCTATCTCATATCTATCATGTCATATCTATCATCTTATCTATCATCTCATCTATCTCATATCTATCATCTCATATCTATCTATCATCTCATCTATCTCATATCTATCTATCTATCTATCATCTCATCTCATATATATCTACTCCTATCTATCTCATATCTATCTATCATCTCCTATCTCATATCTGTATATCTAATATCTATTTATCATCGCATATCTATTTATAGTATATATCTATCTATCTAATCTATCAATGTATCTAGTATCTATCTATCTCATATCTATATATATCTATCATCTCATATATATATATATATATATATATATATATATATATATATCTATCTCATATCTGTCTATCATCTCATCTATATATATCATCTCATATATATCTATCTAGCTCATATTTATCTATCTTATACATATCTATCTATCTCATATCTATCTGTCTCATATCTATAATATCTATCATCTCATCTATCTCATATCTATCATCTCATATCTATCATCTTATATCTATCTGTGTATCTATCATCTCATATCTATCTCATATCTATCTATCATCTCATCTATCTCATATCTATCATCTCATATCTGTCTTCTCATCCATCTCATATCTATCATCTCATCTATCTATCTATCATCTCATATCTATCATCTCATTATCTATAATCTCATATCTCTCTATCATCTCATCTATATATCATATCTATCATCTCATATCATCTCATATCTAGCTATCTATCTCATATCTATCTTTCATCTCATATCTATCTATGATATCTATCTATCATCTCATATCTATAAACTCATATATCTATCTCGTATCTATCATCTCATTATCTATCATCTCATATCTCTATCATCTCATCTATATCTCATATCTATCTATCATCTCATCTATCTCATATCTAGCTATCTATCATCTATCTCATCTCTATCTTTCATCTCATATCTATCATCTCATCTATCTATCTCATATCTATCATCTCATTTCTATCTGTGTATCTATCATCTCATATCTATCTCGTATCTATCTATCATCTCATCTATCTCAAATCTATCATCTCATATCTATCTCATATCTATCTATTATCTCATATCTATCATCTCATCTATCTCATATCTATCATCTCATCTATCTATCATTTCATATCTATCTATCATCTCATCTATCTCATATCTATCATCTCATATCTATCTCATATCTATCTATCTATCTATCTATCTATCTATTATCTCATATCTATCTCATATCTATCATCTCATATCTACCATCTCATCTATCGATCTATCTCATATCTATCTATCATCTATCTATCATCTCATATACAGTACATCTATCATCTCATCTATAATCTATCTCATATCTATGATATCTATCATCTCATCTATCTCATATCTATCATGTCATATCTATCATCTTATCTATCATCTCATCTATCTCATATCTATCATCTCATATCTATCTATCATCTCATCTATCTCATATCTATCTATCTATCTATCATCTCATCTCATATATATCTACTCCTATCTATCTCATATCTATCTATCATCTCCTATCTCATATCTGTATATCTAATATCTATTTATCATCGCATATCTATCTATAGTATATATCTATCTATCTAATCTATCAATGTATCTAGTATCTATCTATCTCATATCTATATATATCTATCATCTCATATATATATATATATATATATATCTGATATCTGTCTATCATCTCATCTATATATATCATCTCATATATATCTATCTAGCTCATATTTATCTATCTTATACATATCTATCTATCTCATATCTATCTGTCTCATATCTATAATATCTATCATCTCATCTATCTCATATATATCATCTCATATCTATCATCTCATATCTATCATCTTATATCTATCTGTGTATCTATCATCTCATATCTATCTCATATTTATCTATCATCTCATCTATCTCATATCTATCATCTCATATCTGTCTTCTCATCCATCTCATATCTATCATCTCATCTATCTATCTATCTATCTATCATCTCATATCTATCATCTCATTATCTATAATCTCATATCTCTCTATCATCTCATCTATATATCATATCTATCATCTCATATCATCTCATATCTAGCTATCTATCTCATATCTATCTTTCATCTCATATCTATCTATGATATCTATCTATCATCTCATATCTATAAACTCATATATCTATCTCGTATCTATCATCTCATTATCTATCATCTCATATCTCTATCATCTCATCTATATCTCATATCTATCTATCATCTCATCTATCTCATATCTAGCTATCTATCATCTATCTCATCTCTATCTTTCATCTCATATCTATCATCTCATCTATCTATCTCATATCTATCATCTCATTTCTATCTGTGTATCTATCATCTCATATCTATCTCGTATCTATCTATCATCTCATCTATCTCAAATCTATCATCTCATATCTATCTCATATCTATCTATTATCTCATATCTATCATCTCATCTATCTCATATCTATCATCTCATCTATCTATCATTTCATATCTATCTATCATCTCATCTATCTCATATCTATCATCTCATATCTATCTCATATCTATCTATCTATTATCTCATATCTATCTCATATCTATCATCTCATATCTACCATCTCATCTATCGATCTATCTCATATCTATCTATCATCTATCTATCATGTCATATACAGTACATCTATCATCTCATCTATAATCTATCTCATATCTATGATATCTATCATCTCATCTATCTCATATCTATCATCTCATATCTATCATCTTATCTATCATCTCATCTATCTCATATCTATCATCTCATATCTATCTATCATCTCATCTATCTCATATCTATCTATCTATCTATCATCTCATCTCATATATATCTACTCCTATCTATCTCATATCTATCTATCATCTATCTCATATCTGTATATCTAATATCTATTTATCATCGCATATCTATCTATAGTATATATCTATCTATCTAATCTATCAATGTATCTAGTATCTATCTATCTCATATCTATATATATCTATCATCTCATATATATATATATATATATATATATATATATATATCTCATATCTGTCTATCATCCCATCTATATATATCATCTCATATATATCTATCTAGCTCATATTTATCTATCTTATACATATCTATCTATCTCATATCTATCTGTCTCATATCTATAATATCTATCATCTCATCTATCTCATATCTATCATCTCATATCTATCATCTTATATCTATCTGTGTATCTATCATCTCATATCTATCTCATATCTATCTATCATCTCATCTATCTCATATCTATCATCTCATATCTGTCTTCTCATCCATCTCATATCTATCATCTCATCTATCTATCTATCATCTCATATCTATCATCTCATTATCTATAATCTCATATCTCTCTATCATCTCATCTATATATCATATCTATCATCTCATATCATCTCATATCTAGCTATCTATCTCATATCTATCTTTCATCTCATATCTATCTATGATATCTATCTGTCATCTCATATCTATAAACTCATATATCTATCTCGTATCTATCATCTCATCTATCTCATATCTATCATCTCATATCTATCTATTATCTCATATCTATCTCATATCTATCATCTCATCTATCTATCTCACATCTATCTATCATCTCATCTATCCATCATCTCATATCTATCTATCATCTCATATCTATCATTTCATCTATCTCATATCTATCTATCTCATATCTATTATCATATATCTATATCTAATATCTATCATCTCATCAATATCATATCTATTATCATATCTATTATCATCTCATATCTATCATCTCATATCTATCATCTCATCTATCTCATATCTATCTATCTATCATCTCATCTCATATATATCTACTCCTATCTATCTCATATCTATCTATCATCTCCTATCTCATATCTGTATATCTAATATCTATTTATCATCGCATATCTATCTATAGTATATATCTATCTATCTAATCTATCAATGTATCTAGTATCTATCTATCTCATATCTATATATATCTATCATCTCATATATATATATATATATATATATATATCTATCTCATATCTGTCTATCATCTCATCTATATATATCATCTCATATATATCTATCTAGCTCATATTTATCTATCTTATACATATCTATCTATCTCATATCTATCTGTCTCATATCTATGATATCTATCATCTCATCTATCTCATATCTATCATCTCATATCTATCATCTTATATCTATCTGTGTATCTATCATCTCATATCTATCTCATATCTATCTATTATCTCATATCTATCATCTCATCTATCTCATATCTATCATCTCATCTATCTATCATTTCATATCTATCTATCTATCATCTCATCTATCTCATATCTATCATCTCATATCTATCTCATATCTATCTATCTATTATCTCATATCTATCTCATATCTATCATCTCATATCTACCATCTCATCTATCGATCTATCTCATATCTATCTATCATCTATCTATCATGTCATATACAGTACATCTATCATCTCATCTATAATCTATCTCATATCTATGATATCTATCATCTCATCTATCTCATATCTATCATCTCATATCTATCATCTTATCTATCATCTCATCTATCTCATATCTATCATCTCATATCTATCTATCATCTCATCTATCTCATATCTATCTATCTATCATCTCATCTCATATATATCTACTCCTATCTATCTCATATCTATCTATCATCTATCTCATATCTGTATATCTAATATCTATTTATCATCGCATATCTATCTATAGTATATATCTATCTATCTAATCTATCAATGTATCTAGTATCTATCTATCTCATATCTATATATATCTATCATCTCATATATATATATATATATATATATATATATATATCTCATATCTGTCTATCATCCCATCTATATATATCATCTCATATATATCTATCTAGCTCATATTTATCTATCTTATACATATCTATCTATCTCATATCTATCTGTCTCATATCTATAATATCTATCATCTCATCTATCTCATATCTATCATCTCATATCTATCATCTTATATCTATCTGTGTATCTATCATCTCATATCTATCTCATATCTATCTATCATCTCATCTATCTCATATCTATCATCTCATATCTGTCTTCTCATCCATCTCATATCTATCATCTCATCTATCTATCTATCATCTCATATCTATCATCTCATTATCTATAATCTCATATCTCTCTATCATCTCATCTATATATCATATCTATCATCTCATATCATCTCATATCTAGCTATCTATCTCATATCTATCTTTCATCTCATATCTATCTATGATATCTATCTGTCATCTCATATCTATAAACTCATATATCTATCTCGTATCTATCATCTCATCTATCTCATATCTATCATCTCATATCTATCTATTATCTCATATCTATCTCATATCTATCATCTCATCTATCTATCTCACATCTATCTATCATCTCATCTATCCATCATCTCATATCTATCTATCATCTCATATCTATCATTTCATCTATCTCATATCTATCTATCTCATATCTATTATCATATATCTATATCTAATATCTATCATCTCATCAATATCATATCTATTATCATATCTATTATCATCTCATATCTATCATCTCATATCTATCATCTCATCTATCTCATATCTATCTATCTATCATCTCATCTCATATATATCTACTCCTATCTATCTCATATCTATCTATCATCTCCTATCTCATATCTGTATATCTAATATCTATTTATCATCGCATATCTATCTATAGTATATATCTATCTATCTAATCTATCAATGTATCTAGTATCTATCTATCTCATATCTATATATATCTATCATCTCATATATATATATATATATATATATATATATATATATATATATATCTATCTCATATCTGTCTATCATCTCATCTATATATATCATCTCATATATATCTATCTAGCTCATATTTATCTATCTTATACATATCTATCTATCTCATATCTATCTGTCTCATATCTATAATATCTATCATCTCATCTATCTCATATCTATCATCTCATATCTATCATCTTATATCTATCTGTGTATCTATCATCTCATATCTATCTCATATCTATCTATCATCTCATCTATCTCATATCTATCATCTCATATCTGTCTTCTCATCCATCTCATATCTATCATCTCATCTATCTATCTATCATCTCATATCTATCATCTCATTATCTATAATCTCATATCTCTCTATCATCTCATCTATATATCATATCTATCATCTCATATCATCTCATATCTAGCTATCTATCTCATATCTATCTTTCATCTCATATCTATCTATGATATCTATCTATCATCTCATATCTATAAACTCATATATCTATCTCGTATCTATCATCTCATTATCTATCATCTCATATCTCTATCATCTCATCTATATCTCATATCTATCTATCATCTCATCTATCTCATATCTAGCTATCTATCATCTATCTCATCTCTATCTTTCATCTCATATCTATCATCTCATCTATCTATCTCATATCTATCATCTCATTTCTATCTGTGTATCTATCATCGCATATCTATCTCGTATCTATCTATCATCTCATCTATCTCAAATCTATCATCTCATATCTATCTCATATCTATCTATTATCTCATATCTATCATCTCATCTATCTCATATCTATCATCTCATCTATCTATCATTTCATATCTATCTATCATCTCATCTATCTCATATCTATCATCTCATATCTATCTCATATCTATCTATCTATTATCTCATATCTATCTCATATCTATCATCTCATATCTACCATCTCATCTATCGATCTATCTCATATCTATCTATCATCTATCTATCATCTCATATACAGTACATCTATCGTCTCATCTAAAATTTCTATCTCATATCTATGATATCTATCATCTCATCTATCTCATATCTATCATCTCATATCTATCATCTTATCTATCATCTCATCTATCTCATATCTATCATCTCATATCTATCTATCATCTCATCTATCTCATATCTATCTATCTATCATCTCATCTCATATATATCTACTCCTATCTATCTCATATCTATCTATCATCTCCTATCTCATATCTGTATATCTAATATCTATTTATCATCGCATATCTATCTATAGTATATATCTATCTATCTAATCTATCAATGTATCTAGTATCTATCTATCTCATATCTATATATATCTATCATCTCATATATATATATATATATATATATATCTCATATCTGTCTATCATCTCATCTATATATATCATCTCATATATATCTATCTAGCTCATATTTATCTATCTTATACATATCTATCTATCTCATATCTATCTGTCTCATATCTATAATATCTATCATCTCATCTATCTCATATCTATCATCTCATATCTATCATCTTATATCTATCTGTGTATCTATCATCTCATATCTATCTCATACCTATCTATCATCTCATCTATCTCATATCTATCATCTCATATCTGTCTTCTCATCCATATCATATCTATCATCTCATCTATCTATCTATCATCTCATATCTATCATCTCATTATCTATAATCTCATATCTCTCTATCATCTCATCTATATATCATATCTATCATCTCATATCATCTCATATCTAGCTATCTATCTCATATCTATCTTTCATCTCATATCTATAAACTCATATATCTATCTCGTATCTATCATCTCATCTATCTCATATCTATCATCTCATATCTATCTATTATCTCATCTATCTCATATCTATCATCTCATCTATCTATCTCACATCTATCTATCATCTCATCTATCCATCATCTCATATCTATCTATCATCTCATATCTATCATTTCATCTATCTCATATCTATCTATCTCATATCTATTATCATATATCTATATCTCATATCTATCATCTCATCAATATCATATCTATTATCATATCTATTATCATCTCATATCTATCATCTCATATCTATCATCTCATATCTATTATCATCTCATATCTATCATCCCATATCTATCTCATATCTCATCTCATGTCTATCTATCATCTCATATCTATCTCATATCTATCTATGTATCTATCATCTCATATCTATCTCATATCTATCTATCATCTCATCTATCTCATATCTATCATCTCATATCTATCTCATATCTTTCTATCATCTCATCTATCTCATATCTATCATCTCATCTATCTATCTCATATCTATTATCATCTCATATCTATCATCTCATCTATCTCATATCTATTATCTCATATCTATCTCATATCTTTCTATCTTCTCATCTATCTCATATCTATCATCTCATCTATCTAACTCATATCTATTATCATCTCATATCTATCATCTGATCTATCTCATATCTATTATCATCTCATATCTATCATCTCATATCTATCTCATATCTATCTCATATCTATCTATCTATCTATCTCATATCTATCTCATATCTATCTATCTCATATCTATCATCTCATATCTATCTCATATCTATCTATTATCTCATATCTATCTCATATCTATCATCTCATCTATCCATCATCTCATATCTATCTATCATCTCATCTATCTCCTATCTATCTATCTCATATCTATTATCATATATCTATCTCATATCTATCATCTCATATCTATCATCTTATATCTATCTGTGTATCTATCATCTCATATCTATCTCATATCTATCTATCATCTCATCTATCTCATATCTATCATCTCATATCTGTCTTCTCATCCATCTCATATCTATCATCTCATCTATCTATCTATCATCTCATATCTATCATCTCATTATCTATAAACTCATATCTCTCTATCATCTCATCTATATATCATATCTATCATATCATCTCATATCTAGCTATCTATCTCATATATATCTTTCATCTCATATCTATCTATGATATCTATCTATCATCTCATATCTATAAACTCATATATCTATCTCGTATCTATCATCTCATCTATCTCATATCTATCATCTCATATCTATCTATTATCTCATATCTATCTCATATCTATCATCTCATCTATCTATCTCACATCTATCTATCATCTCATCTATCCATCATCTCATATCTATCTATCATATCATATCTATCATTTCATCTATCTCATATCTATCTATCTCATATCTATTATCATATATCTATATCTCATATCTATCATCTCATCAATATCATATCTATTATCATATCTATTATCATCTCATATCTATCATCTCATATCTATCATCTCATATCTATTATCATCTCATATCTATCATCCCATATCTATCTCATATCTCATCTCATGTCTATCTATCATCTCATATCTATCTCATATCTATCTATGTATCTATCATCTCATATCTATCTCATATCTATCTATCATCTCATCTATCTCATATCTATCATCTCATATCTATCTCATTTCTTTCTATCATCTCATCTATCTCATATCTATCATCTCATCTATCTATCTCATATCTATTATCATCTCATATCTATCATCTCATCTATCTCATATCTATTATCTCATATCTATCTCATATCTTTCTATCATCTCATCTATCTCATATCTATCATCTCATCTATCTAACTCATATCTATTATCATCTCATATCTATCATCTGATCTATCTCATATCTATTATCATCTCATATCTATCATCTCATATCTATCTCATATCTATCTCATATCTATCTATCTATCTCATATCTATCTCATATCTATCTATCTCATATCTATCATCTCATATCTATCTCATATCTATCTATTATCTCATATCTATCTCATATCTATCATCTCATCTATCCATCATCTCATATCTATCTATCATCTCATCTATCTCCTATCTATCTATCTCATATCTATTATCATATATCTATCTCATATCTATCATCTCATCTATATCATATCTATTATCATCTCATATCAATCATCTCATATCTATTATCATCTCATATCTATCTATCATCCCATATCTATCTCATATCTCATCTCATATCTATCTATCATCTCATCTATATCATATCTATCTATGTATCTATCATCTCATATCTATCTCATATCTATCTATCATCTCATCTATCTCATATCTATCTCATATCTTTCTATCATCTCATCTATCTCATATCTATCATCTCATCTATCTATCTCATATCTATTATCATCTCATATCTATCATCTCATCTATCTCATATCTATTATCATCTCATATCTATCTATCTCATATCTATCATCTCATATCTATCTCATATCTATCTATTATTGCATATCTATCTCATATCTATCATCTCATCTATCTATCTCATAGCTATCTATCATCTCATCTATCTATCATCCCATATCTATCTATTTATCATCTCATATCTATCATCTCATCTATCTCATCTATAATCTCATATCTATGATATCTATCATCTCATCTATCACATATCTATCTATCATCTCATATCTATCTACTCCTATCTATCTATCTATCTATCTATCTATCTATCATCTCCTATCTGTATATCTAATATCTATATATCATCTCATATCTATCTACTCCTATCTATCTATCTATCTATCTATCTATCTATCTATCTATCTATCTATCTATCTCATCTATGTATCTATCTCATCTATGTATCTAGTATCTATCTATCTCATCTATATATATATCATCTCATATATATCTATCTAATATCTGTCTATCTATCATCTCATATATATATCTAGCTCATATCTATCTCATACATATCTATCTGTCTCATATCTATAATATCTATCATCTCATATCTATAATATCTATCATCTCCTATCTATATATCTATCTCATCTATCTATATATCTATCATCTCATATATATCTATGTATCTCATATCTGTCTATCATCTCATCTATATATATCATCTCATATATATCTCATACATATCTATCTATCTCATATCTATCTCTCATATCTATAATATCTATCATCTCATATCTATAATATCTATCTATCTATCATCTCATATCTATATATATATATATATCTAATTTCTATAATCTCATATCTATCATCTATCAATCTCATAACTATCTATCATCTATCTATCTCATCTCTATCATCTCATATCAATCTATCATCTATCTATCATCTCATACCTATCATCTCATCTATCTATCTCATATCTATCATCTCATCTATCTATCTCATATCTATCGATCATCTCATAACTATCTGTGTATCTATCATCTCATATCTATCTCGTATCTATCTATCATCTCATCTGTCTCATATCTATCTATCTCATATCTATCATCTCATATCTATCATATATATCTATCATCTCATATCTATCTATTTCATATCTATCACCTCATATCTATCTATGTATCTATCATCTCATACTGTATCTATCATCTCATCTATCTCATATCTATCATTTCATCTGTCTCATATCTATCATCTCATCTATCTATCTCATATCGATTATCAGATATCTATCATCTCATCTATCTCATCTCTATCATCTCATATCTATCTCATATCTATCTATTATCTCATATCTATAATCTATCTATCATCTCATATCTATCATCTCATCTATCTCATATCTATTATCATCTCATATCTATCATCTCATATCTATCTATTATCTCATATCTATCTCATATCTATCATATCATATCTATCATCTCATCTATCATCTCATATCTAGCTATCATCTCATCTATCTCATATCTATCATCTCATCTATCTCATATCTATCATCTCATATCTATCTATCTATCATCTCATCTATCTCATATCTATCATCTCATATCTATCATCTCATTATCTATAATCTCATATCTCTCTTTCATCTCATCTATATCTCATATCTATCTATCATCTCATATCATCTCATATCTAGCTATCTATCTCATATCTATCTATGATATCTATCTATCATCTCATATCTATCAACTCATATATCTATCTCGTATCTATCATCTCATCTATCTCATATCTATCATCTCATATCTATCTATTATCTCATATCTATCTCATATCTATCATCTCATCTATCTATCTCATATCTATCTATCATCTCATCTATCCATCATCTCAATATCTATCTATCATCTCATCTATCTCCTATCTATCTATCTCATATCTATTATCATATATCTATCTCATATCTATCATCTCATCTATATCATATCTATTATCATCTCATATCAATCATCTCATATCTATCATCTCATTATCTATAATCTCATATCTCTCTATCATCTCATCTATATCTCATATCTATCTATCATCTCATATCATCTCATATCTAGCTATCTATCTCATATCTATCTATGATATCTATCTATCATCTCATATCTATCAACTCATATATCTATCTCGTATCTATCATCTCATCTATCTCATATCTATCATCTCATATCTATCTATTATCTCATATCTATCTCATATCTATCATCTCATTTATCTATCTCATATCAATCTATCATCTCATCTATCCATCATCTCATATCTATCTATCATCTCATCTATCTCCTATCTATCTATCTCATATCTATTATCATATATCTATCTCATATCTATCATCTCATCTATATCATATCTATTATCATCTCATATCAATCATCTCATATCTATTATCATCTCATATCTATCTATCTATCATCCCATATCTATCTCATATCTCATCTCATATCTATCTATCATCTCATCTATATCATATCTATCTATGTATCTAGCATCTCATATCTATCTCATATCTATCTATCATCTCATCTATCTCATATCTATCATCTCATATCTATCTCATATCTTTCTATCATCTCATCTATCTCATATCTATCATCTCATCTATCTATCTCATATCTATTATCATCTCATATCTATCATCTCATCTATCTCATATCTATTATCATCTCATATCTATCTCATATCTATCATCTCATATCTATCTCATATCTATCTATTATCTCATATCTATCTCATATCTATCGTCTCATCTATCTATCTCATATCTATCTATCATCTCATCTATCTATCATCCCATATCTATCTATCATCTCATATCTATCATCTCATCTATCTCATCTATAATCTCATATCTATGATATCTATCATCTCATCTATCTCATATCTATCTATCATCTCATATCTATCTACTCCTATCTATCTCATATCTATCTATCTATCTATCTATCTATCATCTCCTATCTGTATATCTAATATCTATCTATCATCTCATATCTATCTACAGTATCTATCTATCTCATCTATGTATCTATCTCATCTATGTATCTATCTAGTATCTATCTATCTCATCTATATATCTATCATCTCATATATATCTATCTAATATCTGTCTATCTATCATCTCATATATATCTATCTAGCTCATATCTATCTCATACATATCTATCTCATATCTATCTGTCTCATATCTATAATATCTATCATCTCATATCTATCTATCTCATCTATCTATATATCTATCATCTCATATATATCTATGTATCTCATATCTGTCTATCATCTCATCTATATATATCATCTCATATATATCTCATACATATCTATCTATCTCATATCTATCTGTCTCATATCTATAATATCTATCATCTCATATCTATAATATCTATCTATCATCTCATATCTATATATATATATATATCTAATTTCTAGAATCTCATATCTATCATCTATCTATCTCATCTCTATCATCTCATATCAATCTATCATCTATCTATCATCTCATAACTATCATCTCATCTATCTATCTCATATCTATCATCTCATATCTATCTATCATCTCATATCTATCTGTGTATCTATCATATCATATCTATCTCGTATCTATCTATCATCTCATCTATCTCATATCTATCTATCATCTCATCTATCTCATATCTATATCTCATATCTATCTATCTATCTATCTATATATCTATTATCATCTCATATCTATCATCTCATCTATCTATCTATCTCATATCTATTATCTCATATATATCTATCATCTCATCTATCTCATATCTATCTATCTCATATCTATCATCTCATATCTATCATATATATCTATCATCTCATCTATCTCATATCTATCTATTTCATATCTATCACCTCATATCTATCTATGTATCTGTCATCTCATACTGTATCTATCATCTCATCTATCTATCTCATATCTATCATCTCATCTGTCTCATATCTATCATCTCATCTATCTATCTCATATCTATTATCAGATATCTATCATCTCATCTATCTCATCTCATATCTATCTCATATCTATCTATCATCTCATATCTATCATCTCATCTATCTCATATCTATCTATTATCTCATATCTATCATATCATATCTATCATCTCATCTATCTATCTATCTCATATCTATCTATCATCTCATATCTATCTATCATCTCATCTATCTCATATCTATCATCTCATATCTGTCTCATATCTATCATCTCATCTGTCTATCTCATATCTATCATCTATCTATCATCATATATATATATATATATATATATATATATCTTTCTATCTATCTCATATCTATCTATTATCTCATATCTATCATCTCATGTATCATCTATCTCATATCTATCTATATATCGCATATCTATCTACATATCCCATATCTATCATCTCATATCTATCTACTCCTATCTATCTATCTATCTATCATATCTATCTACTATCTATCTACTCCTATCTATCTACAGTATATATCATTCTATCTCATATATGAGATGATAGATATATAGATAGATGAGATAGAATGATATATACTGTAGATAGATAGGAGTAGATAGATAGTAGATAGATATGATAGATAGATAGATAGGAGTAGATAGATATGAGATGATAGATATGGGATATGTAGATAGATATGCGATATATAGATAGATATGAGATAGATGATACATGTGATGATAGATATGAGATAGATATGAGATAATAGATAGATATGAGACATATATGAGATGAGAGATATGAGATAGATAGAAAGATATATATATATATATATATATATATATATGAGATGATAGATAGATGATAGATATGAGATAGATATGAGATGATAGATAGATATGAGACAGATATGAGATGATAGATATGAGATAGATGAGATGATATATAGATATGAGATGATAGATAGATAGATAGATAGATAGATATTAGATGATAGATATGAGATAGATGAGATGATAGATATGAGATAGATGAGATGATAGCTAGATATGAGATGATAGATAGATATGAGATAGATAGATGAGATGATAGATATGATATGATAGATAGATATGAGATAGATGAGATGATAGATATGAGATGATAGATAGATGATAGATATGAGATAATAGATAGATATGAGATAGATATGAGATGAGATAGATGAGATGATAGATATCTGATAATAGTTATGAGATAGATAGATGAGATGATAGATATGAGACAGATGAGATGATAGATACAGTATGAGACGACAGATACATAGATAGATATAAGGTGATAGATATGAAATAGATAGATATGAGATAGATGAGATGATAGATATATATGATAGATATGAGATGATAGATATGAGATAGATAGATATGAGATAGATGAGATGATAGATATATATTATAGATATGAGATAGATAGATATGAGATGATAGATATTATAGATATGAGATGATAGATACTAGATATGAGATAGATAGATAGGAATAGATATGTTTTAGATAGATATTAGATAGATTGATATATATGAGATGATAGATATAGATGAGATGATAGATAGACAGATATGAGCTAGATAGATATCTATCTATATATCTATCTGTCTATCTATCATCTCATCTATATCTATCATCTCATATATATCAATCTATCTAATATCTATCTAAAACATATCTACTCCTATCTATCTATCTATCTATCTCATATCTAGTATCTATCATCTCATATCTATAATATCTATCATCTCATATCCAGCTATCTCATATCTATAATATCTATCATCTCATATCTATATATCTATATAATATCTATCATCTAATATCTATCTATCTCATATCTATCATCTATCTATTTATCTGTCTCATCTATCTATCATCTATATATCTATATATTGCATATCTATATGATATCTATCTGTATCTATCTATATATCTCATATCTTTCTATCTATTTATCTATCTGTTTATCAGTCTATCACATATCTATGTTTCATATCTATCTATGTCATATATATCCCATTTCTATATATCTATCTATCTCATATCTTTCTCCTCTCTCATATCTATCTATCTATCTATCTATCTCATATGTATCTCATAGCTTTCTCCTCTCTCATATCTATCTATCTATCTATCTATCTATCTATCTATCTATCTATCTATCTATCTATCTATCTATCTCATATGTATCTCATAGCTTTCTATCTCATATCTATCGCATATCTATCTATCTACCTATTTATCAGTCTATCTATATATCTCATCTATCTATCTACTGTATATTTATCTATCGATCTACTTTTTGTTATGCGCTATTGCTATAATACCGTAGGATGTAAACAATAAGCATTAGCAGAATGTGAATATGGCATTTCTGTCAGTGTTTGCAGGTTTATTGTAAGATACAGCGGTACAGACAGTAATGGCGGTAACAGAGGTATAAGCAGTGAGAGCGGAGTTAAGTGACAGACTATTCAGTCATGTAATACAGCAGTATAACAGGTACTCACACCCAGAGCTAAGAGCTACACGTCCATATAGCACTGTGACGATCAGCTACACTGGGTCATCAGTGCTAATCTCTGAGCCATAGGTGTAACTATAGGTGACTCTGGATCATCAGTGCTAATCTCTGAGCCATAGGTGTAACTATAGGTAACTCTGGGTCATCAGTGCTAATCTCTGAGCCATAGGTGTAACTATAGGTGACTCTGGGTCCTCAGTGCTAATCTCTGAGCCATAGGTGTAACTATAGGTGACTCTGGGTCCTCAGTGCTAATCTCTGAGCCATAGGTGTAACTATAGGTGACTCTGGGTCCTCAGTGCTAATCTCTGAGCCATAGGTGTAACTATAGGTAACTCTGGGTCATCAGTGCTAAACACTGAGCCATAGGTGTAACTATAGGTAACTCTGGGTCATCAGTGCTAAACACTGAGCCATAGGTGTAACTATAGGTAACTCTGGGTCCTCAGTGCTTAACACTGAGCCATAGGTGTAACTATAGGTAACTCTGGGTCCTCAGTGCTTAACACTGAGCAATAGTTGTAAGTATAAGTAAGTCTGGGTCATCAGTGCTAAACACTGAGCCATACATGTAAGTACTGTATAGGTACTGTAACTCTGGGTCATCAGTGCTAAACAATGAGCCATAGGTGTAAGTATAGGTAACTCTGGGTCATCAATGCTAAACACTGAGCCATACATGTAAGTACTGTATAGGTACTGTAACTCTGGGTCATCAGTGCTAAACAATGAGCCATAGGTGTAAGTACTGTATAGGTACTGTAACTCTGGGTCTTCAATGCTAAACACTGAGCCATAGGTGTAACTATAGGTAACTCTGGATCATCAGAGCTAAACACTGAGCCATAGGTGTAACTATAGGTAACTCTGGGTCATCAATGCTAAACACTGAGCCATAGGTGTAACTATAGGTAACTCTGGGTCATCAGTGCTAAACACTGAGCCATAGGTGTAACTATAGGTAACTCTGGGTCCTCAGTGCTTAACACTGAGCAATAGTTGTAAGTATAAGTAAGTCTGGGTCATCAGTGCTAAACACTGAGCCATACATGTAAGTACTGTATAGGTACTGTAACTCTGGGTCATCAGTGCTAAACAATGAGCCATAGGTGTAAGTATAGGTAACTCTGGGTCATCAATGCTAAACACTGAGCCATACATGTAAGTACTGTATAGGTACTGTAACTCTGGGTCATCAGTGCTAAACAATGAGCCATAGGTGTAAGTACTGTATAGGTACTGTAACTCTGGGTCTTCAATGCTAAACACTGAGCCATAGGTGTAACTATAGGTAACTCTGGATCATCAGAGCTAAACACTGAGCCATAGGTGTAACTATAGGCAGTGGCGTCTCTCCCCGTGGTGACACCCGGTGCGGGGAGAGACGCCATGTGCGCGGCACCTGACAAAAAGGGGGCGTGGCCTTCGGGTGGGGCGTGACAATAGGCGAGGGGCGTGACATCACGGCCCTGGTCTTCAAGGAAGGGGCGTGACACTGAGCGAGGGGCGTGGTCCTGCGGCCCGAACCCGGCCCGTGGCCGTGGTAACCAAAATCTATCAATGGGGTGGTGCCGGTGGGGGATGCAGGAGGCGCGGGCATGTGCGGTGCCGGCTCCCTCACTGACAGGAACCGAGTGCTGCACTTAATACTAAAGTGCAGCACCCGGCTCCTGTCACTGAGGGGGAGCCTGCACCTTGGTGTCACCCCTCGGCGGGTGACACCCGGGTGCGGGCCGCACCTCCCGCACCCCCCTTGTGACGCCACTGACTATAGGTAACTCTGGGTCATCAGTGCTAAACACTGAGCCATAGGTGTAACTATAGGTAACTGTGTCATCAGTGCTAAACACTGAGCCATACATGTAAGTACTGTATAGATACTGTAACTCTGGGTCATCAGTGCTAAACAATGAGCCATAGGTGTAAGTATAGGTAACTCTGGATCATCAGAGCTAAACACTGAGCCATAGGTGTAACTATAGGTAACTCTGGATCATCAGAGCTAAACACTGAGCCATAGGTGTAACTATAGGTAACTCTGGGTCTTCAATGCTAAACACGGAGCAATACGAGTAACTATAGGTAACTCTGGATCATCAGAGCTAAACACTGAGCCATAGGTGTAAATATAGGTAACTCTGGGCCATCAGTGCTAAACACTGAGCCATAGGTGTAACTATAGGTAACTCTGGATCATCAGTGCTAAACACTGAGCCATATGTGTCTATAAGTTCCTCTGGGTCATCAGTGCTAAACACTGAGCCATAGGTGTAACTATAGGTGACTCTGAGTCAACAATGCTAAACACTGAGTCACACATTTCAGTATAGATAACTCTATGTTAGGATTTAGCATGTACAAAGACCATTACTGGATACAGAAACAGATTACGGTGTGTAATAAAGGTCTATGTATTTTTAGCACATGTGTACGGAGCCCCCAAGGCAGGAGAGCACAAAAACAAACTCTGGATACAGTCTGTGGCATGAAGGCTGAATACGTAGGAAACAATATAGAATTGTGAGTTAGGAGCAGGCAGCAAACAAACACAGTCCACCTTCCGGGCAAAGATCAGGGCAGGAAATCCAGGCAGAAGTCATTTACAGACAGCAGAGAAATATAATTTAGGAGACAAAACCAAGGGTCAGAACCACAAACAATAGACATACTGTAAAAACACTGGCAGCAATAGGTACGGGGAACTACAGTGACCAGCAACGAGCTGTGCCAGAGATGGAATAAAAGACTTGATGAACAGGTGCAGCTGATGAGGAAGAGGTTACCTCCTCGCAGGTAAGATCACCATCAGTCCAGGATAAGAGAGCAGAGTCCAGGCAGCAGCCCCCGCTGGTGAACCACAGTACTGCTCAGACCAAGGTGTGCAAGACAGAGTCATAAGTGAATGCCCCCCTTTGAAAGTCGGAACCCAGACACCTTAGGGAACATCAAAAATATGAGGAAGTTTGTAGACTGGGTCAAACAAATTTTCTCTTCCAAATGCAAAACAATATATTTCTTTTCCTTTCTCTTGTTATGTCCCTGTTCAGCTTGTATGACAGAGCAAGATGTGGATAACCCTGAAGACGTAGACTTTCTCAATGTAGGTTCATGCTGAGGTTTGGCCAACCATTAGAAACTAAATGCAAAGATCAGGGCCCTTTTATAAAGAAAGAGACACAATTGTCTTAGGACCACTGACTTTGATTGGCAGGAGGGCTAATCTTGGTCTAGTTTCCACTCACTTTGATTGGCAGGAGGGCTAGTCTTGGTGGAGTTTCCACTCACTTTGATTGGCAGGAGGGCTAGTCTTGGTGGAGTTTCCACTCACTTTGATTGGCAGGAGGGCTAGTCTTCGTGGAGTTGCCACTCACTTTGATAGGTAGGAGGGCTAATCTTGGTGGAGTTTCCACTCACTTTGATTGGCAGGAGGGCTAGTCTTGGTGGAGTTTCCACTCACTTTGTTTGGCAGGAGGGCTAGTCTTGGTGTAGTTTCCACTCACTTTGATTGGCATGAGGGCTAGTCTTGGTGGAGTTTCCACTCACTTTGATTGGCAGGAGGGCTAATCTTGGTGTAGTTTCCACTCACTTTGATTGGCATGAGGGCTAGTCTTGGTGGAGTTTCCATAGAAACCAAGCACCCAAGTTCTTCCATGATTCTGAAACAAGAAATGTACAACCTGCGTGTAAATCACAGCAGCTTCGTCCTTTCCTTGAGCTTACACTAAACCCGAAATACAATATTTATACAACAAATGGAAAGTCCAAAATAAGTGTTGTTACTCCTATGTACATCCCGTTATCCTGTATGTATTGCAAATGGAATCGGAAACATCTGTCCACACTAGGCGGTGTCTTCCTCGCCGTTTACACAGTACATGGAATGAAATGGTAAGTCTTCACGATCTCAATGCACAGTCAACGAGATCCCTCTGGCACACTCACCCATGGTAAGTATTAGACAGTCACATAAAGGTATCTTTTTTGTAGTGATGGTCACACCTCCGCCAAATCAGCAAATACCCTTCTGATAGTCCAAAGCTGATGGATTTCACTGAAATGTCTGTTAGGACTCTCACTTAACTGATGTCTTACTCAGTTGGAGAGTAAATAAAAAATAGGTATTCCACAAAATATTAAATTTATTTGGTATAACAGACACCACAAAAACACATAAAAAACCATAAAATTATCAATAAAAAGGTAAAATTTGTTCCCTTTTCCATATAGGGACACACTCCTATACCCACACCGAAAAAAAATGTATGGTATCGTATACTTGCATAATCCATATCCATACAAGTCCTTTAGGATGAAATGAATGTGTCATCTGCAAGATATTCCAGCATGGTAGTGGAGGGTCGCCTATAGGGAACACACTGACGCGTTTCGGATCAACATCCTTTCTCCAAGTGTAGGAAACAACAGTGTTGGGGGCCATATTTATACCCCTTAAGATCAGGTCACATGACCATAATCACATAAAACATGGAATACCTATCTAATACAACAATCACACTCCTATACTAATTATATCCGTGACACTTCCTATTAGGTGCCATTACACATTATACATTAAAACAACATTATAATGCATAAAATAAATGTATTTCATAATGGTGATGTCACCGAGGGGCGGAGTTATCGCTCTGATTCCAGAACAAGCTTTTCACAGTAGTAAAAGATTCTTCAAATATATGACTACTTGTGTTTGGTGAATGCACTTCTATACACATCTTTTTAGAGTCACCAAAAGATGTTACAAAGTTATTTCCCGATCGCTGCAGCTAGCGTCTCACTTCAGGTCTTTGGAACACCTGCCGGAAGTGTGTGGTGACCCGCAATCGTCACTTCCATCAGAGATACTGACAATATTGATCTCCTCTATCCCGGTGTTATGCACAGGCTTTGCAGATAATAAAGCACCTCCCAGTGGTAAGCGGAGGAATCCTCCACATCTCATTGAAAGTTGGATATATTTCTCCCACAGAGAAGGATCTTTAAGTAATTCACATCCTCCATTTTTATGGTATACAAGTCAGAAAAAAGAGAAAATAGGGAGATTAAGATATCACGTGGAAAAGGTCACTTTATACATAGAATTTACAAGAACTCAAGAGAAATATTACAAAAACCACCTAACTTCAAAATCTACATTCAGACCTCGAGGCTTTATGGTTCTGAGCAAATAAATACTCTTCATCTCCATTTTAGCTAAGTCCTCCTCAATGGTATTAGTCCTCCACTTAGGTTTCACACTATGTATCCCACAAACTGAGGTCAAATGTTTTGGGTCACACTTATGAACATCTTTAAAATGTGATGAAACGTGTGGTTATCACTTTACGGATATTTCTAACATGTTCAGTTAGTCTCTCCTTTAATTGGCGTATAGTTTTGCCAACATATTGACTCCCACAGGCGCATTCTAATAAATAAATGACATTACGACTATGGGACATATTCAATTGGGTGGGAGAATAGCAAAAAACCCGCACAGCGCTTCACTCTTTCCAAATTTTGTTACAGTATGTTACAGCCTTATTCCAAAATGGAATAAATTAATTTTTGTCCTCAAAATTCGACACACAATACCCCATAATGACAACGTGTAAAAAGTTTTTTTGAGATTTTTGCAAATTTAATAAAAAAAAAAAAACACTAAGAAATCACATGTACATAAGTATTCACAGCCTTTGCCATGATGCTCAAAATTGAGTTCAGGTGCATCCTGTTTCCACTGATCATCCTTGAGATGTTCCTACCGCTTAATTGGAGTCTTCCTGTGGTAAATTCAGTTGTTTGCACATGATTTTGAAAGGCATACACCTGTCTATATAAGGTCCCACACTTGACAGTGCATGCCAGGGCACAAACCAAGCATGAAGTCCAAGGAATTGTCTGTAGACCTCCGAGACAGGATTGTCTCGAGGCACAAATCTGGGGAAGGGTACAGAAAAATATCTGCTGCTTTGAAGGTCCCAATGAGCACAGTGGCCTCCATCATCTGTAAGTGGAAGAAGTTCAGAACCACCAGGATTCTTCCTAGAGTTGGTCGGCCGTCTAAACTGAGCGATCATGGGAGAAGGGCCCTAGTCAGGGAGGTGTCCAAGAACACGATGGTCACTCTGTCAGAGCTACAGCATTACTCTGTGGAGAGAGGAGAACCTTCCAGAAGGACAACCATCTCTGCAGCAACCCACCAATCAGGCCTGTATGGTAGAGTGGCCAGACGGAAGCCACTCCTTAGTAAAAAGCACATGGCAGCCCACCTGGAGTTTGACAAAATGCACCTGAAGGACTCTTAAACCATGAGACACAAAATTTTCTGGTCTGACGAGACAAAGATTGAACTCTTTGGCGTGAATGCCAGGCGTTATGTTTGGGGGAAATCAGGCACCGCTCATAACCAGGCCAATACCATCCCTACAGTGAAGCATGGTGGTGGCAGCATCATGCTGTGGGGATGTTTTTCAGCGGCAGGAACTGGGAGACTAGTCAGGATAGAGGGAAAGATGAATGCAGCTATGTACAGAGACATCCTGGATGAAAACCTGCTCCAGAGTGCTCGACCTCAGACTAGGGCGACGGTTCATCTTTCAGCAGGACAACGACCCTAAGCACACAGCCAAGATATCAAAGGAGTGGCTTCAGGACAACTCTGTGAATGTCCTTGAGTGGCCCAGCCAGAGCCCAGGCTTGAATCCGATTGAACATCTCTGGACAGATATGAAAATGGCTGTGCACCGATGCTTCACATCCAACCTGATAGAGCTTGAGAGGTGCTGCAAAGAGGAATGGACAGAACTGCCCAAAGATAGTGGTGCCAAGATTGAGGCATCATATTCAAAAAGACTTGAGGCTGTAATTGCTGCCAAAGGTGCATCAACAAAGTATTGAGCAAAGGCTGTGAATACTTATGTACATGTGATTTCTTAGGGGTTTTTTTCAATTAAATCTGCAAAAATCTCAAAAAACTTTTTACACGTTGTCATTATGTGGTATTGAGTGTAGAATTTTAAGGACAAAAATGAAATATAATTAATTCTGTTTTAGAAATATTAAGTTTCAGATGGCGAGATGACATCCAAGATGAAATGGCAGAAAGACATTCAGTGACACGGACCAATACAGATGGTGATAAATCTGGGAAGGATGGGTAGATTTGAGTATCATCCGCATACAAATGGTACTGAAATCCAAAAGAGCGGATTAGTTTGCAAAGAGAGGTGGTATAGATTGAGAATAGCAGAGGACCTAAGACAGAGCCTTGCAGTACTCCAACTGATAGAGGTAGCGAAGAGGAGGCAGAATCAGAAAAACGAACAGTAAAAGCGATTAGATAGGTAGGAAGAGAACCAAGACCTAGGGATTGTAGTGTTTGTATGAGAAGAGAGTGGTCAACAGTGTCAAAAGCAGCAGAGAGATCTAGAAGAATTAGAAGTGAGTAATGGGCTTTAGCCTTGGCAGTGACCAGATCATTTGCTACCTTAGTCAGTGCTATCTCTGTGGAGTTTTGGGAATGAAAGCCAGACTGATGTGGGTCCAATAAGTTGTATGAGTTAAGAAAGTGTGTGAGGCGGGTGTAGACAAGTCTCTCAAGTAGCTTGGAGTGGCATGGAAGCTGGGAGATAGGATAGTAATTTGAGAGAGTGTTAGGGTCAGAATTTCGTTTTTTCAGAATGGGAGTAATCCCCACATGCTAGTAGAGAGAGAGATTACAGATTTTAGTTAGGGTTGGGATGACCACAGGACACAGAGCTTTACTGATTTGTGAGGGTATAGGATCTAGAGGAGAGGTAATAGAGTAGGAGGATGAGAAGAGTGTAGATACTCATCTTCATTTGGGGTATAATGAAGAGAATGTGCCAGAGGGTTCAGGTAGGGAATTGAGCAGGTCACTAGCTGAGGAAGAGTCTACCATTTCATTATGGATCTTATCAATCTTGTCCTTAGAATAGGAAGCAAGATCTTGTGCACAGATAGTAGCAGGTGGGTTGGGTGAGGGAGGGGTAAGAAGCAGTTTAAATGTATTAAAAAGTAGCTTGGGATTAGAGGCTTGAGCAGGAATTAGAGATTGGAAATATCTTTGTTTGGCAGCATCCAAAGCAGTTTGATAAGAGTGGTAGATAGTCTTATATGTGAGGAAGTCACTTGGAGTACGAGACATTCGCCACTGATGTTCTACTTCACGTGAAAGATTTTCTAGATGCCTTGTTAAGTTAGAATGCCACGGTTGACATCTAAGTCTACACAGAGTGTGATGGGTAGCTGGAGCTACTTCATCGAGGGCTTTGTCTAGAAGCTGGTTTAGGTGTGATGCAGCAGTCTCAGGAGAAGTGAATGTAGAAATTGGTGAGAGTCGTTGTTGTAGAGAGGTAGATAGTTGTTGGAAGTTAATAGCATTAATATATCTGCAGATTTTAGTAGGTTTGGTTGATTTAAATGGCACTGAGGTTAATGTACTGGAGGAGAGTGTGCAGGTGATAAGATTGTGATCTGAGAGAGGGAAAGGAGCATTAGTGACATCAGAGACTAAGCATAGTCTGGTAAATACAAGATCAAGGCAGTGGCCCTCCTGATGAGTAGAGGAGTGCAGGGTTGCCAAGAGAAATCCTGGGCCCCGATACAGCAACCTCCAAGGGCCCCCCCATGGAGGGTGTGTGTGTGGAGAGAGAGAGAATGAGAATTAATATATCAGGATTTTTACATTGTTCTAGGGTATTTATGGCCTCTTCATTCTGCCCAGTTATATTTTATTATCTGTGTGCTGCTGTAAGATCCCAATCTCACTTTCACGTTTGTACTGGGACACATGTACACTGGTGGTCGCAGCAGCACCCTACACAAAGAGACAACCACTGACCCAGCCACGGGGAAACAGGAGGCTGCTGGGAGCATGCAGCTGGAATTGGGGGCCTTGCCCTTGTTTCTCCTCTCTTTCTTGGGTGCACAGTCTCTGGCTGCTGTTTTGTAGTTGCTGTTCCTACTTTGAGCCGATTCTCCGGCAGCCATACGCAGCCCATGACATTTTCGCTGGATATAGGAGGGGGAGACAGGACAGAATTTTTTGGGCTGCAGTGCATAGCAGCTGGATGCAGGGGCAGAACTATGGGAGACAATGGAGGCGCCTGCCGCCGGGCTCCAGCTCTGAGGACTGTAACTATCTAACCAGGGTGTCCCGTCATGGCCGCCCAATACATGGCACACCTTCCCGCCACCTGAGAATCCACCATACACTAGTGGAGAGCTCCATGTCAGACTATCAGCTGCCGCCTTCCTCTATCTATAGACTGTCTGCATGCAAATTGCAATATTACAGTGTCAGCGGTACCAAATTATAGATTGGCGCCGGGGATCTGGAATGAACTTACGCCACTGGCTGCATGCTATTTTCTGCAGTGCATCTAAGCTGTCATCAGTTGCAGAGCGCATCCCCCAAGACACCATTATTTTGTGTACATAAATATATATATATATATACATACTATATATTGCACACACTCACATATATATCACACATATATATATACAGTCAGGTCCATAAATATTGGGACATTGACAGAATTTTCAGATTTTGGCCTCTATTCACCACCACAATGGTTTTGAAATGAAACAAACAAGATGTGCTTTAACTGCAGACTTTCAGATTTAATTTGATGGTAATTACATCCAAATCGGGTGAACGGTGTAGGAATTACAACAGTTTCAATATTTGCCTCCCACTTTTTAAGGGGCCAAAAGTAATGGGACTATCAACTCAAAAGCTATTTCATGGACAGGTGTGGGCTATTCCCTCATTATTTCATTATCAATTAAGCAGGTAAAAGGTCTGGAGTTGATTCTAGGTGTGACATTTGCATTTGGAATCAGTTGCTGTCAACTCTCAATATGAGATCCAAAGAGCTGTCACTATCTGTGAAGCAAGCCATCATTAGGCTGAAAAATCAAAACAAACCCATCAGAGAAATAGCAAAAACATTAGGTGTGGCCAAATCAACTGTTTGGAACATTCTTAAAAAGAAAGAACGCATCGGAGAGCTCAGCAACACCAAAAGACCCGGAAGACCACGGAAAACAACTGTGGTGGATGACAAAAGAATTATTTCCCTGGTGAAGAAAAACCCCTTCACAACAGTTGGCCAAATCAAGAACACTCTCCAGGAGGTAGATGTATATGTGTCAAAGTTAACAATCAAGAGAAGACTTCACAAGAGTGAATATAGATTGTTCACCACAAGATGTAAACCATTGGTGAACCACAAAAACAGGAAGACCAGATTAGAGTTTGCCAAACAACATCTAAAAAAGCCATTACAGTTCTGGAACAACATCCTATTGACAGATGAGACAAAGATCAACTTGTACCAGAGTGATGGGAAGAGAAGAGAAGGAAAGGAACTGCTCATGATTCAAAACATACCACCTCATCAGTGAAGCATGGTGGTGGTAGTGTCATGGCGTGGGCATGTATGGCTGCCAATGGAACTGGTTCCCTTGTATTTATTGATGATGTGACTGCTGACAAAAGCAGCAGAATGAATTCTGAAGTGTTTCGGGCAATATTATATGCTCATATTCAGTCAAATGCTTCAGAACTCATTGGACAGCGCTTCACAGTGCAGATGGACAATGACCCAAAGCATACTGCAAAAGCAACCAAAGAGTTTTGTAATGCTAAAAAGTGGAATGTTATGCAATGGCCAAGTCAATCCCCTGACCTGAATCCGATTGAGCATGCATTTCACTTGATGAAGACAAAATTGAATGAAAAATGCCCCAAGAACAAGCAGGAACTGAAGACATTTGCAGTAGAGGCCTGGCAGAGCATCACCAGGGATGAAACCCAGTGTCTGGTGATGTCTATGCGTTCCAGACTTCAGGCTGTAATTGTCTGCAAAGGATTTGCAACAAAGTATTAAAAAGTGAAAGTTAGATTTAGGATTGTTTAGTTTGTCCCATTACTTTTGACCCCTTAAAAAGTGGGAGGCACATATAGAAACCATTGTAATTCCTACACCGTTCACCTGATTTGGATGTAATTACCCTCAAATTAAATCTGAAAGTCTGCAGTTAAATCACATCTTGTTTGTTTCATTTCAAAGCCATTGTGGTGGTGAATAGAGGCCAAAATCTGAAAATTCTGTCAATGTCCCAATATCTATGGACCTGACTGTATATTATATATTTGAGTGTGTGTAAAATATATATATATATATATATATATATATATGTATATATAAAAATAACACACATTTTTAGATATACCTATTATATAAATATGATATATTAAATATATAGGGGCCTATTCATTAAACCTAAAAATTCTCTAGAGATAATTAGCTTTAGAATCATGGAGTTCTAGCTAATTATAGGTGGAATTCATCATTCCACCTCTCCATAAGTATCTATTCCGAAAAGCTGTCATTTTTGCGATGACAGCTTTTCGGGAAATAGATACTTTCCCTGCCTACACTACCTTATCGCATCTGGAAACAGTGCTGCGCATGCGCTGTTACATCTGTAAAACCAGCGCATGCGCAGAACTGCCTACAGATGCGTTAAGTTTGTGTACCCCCCCGACCCCCCCCCCTCCACCCCCCTCCGCTCACCTTCCCCCTCCCCCCGACTTACCTGTCCGCGCAGCAGCCTCCGGCTCCGTTCTGCTGGTCTGTCATGTGGTTTCCCAGCAGACCACATGACAGATTAGAAAAAAAAACAAAACTTTCTTTTTCTAAACTTTCTTGTGCTCTGCTGGGGAGCACACATGTCCGACCAGCCTCCGGAGCCTGAGGACGGAGCAGAGCGCCGGTGGGATTCGTCGGGGGACCTGCACCTGGAGCTGGTGCCTGCCGAGAGAGCCTCGCGAGACGATGACGTCATCATATTGCGAGGCTCTCTCTCAGCCGGCACCAGCACCGCAGCGGCGTGGCTACAGCCTGCATTTGTAAGTGAGTGACACGCACTGATTGTGACACTGACAGTCACACAGACAGTGCGGTTAAACCCTTCCCCCCCACCACCGAACTGACACCCGCCACCGCCCACGGTGAATTAGTGAAGGAGAATTAAAATAGAAAATAAGTTGGACAAAAAAACAGTGAAGTGCTGCTGGCGGCCCGGGCCCCCTGCTTTGCCCGGACCCGGGTCATCTGTACCCGCTCCCCACTCCTCTCGGTGCCCCTGGAGGAGTGAGTCCATTGGGAGAGGCCAAGAAAAGGAGGTTAAAGAGAGTAGTTTAGAGGCATGAGGAGATTGTGGACTGTCAATGAGGATATTGAAATCACCCATAATGATGGTGGAGATGTCTGAAGAAAGGAAGTGAGGGAGCCAGGCAGAAGAGTGTTCCAGAAATTGTTGAGGTGGCCCAGGCGGGCGATAGATAACTGCAATGGGCAGAGAGAAAGGGGTGAAAGTCCTAATAGAATGTACTTCAAATGATGTAAATGTGAGTGAAGGTACCTGTGGGAGAACTGTGTATGCGAAAGATTGGGAGAGTAATATTCCTACCCCACCTCCTTTACAATTACCAGGCCTGGAGGTGTGTGAGAAGTGTAGGTTACCATGTGAGAGTGCTGCAGGGGAGACAGTGTCTGATTGTGTGAGCCATGTTTCTGTTATTGCCAGAAGGTTGAGGTTAGTTGAAATAAAGAGGTCATGGATGGATGTTAGCTTATTGCAGACAGCGTGCATTCCATAGGGCACATTTTAGTGACTTGGATGGTGAAGGGAGGCACGCAATGTTTATGAGGTTAGCTGGATTTATAGTCCCTTGTAGGTGTGGCATGTGGATCGGGCCTGGATTTGGTGATATGTCACCAGCTAATAGAAGCTGCAGGAGAGAGATATAAATATATTTGTGGGATTTGTTTGAAAGATTTTTATGGTGACAGGTTGTGGATGTTATTGCTAATGTATATGTAAGCCAGAAGGCTGATATTTAAGCATGAGGGACATTAAACCACGAGTGTTTTGAGTGTTGCCAGTTTAATAACGTGTTGGCTATTGCCCCTTTAAGTTTAGCTGGTCTTATGCAGCCAATGAATGTTCATGGGGAGTGGTCTAGGGGTATATAATGGAGTGATGTATGTAAATCTGCCTCTTTGTTCCAGTTACTGTCAGGACAGGGAAGTGCATTTTGTCAGTTGGTTTTAATCTTCTGAATACATTTCCTTTTGCTGTTTTCTCTTTCTCCTGATCTCTTCCCTCCTATTATTCTGTTGTTCTCTTCCCCATATTCTTTTATTCTTTCCCCATATCAATCTTCTTTCCCTCACTGTGATTCTTTCCTTTCTTTCCCTGTCTCGCTCTCTTGCCCTACTTAATGTCTTGCCTTTGTTCCTCCGCCCGGCTGCCGGTTTATGTGCTGCCAGGGAACTCTGCAACTGGAGGGGGGTGTTACCACCCCCCCATGACCACAGCGTTTCGCTGCGGGCTAGGCCTGAGGCGGCGGCTGTTCATGCGCAGTTGGCTCTGCCCTTGGCTCTGGCATACGCTATCCACCTCCGATCCCACCTCTCTGCTGCGCGGCGCGGCCATCATGCCTCAGCACAGGCTAGGCCTGAGGTGACGCGCACCCGCGATTTGGACCTGTGAAGAGGGCGTGGCTTGCAGCGTGTCCGCCATTTTTTATACTGGGGCTGCTGCTGCCTGTTCTAAGCACAGTGTGCTGCCCTCCCAGGTACCGCAGATTGCCCCCAGTTGTGCCCCAGTACATAAGGGGCTGTAATTTTACTGTATAAGGTCTATGCTATTTGGCAGCCAGTTCAAGTGCCTGTTGCCCTAGGAAATGTGCCCACTGCTTTTGATCACAGCCAGCCCTCTTTAGTGTCTAAGGCAAGAGTGGGTAGGCAGACAGGTAACAGGGTTAGGTCCCCTCTGTCCCGGCCAGCTGTGCAACTGCATCGGTCCAGGGTGTTGGCCCTTCTGCGCTTGTGACCCCGTTGACCCAACTTTGTCTGGTGGCAATCCTGGGGAGGTGCTCCTTCAGGACCCCTCTGTCGCTACTCTCAGCCAGGCAGTATTACTGCCTGTCGCCAAGTGTACTGCAGCCCCTACATCCATGTCTGCCCCCACGGCTTTGGCTGTAGTGCGTAGGGGTGCGCAGGCATCTGACAGGGTTAGGCCGCCAAGGTCTGTGGCAGTTGTGGTGTTTTGCCTAGGGGTTGGTCCGTCGCCACCTGTGTCGACCCTGCGTAGAGCCAGGTGGTCCTCTTTACAACGGGCTCGGTTGCTCCCTAGGCGGCTGTCCACCCAGGCCATCTCGGTTTCACCTACATCACCCACAGTAGCCCCAGCATTGTGTGCTGGATCCTCTGATTCTGACGAGGCCATGACTGCGCTACAGTCGCTGGCGTCTTTGGTGGGCATGCTGACATCTTTGCTATCAGTAGCGTCAGTCTCTCCTAGTGCTCCTGCTGCACTGTACACATCTGCGCCCCCTCAGGTTCCTGCACAGCTTGGTCCTTTGGCTGCCCAGCTCCTCTCTGCTTTGCGCATCCAGGCCCCAATTTTCATGCCTCCTCCGGTTGTTCCTACACCTGTACCTGTTATATCTATTGCAGCCCCTATGTCTGCTGGTGTTGCTGCTGTTCCCGCAGGTACCCTGCGCCTGCTAGTAAGGGTGGTAAACGGGCATGTTCTTCGTCCTCTTTGTCTGGCATGGACACTCATAAGTCAGGGGATAGTGGCTGGAAGTTGTCGCGTAGACACCGCCACCATTCTTGCCGTTAGTCTAGGAGGTCACACTCGTCTAACAAGGATGGTTCGGTTTCCTCTGGGGTGTCTAAGGGTGGTGGGGTGCGCTGTGCCAATACAGCTGTGCTTAGAGGGCTGCATAGGAGGATCCGTGTCAAGATTCATAGGTAAAATATGTCAATGTTTTTACCCTTACATAAAAGCTAGGAAGGATATTAAGGTGGCTAAACGTCGTGGCGGTATGGGGGAGTTGGCGTATTGCTCACACTATAATTGTCAGGCAGGTTTCTTTATACAGTATTTGCAGCTTGCTATCTAGAATCCTGCCTCCAGGAAAACTTTAATGTCATCCGTTATCTTCCCCTGATGCATTCTGCGTTTCATTCTATGAGTAACTCCTCCTGGAGAATATAATGACGAGTACCTCAGACGTAAGCAGTCGGAATCCTTGGTCATTGATTTTGTTTGCAAGGACGTAGTAGGTTTGGCAGGAAGTAACTCTACCTGCCCCCACCCCCTTCGGCCACTGCTAATAGGCGTCAGCAAAATCCTCCCC
Organism: Taudactylus pleione; assembly: GCA_031769625.1. Lineage (NCBI taxonomy): Eukaryota > Metazoa > Chordata > Amphibia > Anura > Myobatrachidae > Taudactylus > Taudactylus pleione. The sequence goes on from JAUIMM010000230.1 coordinate 4,385,214, forward strand.
CCCCTTTTCCCCCTCTTCCTCTCCGGTGGGCGTCGTCCCTGAGTAGGAACCAGGTAAAATTTAGGCTCATTCAACACCTGTCTTGCCCACATGGATCATCGGTCGATGACGCTATTCCTTCGGAATTCTGTCATGTGCAGTATCAGTCCCTTGATCAGGCTTTGTAACTGGTTCAGGCATCTGGCCCGGGATTCTTGTTGGTTAAGATTGATGTGGAATTGACTTTCCGCCTATTGCCCCTACACCTGGATTCTTTTAGATTCATGATTTTTCACCTGCAGGGTGGTTTCTACGCAACAATGTTTGCCTGTGGGCTGTTCCATATCATGCGTCTTTTTGCGCATTTTATTTTCAGCACAGTCCTGCATTGGCGTGTCGTTGCTGGCACAGTGGAGGCCGGGGTGGCGCATTACTTAAAAAATTTCCTGTGCATTGGTCCAGCTGATTCCCCTCACTGCTGTAACCTTCTATTTTCAATGCAGTTTTTTTCCTTTTCAGGGTCCCCATTGCGTCACAGGCCCCTCCTATGTGGGGGCCTGTGACGCAGCTCTCCTTCCTGGGTATCGTGATTCGATACCTTGGCAGGTTGCTGTGTCTTTCCCTGGACAAGTTCGCGGGTCGATCGTGGTTGTGTTAGGCATGTAAATTCCATGCTGTAATTTTCCACTTTGCCTGCAGGGTCATTCCCATGGGGAGGATCTTATGTCGGAGATTGTAAGGGTCTATTGCAGGCGTCCTCATCCCCCAGTATTTTTTGTAGATTTGACGGCCCAGTTCCAGCGCCACTCGCGAGTTTGGAAGGTGTTCCTTCCCCAGTTCAATGGAGTGTGTCTCTATCCTGCCCCATCCTGCAGTAACACTCAGCTACAACTTTTTACTGATGCTGCTAGCGTGACTGGCTTGTACTGTAGCTTACCTCAATGGTTTGTGGTGCGTTGTACCTTGACCGTTGACGTGGGCTGCGTAGGGGTTCACTAAGAACATGCTGTTGATTGATATGTTCCCCATTGTGCTTGCTTTAGAACTCTAGGAGGACCGTTTGTGAAACCCTAGTATAATTTTGGTGCAACAACCTGGGTGTAGTGCATGCGATTCCCCACCTGAGTTCGTCCTCTCTTCCGATTGTTAATTTGCTAGTGAGACCTGTTCTGCGTTGCCTGCTGCTTAATGTCCATTTTGTTGCCAGGTATGTGCAGAATGTACAGAATTGGGATTGCGGATGCACAGTCGCGTATCCACTGGCTTCGGTTGTTTAGGGAATTAGCCCCTCAGGCCAATCTGTCCGGTGACCAGTGTGTTTGGCGGGTCATCAGGCCGGTATGTAGGAATTAGCTTTGAGGGACATTGCCCCAGGACTTTGCGCTGTTATCAAGTGGGTTGGCTGTAATGGAAGCGTTTCTGTTTTTTTGGGAGGGGGCTCAGGCACGTAAGAGCTTGCAGCAAGTAATGCTGGCTTTTCTTTGGGTTCTTTTGGATTTTCAAGGGCGCTCGCTTGCTGTGTTGAGGCGTACTTTAGCGGTTTGTTTTTTCTTTGCGTTATATGACAGGCCCAACCTCTCCAGGTCCTTCATAATGTCGGGGGGCCTGGAGTGGTTGGGCCAGGTAAACCCCTACGCTGGTTGACTGCAGGAGTCCCATTGATATTTCCATGTTGCTTTACTTGGTGGCTGCGGTCCCTTCAGTTTGTTATTTTGAGTTGTCAATGCTGGCTGGTACAATTAGGTTTTGCCATGTCACTTCTTGGTGCGTTTTGGGTCTGCAAATTATTTGCCCCCTCTAAGAGGGCTGACCCACCACTCACTATTGCGGTCATAACTGTACGCACCAATGCAATGTTACGCAATATTATGCTTTCTACGGCGCTCCTGGATGGACCACGCTGGTAGAGGGTGCTGGCTTTCGCTTCGACCATATCCCATTCCTGCAGTATGTCCGGTGGCGCTGGCGCGCGCCTTTGGGCAGATGCATGGCTATCGGGATGGGGCATGGTTGATGCACTAGGATGGATCCCCGGTTACGAAATACCAGTTTTGTCATGTTTTGAAGCGTTGCTTGTCATCTTTAGGGCTCGAGCTGGGTGAGTTCGGTAATCACTCATCTAGAATAGGAGATGCTACATCTGCGGCTTCTGCTGGCTTATTCGAGGGGGATATCCAATCCCTTGGTCATTGATGTTCTGCTGCATTCCGACGTTATATTTGTCCGGGTTTAGCTATTTTGCTCCAACGTAGCTCACCGGAGGCCTAACTACTCGCCGACCTACTGCCGGAGTCTATGGGGAATTTTTTTTTTTTTCCCCCGTTGGCTCAATTGGCTTCTGAATTATATATAATGGTGTGATGGTTAGTTTACTTCGGGAGTTTTTTATGTTTTTTGCCTCAAGTTTGGTTAGCTAAGTTCTTCCCCTCCTCCTTCCCCTCTCTTTGTTACGTTTCCATGTCTTGTTAATATGGTGTGTCTGCGGTTCGCTGTTTTGTTCGTGTCTTTTCTTTCAGTGTTATAAAGTGCTGCATCTGCGTGTGAATGATTAGTTCAGCATACTGCGTTGGATTTGTGCTCTATTGTCATTAGACCCATTTGATAGCGGAAGCCCTGCCTTCTTGCAGGTTGTTGTGGTCTTTCTTTGTCCATAGGAGTGTTTGAGGTATGCTGGTTCTGGAGCGGTTGGATGTGGGTAGGAGGGAGGTCAATACTGCAGTGGTGAGGTACATGTTGGAGAATGTTGGTGGTGTAGTGGAACATGTGTTTATTCAATTCCGGGATGCACATTTGTTTCGTGGACATGGCGTGCATTTTAGTCCTGAGGGATTGGCTATTTTTTCTGAGTGGAATTTTTTCTCTGCTGGTTGAGGCGTTTCTTATTACAAAGTTGAGTTATGGTGGCGGCGCGTCGGTTTAGGCCCTGCTTGGTGGAAAAGAACGACACTTGGAGTTACTTTATGTTAATAGTTAGGCTTAGTGGGTGCGCTCTCATTGAAGTGGAGCAAGGCGACAGCCAATTGTCCTGGACGGGAAATGGCTATACCACCTGGACCGGTGGTTGAAGGTAAAGGAGAGTTGCTCACCAATGCTTGGCTTGTGTGTGTTTGTTTCAGCTGTTTGGTTGTTATTGTCCTGTGAGTTCTTTTTGTGCCGTCATCATTATTATTAGTATTAACTTATAGTCTAAAATTTAATGACTTGTCAAAAATAAATTTGACAAAATATTTAAATGCCAACACTGTTGTCTGTGTCTTTATTTTTGAAGTTAAGTTACATTGTATTTAAGAAGGCTGTTATATGGTAACACGATAATACACGTTCGTGCGTTTAAGATAAGTTAAAAGCTCATGTGTGTTTGTAAGAGGAGAGTCCGGCCAACATGAAGCCACTTTCAGATTTTTAGCAAAGGTCACTTTAAGTTTCCATCCGGCTCCTGTTCTCATGTTCGGAGCCAATTTTGAACAAATTCTGTCTGAATCAAAGCAAACAGACTTTAAGGTGCTTTATGCAACCTTAGTAACAATAACACACACATCTAAGATGTTTTATGTCCACTCATGTACCAGTAATCATCTTGAATTGGAATAAAATGTCTCATTGTACTCTGTATAGATTGGGTGTGGTGTGTGCACATTAATAACTGGTTGGTTTGAGATAGATTAAACTTCTTCCTTAATAGAGCATAAAATATATCAGAACAAACACATAGCATTAGCAACACATTTATTGTCCCTAGAATTATGGGCAACGGTCAAACCTCTGATTTACAATTGGGGTTGTTCATTATTCCAGTATTGCATCCTCTGGGCCCCAGGGAATAGCATCTCAGCACACAGGTATCAAAAGTGATTCAAATGTAAGAGGGGATTTCAGGGCAACTGGATATCCCTCCTAAGTGCACCCCTGCTGGTTGATGCGTGTTACTTCATTTGCTAGAGATCCAGTCACGTAGTGGTAACTTCTTGCATTGATGTATCAGATGAACTGCGATGTATTTTCTGAAATGTCTGACCAAACAGTAGCAACACACAGCTGTTCATAATCTGTTGAATGAGAAAATGTTATTGTAACAGATGCACCTTGATATTATATTGAGCAGCTGAGATTACTGTTGCAGACAATTCTAATTAAGTCAGGTATCAGTCATGACCAGTACAGCGATGAATAATGTAAGAGTACAGAGAGCAATGAGTGTTCTAATATTAGCATAGAGAGGAGACAATGCGGAATGCAAGAGGGAGAATGATTTATCCCTGATAATTACAGTTAATAAAAGCAGCCTGGTTCGCCTCACGGCTGTCAGGGACCATCGTATGACAATCCAGCAGGCAGGAATCTTAGCTGTCATCTGGGCATTGCTCTTAGGAGGTACAGAATAGAAAAAACAATCTTTCTATCACGTAATTTGGGGACAGACTTTTACAGATGTTTTCTTGTTGAAAGAAAAAAAAATATTTAATTAATGTTTGAAATTCATTGCAAAGAAATCCATATTGTGTAATGTTACCCCCTGCACTTAGTATCTTGGTTGGGTTATTGGTCGGCGACTTCTTTCTATAACACTTGCGCATTACGCAGATATCCGCAAGATTCAGGCCCATAAACTGCAGCTGTGTAACAGGCAGGGCTTACATAAATAGGGAAACATATAGTCACAGGTGCACGCAGCACCGATGTTGTTGGAGTTGAGCGATTATTTGCTACAGTGCATGCACAAAAAGTCTAGAAGGGCCTTACTGCGCATGCACCAACCAATGTGTGTGATGGAACATGCATTTGTGTACATATATACCAGAGATGAACGGTTCGGATTCCTTGGAATCCGAACCCGCCCAAACATCAGGAATCCGAGTCAATCCAAGCGGCGGCTCAGGTTTTCCTGTCTGATTCGGATTTCTCTTCCAGGCAAAACGTCCCTCACGACATCGGATTCTCAAAGGTTTTGGATCCTATATAAGGTGCCGTGGACGGGACTCTGCTCCATTTCCTAGTCAGGCACGCCGCTGTATGCTGTGCTTAACTCTGCTGTATAGGCTGTGCTGTGTCCAGACTTACAAGTGTCTGTGCTGCTTACTAACTGAATGTGTATAGGGGGGTGCACACTTCTGTAAGCTGTGCTGTATAGGCTGTGCTGTGTCCAGACACACAAGTCGCTGTGCTGCTTAGTGAAAGTGTGTAGGGGGTGCATGCTTCTGTATGCTGTGCCTTACTCTGCTGTATAGGCTGTGTCCAGACTCACAAGTAGCTGTGCTGCTTAGTCAATGGGGCAGACTAGATGGGCCAAGTGGTTCTTATCTGCCATCAAATTCAATGTTTCTATGTTTCAATGTGTATAGGGGGTGCATGCTTCTTTATGCTGTTCTGTACTCTACTGTATAGGCTGAGTCCAAACTCACAAGTGGCTGTGCTGTTTAGTCAATGTGTATAGAGGGTGCATGCTCCTGTATGCTGTGCTGTACTCTGCTGTATAGGCTGTGTCCAAACTCACAAGTGGTTGCTCTTCTTAGTCTATGTGTATAAGGGGTGCGCACTTCTGTATGCTGTTCTATACTCTGCTGTATAGGCTGTGTCCAAACTCACAAGTGGCTATGCTGCTTAGTCAATATGTATAGGGGTGCACGCTTCTGTATGCTGTGCTGTACTCTGCTGTATAGGCTGTCCAAACTCATAAGTGGTTGTGCTGCTTAGTCAATGTGTATAGGGAGTGCATGCTTCTGTATGCTGTGCTGTACTTTGCTGTATAGGCTGTGCTGTGTCCATCAGTAAGACATTCACGTGCATATATAAGCCCTGTGATTCCACACAGTTTGAATAGAGCTGTGCTGGCCACATAAAAAATTTTTGTTAAATAATTGCATTGTTTGTACTGTTTGGTGCACTTTGTTCACATGCATATATAAGCCCTGTGGCTGCAGTCCATGCAGAAATAGAGCTGCAACATCAAAAAAATTAATTGAATAATTGTATTGTTTGTACTGTTTGTTGTACTTTGTTCACATGCATATATAAGCCACGCAGTGATCTGCGAATTGAAAAATGGATAATGTTCCATTTAGAGAAGAGCATCCAAATACTGTTGTTGCTGCAGCCGCTGCTACCAGTCATGATGACGATGCTAGTCCTTCAACATCATCTAATAAGCCTATGCTCAAGGGTATAGAGAGTCTGTCAGGGTATCTAAAATAAAAAAAATATACAGTGCTAAAGAAAAAAACACATCTAATAAAAGGAAAGTGTGGTGTAGAAAAACATAAAATTGCCCACATGCCATTAACCACACGCAGTGTCAGTGAGACATCTTCCTCTGCCTTTCATAACGATGCAAGACCTTAGCACTAAGAGTTTAGAAAAGGTGTGAGAAAAATGAAAGCCACTAAGCAGTAGAACAAACTGTGCATTCAGAAACAAAAATGTCACAAATCTCTGAGGAGAGTCTAAGGGCCTGATTCTGACCCACTCGCAAGCGGCTGTCCGCTCGCAAGTGGGTCGATGGTGTGCACTGCGCATGCGCACGATGGCGGGAGCTCCGTCGTGCACATGCGCCAGACGTGACGAGCGAAGGACTTTCCTTCGCTTGTTGTGTCTGATCAAAGGGGGCGTGCTGTCGATGTTGATTGACAGCACGCCCCCTTTGATGGGCGTGCCGGGGGCGTGCCTCCCAGACGGGGGCGTTCCCAAGGGAACGCCTCCCGTCAGAAGCCGGCCCACTGACATCACTAGTGATGTCAGTGGGAGTGATTTTGGCTCTGATAGAGCCAAAATCACTCCAGGCCTTGCGGTTGAGAAACTCAACCGCAGGCCCCGGCTCGCAGTGGCGATGGTCGCGATGGTCAAGACCATCGCGGCCATCAACCTGCACGCTCGTATAGGCTGTGGGTGGTGACCCACAGCTATATGAGCATCCAGGAGGACGCTCCATAATTATGGAGGACGGCCCTCATTCAGAGCGTGCGCTCAGCTCAGAGCGTCCGGCTCTGAATGAGGGCCTAAGTGTGTCCATTAGTGTGATGTGTGAGCCTGACCTTCCTTATACCGTTGTACTGGCAGATAAGCTGCCTTCCACCATTTCTGCTCCCTTTGCAAATGTGGGGATGAGCAGCACAAATATAGCTGATGACATAGAAATTGAGGATGCCACCGAGGAAGTGCAAGAAAATAAGAGGGAAATTTGTGTAGCTGATGCCGGTGCTAATGAGGATGTTGAGGATGCCGTTTGTGTAAGTCAGGTACCAGTGGAAGCAGCTCTTGGCCATTATAAGAGGAAGGCCATTGTCATGTCTGGGCATAGGACCAACAAATGCTCCTCTTATGTGTGGAATTATTCTTACCCAAGTCCTGACAATTGTCAAGCCATCTGTAGCATTTGTAAAACCACGATAAGTAGAGGTAGGAATGTTAACCATCTAGGAGCCTCTTACCTGTACGTCATTTGCAGCTAACTCATGAAAAGTTTTTGACATCAGACAATGGTGCTAAAAAAATAACAATAAGGAGTCCAGCATCAGCTAGCTCCCTTCTCTCCATTTCAACTAGATCCCAGCACATGCAATCTCTGCCGCCAACACCTTTATCCTCAAGTAGGTTATAGGCCTGTTACAAGGCTGCATAGGTTTTTATTTCAAAGTGTTTTTTTTTTAAGTGGTATTACAAGTGCAGCATAACTTAAACAGTTAGACAAGATACCTTACCAGCTTTATCCTCTGCAATCAGTGAGGGATGATGATTTGACTGATTTTCCTATTCTTACATTGCAGGTAAAAAGTCTATTTGCACCAGGCATCTGTTATAGAAATACCAATGCTGTCTGGAATACACTGATTTTCTAGGTATATTGTCATTAATTAATATCTGCAAACTCCAGAGTGACTTAAGATCTGACCATATCAGTGTTGGCTAACCTTGACACTCCAGCTGTTGTGGAACTATATATCCCAGCATGCCCTGCCACAGTTTTAGCATGCCCTAATAGCAAAACTGTAGCAGTGCATGCTGGGTTATGTAGTTCCATAACAGCTGGAGTGTCAAGGTTAGCCAACACTGGACTATATAAATATATATAATCTCCTAGCATGGGATGCTGTTTAGGCTCAGTTTGTTTGTATTAGAATTTTATGACTTGCATTTGGTGTGGGGTGAGGTTATTGGGGGTGGGTTCAATTAGTAAGTACACATTTATGCTTCACAATAGATTGAGTAGGTTACAGGCTGCAGTCCTGTTACAAGGCTGCAAAGATTTTTAAGTCAAAGTGGTTTTTTTTCTAAGGGGTATTACATGTACAGCATAACTTAAAGAGTTAGACAGGAGTTAAACAGGAGGAACACAGGTGGAAAACGTTTTAAAAGAACTCTCTATACTTTGGAAAAGAATGAAAAAGATCTTCGAAGCTTCTGGATACCCTGCAACTCAGCCACCTGCTTTCATTATAACCTGGACACACTTTTTGCCAACACTTTGCTTCAGCATTGCAGGCAACTCACAATCTGCTGCACATTTAATATTTGTATGTATGTTTTTCTACTCTACACTGTTTAAATCATTCCAGTACCACTGTCTATTTATGTCTATACCACTGTAGTATCTACCATTGTTTCACACCTATACATTTTAGTATACTTTATCCTAATTCTAAAGACCTGCAACTTTAACAGCTCTAAACTCCTTGTGTTTATAATATACTATTGTAGTTGTTCCTTTTCATCTTCCAGCACTGTTCTTCCTTTTATCTGATTTTGACATTTGAACTGTACTGTTCCTGTATCTCACGCTCATTACTACTACTAACGTTTCCCACCATCCAACTATGGGCCTGATTCAGAGCCGGACGCTCTGACCAGAGAGCTCGCTCTGAATCAGGGCCCTCCTACATGAAAATGGAGCGGCCTCTTGGATGCTCGCATAGCTGTGGGTGACCACCCACAGCTTATGCGAGCGTCCATGATGATGGTCGCGATGGTCAAGACCATCGCGACCATCAGGCTTGCGATGAGACCTTTGCGGTAGGGTCTCGCTGCCGCAAGCCCTGGAGTGATTTTGGGTCTATCAGAGGCGGGGCCGGAGTGATTTTGGGTCTATCAGAGTGGGGCCGGCTTCAGACGGTAGGCGTTCCCATGGGAACGCCTCCGTCTGGCAGTCACGCCCTCGGCACGCCCACCAAAGGGGGCGTGCTGTCAATCAACATCGACAGCACGCCCCCTTTGCTGCGAGACCCGGAGCGACGGCTATCCCGTCGCTAGCTGGGTCTCGCGCTCCCTCCGTCGTGCGCATGCGCAGTAGGGCACCATCGACCCGCTTGCGAGCGTCCTGTGCTCGCGAGCGGGTCTGAATAACCCCCTATGTCTCTTTTCTTCTACTCCTCCCTCACTCAGCAGCTACATTATTCTCTCCTCTACCACAAATTCCCACCTCTTTCCTCCACCCATAGTCTCCTTCTCTCCCTCCTTCCTCTCCTCTGTCTTCATCCCATCTAATACTCTCCACTGCATCTCCCATAACTCCAGTATTATTCTCTTCTCTTCCACCATGGTCCTGCTGCACCACCACTAAACCCTGCACCCTCTCTTTTCTCCAAGTCACCTCTCCTCTTCTCCACCCACACCACACTAAACCTCCACCTTACTCACCACCTGCTGTCACCCTTCCTTATTCGGAAGCCTGCCACATACCCACACTCTCTTCATCCCCCCGCTCTAAATGAATCTCACCTCCACACTACATTAACCCTAATAATCTCATTCGCCTCTCGCCCATATAGTAATGCCCCTGTAGTAGTGCCCATATGGTAATGCTCCTGTAGTAGTGCCCATAAAGTAATGCCCCTGTAGTAGTGCCCATATAGTAATTCTCCCATAGTAATGCCCCTGTAGTAGTGCCCATATAGTAAATACCCCTGTAGTAGTGCCCATATTGTAATGCCCCTGTAGTAGTGCCCATATGGTAATGCTGCCATAGTAATGCCCTTGTAGTAGTGCCCATATGGTAATGCCTCTGTAGTAGTGCCCATATTGTAATGCCCCTGTAGTAGTGCCAATATGGTAATGCCCCCATAGTAATGCCAATATGGTAATGCCCCTGTAGTAGTGCCCATATGGTAATGCCCCTGTAGTAGTGCCCATATGGTAATGCCCCTGTAGTGCCGCTTACAGAAAAAAAAACACATTACTTACCTTAAACCCCGCTCTGACGTCCACCAACGTCCAGTCTGGCCGGCTGTTCCTCGGAACTATGAGAGAGACATAATGACATCTCTCCCGTAGTGCCCGTGGGGAGAGCTGGAGGCTGGAGTTCAGAAGGGAACTCCAGCCTCCGACTAGCGCTGCAGGGAAGGAGCCGGGCGCCCGCTGGTAATAACATCTCAGCGGGCGTCCAGCTAGGAGCCCCCCTGCGGCGCCGGGCTGGAGGACACTGGCGGCGGGTGCAGCAGAGCACGTGCACCTCCAGCTCCCCTCCCTGGTTGCGGCCGTGACCTGTGTAATTCCCTGTGTCACACGCTACTGCTGTTCTACCTGATTACTATTATTATGATCATTTATTTATATGGCGCCACAAGTGTTCCGCAGCGCCTTACACAGTACATAAACCAATAGGTGACCAGTGACTTATAGTACAATACAATACAGGACATGGATAATATACATTGTTACATTAGCGACCATAACACCCAGATAAGCAACAGAACATAAGCACCAAGTGTTAGGTGCCCTAGTGGGGAGTATGAATGAAGTAGATGAAAGTAAAGTAAGGAGAAGCACAAGAGGGTAGAGGGCCCTGCTCGTAAGATATATAACAAATCTAAGAACTGACGAAGCTGCACCACGTGTGGCCTAAGCGTTACCAGTATTATTGTCTGAACCTGCACAGCGTACAGTGAGCGCAACGTTTCGTGTCTTGGGTCTTCTGTAATGAATGACGTATTTAAACATAATTTCACTACTAAACAACCAAACGGAACAATCCAATTATATTATAAAATATTTTATTGTTACATAAATAATGTACTGAAGATTAGCAGAGGGTAAGGCAGGCCAAAATATGACCGGGAGACAGTAAGTGATGCTAACATTTGTGCAAGTGCGTTTCATTGTCATATATATGCTGTAAAGAGCAAGTACACCTAAAATACATTGATCCAAAATTCACAATGTTATGTATAAAAGCATCCGTACAGAGTCCGATTTTACATGTACAAAACGGTGGAGTGAGATTTACAAAACCGTTGTGTGATATATTCACAATCACACATTTCACAGCAAACCCTGACGCGTTTCACTGCACAGCTCTCTCCCCACCCTTTGTGTTGAGGGGCAGAGAGCCCACTACATGGCATACGGGCACAGGACTGCATTGGGTCACGCTAATCATCCTCCACAACCGCTAAACAAATGCACAGATGCATCAATAGGATCATAACATCAAAATGAAAAAGCAATAATTGTCTGCACCTGCTCTGCAATTACACATTGCCCCGACGTTTCATCTCTGTGTAGGGACATTACATTTGGCGTGGGATCACTCACAGCTCATTGGACAATGCTCAATCATTTTCTGTCTCGGTTATATAATAAGCCACGTGTGGTCGCGCAAACCTACGTATCGGTTTATCTCACACAATTCAGTCAGTGCAAGACTCCATAAAACCTCATTGTATCTTAGTAGAAAAATAAGAGCCTACAGATTATATAAATTACATAGACATATACAGTGTCCTTCAAGGTATCAGCTTTGCTTGTCATTTTCTTCGGTTTGCAGATGTAATGTAATGGCTGCTACCACCAGTGAGGTGCAGTTGGGTCAGGGAGGCACACATGGAGATGAGTCTGAGTGCTGGGAGCCTGTCTCACCCCGTACTCACTGTAACTCTCCCCTCACTACACTAAGCTTCAGTGTCCATTGATTCTGCTACCTGAATCACTGTGTCTTATTTTGCTGCTGCTGACTGGGCATCGATCTCTAAACACTTACAGTGTACTTCCTGGTCACATGACACTCTCCTACCCGCATCACTGTGTCTTCTCTTGCTACTGCTGACTGAAGTTCGATCTCTAAACACTGCAGTGCCCTTCCAAGGTGTGCATTAGTGCTCAAGGCACGCCCCCCATACTCAGAGGCATGCCTCTATTAGCTCTCTTTCTGTGCAGCTTACTGCCCATGGTGTGGCCCCATCCCCAGCTCTGCAAGCAGTGTCTGACTATACAGAAGTGAGGCTGAGCCGTTGCTGTCTCATCTCTCGTCTCCCTGCAATCCCCGCGTGCTCCACAAAGCTGGTGAGTGTTAACTATAAAAATTACAAAGTGGATGTTTATAATTTATAAATATCTTCTTTGTACTATTCTAATCAGTTCTACATCAAATCTTAGGTATGACAGGGGAGGCTCTGCCTCCCCTGACTGCACGTTCCTGGCTGTCACTGCATTAAGACTCAGTATGTGACTAAAATGAAAACTGGCAATGAGCAAAGTACAGTAGGAACTCCTTAATATATAATATTCTATATAATATGTATAAAATATGTAACATTTAGAAACAGCTTTACACACTGGGTATCAGTCAGCCATGAAACTGTATCAGATGATGATACAATGGTTTCCGTACCATAATAAGTGTTACAATCCATAAGCCAGTGGCTAGCTGTCATATCTTGTCATTGTCAGTGTAAATCTCAGACTGTAAAGTGTCCCCCATTTTGTGGGATGAACCAATACCGCCCTATGACATAATGCCTCATGCCTCCGCGTCGCGGCTGATTCCTAGTCATGTGATTGGCTGGATTTGCCTGGCTCAGCCCGGAAAAAGTCTGTTCCCTCGGTACACACCGTAGGTAGGGGTCTAACACATCATGGTTTCGTCAGGGTAAACCCCTCTTATTCAGTCCAAATCTCAATCTTACAATGTTTATTTTCCAAAGAATTCAGGCTCCGGCTGCACCCTGGTGTATAGGATACGTAGGATTTGGTGCTTATTACTCTTTCACTTTATCTGGCGCCTAACATGATATACATGGCGGATATTATATCCTGAGCAAGCTTCAGGTCACATGGGATTCCTGGACTGCAATTTCCAAATGACGGCGGCCCAATTATAGTACAAGGGCGCAACGCACTATTGCGTAGTCACTATTTTTCGTCATGTAATGTGGGACTTTGCAGTAAGCATTGGGTGGTGCGTTAGGTCTTCTGCGCAGTCACATAGGAGCTTCGGTGCTAAGCACACAGGTTATGGAGAGAAAAAGCCTGGTCAGAAATAACCACCTTCCTACAGGTAGTCTTGGGCGCAGAAGGAACCGCTGTGAGAGACATTATGATGTGTAATGTAAGGCACACAGGGGGAGAGGTAGAGAGAGAAGTCGCAAAGTAACCAATCAGCATCTAGCAGTTATTTATCTAGCACAGTTTTTGAAATGACGGTTAGATGCTGATTGGTTGCTGTTCCACCTTCTCTCTCTCCAAGCTTTGATAAATCTCCCCCATTATCTTCTAGTCTGCTCAACGATACATTAGAGATGATAAGGATTCCGTAATCATTGTGGTCACTGGCATCAGAACGCTGGGAGCCAGGGTCTTCTCAGGGAATGCAGAGTATTAAGATAGCTGAGAAGCTTTGAGACTGTTCCTTCAAATACTTGGTTGAAGTTCTTGTTGTACCGCAATACGGAGGCTCATTTTAGCGTCACAGGTTAGGTCATTATGTACATGTTCAGTAGCAGTATAAATGGCACGTACTTAATGTAAGTATGTAAAGCAGGTATAGGGATGACGGGGCAAACGGGACAGGAGATCACCGATGCCCACTCCGAGAAGCCTGTAGCCTACATAACATTCTTGGTGTGCTCAGATCCCCCGTTGGATACACTGTAGCCTCGCTCATAGATAGTGGAAGCCATATCATGCCCCATGGCATCTTGGCTTTACGTTACAGTGGCACCTCGTCTTCACTGTGCTCGGGAAACACCTGAAAGTCCCTCAGGATCTGCGACACGTTCTCTGATCCCTGACCGGAAAGGTCGTCTAGCTCGGAGTCTGGCGTCACTTCCGGCGTGGCTAGGATGGTGGGCTCGTCGGGGAGCATGGAAGGGTCGGGAGATGGAGGAGCCTTGGGAACCGTTCTCTGGGAATTCTTGTGAGACAGGGAGCGGCTGGCATCACGGAAGCTAGCAAATGGGGGGCGCAGACGGACGCCTGACTGGGCAGTGCCCTCTATGGCCTTTTGCAGCTGATGGAAAAAAAGAGACATACATTATTAATTAAAGTTCCTACAGACGATTTGTATTTGCTACTTGTATATCAGTATTCATACCTGATAAATGTGCATTGTATTCTGGATATATACCCAATGCTGTCTGTCCACTATAATGGTATTACAAGTCATTGAGTAGTGTTATATAAAGCACAAGGGCGCAGGCCCATAAACTAAGTGCTTCCATACAGGACAAATAACATCATTATTATATTACAGCAGGGGGCACGTTATTCCCTTTATTACCAAATTATTCTATAACAAAACCTTAATGATGACATCACAACTCACCGATTATAAGTCACAATCAAAACTCATCATTTATACTGAACTAAACAGACCCTATATTAGTTTCATTGTGCTGTAAATTAATATACATTGCCGCACTGACCTAAAATTCCTTTCTCCTGGCTGTGGTCCTCCTACATACTGTATATAAATATTATTATGATCATCCTCATCCTTCATTCATATACAGTAGCTCCGCAGCGCTTTACAGAGGATGTTTATTCAGCCACAACAAACCTCGCACCAATGGGTCACGTCGTCCCAATCATACTTGCAGGCTATAACCCACTCCCCCAGGAGGTGCTGGTGTCAGAAGTGGGAGGTGCGTCATTGTAACATTGGGGCCATTGGACCACACGGGAAGCAGGGTCAGTGTACGTTATGTTGCCAGATTAGTTGTAGGTGTTTCAGCCCCACATAAGCTAAGTGCGTGTGCCGGTAATATATATGAACAATGTGCAGTGATTTGCATAAACATAAAATATACAATAGATGCTGGATATAATCAGCCTGTTGTGTGTATAACACCTTATACTGTAACAAGGAGAACCTGATTCTTGAGGAAGTAAATGCTGATTTTTTTTTTCTATTATAGCTACAGATAAGGAAGGGCTCAGGCAGAGGGAATGTGGCCTAAGGTGCCATAGCAGTGGTGGATTGACCACTAGGCACATGAGGCATGTGTCTAGGGGCGCCACCTGCTGGGATGGCACACAATTCTGCTTACCTGCGTCAAAGCCGGTGATGCTTTTTTTTATGCAGCACCAGTGGTGGGAGGAGAGGCTGCCATGAGGGAATGGGTATGTAATGCTGGCGGTCGGGATGTCTCCTGCCACAATACCAACAGTGGCATCCTGATGGTTGGTATACCGACAGGGGCCAGTTAAGTATACTTACCCTCCTCCTTCTGCCCTTAACCCTCCCTTCTTGTAGCCTAACCCTAACCCTCCGCACCCCGCACCCTAACCCTCCCTGTTAGTGCCTAAACTTAAGTTACCCCCTTCGAGCCTAAACCTAACCCCCCTGCCTTAGTGCCTAACGGCCCCCATACATCAGCAATTGATTCCAGCAATTGTGCAATTTGCAATCAATTGTGTATAAAAATCTTTCCCTTTTTCAATCGATTGCAGAATTGCTGCAATCAATTGCTGATGTATGGGGACCTTAACCCTAACCGGCCCCCCAGTGATGTCTAACCCTCCCCCCTAGGGGTGACTAATCCTAATCTCCCCCCCAAGACCTAACACTAACCCATACTTGCCTACTCACTCGAGACCTGTGGGAGGCTCCCGATTTTTCGTAGTGAAGTGGGCAAAATAGGGAGAATTTTCATTTGGATCGGCGAGTTGGCTAGTAGGGGGCGTGGTCTAATGACATCATTTGGGGTTTGCTGTATTTTACCGCAAGGGGACGAGGCTTAATGACGCAGATTGTCTGGCGTCACCGCCACCCACCAGTATCTCATCTCTGACCAACTCCCGCAGAGGTAAATATTAAAGTCGGCAAGTATGTGCTAACCCCGCTAACTTACCTAAACCTAATCCTACCCTTCCCCCACGGCTAATGTTAAGGGTGCTCCGGCTTACCTTTGTTCGGGCACACGTCCTCCTGGATTCCGGCGTCGGGATGAAGATAGGCGTCGGTATTTCGATGCCTATTTTAACTCCATTGTCGGGACTCCAGCGTCGGGATTTAGACCGACGGCCGGTCTCATAATTACATCCCGTTGCGAGGGGGGTTCGACAATAATGTAGCGCCTAGGGGCGGCCTGAGCCGTAAGTCTGCCTCTGGGCAACAGGATGATAACACCAGACCTAGCTAATACCTGGAAATTCCATGTTCTATGTCCCAAAGGCCAAATTCATGTAGACTTCATGGTACAACATAAAATTAAGTGACAACAGTTTATTTAATTATGTCCTAGTGTGGAAAAGAACAAGTACAGTTATTATATAAGACATAGGTCTCATGAGCTGGGCGGTATTTGTAACCAGTGATGGCTCCAGAGAAATTTAAATAGGGGCGGGCCACACCAACTGCCACTCCAAACGCTGCCAAACACTACCAGCCGCACCGCAGCCCCACCCCTGGAGCCGCCGCTGTCTGTAACTGTGTTTACGTTCCGAGTCTCTGTTACTGGTCTCGGTGTCACTGCTGTTCCACTCACCTCTTTCAGGGCTATGACTCCTCTCAGCTTCCCCCCGCTGGTGACATAGACCTGGCTCAGACCCAGGAGTGAGAAGAGAGTGTGAGTCTGTAGGGGAGAAGGACAGGGCATAAGACTTCTCATGACAGAAAGTACCCCCAAAAAAGGTTCAATACTTTATAGAGGATAGCGGTCTGTCTCATCTTACCGTTATCTGATTGTCAGAAAAGAGTGTAAGCAGAAAAAAAAAAAACACAACATGTTGTTCAATGCATACTGCCATATATCTGTGGATGTCTGTACCACCTCACAAGTAATTGGCCAAAATGTGGTCAGCGGTTTTATTGTACTACCTCATTTACCTGTATAAACATGAAACTTTAAATATAGACAACCAGATAAGTCCCCCCGGCATACTGCGCCTTTAGCCTCCGGGGACACATCTCGGTCTGTAATCGCTATTGCATTCGCATTTGCGTTCCTTGCTGAATCAGGCCCTCTGTCCATATTCGGATACCTGATCCGGCAGAAGCCAGTTTGTTTCTTTGGCACCTGTGCAGTATTCTGTAGTCCACGAGATTCATGCACACTGCCCCATATGTGAGACTTAGGGGTACATTTACTAAAGGGAGTGTTTTTAGAAGTGAGTTTTAGAAGCGGAGATGTTGCCCATGGCAACCAATCAGATTCTACTAAACATTTAACTAGCACCTTCTAGAAGATAATAGCTAGAACCTGATTGGTTGATATGGGTAACATCTCTTATAAAACTCACTTCTAAAAACTCTCACTTTAGTACATGTACCCCTTAGATTCCGCCCCAATGACTGGATGTCACTTACAGGGGACACTCACATGTCTGCTATCTGCCTGGGCCGTGTTCCAGGTAACGCTGAGCAATGAGCACGTGACGCACCTTATGGAGTGACGTCCTCTCCACCAGCTGGAATGGTGATGGGTCTATTAGGCAGCTGTCAAATGAGGCCTTCTTCCCCAGCTCCTGCTGCTCCCAGACTGCGCTCTGTAAATGTCAAAGCTGTATAAATGATCTGTTCTGCCATTACCCTGCAGGGCATTACACAGTGCCAAACAGCGGCCTTGCAGCGCAGAAGCACAGGGGGAACGGCCATGAGTCTTAACTGGCGCAAGTGTGTCTAGATTTTCCCATCTTCCACAAGCAAGATGAGCGTACTTAGCAGGGCATACAGTGGCGGGAGCATGCTGCAAGTGGGGCACACAGTAGAGGTGGCACGGGTGGCACGCAGTGAAGTTGGCACACAGTAGAGGTGGTATGCAGTGGAGGAGGCACACAGTGAGTGGGGTACACAGCAGAGGGGGCATACAGTGGATGGGACACATAGTGAAGGGTGCGGCACACAGCAATGGAGAGCACACAGCTGAGGGGGCACACAGTGAGTGGGGTACACAGCAGAGGGGGCATGCAGCGGATGGGGCACACAACAAAGGGGGCACACAGCGGATGGGGCATGCAGCGACTGGGGTGTGCAGAGATGGGGTCACACAGCGGATGGAGCAGTTGGTGGAGGGGCAAACACAGTGGAGGGAGCACGCAGCAGAGGGGTTTCCGAGAACTCTCCACTGCTCTGAGGTCTCCTGAAGTGAAAGTGTCTATTGTATTGTATCATATTGTTACATGTCTCATGCACAAGAGCCAGCTCTGTAGGGTCCTGGGTAAGACCCTCCAACATGACCCCGTCCACCATGTACAAAACTCCCCGCACATGGAATTCCCACTTCATTTATAATTGCAGTCACCTGTGTTATACTAATTAATGGAGGAGAAGGCTGCTTAGACACAGGTGACTACAATCATGAATTAAGTGATCAGTTCAAGAGCGTAGAATTGTGTGCCTAGAGGGGAGGGGTCATATTGGATGCCATTTCTCAGTCATTGGGCGGGGGGTACCCCAAATCACATTGAAAAGTTGGCTCCAATGGTTTATTGGAGGGGAATTCAAACCCCAAAACTAATTCAATTCCCCCCATGGAGTTTCAGACTGTGAGGACACCGCTAATACTCCATTGTCTGCACAGGCTCATGGTCTGGAAGAATGTTCCCAACTACAATTACTGTCAGAGGAGCTCCATTATCATGGAAACAACTTTCTTCTCCCGGTACCGTGTTGCTGTCCATCAGCACCGACCATACGTGTCCCTTCGTGTCTCACTCATAGCAATTTATCTACTGCTGTCTCCCATCCCTACAGCCTCTCACCTCCTCTGGTGTCATCGTGTCCTCAGGTTCCAATTCCTGCGGGGAGACAAGAAGTTACCGTCCTGTGACTTCACGTGAATCCCTCTCATGCAGACTGTGGGGTTTGTACAATTCGCGATCATCGGCAGCTTTGGCTGATAATTTTACATTGGCAATAGGAATAAACCAGCACAGTTCATCATTTGTTCCTAGTGCCCTTTTATAACTATTAGTCACAGCTGCCGATGACCAGCGACTTTGACAAACCGCGTCTTGGTAAATCTAGCCCACTGCACCTATCTGACACCAGCAACACAACTCTGCGCACCTGTGGGGGGTCTTTGGGTTTGGCATCCTCAGTACGGAAGATTCTTGCAAAAGAAGATCGAAACCTCTGACAGCAACTGGCTGAAATGTGACGTTTACAATTAATACATCTAATGAGGAGAGATGCAAATTACATAAATACATAGATAAAAAAATACATAAGAAATATCATTAAATGCATTAGTGCTTACTTTGGGTACAATTCAATCTGGCACAATGAGTAAAAATGTTTGTTAGTGCAAATATAGTGTCCCCCTATTACACCCAAATTGTCACTTCTATGCTACCCAAAATTTAACTGCACCCTGCATAAAACCTCTGGGGTTTGGCGAGTGACAAACTAACAATCTGGCATCCAATGTTCCGCAGTTAATTGTCAGTACGGTATGCAGTCGGGAATCTGGTGGACCTAATTCCGACAGCCAGCTTCCGACTGTCATATCCCGGCAAGGGTCTAAAGACAGGTGTCGATATGCCGACGACTGTCATTAGACATATGCCGGGAGCCCGACGCCGGCATCCCGATGGAAGGGACGCCGGGCGCCGAGAGCGGATAGCCGCGCAGGGGGGGGGGCTTAGGGTCATGCACCCCTCCCCGGGAGGTTAGGTTTAGGCTAGGGGAAGGGAGGGTTAGATTTAGGCACCCCCGGGGGGGACTTAGGGTTAGGCACCCCCCAGGGGACTTAGGTTTAAGCGGCGGGGAAGGGGGGGTTAGGTTTAGGCACTTAGAGGGGGGATTAGGGTGAGGCACTGGGGGGGAAGGGAAGGTTAGGGTTAGGCACCCCTAAGGGAGGGTTAGGGTTAGGGGGTAGAAATAGTTTTTCTGGTACCCCTGATTTCCATGATGACCCCAATGCTCAGGATTGTACATAGCATAATGGCCGTGTCATCTCCCAAATGCAGCATTACTTAACCTGAGCAATCCTGGGCCCCTGCCTAGCTGTACTAACACTGTGTAACTTGTAGCCAAGCCGGAGACCTGTGACTGCACTTATTAGTGGAAGTGTTATAAGGGAGCTGGCGCCAGTACTGCGCCATGAAGAAGCCATTACCAGCCATTGCGGCGTTCCTTGTGGTGTGACGGGATCACAGTAATGACATCTCTATATGATGGGACTGATATGCAATGTGGCATTTCTGACCTGATTCTCACCCACACACTGATTTTCACGTATTGAGCAATTATTTGTAACTTTGCAAACTTTTCTGAAAACCGCGACGGCACAAGCTTTACACCGTTACTAAACAAATAAATACCTGGTTGTGGTGCGGTCGTCGCCTCCTCCGCTGATCTATGTGGGGTGATGGGGCCGTTGCATTCCTCAAGCTGCAGTAAAGAGTCACATAGAGAAATTGGTCTTTCTGGGTATTTTCTTATAGCGGCAAATCGCTTGTTATAGTATTATTGCTGTCTGCCCTGCCTGTTACTGCAGTATTATTGCTGTCTGCCCTGCCTGTTACTACAGTATTATTGCTGACTGCCCTGCCTGTTGCTACAGTATTATTGCTGACTGCCCTGCCTGTTGCTATAGTATTATTGCTGTCTGCCCTGCCTGTTGCTATAGTATTATTGCTGTCTGTCCTGCCCCTTGCCATAGTATTATTGTTGTCTGCCCTGCCCCTTGCCATAGTATTATTGCTCTCTGCCCTGCCTGTTGCTATAGTATTATTGCTCTCTGCCCTGCCCCTTGCCATAGTATTATTGTTGTCTGCCCTGCCTGTTACTACAGTATTATTGCTGTCTGCCCTGCCTGTTACTACAGTATTATTGCTGTCTGCCCTGCCTGTTACTACAGTATTATTTTTGTCTGCCCTGCCCCTTGCCATAGTATTATTGCTCTCTGCCCTGCCTGTTGCTATAGTATTATTGCTCTCTGCCCTGCCTGTTACTACAGTATTATTGCTGTCTGTCCTGCCTGTTACTACAGTATTATTGTTGTCTGCCCTGCCCCTTGCCATAGTATTATTGCTCTCTGTCCTGCCTGTTGTTATAGTTTTATTGCTGTCTGCCCTGCCTGTTACTACAGTATTATTGCTGTCTGCCCTGCCTGTTGCTATAGTAGTATTGCTCTCTGCCCTGCCTGTTACTACAGTATTATTGCTCTCTGCCCTGCCTGTTACTACAGTATTATTGCTGTCTGCCCTGCCTGTTACTACAGTATTATTGTTGTCTGCCCTGCCCCTTGCCATAGTATTATTGCTCTCTGTCCTGCCTGTTGTTATAGTTTTATTGCTGTCTGCCCTGCCTGTTACTACAGTATTATTGCTGTCTGCCCTGCCTGTTGCTATAGTAGTATTGCTCTCTGCCCTGCCTGTTGCTATAGTATTATTGCTCTCTGCCCTGCCTGTTACTACAGTATTATTGCTGTCTGTCCTGCCTGTTACTACAGTATTATTGTTGTCTGCCCTGCCCCTTGCCATAGTATTATTGCTCTCTGTCCTGCCTGTTGTTATAGTTTTATTGCTGTCTGCCCTGCCTGTTGCTATAGTATTATTGCTGTCTGCCCTGCCTGTTGTTATAGTATTATTGCTGTCTGCCCTGCCTGTTACTACAGTATTATTGCTGTCTGCCCTGCCTGTTACTACAGTATTATTGTTGTCTGCCCTGCCCCTTGCCATAGTATTATTGCTCTCTGTCCTGCCTGTTGCTATAGTATTATTGCTGTCTGCCCTGCCTGTTGTTATAGTTTTATTGCTCTCTGCCCTGCCTGTTACTACAGTATTATTGCTGTCTGCCCTGCCTGTTACTATAGTATTATTGCTGTCTGCCCTGCCCCTTGCCATAGTATTATTGCTCTCTGCCCTGCCTGTTACTACAGTATTATTGCTGTCTGCCCTGCCTGTTACTACAGTATTATTGCTGACTGCCCTGCCTGTTACTATAGTTATATTGCTCTCTGCCCTGCCTGTTACTACAGTATTATTGCTGTCTGCCCTGCCTGTCGCTATAGTATTATTGCTGACTGCCCTGCCTGTTACTATAGTTATATTGCTCTCTGCCCTGCCTGTTACTACAGTATTATTGCTGTCTGCCCTGCATGTTGCTATAGTATTATTGCTCTCTGCCCTGCCTGTTGCTATAGTATTATTGCTGTCTGCCCTGCCCCTTGCCATAGTATTATTGTTGTCTGCCCTGCCTGTTACTACAGTATTATTGCTCTCTGCCCTGCCTGTTACCAGTGGCAGGCTGGGCCGGGGGGCAGGGTGCCATGTGCCCCCCGGGCAGCGGGCCGTCTGTGTCACTGTAACACAGATTGCACCGCGTGTGTAGCGCTGACCGGACAGAGTTCGGTCAGCGCTACACAAGTGACAAACACACAGCCGCCGGCTGCAGCAGCTGTGTGTTTGTTGTGAGCAGCAGCCAATGAGAGTCTGACAGACTCTCATCGGCTGCTGCTCCCACTGCCAGAGCCGGACACTCCCATGACGCGTCACTCCCATAATGCAAAGCGTCGGACGGAGGAGCTGATCTCGGCGGCGGCACCAGGAGCAGGAGCGGGTGTCAGGTAAGTGGGTTTTTTTTAATGTTATGTGTGTCTACTGCGGGGGTCTGGCACTATAAGGAAGAGACCACTACTGGGGGCACTACAAAGGGGGGGACTACTACTACTGGGGCGCTACAAGGGGGGGAGGACTACTACTACTGGGGGCACTACAAGGAGGGGGGAATACTACTACTGGGGGCGCTACAAGGGGGGGGGACTACTACTACTGGGGGCACTACAAGGAGGGGGGAATACTACTACTGGTGGCACTACAAAGGGGGGACTACTATTACTGGGGGCACTACAAGGGGGGGGACTACTACTACTGGGGGCACTACAAGGGGGGTACTACTACTGGGGGCACTATAAGGAGGAGACCACTACTGGGGGCACTACAAAGGGGGGGACTACTACTACTGGGGCGCTACAAGGGGGGGAGGACTACTACTACAGGGGCGCTACAAGGGGGGGAGGACTACTACTACTGGGGGCACTACAAGGAGGGGGGAATACTACTACTGGGGGCGCTACAAGGGGGGGGACTACTACAACTGGGGGCACTACAAGGAGGGGGGAATACTACTACTGGTGGCACTACAAGGGGGGGACTACTACTACTGGGGGCACTACAAGGGGGGGACTACTACTGGGGGTACTACAAGGGGGGTACTACTACTGGGGGGGACTACTACAAGGGGACTACTACTAGGGGCATTGCATAGGGGGGAGGGGACTACTACTAGGGGCACTACATAGGGGGGAGGGGATTACCACTGGGGGCACTGCATCGAGGGATCACTGCTGGGGGCTCTATATAAAGGGCAATAGTGGGGGTATTGCATAGGGGGAAGACTACAACTGGGGCCACTATTTAAGGGGCACTGCATAAGGATTACCACTACTGGGGGCACTATATAAGGGGCTTACTACTGGGGTCACAAGGGGCACTGCATAGGGGGGATCACTACTGGGGGCACTACTCGAGGCCTGCATAAAGGTGTCCTCTCCAGAGGGGGGGGGCGCCGTAGCACGCAGGTTCTTTCGGGCACCCTGGCTACACGCTACTCCTCTGCCAGGGCCGCCTGCATGCATTTGCCCCCCAGGCTAAAAGTTGCCAGCCAGCCCCTGCCTGTTACTATAGTTATATTGCTCTCTGTCCTGCCTGCTGCTATAGTATTATTGCTGTCTGCCCTGTCTGATGCTATAGTATTATTGCTCTCTGCCCTGCCTGTTGCTATAGTTATATTACTCTCTGCCCTGCCTGTTACTATAGTTATATTGCTGTCTGCCCTGCCTGTTGCTATAGTTATATTGCTCTCTGTCCTTCCTGTTGCTATAGTTATATCGCTGTCTGCCCTGCCTGTTACTATAGTCATATTGCTCTCTGTCCTGCCTGCTACTATAGTATTATTGCTCTCTGCCCTGCCTGTTGCTATAGTTATATTACTCTCTGCCCTGCCTGTTACTATAGTTATATTGCTGTCTGCCCTGCCTGTTGCTATAGTTATATTGCTCTCTGTCCTTCCTGTTGCTATAGTTATATCGCTGTCTGCCCTGCCTGTTACTATAGTCATATTGCTCTCTGTCCTGCCTGCTACTATAGTTATATTGCTCTCTGCCCTGCCTGTTACTATAGTTATATTGCTTTCTGCCCTGCCTGTTACTATAGTTATATTGCTCTCTGCCCTGCCTGTTACTATAGTTATATTGCTCTCTGCCCTGCCTGTTACTATAGTTATATTGCTTTCTGCCCTTCCTGTTACTATAGTTATATTGCTCTCTGCCCTTCCTGTTGCTATAGTTATATTGTTCGCTGCCCTGCCTGTGACTAGAGTTATATTGTTCTCTGCCCTGCCTGTTACTATAGTTATATTGTTCGCTGCCCTGCCTGTGACTAGAGTTATATTGCTCTCTGTCATGCATGTTGCTATAGTTATATTGCTTTCTGCCCTGCCTGTTACTATAGTTATAATGCTCTCTGCCCTGCCTGTTACTACAGTTATATTGCTGTCTGCCCTGCCTCTTGCTATAGTATTATTGCTGTCTGCCCTGCCTGTTACTATAGTTATATCGCTCTCTGCCCTGCCTGTTGCTATAGTTATATTGCTCTCTGCCCTGCCTGTTACTATAGTTATATTGCTCTCTGTCCTGCCTGTTACTATGGTTATATTGGCTCTGCCATGCATGTTGCTATAGTTATATTGCTCTCTGCCCTGCCTGCTACTATAGTTATATCGCTCTCTGCCCTGCCTGTTACTATAGTTATATTGCTCTCTGCCCTTCCTGTTATTATAGTTATATTGCTCTCTGCCCTGCCTGTTACTATAGTTATATTGCTCTCTGCCCTTCCTGTTATTATAGTTATATTGCTCTCTGCCCTTCCTGTTACTATAGTTATATCGCTCTCTGCCCTGCCTGTTACTATAGTTATATTGCTCTCTGCCCTGCCTGTTACTATAGTTATATCGCTCTCTGCCCTGCCTGTTACTATAGTTATATCGCTCTCTGCCCTGCCTGTTATTATAGTTATATTGCTCTCTGCCCTTCCTGTTACTATAGTTATATTGCTCTCTGCCCTGCCTGTTACTATAGTTATATTGCTCTCTGCCCTTCCTGTTACTATAGTTATATTTCTCTCTGCCCTTCCTGTTACTATAATTATATTGCTCTCTGCCCTTCCTGTTACTATAGTTATATTTCTCTCTGCCCTTCCTGTTACTATAGTTATATTGCTCTCTGCCCTGCCTGTTACTATAGTTATATTGCTCTCTGCCCTGCCTGTTACTATAGTTATATTGCTCTCTGCCCTGCATGTTATTATAGTTATATTGCTCTCTGCCCTTCCTGTTCTAATCTGCCTTTTCATTTTAATTTCAGTGTTGTTGTTGCCGCTGTACTGAGGAATAGTCGGGAGACTTATAAACACACAGTGGTAATTATCATATATTGATCCCCATATGTCACTGATGTCTGTTTATCAGATGCTGCAGTCAGAGCCTCTTAGTTATTCCACTTATCAGCTACTCGCCCGGGATGACAGTACTATTTATGCTTAGCAAGTAAAACCATTATTGTACATTATTAAATATGGAGAAGGGAAGATCCTGCACCAAACTCAAACATATAGCACACGGCAATAATCAGTCAATATGTACCAACAATACTGTTACAGCATGAAGTGGCTCATTACCCAGTGTTACGTACTCAGTGTTGCTGGTGCTCCCCAGGGCTAATGTTTCTAGGCTATACGAGTAGGTTATGACAAGAAAGTAAAACAAAGGAAGTAACATCTTTTTGAGGGATCTCTTATTTGTAATTTTGTTTCAAATATTATTTTTATTAGGTATACATTATAATAGAAAAGTGAAAAATATTATAATCGTCTTTCTGGTGATCAAAAAGACACACAGAGGCCTTATCAGTATCCTCCTTAAAAAAACAAAAAACAAAACAATTAAGCAAATAAGTTTTCTATAATAATGGAGATAATTTCCCAATATTGCTCTGTATATGGGCGAAAATATTTATTAACACCAACGCTATAATGCAGGTGTTTTTATATAGTGATACTTAGGCGCATATCATTTATTTATTTGTTAATACATACAGTAGTACATTACCACAGGTAACCAGGTTTTCTCCAGCAAGGACCTAAAGCAAAGACCTCAGAAAAGCCTGAGAGAGACTGAAAAAAGGCCAATAAATATATAAAATAATAGAACACTAATATACACAATCCTGTCAGATATCACATCCGTTACCATCATGTGTTACATTCTCAGAGACAGCATATTACGTTTGCACATCATTGTTTCTGAGGCAGATAGCGAGCAGCTGTAATGTTCCTATCCTGATTAATAGTTTCATGCAGTGTCAGACAGACAGGCTCCTGCTTATAGACATAGTATACACACATAACAGGTACGTCATAGTGTATGAATAACGCAGGGTCAAAGAGACAGGTTCCTGCTTATAGAAATAGTATACACACATAACAGGTACATCATAGTGTATGAATAACGCAGGGTCAGCGAGACAGGCTCCTGCTTATAGAAATAGTATACACACATTACAGGTACGTCATAGTGTATGAATAACGCAGGGTCAGAGAGACAGGCTCCTGCTTATAGAAATAGTATACACACATAACAGGTACGTCATAGTGTATGAATAACGCAGGGTCAGAGAGACAGGCTCCTGCTTATAGACATAGTATACACACATAACAGGTACGTCATAGTGTATGAATAACTCAGGGTCAGAGAAACAGGCTCCTGCTTATAGACATAGTATACACACATAACAGGTACGTCATAGTGTATGAATAACGCAGGGTCAGAGAGACAGGCTCCTGCTTATAGACATAGTATACACACATAACAGGTACGTCATAGTGTATGAATAACGCAGGGTCAGAGAGACAGTCTCCTTCTTATAGACATAGTATACACACATAACAGGTACGTCATAGTGTATGAATAACGCAGGGTCAGAGAGACAGGCTTCTGCTTATAGAAATAGTATACACACATAACAGGTACGTCATAGTGTATGAATAACGCAGGGTCAGCGAGACAGGTTCCTGCTTATAGAAATAGTATACACACATTACAGGTACGTCATAGTGTATGAATAACGCAGGGTCAGAGAGACAGGTTCCTGCTTATAGACATAGTATACACACATAACAGGTACGTCATAGTGTATGAATAATGCAGTGTCAGAGAGACAGGCTCCTGCTTATAGACATAGTATATACACATAACAGGTACGTCATAGTGTATGAATAACGCAGAGTCAGAGAGACAGTCTCCTTCTTATAGACATAGTATACACACATAACAGGTACGTCATAGTGTATGAATAACGCAGGGTCAGAGAGACAGGCTCCTGCTTATAGACATAGTATACACACATAACAGGTACGTCATAGTGTATGAATAACGCAGGGTCAGAGAGACAGGCTCCTGCTTATAGACATAGTATACACACATAACAGGTACGTCATAGTGTATGAATAACGCAGGGTCAGAGAGACAGGCTCCTGCTTATAGACATAGTATACACACATAACAGGTACGTCATAGTGTATGAATAACGCAGGGTCAGAGAGACAGGTTCCTGCTTATAGACATAGTATACACACATAACAGGTACGTCATAGTGTATGAATAACGCAGGGTCAGAGAGACAGGTTCCTGCTTATAGACATAGTATACACACATTACAGGTGCGTCATAGTGTATGAATACAGCAGTGTCAGAGAGACAGGCTCCTGCTTATAGACGTAGTATACACACATGACAGGTACATCATAGTGTATGAATAACGCAGGGTCAGAGAGACAGGCTCCTGCTTATAGACATAGTATACACACATAACAGGTACGTCATAGTGTATGAATAACGCAGGGTCAGAGAGACAGGCTCCTGCTTATAGACATAGTATACACACATAACAGGTACGTCATAGTGTATGAATAACGCAGGGTCAGAGAGACAGGTTCCTGCTTATAGACATAGTATACACACATAACAGGTACGTCATAGTGTATGAATAACGCAGGGTCAGAGAGACAGGCTCCTGCTTATAGACATAGTATACACACATAACAGGTACGTCATAGTGTATGAATAATGCAGTGTCAGAGAGACAGGCTCCTGCTTATAGAAATAGTATACACACATAACAGGTACGTCATAGTGTATGAATAACGCAGGGTCAGAGAGACAGGCTCCTGCTTATAGACGTAGTATACACACATGACAGGTACATCATTGTGTGAATAACGCAGGGTCAGAGAGACAGGCTCCTGCTTATAGACATAGTATACACACATAACAGGTACGTCATAGTGTATGAATACAGCAGTGTCAGAGAGACAGGCTCCTGCTTATAGACGTAGTATACACACATGACAGGTACATCATAGTGTATGAATAACGCAGGGTCAGAGAGACAGGCTCCTGCTTATAGACATAGTATACACACATAACAGGTACGTCATAGTGTATGAATAACGCAGTGTCAGAGAGACAGGTTCCTGCTTATAGACATAGTATACACACATAACAGGTACGTCATAGTATATGAATACAGCAGGGTCAGAGAGACAGGCTTCTGCTTATAGACATAGTATACACACATAACAGGTACGTCATAGTGTATGAATAACGCAGGGTCAGAGAGACAGGCTCCTGCTTATAGACATAGTATACACACATAACAGGTACGTCATAGTGTATGAATAACGCAGGGTCAGAGAGACAGGCTCCTGCTTATAGAAATAGTATACACACATAACAGGTACGTCATAGTGTATGAATAACGCAGGGTCAGAGAGACAGGTTCCTGCTTATAGACATAGTATACACACATAACAGGTACGTCATAGTGTATGAATAACGCAGGGTCAGAGAGACAGGTTCCTGCTTATAGACATAGTATACACACATAACAGGTACATCATAGTGTATGAATAACTCAGGGTCAGAGAGACAGGTTCCTGCTTATAGACATAGTATATACACATAACAGGTACGTCATAGTGTATGAATAACGCAGGGTCAGAGAGACAGGTTCCTGCTTATAGACATAGTATACACACATAACAGGTACATCATAGTGTATGAATAATGCAGTGTCAGAGAGACAGGCTCCTGCTTATAGAAATAGTATACACACATAACAGGTACGTCATAGTGTATGAATAACGCAGGGTCAGAGAGACAGGCTCCTGCTTATAGACGTAGTATACACACATGACAGGTACATCATAGTGTATGAATAACGCAGGGTCAGAGAGACAGGTTCCTGCTTATAGACATAGTATACACACATGACAGGTACGTCATAGTGTATGAATACAGCAGTGTCAGAGAGACAGGCTCCTGCTTATAGACGTAGTATACACACATGACAGGTACATCATAGTGTATGAATAACGCAGGGTCAGAGAGACAGGTTCCTGCTTATAGACATAGTATATACACATAACAGGTACGTCATAGTGTATGAATAACGCAGGGTCAGAGAGACAGGCTCCTGCTTATAGACATAGTATACACACATAACAGGTACGTCATAGTGTATGAATAACGCAGGGTCAGAGAGACAGGTTCCTGCTTATAGACATAGTATACACACATAACAGGTACGTCATAGTGTATAGCTTGATGCAGTGACATGTTTTCAGGTCTCAAGAGATCTCAGATTTTTCCATATCCTGTAATGACAGCAGTGGTGATTGTAGTATTATTCCATATAATTGGTAATCTCATACAGCTTCAGAAGCACAACGTCCTGCTTTATTATAAATGAATGTATGCATGTCAGGTTTGTCACATTGTACGGTAAACAACACCACCGATAACGCCATAATTTAGCAACCCGATACAGTGGTCTCAGTAGTATCAGGTTTTGTCATATCATATAAATAGAAGAACAACCACAGACATATACAGTATTTCCATCTGATCAGCAGCCTGATATTCTGGCAGCGATACAAAAAGAGCCAGTAACAGTATTATTCCTATACACCTAATAGCTTCATGCGGAATGATTCTAGGATTGCCAGCAGTAGTGTTATTCCATATACTAAGTAGCCTGATATCCTCACAAAGATACAGGGGTCTATTTACTAAGTAGTGTTAGGAGACAGAGGGGGTCATTCAGACCCGCTCGCGAGCGGCAGTACGCTCGCAAGCGGGTCGATGTTCCCCACTGCGCATGCACACGACGGAGGGAGCTCCATCGTGCGCATGCGCGAGACCCGGGGAGCGACGGGCTTTCCATCGCTCCAGGTCTCGCACCAAAGGGGGCGTGCTGTCGATGATGATTGACAGCACGCCCCCTTTGGTGGGGGTGCCGGGGGCGTGCCTGCCAGACGGAGGCGTTCCCATGGGAACGCCTACCGTCTGAAGCCGGCCCCACTGACATCACTAGTGATGTCAGTGGGAGTGATTTTGGCTCTGATAGAGCCAAAATCACTCCAGGTCTTGTGGCAAGGAGACCCTACCGCAGGGGCTCCGTCGCAAGTCCGATAGTCGCGATGGTCAAGACCATCGCGACCATCATCATGGACGCTCGCTATAGCTGTGGGTGGTCACCCACAGCTATACGAGCGTGCAGGAGGCCGCTCCATTTTCATGGAGGAGGGCCCTGATTCAGAGCGAGCTCTCTGGTCAGAGCGTTCAGCTCTGAATCAGGCCCAGAGTGAAAAGTGATAAGAAAGTGATAAGGTGCCAGCCAATCAGCTCCCAACTGTCATCTCACAGGCTGTGTTTGAAAAATGACAGATGGGAGCTGATTGGCTGGTACCTTATCACTTTCTTATAATTTTTCACTCTGTCTCCTCACACAGCTTAGTAAATAGACCCCACAGTGTAGCGTGAGCGTTGGCTTTTACTCATCGTGGAGAAAGAATACCTGACACCTATAATCCAGTTACCTCTGCGTCCTTACCGTGTGGAAACCAGTCCAGAGAACAGGAGGTGGGAGAGTAACTGGTAGGGAGGATAGAAGGGAAAGATAAGAGACCCGCTCCCTCCTCCAACTCTATTGTTCTAAGACATTGCAGGGAGTTAAGATTAAAATGATAGTGTTACTGACACTGCGTTATTCATACACTATGACGTACCTGTTATGTGTATATACTATGTCTATAAGCAGGAGCCTGTCTCTCTGACCCTGCGTTATTCATACACTATGACGTACCTGTTATGTGTATATACTATGTCTATAAGCAGGAACGTGTCTCTCTGACCCTGCGTTATTCATACACTATGACGTACCTGTTATGTGTATATACTATTTCTATAAGCAGGAGCCTGTCTCTCTGACCCTGCGTTATTCATACACTATGACGTACCTGTTATGTGTGTATACTATGTCTATAAGCAGGAACCTGTCTCTCTGACCCTGCGTTATTCATACACTATGACGTACCTGTTATGTGTGTATACTATGTCTATAAGCAGGAGCCTGTCTTTCTGACCCTGCGTTATTCATACACTATGACGTACCTGTTATGTGTATATACTATATCTATAAGCAGGAGCCTGTCTCTCTGACCCTGCGTTATTCATACACTATGACGTACCTGTTATGTGTGTATACTATGTCTATAAGCAGGAGCCTGTCTCTCTGACACTGCGTTATTCATACACTATGACGTACCTGTTATGTGTGTATACTATGTCTATAAGCAGGAGCCTGTCTCTCTGACCCTGCATTATTCATACACTATGACGTACCTGTTATGTGTGTATACTATGTCTATAAGCAGGAACCTGTCTCTCTGACCCTGCGTTATTCATACACTATGACGTACCTGTTATGTGTGTATACTATGTCTATAAGCAGGAGCCTGTCTCTCTGACCCTGCGTTATTCATACACTATGACGTACCTGTTATGTGTATATACTATGTCTATAAGCAGGAGCCTGTCTCTCTGACCCTGCGTTATTCATACACTATGACGTACCTGTTATGTGTATATACTATATCTATAAGCAGGAGCCTGTCTCTCTGACCCTGCGTTATTCATACACTATGACGTACCTGTTATGTGTGTATACTATGTCTATAAGCAGGAGCCTGTCTCTCTGACACTGCGTTATTCATACACTATGACGTACCTGTTATGTGTGTATACTATGTCTATAAGCAGGAACCTGTCTCTCTGACCCTGCGTTATTCATACACTATGACGTACCTGTTATGTGTGTATACTATGTCTATAAGCAGGAACCTGTCTCTCTGACACTGCGTTATTCATACACTATGACGTACCTGTTATGTGTATATACTATATCTATAAGCAGGAGCCTGTCTCTCTGACCCTGCGTTATTCATACACTATGACGTACCTGTTATGTGTGTATACTATGTCTATAAGCAGGAGCCTGTCTCTCTGACCCTGCATTATTCATACACTATGACGTACCTGTTATGTGTGTATACTATGTCTATAAGCAGGAACCTGTCTCTCTGACCCTGCGTTATTCATACACTATGACGTACCTGTTATGTGTGTATACTATGTCTATAAGCAGGAGCCTGTCTCTCTGACCCTGCGTTATTCATACACTATGACGTACCTGTTATGTGTATATACTATGTCTATAAGCAGGAGCCTGTCTCTCTGACCCTGCGTTATTCATACACTATGACGTACCTGTTATGTGTGTATACTATGTCTATAAGCAGGAACCTGTCTCTCTGACCCTGCGTTATTCATACACTATGACGTACCTGTTATGTGTGTATACTATGTCTATAAGCAGGAGCCTGTCTCTCTGACCCTGCGTTATTCATACACTATGACGTACCTGTTATGTGTATATACTATATCTATAAGCAGGAGCCTGTCTCTCTGACCCTGCGTTATTCATACACTATGACGTACCTGTTATGTGTGTATACTATGTCTATAAGCAGGAGCCTGTCTCTCTGACACTGCGTTATTCATACACTATGACGTACCTGTTATGTGTGTATACTATGTCTATAAGCAGGAGCCTGTCTCTCTGACCCTGCGTTATTCATACACTATGACGTACCTGTTATGTGTATATACTATATCTATAAGCAGGAGCCTGTCTCTCTGACCCTGCGTTATTCATACACTATGACGTACCTGTTATGTGTGTATACTATGTCTATAAGCAGGAGCCTGTCTCTCTGACACTGCGTTATTCATACACTATGACGTACCTGTTATGTGTGTATACTATGTCTATAAGCAGGAGCCTGTCTCTCTGACCCTGCGTTATTCATACACTATGACGTACCTGTTATGTGTGTATACTATGTCTATAAGCAGGAACCTGTCTCTCTGACCCTGCGTTATTCATACACTATGACGTACCTGTTATGTGTGTATACTATGGCTATAAGCAGGAACCTGTCTCTCTGACACTGCGTTATTCATACACTATGACGTACCTGTTATGTGTATATACTATATCTATAAGCAGGAGCCTGTCTCTCTGACCCTGCGTTATTCATACACTATGACGTACCTGTTATGTGTGTATACTATGTCTATAAGCAGGAGCCTGTCTCTCTGACACTGCGTTATTCATACACTATGACGTACCTGTTATGTGTGTATACTATGTCTATAAGCAGGAGCCTGTCTCTCTGACCCTGCGTTATTCATACACTATGACGTACCTGTTATGTGTGTATACTATGTCTATAAGCAGGAACCTGTCTCTCTGACCCTGCGTTATTCATACACTATGACGTACCTATTATGTGTGTATACTATGTCTATAAGCAGGAACCTGTCTCTCTGACACTGCATGAAACTATTAATCAGGATAGGAACATTACAGCTGCTCGCTATCTGCCTCAGAAACAATGATGTGCAAACGTAATATGCTGTCTCTAAGAATGTAACACATGATGGTAACGGATGTGATATCTGACAGGATTGTGTATATTAGTGTTCTATTATTTTATATATTTATTGGCCTTTTTTCAGTCTCTCTCAGGCTTTTCTGAGGTCTTTGCTGTTTGTCCTTGCTGAAGAAAACCTGGTTACCTGTGGTAATGTACTACTGTATGTATTAACAAATAAATAAATGATATGCGCCTAAGTATCACTATATAAGAACACCTGCATTATAGCGTTGGTGTTAATAAATATTTTCGCCCATTTACAGAGCAATATTGGGAAATTATCTCCATTATTATAGAAAACTTATTTGCTTAATTGTTTTGTTTTTTGTTTTTTTAAGGAGGATACTGATAAGGCCTCTGTGTGTCTTTTTGATCGCCAGAAAGACGATTATACATTTTTTCACTTTTCTATTATAATGTATACCTAATAAAAATAACATTTTAAACAAAATGACAAATAAGAGAGCCCCCAAAAAGAGGTTTTTACATTATTAAATATCGCAATCTGCACTGTTACCTTAATTAATAATATTTAAATATTACAGTGTACAGAAGTCCAGAGCGTCATAAAGATAAGTGACTGGTTTCCAGTCTACTTGGTAATAGAAAAGTTCTATACAGATGGGGTGATTTAAACATAAGTGAGTGCTTGGCGATTTGAGCTTTTTACCTCAGAAGCAATGTCAGAATACTGATATACATAATGTAGTACTTCTAATAGAAATACTCTAAAAGTGCAAAAGAATATGCTGCGTTATAAGAGAAACTGTTAATAATAATAATAATAATAATACTGAAATGAAGATCACAATAAGACCACATTTATATTCACCTTACGCTTCATCTAACAAGAAGTAGGATGAATGGATCACAGGTTAGTCCTGAAAGCTTAATAAAGCGATGATTGTATACAGATTGGTCTATCCATGAGAGCACTCCAATGCTCAGATTGGCTACTGATTGGTCTAGCCATGAGAACTTTAGAAATCTGATTGGCTACTGATTGGTCTATCCAACGTTATAAAGCTCTGATTGGATACATTCTGTTTTCGTCTGCCCTGCCACTTTAGAATGTAAGCTCTTACGAGCAGGGCCCTCCTCCCTCTTGTGCTTCTCCCTACTTTACTTTCATCTGCTTCTTACTCCCCACTAGGGCACCTAACACTTGGCTGCTTACGCTCTGCTGCTTATGTGGGTGTTATGGTCGCTAATGTAGCAATGTATATTATCCATGTCCTTGTTCTGCATTCTATTGTATTGTGCTGTAAGCCTTTGGCCACGTAATTGTTTATGTACTGTGTAAGGTGCTGCGGAACACTTGTGGCGCCAGATAAATAAATGATAATAATAATGGCGTTAACGTGGGGAGTGAATGAGAGAACAGAGTTGGGGATGATTCACAGACAGCAGACTTGGGGCATAGAAGAGAGGGTGATACTATTAACAGAGAGACATGGGAAGAGCTGGAGGGGGATTAGTTCTGTCTTGGCCATGTTAAGTTTCAGGAATCGATGGTGTTGATGGTGGGAGAGAGGTCAGGGGAGGAGAGGATGTTCTCATACACTAATTGGCTGCAGGTTGGTCCAGTCCTGTGCGTGCCTTGTGACATAGTCCTCTCACCTCTTTCTTCTCTTCCTCCTCACCACCTGTCTCTTCTTCATCCACGTACCGGAACGAGTCCCGTTTATCCCCAGACACGGCAGACCTCTGACCTTTGTACGGGGGCGAAGCCATACGCAATCGTCTCTCTCTACTTAGGACTCTGTCCAGCAAAGCCATAATCTCTGTTCTCTCAACTGACCCCAGAAGAACCATACACTCTGCAAGAAAGGAACGTCTCTTAGGCGGGTGGGCAACAAAGACCCTGACCCATTTACTTTTATATATACATGTGTGATTCTATGGATGGAGAACTGTTGCATGCCCAAGCACTGTATGGCTGCCATGGCTTGCTGGAACCAGTAGTACCACATATGCCAATGCTATCTTTTTACTTTAAAACACATTTTTACCCTAACCCATGCTGAACAGGTTGGGGTGCGTCTCGTTGTTACAGTGTGACAAGCTGAGACTGGCACTGCCTGGAGCTGGCTGTGGCTTTGGCAGGGGACCCCATGCTGTTCACCCTCTGGCATTAATGACAATCAGACCAGGCTATAGGCGTGATGTACTAAGGTCTAAAATGCAGTAAACCCCCCCAAAAAATTTACTTTACGGGGGTTTTATCGCATTTCTCATGTACCATAGTCCGGAATACGATACATTCTGGAGTTTTACCCGGTGGGTAACGCCATCTTTATATGGCGATACCCAGTAGAAGCCTATGGGCTTCTTTTCGCGATGCCCGCATGGCACGCCTCCAAATAACGTCAGGCTGGGGGGAGCCTCACTAGCTGGCCTTCCCCCAGCCCTCTCTCGTCACTGAATGGATGCCGCGAGCATGTGCGCAGCATCCATTCAGACTCCGAGGTTCCGGCGCCACTGCACAGTTGCGGCGGTGGGGGACCCCAACCTCCCGATTTTACCACCCGCGGGCCACGCAGTACTGTCCCGCTGAAATCGGGATGTTGGGGAGGGGTGGGCCCTCTATGGGTGGCACCCCTGTGCGACCGCACTGGTCGAACACCCCTAGAGCCGGCCCTGCACATACCAGCGATATTATCGCCAGTATGTGCCCAATAATAGGCGGTATGTACGGATGCGAAGTTTAGTACATTCCTCTTCTATGAGCATTGGTGGTTCACTAACTTTTGCGGAGGGACGTGCAGGTTTTCTATTTTTTGTTTATTGAATTAGATTTTGTTAACACTGCAGAGATCTGGGCTGTTGTACCACAAATAGGTTAATACACCCTTAATTTACTGGGCCTGTGGCGTAATTTTGCGCACGCAGGTCCAGGTGTGTCGCATTCCAGATTTTGGTACATATGAGAAATGCGGTAAAACCCCTGAAAACTGCATTTTTGACCTTATTACATTCCACCTATATAATATAACATATAATATAACATAAAAATTACCAATTAAGTTGGCAAACACCAGAATTTGAACCATGGATGTTTGGTTGTCTTACCTGCTGACTCCACTAGGGGCAAAGATTTGTGCGTGCAATTCCTCAGGACATCAAGGAGGTCTTTATAAGTGCAGTGGGATGATATATAGCAGACGTCCCGCACCATAATATCCTCCACAAAGATGTTGTACTTGCTATAAGAGCAAAGGACAGGTTTACACAGGAACAGGGGTATTTATGCCATGCAACAAAGGATAATCACACTCATGTACAAAAAGTAAAGTGATATCTTTTGTGGATGCCGTTACTACAGACAGTGGGCCTGATTCAGAGCCGAACGCTCTGACCAGAGCGCTCGCTCTGAATCAGGGCCCTCCTCCATGAAAATGGAGCGTCCTCCTGGATGCTCGCATAGCTGTGGGTGACCACCCACAGCTTATGCGAGCGTCCATGATGATGGTCGCGATGGTCAAGACCATCGCGACCATCGGGCTTGCGACAGAGACCCTGCTGTAGGGTCTCGCTGCCGCAAGCCCTGGAGTGATTTTGGCTCTATCAGAGCCAAAATCACTGCCACTGACATCACTAGTGATGTCAGTGGGGCCGGCTTCAGACAGTAGGCGTCCCCAATCAACATCGACAGCACGCCCCCTTTGGTGCGAGACCCGGAGCGATGGAGAGCCCATCGCTATCCGGGTCTCGCGCATGCACGCGACTGAGCTCCCTCCGTCATGCGCATGCGCAGTGGGGCAACATCGACCCGCTTGTGAGCGTCCTGCGCTCGCGAGTGGGTCTGAATGACCCCCAGAGTCCTGCTGGGTACAACAGCGCAGGACTCAGCTGGGCGTAAAAGCCTCCATGAGAGTACCTGGAAGAAGATGAGCAGTTGGTTAGGAGACCAGAGGGCCATGAATGAGTCAGGACACTACGAGAAGGGTCAAACTCGCGTTTCGCCATGTGCGAGGTTTGTTCACTGAAAGATACCACTTTACTTTCCTCCATATGGCTGGGTCTCTGGTGGGGTACTCTCATCCTGCGTTCACTGCTGTACAGCATCCACAGGAAAGCAGAAGCCCCCTTCATGTTTCCCAACCATATACTTTAACTTCAACTTTGCAGATAATTACTCTTTAGCAGACTGGTGTGTTTTTCTCATTTGTAATCCTAGGACAATTACACCTTTAGGGGGAACTTCATATTTGTGGGTTCCCCCCGAAAATGGGTGTTTTGGGGGATAATCTGCAAATATTATTTGTGAAATAGGCCAGTAAGTGTCTTGTACCAGAAAAAAAGATATATTTGCAAGTTTACCTAACCTGAAAAATACTCATAGTTCTGTCACAATTTTGCACCCACCACAATTGCCCTTACTCTATTACATGTGCTTCCAGTACACATAACAGTGGCATAAAGCAAAATCTATAACTGCGGATATGCATTTTTGCAGCATCATAATAACTATTAGTGCACTTGACAAAAAGTTTAAAAAAACTTTTTTTAAATGAATTAAAGTGTCTGTGTAAGATTCTTGCAATATTGCATGTTAAGCAGTTTTCCCTCACATCATCGCATATCTCGCAGAAGATACCACGGAGTATTTATAGATGCAGATGAAATAATTCCTGGCATGCGGAACGCCTGGGACCCATCTAATTAACGGATGTATGTCCCTCAGAGGCACACTTCTAGAATAACTACTTTTTAGAAAATCAGACAAGGCTGTGAGTGACAGGCGTGCTGTAATAAATCCTTCTTTCTTGTGGGTATACATTGTGTGACAGCAGCCTAGTTACATTTCAATCATTGTGGCCTCTCTTACAGCACAACGTCAGACAGAATCTTACTATTGAGCATATAGAAAATAGCTGGACCCACGCTGCCTGGTGCGGGCAATTATCCAGATCAGTGCAGACATTAGTTGTTTCCTGATAATGATACTGGATACAGACTGTGACGTATAAATGAGACTGTGCTCAGGAATGGCTACATTAATAAAAGTATTAAAAACAAC
Organism: Taudactylus pleione; assembly: GCA_031769625.1. NCBI lineage: Eukaryota > Metazoa > Chordata > Amphibia > Anura > Myobatrachidae > Taudactylus > Taudactylus pleione. The sequence goes on from JAUIMM010000230.1 coordinate 4,424,320, forward strand.
AGCCTGGAGGAAACGGCAAGTTCCAGGCGATACCTGAGTGGGGTCCATATCTACATTTAGGGGCTTATTCATTACCGGCGATGGATACTACTACAAAATGCAGCCGTCCCCGCGATACTCGCCACAGATGATTCCACCATTAGTTAGTAGCAGCGGGATTGTACACGGCTGGGACCGACCTAGCAGTGTTTGTGCACATGCATGACCTGGCTTTACACATGCACGCTACCGGATGGGATGCCGACCCGGAGGGGGAGGGAGCTGAACGGATCCCTCTTCGCAAACCCAAACCTCCATCCCGCAGGAAGAAGAGAGGCTCGGGGATCCGCAGGTGTCATAGGTTCCCAAAGGCAAACTTTCAGTTTCTGGAGTTTGCTGAACACTGAATGGTCACATCGGGCCCCTGATAATGAATGACCCATTACTGCGGAAGCGTGTAACAGGCCCCTTAGTGGTCATGTGTAGGCCTGTTAGTCTTACTGATCATGTGGGGTCGGGATGCACTAAAGCAAGAAATGTGGTCAAACTCCGAAAATGCTGTTTTCAGGCGTTTGATTGCATCTCTCATATGCACCAGGCCTTGGCGTGTGATGCCATCCGGGGCCTGGCTACAGTAAGTAATGCCATCTTCTGACGACATTACCCTATTGAAGCCTATGGGCTTCTTTTCGCAGAGTGCTGTGAAAGGGACCCAATCAAATGCCTCCCAGCACCTCCCGCGGCACGTGCCTCCTTCTGCGCATGCGCAGAATGACAACAGAGGGACTTCTGGGTCATAGACCGGGAAATCCCTCATTCGCAAAGGACAGCGCTTACCGAGAGAGATGTCCGCTGGGTTTTAGTTCATGCATACCGGAGTAACTACGCATACATGCGGAGAGCGGCGGGATACCATTCTGTGTGCGCTTTCTTCCTATTTCCTTGCTCATCATCCTATCAGACAGATCTATAACCAGAATCAGGAGAAGCGAGGGAAGACGGAGAAGCAGCGCACGTGGCTGCCGTTACAAAGTGGATGAAAGAGCCGGGACGTCGAAAATAGAGATGGGTCTATGTTTTCCTGTCCATGCTCCGACATCCAACTTCCTAACATGGCTGTGTGCGCTCTGCGGGTATCACAACATACAGTTCTCCGCCCGTCACCTGTGACACACGGGATGGTGGATACTTTCCCATGATAACGGTGGTAGATGACCAGAAGAGTACAGATATACGTAGTGACCAGGGGAGTTTTCTAGAGAGGAGGGGGCCTGTGTACAGTCTCCGACACGGGCCCCCTCCTCTCTATCCGGCGGCCGGCAGCGTACTGAGCTGTGCGCGGCCAGCGCCGGAGTTATAGACTCTGGGCACTATAGAGCGCCCAGAGTCTACAGAGTATGCACAGGTCACTGCGGTGGCCATTTTCCCTGTACTGAGCATGCGCAAACGACAGGAAAATGGCCACGGCACCCATTTTCCAGTCGTTTTTTACAGCGCCGGACCCCCGCACCGACGTGGGAATCTGGAGAGGTATGTAATACTGTGGGTACAGAGTGTGCGGTGCAGGGCCCCCCTGGACTCAGGGGCCCATGTTCCCCGCACACCCTGCACCCATTATAGATACGCCCCTGGTAGTGACTGAGGGCCTGATTACGAGTATCACGGGAAACAGTAGCAGTTGTGACAGTCTACATTTACTCAGAATGGGCGACGCCATGGCCAGGAAATCTGAGTCAGGAAGACGCAGACCCTAGCAACGCCTACAACACAGAGGCGACACCCCCCATTTTGTAGAACGTTCCCTGTGGGGCACTGCGAGCGAGAAAGCAAATCAGGATCTGCACATGCGCAGTGTGAACCCCTGCGCATCCGCAGATCAAAAAACATTGCGGTATTGCCAAAAACATCTGAATACCGTAATACCGCGAGTCACGCCCTGAGATGAAATAGAGGTCTGTAAATAGAAATGGTCGCTGCTGGGCTGTTATTACCCGGGTATAATCGGGAAACCGGCTTCCCGACTGTCATATCCTGGCGAGGGATGAAATGCCGGGCGTCTAGATGTAGACGCCTGGCATTTCCCCGACGCTGGGAGACCGGTCCCGATCGAAGCGATGCCGGGCGCCGCGACCGGACAGCCGTGGGGGGAGAGGGTTAGGTTTAGGCCTCCCGGGGGGCACTTAGGGCTAGGCACCCCCCCCGGGAGGGTTAGGCTAGAGGGAGGGAGGGTTAGGCACCCCCCCGGGGGGTGGACTTAGGGCTAGGCACCCCCCTCGGGAGGGTTAGGGTTAGGCTAGAGGGAGGGAGGGTTAGGCACCCCCCCGGCTGGCAGTATTTCATACCGATTCCAATTACCCGTTAGACTGTAGAGCTGTGGAATCTGGAAATTATAATGTTAAAAATTAGATTTCGGTACTTTGCTGGTAGTTCATAGGGGGACACTGGCACATCATGGGGAACAGAGAGCAGTTCATGTTCACTTTATATTGTAAATGTAACAGGAAAAAGCAAACGCTCTCCCCCCTCTATACCCCAGAGGCTGCTGGGAACTTCAGTTTTGTCTAACAAAGCCCCAAAGGACAGAGCAGAAGGTACAGAGCAAGGCAGAGGAGAAAAATAACACTATAACCAGAACACTCAGCCTACGGAGGAGAATAGGGAAAGAGACATTGCACAAGGGCACAACACAAACAAAGGGCCTCATTCATTACACATCGCTACTGCGATAGCGGCTGCGATTACACACACAGGTCTGCTGAGAGAATATGCTAATGAATGCAATTGCAAAGACGTCACACAGCCATGACAGAGACGCCCACTGCCGCTATCTGACATCCGTAACACCCCGCAGACCTGCGTATACATCGGGAACATCGAGCAACATCGGCCCCTCACCCACAATTACAACAGGTCTGATCTTACTCAGAAATTGATAACCTCGTCGCACGCAGTGAGTACTCGGGCTGCGTATGCCGTCGCAGTGGCTAATTTATGCACGCCCATGAAACGTCGTTCAAACGGACAATCACGCCTATGTTTCTCCAACCTCTTCCCCCGTCACCACCCCCAAACGCTGACGTCTCGTCCCTTGATCTGCGATGGCTTTATATCTGCCAACTCACGCACTCGCTCTGCGATGCACGTGCACTTGCAGTACGCACCATCGGACGTGGACGCAGTGCCTATATTTACGCAGATTGAGCAATTGTTAGCCATTGCGCATGTGTTTAAATAATTGCTTTGCAGTTCCGCTGACACAGAGGATTAATTTGCAAAGTGCAGTGTTTGGTGGAGGTAACGAGGGGGGGGGGGCGGGTTAGAGAAACGCAGGCGCGTCACACCATTTAAACACTGTTTTCTGGGCGTCCATAGCCCCTGCGTACTTGCTGACAGCCGAGAGGGGTTATAAAGAGAGGAGGGAGCCCGTGTGCATTCCCCTTCCGGGGCCTCCTCCTCTCTCCAGCAGACGCAGTAGACTTTGGGCACTAGTCTGAGCCCAGGGACTACTGCGCATGTGGCCGGAAAAATGGCGCAGTCACCATTTTCCCGGTGATTTCCTCACTGCGCATGCACAAAACACGGGACCTCGGAGAGGTAAGTATTAGAAAATATGGGTCCAGGTTATTCGGTGTGGGTCCCCCTGGTCACAGGGGCCCGTGTGCACCGCCCACCCTGCGCTATTATAAATACGCCCCTGTGTCTGCGTGTCTGGAGACCCGCTATGTCTGCGATGGACCTGCAGCTGCGATGGCATTTCTGTCCACAATTGAATCAGGGCCTATGAGAGCAGTCTGTAACGTAATTACAAAGATCCCGTTTTCTCAGCCTGGCACTGGGGGAGCATTGGAAGTACCACAGAGACTTGGTGGTTGCCTTGCACCACTGCTCACTATAGGCCACGTGCAGTGCCACACAGGAGGCTCCCACCCACCTGGAGGAATGTGAACTCACCAGTACAGAAATGAGCAGTTGTGTCTCTAGATAAACATGAGGAATTACCAAATTACCGGCCCCTCCTATGGACAACCACCCACAGTGCCCTGACAATAAACAGTGCCCTCATGGTAACATCTGGTGTCAGGCGCCTCCTGCTGCATTTTAGATGCTTGTGGGCGGCTTTGCGATTCCGTCCCCTGCTGAATCACGCCCTATGACATCGCATGAGAACACATGACATCATATGACATCGCATGACAGCACATGACAGCGCATGACAACACATGACAACACATGACAACACATGACAACACATGACAGCACATGACAGCACATGACAACGCATGACAACGCATGACAGCACATGACAACGCATGACAGCGCATGACAGCGCATGACAGCTAGGCTACTCTTAATGGGGCCTACACACAGACCAATTGGATCCTTCTATACAAAGTCAAAATTTTTAATAATTTCAGTCTACCACCGAGAATTGAGCGGTTCCCCTGCGCTGTATAGGGCGCCCCCTTTGGTCACTATTAGCCCTGACCAGCTCTTACGCCAGATGGAATTAGGGGTGATAGGTGAGAGGCTGTGACCCTGGCTTTCTCTCCTCCCCATTTTATATTTTTAGTTATTAATATTGCTGACTTCCTTTGGAATCGGTATGAAATCCCGGCAGCGGTAGCCCGACATCAGCAGAGTTCCCGGCAGCGGAAGCCCGACAGCACTGGAAATCCCGATCGTGGATAGGTAAGTATTGTCTAACCTAACCTAACTCCCCTAACCCTAAACCTCCTTAGGGGTGCCTAACCCTAACCTCCCCCCCAAGTGCCTAACCCTAATCCCCCCTCTAAGTGCCTAACCCTAACCACCCCCTTCCCTGCTGCCTAAACCTAGGTCCCCCGGGGGGGTGCCTAACCCTAAGTCCCCCCCGGGTGGCCTAAACCTAACCCTCCCCCCCTGCGGCATACATCTAGACGCCCGGCATTTCACCCTCGCCGGGTTATGACAGTCGGGAAGCCGGCTGCCGGTATTAAGGTAGCCGGCTTCCCGATTGCATACCCTTCCTTTGTATGCTGGATGCATTAGGGGAGATGTACCAAGTCTTGGGGAGTGATAAAGTGTAGAAGTGGCCCAAATCTTCCAATCAGCTTATGTCCACTTTATCTCCCTCCAAGGTTTGGTACACTTCCCCCTGTATGTGAGATGTAGCCTCGTGTTCCTTCCCAATTCAAGACTTGTGTTATTCTTCTCCAGTATTATGGTCCATTTATTCATGAGGTATTTGCCTGCAGTACATTGGTAGCTCATATATACGAGTTTGTGTATTTCTGCTAGTGTATATTCTACTCCTATATGTTCTCTCTCTTATTTATATTATACACGCGTTACAATGGGAAGCCCGGCTTTACCGCGCCACCGGATTTCTGTTGTTCTCTTGATTTGAGAACGCTATAAATCTTTGATTGCGATGCCAGTGTGTACACGACCCCCAGGACGGGGACGCCCGGCTCTCACCTCACATGGCACGAGGACAGGTCCGGCAGGTACGGCAATCTCTTCGTTTGGATGATGGAGTCGTACAGACTGGGCTGCAGGTTCTGAGCCACCACGTTTGCCATGATGACGGAGATCAGCATCGGGAGGATGTGAGAAATCTGACCCGTCAACTCAAAGCAGATGACGGCGGTGGAGACGGTGTGCGTGACAGCGCCCGTGAGAGCAGCCGCACCTGGAAGACAGATGAGGAGAACGGACAGCTCAGCACCAACACGGGAAAAGCGGCGTAAGGACATATCACTGACACTCTGACACCATACATAGCGCGCTATTTATTATCATTATATTTACTAAAATAAAGTGATAAAGGCGGTTTTGTGTTATCACACCCTTTTCACATTATTTTAGTATCACCTACAGTTACTAAATGGCAATTCGTAAAATTCTACTCCAACCCCTAACTATCACTTATATTTAGTAATCAGATCGCATTTCCCATAATTGTAATGGGAAATGTGATCTGTCTGGTAGTTACTAAAAATAAAATTGTGAAAAAATACTGGGGAAAGACCTGTGATAATAACGTCACCTGGAGGTGGCGTTATCCAGGGTCTCCCCCGGTTACCGGGCTCCTGCTCTAATGGGCAGAGCAGAGCCCGGAGCCGGCCCCAGTGATCAGCTCTGTGGTCTAAGCAGACCCCACACTGATCACTGCTAAAAGAAAAAAAAAATATATATATCCATGGACCGGTGACCGGGGCTCCGTTGAGGTCCTCCCTCCGGTCAGCTGGTCTCCCATCCTGCACTGGGGCCCGGTCAGCTGACTGGGTCCCAGTGCAGGATGGGAGATCAGCTGACCAGAGCCACGGAGGACATCACCGGAACCCCGATCACCGGAGGTATGTGCAATTAAGGGAGGGGGGGAGTCGCGATCACAGGGGGGCAGGGCTTAGCGGCAAGGGTGGGGCAATGCAAATTCAGTCGGTAATATCACACTACAATCTGCATTCCAAATGCGGATTGTAGTAAATAGAGCCCATAGAAGTTTAACTAAATGGGAGAGTGAGATTAAAATATTATTTACTATAAACCAACAAATACTTCTATAGCTTCTACTGCACAGTGACGTCTCAGTACAGCTCTGTACAAAGGTGATTACAGGTTATTTGCTATACAGGTTTGAATCACCAACTAGAGAGAAACTATTCACATTTCCATGCACAGTATGCAATAAAATATGTAATAGAAAGAGAATATGCATCTCAATATATACATATATAGCAGCACCTTAAGTTTTCTTTGTTAGTTATGTGCACTTTGCGTTTTGCACATCGCATCTAAGATTACCGCTGTTTGTCCCAGCATCGCTCTCACCATCTTCAGCAAAGCCTTCCAGGCACTGCCGGGTCCCCGTGTCATGCACATGCGCAAGACGGACCGACGTGCCAGCAGCCGAGCGGAGGACCTCGCTGGCGAGGATGACTTCCCGGGCCCTCGCCGGAAGGGATAACTATTGATGAATACCACTGGCCTATTCCTTTGTATCACTGTGATACTAAACAAAAAATGCAGCTGGTATATAAGTTCATTCATAAATGGGGCTTGTGTTTAAAAATGACAGCTAGGAGCTGATTGGTTGGTAGTTTATTATTCTCCAATGTCTCACTTTTCCAGAGCTTAGTACATCTCCCCCTTTATGTATTTATGATGTATGGTTGCAAGTTTTTGAATAAAACGAAGCCTTTTATGACTGAGGGGCCTATTCATCAACACTAAAATAACGTTTTTAAGGACATTTTCCTTAAATAACGTTATTTTGGTATTCATGAACAGACTTAGCACAGGAGATATCACAGATATCTCCTTGCTAAGTTCCCCTGCGTTAATTTCCACTCTCCCCATACATTATTACATTAGTACATTAGTACATTAGTATGGGGATATTAGTACATTAGTACATTAGTATGGGGATATTATTACATTAGTACATTAGAATGGGGATGTGGAAATTGTGGTATTCATCAAATTCCGAAAATTATGAATTTTCGGAATTTGATGCAGTTACTATTCGCCACTGTGAGGTGGCGAATAGCGGAATCGACTTACCTGTACCCGCGTGTGCAGGTCCCCCGACGAGTCCCTCCGGCGCTCTGCTCCGTCCTCAGGCTCCGGAGGCTGGTCTGTCATGTGTGCTCCCCAGCAGAGCACAAGAAAGTTTAGACAGAAAAAAAAAAGTTTTGTTTTTTTTCTAATCTGTCATGTGGTCTGCTGGGAAACCACATGACAGACCAGCAGGACGGAGCCGGAGGCTGCTGCGCGGACAGGTAAGTCGGGGGGGGGGGGGGAGGTGAGCGGAGGGGGGAGGTCGGGGGGGGTACACAAACTTACCGCATCTGTAGGCAGTGCTGCGCATGCGCTGGTTTTACAGATGTAACAGCGCATGCGCAGCACTGTTACCAGATGCGATAAGGTAGTGTAGGCAGGAAAAGTATCTATTTCCCGAAAAGCTGTCATCGCAAAAATGACAGGTACCGGAATAGATACTTATGGAGAGGAGGAATGATGAATTCCACCTATAATTAGCTAGAACTCCATGCCAGTTCTAAACCTAATTATCTCCATCGAATTTTTAGGTTTAATGAATAGGCCCCTGAATCAGGGTTTCATAGTAACCCGCACAGGACAAATGTCATTCTCACCGACTCCACACTGGGGTCTTGGTTAATGTGGGTAATGCCATCACCCTATGGGCTTTTAAGGGGGGTGTGCTGTGAAAGGGATCCCTCCCAGCTCCCCCCGCGACACATGCGTACTTACCGAGAGAGAGCGGTCCTTTGCGGTGATCTCTATGCATACTGGCGTTGCCAACGCCATCATACATGTGAAGGGTGGCGGGATGTATCACATCCCGAATGCCATGTGTCGTGCACCCTGCCCCCAATGTATAAAGACTGCCTGTGCTTATTATTTATAACTGGGTTTTTATTTACAATAAGAATGAGAAAAAGTAAAACTTTGCCAGAAAACAGGGTCTTAGGTGTCTCCAAAGATGGGATCTGCCAAACGGTAGAGTTTCTGGCGTGTTTCGTTGTGGAGTAACCCAAGACCTCATCAGATAAAGTTGTGGGTTAGTCCCCCAAACGTCAGGCATACTGTACTGCTGTCCCACCGTATGGATCTGCACAAAACCCCCAACTTACTCTTTACAATCAGGATCTTATATGACAGTATTAGTATGACCATGTCACAGGGCAGAGCCGTGCTTCCCGGTGCTGGTGACCCGGCAGTGCTGCCCTGTTACGACACTGTCTGCATGTCACCACCTGTGCGGTCGGACGCAGCGTGGAGGGGCAGCCCTGGGGGTCCTCTCTCCAGAGTCTCCGCTAAGTGGGACCAATGGCGTCATAAGGGAGGTGTGGGGGGTGCGTACCGCACTCGGGTGTCACCAAAGTGCATTACGTGCAGCACGCGGCTCCTGACACAGTTAGGGATCCGGCACTGCACACACTATGGGCGCCAGGGGCAGTCCGTATCTCCGGGACCCCCACAAGGCCATGCCCCCTTTTTTGCCAGTGCTCCGCCATGCGCACACTACAAGCTGTGCCCACCCCTACCCGCCCCGTGTTTCATAAGAAGTAGGAACACCACTGCCTGGGACTGAAGTGTGGTCGAGCTGCCTAAGTCACCGCTCACTTCAGGTAGTTGTTAAGAGCGCCCTCTGCTGGTTGGTGCTCTATGTACCAGTGTAGTCGGCGTATCGGTCGGCCTGCCCCTGTGCTATATAGGTGTATTGAGTAATAATATTGGTGTACTCAAGATGTACTTAGTAGCCCAGAGACTTGTGGTTATGAAATAAATTGATACATTTCAGCAGCTGGGTTTTTGGATAGCCAATAAGATTCGGTAAAAAGAACCGAACGGAACCGAGTAGAACCGAGCCTGCACATCCCTAGTAACTACGATACATTTCTATCAGCGAGGAGATAATTACCGATCACAGCGTAACCCCCAGGTAGGATCTGGTACACAATTCCATCAAACAGGATTCCATTGGGGAAGAGATAGGCCATTAGCTCTCCGACCGTCCTCCCGAAGGCAGCACCTACATGGCAGGGATAGTATAGGCTGAGACAAGGTCATTTCATGCTGTATTTCTGCATTGTCAGCAGTCATTCTGAACTCCTTTCATGAGCGGAAGTGGCTTTAATGCAGGGTCAGATGAAGTGTGTAACTAATGGGTGTTATGCCTGAGTCAGTGTAAGTACTCCCAGTTCATGTGCCCCTGTCATTACACCACCCGCACCCATAGCAGATTAGTTCCTTACATCTCTATGTAATTAGGACATTAGCTGTATGCAAATGTGCGTGTTATATAATAGTTAAAGTTCTAACAGGATGGCATAGTAGCATGGTGGCATACTGGTTAGCATTGCTAACTTAAGCTGGGTACACACTAGGATGACGGATCGGCCGTCCTATCTGACGATTGTTAAGTGCATACAAACTTACCAATCGTCAGCCCGATTTGTTGTACCGGACGTCACAACTTGCCGGGAATTTACATGTGCCCGCCCACTTGCGATGCCAGTCACTGGTGACCTGTACAGCAAGTGTATGGGAGGTCGGCTGACCACCCGTACCCACAGCACGATGAGCAGATATATCAGCCAACAGCTGTGCTGCACACCCGGCACCGTATGTCTGTGAATGATGTGTGCGTGTGTGTGCGCCTGTAGCATGGAGAATAGAGTGTAAGCTCCAGTGACTCAGGGAAGGATGTGAATGATCGCCCAATTCAGACCCGTTCACTAAGCCGCGGATGCACACTATGGGCAATTGTTACCTGTCTGCGCATGCGTATTTGGCAAAATATGCATGCGCGAACCAGTGACTGCGTCCGGGAATCGTGCGCTCATAGTACACAGACTGGACGCTACTTTGAGTAACAGATAGCGCCGTTTGTGGGTGGTGACAGGGAAAGGTGATTGTGAACGGAGGAATGGATTTGTGAACGCAGGCATGCTTGGGCGTCTTAACGGCGTTTTATGGGTGTGCATAATTAGCAAAGATGCGTCATTGTACACGTCACCTGGTTGTATTTCAGCCAGCAGTGATCGCAGTGCTTGCAGTGAGGTAGGATCTACCTCAAGCGCTGCGAACGCATCCGATGGTACCCAATGTACTGATGGTTACATACACTTCCTGGAGATGACGTGCGCCAGTGGGCGTCTTAAGACAGGCTGGTTGGTGTCTACATACACAAAGCGATCACACGCCAAGACATAGTGGGCGTGCTTATGCCTTGCCGCGCGATCACCTGCCATACCGTCACTTTGCCGAATTTGAATATGCTGGGAGCGAGCTTACGCAGAGAGCGGGTCTGAATGTGCTCCATGGTCTGATTGTACAGTGCTGCAGAATATGTTGGTGATACATAAACAGATACAATAACTATAGATTACGAGACACCTATACATCTGTTACCAGTCCTGAGACCCCAGAACTGATGTCATACAGCCTTATACCCTGCACTAAGGGACTGGCTGGATCCTTTTAGTACATTCCATCAATCTCTGCATCATACATAAAGGACGGAGTATATCTCCTATCTGCCATCTCACCGAGTATAAAGACGGGCATGAAGGCACCACATGGTATTGGCATTGTAGTGGCAATGACAGACATCAGGAACTGGAAGAGAGAGAGCAGAGAGACAGCCATTATATAACGTTCCATGGGGGGACTCTCGCTGCAAATCATACCTTGCCCATTACACTTCTCCAACTCTTCCTCCCAACGCCCGCCCCACCCACTGGCGCCATCTTAGGGGTCACAGAAATCCATGAGAGACATGGGGCATTTTCTCTCAAGCTTCCTTTTGGGAGCCAGATACTGCGACACAATGATACCAGCAGAACAAAGTCACCCCAGAATAAGCGCCAGGCGGGACAATTATAGACGTCCAACATCTGTCACCTGTTTATATCCTGGGGGGGAGGGAGGGAGGGGGTTCTGTTGTTTCATGACCTGGTCACCTGGTTCCCCGGGAGAGCCCCAGCACACAGGTGACACGGGAGAGCCCCAGCACACAGGTGACACGGGAGAGCCCCAGCACACAGGTGACACGGGAGAGCCCCAGCACACAGGAGACACGGGAGAGCCCCAGCACACAGGAGACACGGGAGAGCCCCAGCACACAGGTGACACGGGAGAGCCCCAGCACACAGGTGACACGGGAGAGCCCCAGCACACAGGTGACACGGGAGAGCCCCAGCACACAGGTGACACGGGAGAGCCCCAGCACACAGGTGACACGGGAGAGCCCCAGCACACAGGTGACACGGGAGAGCCCCAGCACACAGGTGACACGGGAGAGCCCCAGCACACAGGTGACACGGGAGAGCCCCAGCACACAGGTGACACGGGAGAGCCCCAGCACACAGGTGACACGGGAGAGCCCCAGCACACAGGTGACACGGGAGAGCCCCAGCACACAGGTGACACGGGAGAGCCCCAGCACACAGGTGACACGGGAGAGCCCCAGCACACATGACACGGGAGAGCCCCAGCACACATGACACAGGAGAGCCCCAGCACACATGACACAGGAGAGCCCCAGCACACGTGTCACAGGAGAGACCCAGCACACAGGTGACACAGGAGGAGAGCCCCAGCACACAGGTGACACAGGAGGAGAGCCCCAGCACACATGTGACACAGGAGAGCCCCAGCACACATGTGACACAGGAGAGACCCAGCACACATGTGACACAGGAGAGCCCCAGCACACATGTGACACGGGAAAGCCCCAGCACACATGTGACACGGGAGAGCCCCACCACACGTGACACAGGAGAGCCCCAGCACACATGTGACACAGGAGAGCCCCAGCACACATGTAACACGGGAGAGCCCCAGCACATACAGTATGTGACATGGTAGAGAATCTGCGGGATGTTACCTTCATGATGAAGAAGAGGGGCAGGGTGACGAATACACTGACGGTCGGGTGGATGAAGGCAGCTGAGCGTCCCAGGACTGAGAGGTTCCCCATAGGCTTTGTCCAGGTGTGATTATCAAACAGGACGCTGATGCTTTCCCGAGGCATGAGCTGCGAGAGGGCCCAGGTAGTGGGAGACAGCCAAGACAGAGAGCGTCAGTGAGAGCAGGACAGCCTTACACAGAGAGAGACAGAAGCGGCCTCTTCCATTCATCTATACACCATAGAGGGCTCACTAGCTGCTATGTATTATCTACAGTATGACTGGCTGAGAGTTACTGAGCTGGATCACTTACTGTACCTGGAATAACAGGTGTACTGTACATACTGTACCTGGAATAACAGGTGTACTGTACATACTGTACCTGGAATAACAGGTGTACTGTACATACTGTACCTGGAATAACAGGTGTACTGTACATACTGTACCTGGAATAACAGGTGTACTGTACATACTGGAATAACAGGTGTCTGTAATAATCATGCCTAATATCTTAACTGAATGGAAATTTAGAATTTTTTATTTTTACCTTTATCTCATCAGGATACTTCCTCACTACATGGATTACTGTGATATAAGTTGTCTGCTATGGAGTGGAAGGGGGGTAACATGATTGTTGTTTGTTTTAGCAGAACTGCAGCGGAATATTAGACGGACACTGAACATTGGCCCTGATTCAGAGCCGGACGCTCTGACCAGAGCGCTCGCTCTGAATCAGGGTCCACCTCCATTAATATGGAGCGTCCTCCTGGACGCTCGTATAGCTGTGGGTCACCACCCACAGCATATACGAGTGTGCAGGATGATGGTCGCGACGGTCAAGACCATCGCGACCATCGAAACTGCGAGCAAAAGCCTGCGGTTGAGTTTTTCAACCGCAAGGCCAGGAGTGATTTTGGCTCTATCAGAGCCAAAATCACTCCCACTGACATCACTAGTGATGTCAGTGGGGCCGGCTTCAGACGGTAGGCGTTCCCTTGGGAACGCCTCCGTCTGGCAGGCACGCCCCTGACACGCCCACCAAAGGGGGCATGCTGTCAGTCAACATCGACAGCACGCCCCCTTTGATGAGACACTCCGAGCGAAGGAAAGTCCTTCGCTCGTCGTGTCTCGCACATGTGCACGACGGAGCTCCCTCCGTCGTGCGCATGCGCAGTGCAGACCATCGACCCACTTGCGAGCGGACAGCCGCTCGCGAGTGTGTCTGAATGAGGGCCATTGTGTTTTAGGAATTTCCTGTGTACATGTACACACACATATGGGGCTCAGCAGTCCTTGAATTTAGGAAATGATTGAGGGCCATATTCAATCAGGGAGCGAAAAGTCAGTGCTGGACTTTTCGCACCACATCGGAGCTTTTCTGGAGATAAAGTATCAGGCGCGCGCCTGCTTTATCCCTGTATTCAAATTAAAAGGAGTGAAAACAGGACATGGCGAATTTGGATCTATGAAAAAAAAACGGGAATTTTTGGGAAATGTGCCTGGGACCCCCCTAAAGATGTCCAGCCGTGGGGGATCACTATATGTACCCCCATTTTTGCCTGCTGAAGGAAGTTGGGGTTTGTAATAGCTGCGGCAGGTGCATATTTGCGGCTATGAAGAAGTGATGAAGAATAACTATTCCTATTAAATTTGGGGTACATGGAAATGGGGGTAAGCATTTTTTTAAGTCCCAAAAGTGATTTTTAAAAATTCTGCAAAAATGCACCTGCCTCTTGTCCCCGCAATGAAGAATACACCTGCCGCATACATGGGAACCCCTCTGAATTTATTTTTGGCTATTTTAGAAGTGTGTCCCCTATTTTTTTTTACCACCAAAATTAAAGTTAATTGTTTGGGGTGTCCCGATTTTTTTTGTTACTTTTTTTGACACAGTTTATTTTTAAATGACACTCCCAGGGGTGCAGGCTATTTTTTTTAAGCCTGCACCCTTAAACCCCAATTCTGCACTTTTTTTCGCCACCTATTTCAGTGGTGAAAAGTTATCCCCGTTTTATTTCAAAGACTTTTCGAACCTGCGAAAAGTCTTTAGGTGCATACACACACAACGATTTTTTGAACGATTATCGTTAAATAACATCGTTTAACGATAATCGTTTGAAAAAAATCGGTCACTTTCTGAGTCAAACGATGAACGATTACTGTTCATGCGCGTTCACGTTTGTAGTTCAGTCAGACTTGTCAACTCAACGATTTTCATTAAGTTAATATGCAAAAATCGTTTGTAGTTCATAAAAATCGTTCATTACCTTTAAATGAACATAGTAAATGAACAACTTTAGTAAACGATTTTAGTTCATTTTTTCAAGGTAGAAAGTCGTTTACTAAAATCGTTCATTAACTCAATCGTTGTGTGTGTATACAGCTTTAGAGATTGAATACGGGGATAATTGAAATAGGCGAAAATGACGTCATTGCCGATTCCGACATTTTGCACCAAATTGAATATGGCCCTTAATATCACAGTGCTCTAATGGGTGTAATTTGTGTAAATTCCCCATCAAATCTTACTGACAAAGAATAACAGCCGGGAGCAAAGCAGAGAACTCAACACAAAGTCTCACTCATCCCTGCAGCAGGGTCACAGTCACATTCATGTAACCAATCAGGACAGGGGACAACAGGTGACAGTGCTGACAAGGAACCACCGCTAATTACTAATGCTGGAACTGAATGCAGTACATCTAAACAGGCTTCAAACACACTCAGGGACTTCGCTGTACTCTCCCTATAATCAGAGATCATATACAGTAGGTACAGAAATCATACATACAATGCATCCGAAAAGTATTCACAGAGCTTCACTTTTTTCACATTTTGTTATGTTACAGCCTTATTCCAAAAATAAATTCATTTTTGTCCTCAAAATTCTGCACACAATGGGGTAGATGTACGAAGCCCAGAAGCGGTACCAGCGCACGTTATGTGCGCTGGTAGTGCTTCTCCCCGATGTATGATCGAGGGTCTGGGCGGTAAATGGCAGTATGCGCCCCTGTCATTATCGGCGCTGCTATCTACAAGATAGCAGCGCCGAGTGGCAGGGCCATGTACGAACGGTCATACCGCATGACCGTTCGGCCGGCTGTAGCTGTCGTTATGGACAGCTACAGCCTGGCGCTAGCCTATCCCCACAGCAGGGACAGCGCTGTCCCTGCTGCGATGGCTGCCGGCTCCAGGCTGCGCGTGGGGATCTCTCGATACTGGCGAGATCCCGCGCACGCTCAGTGGAGCCGGTCGGGACAGAGACACAGCGCATCAGCACTAGGCTGATACGCTGCTGTCTCTAACGGGCAGGGCTGCCATCAGAAATTATGGGGCCCAGGACTGACAGAATAGACAGGGCCCCCCTTCTGTGTTTCCCCAGCCAGACCTCCTTCTGTCTCTCCCCTGTCACCCCCCTCCTCTCAGCATAGCGGCGCGGCGTGAAGTCATACACGTCGGGCTGAGTCTCAGAGGTGGATTAAGACCCTGTGGAGACCTAGATAAAGTACTGGCATGGACTCCCCTCCTCTGTGTGTGTATAATTGTATATATAAGCTATATGTGTGTGGACCTATACTACAACCACTAACTGCTTGCCTTTCAAAACAATGATCTCTTTTTCTGGACAACTACTTCATTCACCCCCCCCCCCACCGCCTGATTCATTGCTATACCCCACCCAACCCACCTCACTCCCCAGGATATTAATGTTTACACTTCTCTTAATACATTACATCCCTCTCCCCACCCATTAATACAAGTATACACCCCCACCTCACCCACATAGCATGAATAAGTATGGTGATCCATAATTATGGGGTCACCTCACTTGGTTATGAGCACCCCCTTTGTCCAGGGATATTGTAAATGATATGCTGCCCTTGTATAAATATAGGAGACACCCCACAGTTTTCTAGGTGTCCCCTTGATCCCCTAATTCTCACCGCTGTTTTTTTTTAAATCAGGGAGCTAACCTATAGGAGTGCCCTATGGACATGTTTAGAAGCCCCTATATTTTTGTAATGTGGTGCCCCACAGTTATAGGGTCACCCCTTTGTTAGGGAAAATTTCTTTGAGTAATGGCTCAGCCCTGTCCCCAGGGATATTGTAAGTTATATGCTGACCTTGTATAAGTACAAGGGGACACCTGGAAAAACATACCCTCCAACATTTCTCATACAGAATCCGGTACAGGGGCGTGACAAAGGATAAAGGGGGCGTGACAAAGGATAAAGGGGGTGTGACAAAGGATAAAGGGGGCGTGACAAAGGATAAAGGGGGCGTGACAACGGCTAAAGGGGGCGTGACAAAGGATAAAGGGGACGTGACAAAGGATAAAGGGGGCGTGACAAAGGATAAAGGGGGCGTGACAAAGGATAAAGGGGGCGTGACAAAGGATAAAGGGGGTGTGACAAAGGATAAAGGGGGCATGTCCACGGGTAGTGTACCTGGGGTCCGGAGGTACAGCGGCGCTGGAGTGATTATGGCAGCATCGGTACAGACTGCAATTGCATTGCAGAGATCCATGGGGGGAGATGCAGAACCGCCTATCACTCAGCAGCGCTGCGGGAGTCCTGTGTCCCAGCAGCGCTGCTAAAAGAACCAGGAACTCGGTACAAACGGTACAGCCCCTGTTTGCCGGTACAGACCATTAAGAAACGGTACTGTACCGGCTAAAACGGTAGAGTTGGAGGGTATGGAAAAAATGTATACTTATACAAGGGCAGCACATACTTTACAATATCCCCGGGGGCAGGGTTGAGCCACTAGGGAAAGGTGGTTTCCCTAACTAACAGAGCTTAGTCCGGGACACCATAACTCACCACATAAGTACAGAGCCCCCCTAAGGTACTTACCTCTGCTAGCAGCATCGCAGGAGGCTCTGTGTCCCTCACACAACGGCTGCAGACACATGCAGGCCAGGAAGAGCATGAGGGGGCGGGGACTCAGGGAGGGGGCGGGGACTCTAGAAAGGGACAGGGAGGGACCTAACACTCCATCTGAAGGGGAGATGGACAGGTAATACAGAGCAGGGGAGAAAGAGGGGCTGGGACTCGGGTAGGGGGCGGGGAAAGTGTTACACATCCGTCGGCATGGAGGATAGTCGGGCAGAGTGAGAGACACTAATGGTGGGTACACACTAGACGATATGCTCCCTGAGCGATATCGTGTAGTGTTGTCCCCGGCAGGCTGTGCTCAATGTCGTTCATGACATTGAGCACAGCCGCTGAACGATATCATTAACGATATCGTTCAGCGCCGGGCTCTCTCCCCCATTCCCTGACATGCAGCAACCTGATGACATCGTCAGGTTGGCCTGCATGTCAGCCCGATGAACGATGATGACGAACGACCCGCGGGAACACGTGTCATCGTCATCGTTCATCTTTTTGGGGTTAAAAATGGACGATAAAGTGGACGACTGAACGATAACGATATCGTTATCATTCAGTCGTCCACTTTATCGCCCAGTGTGTATGCACCATAATAAGCAGTGCTAAATGCAAAGCCTCAGTTCTGCCCTCCTATGAGAAGGGGCCCTGCAGCTGCTGGTAGCCACATAGTGACTGACACTGACAGGGGGCCCTGCAGAGTACCGATCCTTCAGCAAACTGCTTTGTACTCACAGGCAGTCATCTGCCTGTGACTGGATCATCTGCACTCTGCGGGCCCCCTCTGAGCCCGGGCCCGGTACAATAGTACCGGCTGCACCCCCCTGATGGCGGCCCTGCTAACGGGTAGCGCCGGAGGGGGGAGTTAACGCTCCCCCTCTCCAGCCGATGAGAGTGCTTCTCATCGGTAGTGCTTCCTGCTTCGCATCGGTAAAGAGGCGTAGCGGGAAGCGGTATAGCGGCACGTTAAGTGCCGCTATAATACATCTACCCCATTACCCCATAATGACAATGTGTAAAAAGTTTTTTGAGATTTTTGCAAATTTAATTGAAAAAAAAACCTAAGAAATCACATGTACATAAGTAGTCACAGCCTTTGCTGAATACTTTGTTGATGCACCTTTGGCAGCAATTACAGCCTCAAGTCTTTTTGAATATGATGCCACAAGCTTGGCACACCTATCTTTGGGCACATGCCTCTAAGATACTGTAGAACATTCTACACTACGTGACGCAAGTATTATTATTTACCTAACTATGGGCCTCATTTATCAACGAGCCAACCAATCAGCTCCTGACTGACATGCTTGAAAAATGACAGTGATTGGTTGGTGCACCATATAAGATTAGTAACAAGTGATAACAAGAATATCACTTGTTGAACCGTCCATAACTCTAACCGTACACCGTGACAGCCTTATTTTATAGATTCAATAAACACACATAATATAAGCGCAGCATCCAGAGACCACACCCACAGCGCTCACCTCTCCTGCCATGAACTGGCCGAATCCTGGGGGAAATGTCAGGGTCGCTATACAGAAGGTGATCACAGCCGGGTAAATGAAGCGACTGTCAGGGAAGAGAATAAACGGGGGAGAGAAATAAGATGATTTGCAAACGATAAATGTTGGAAAATAATAATTCCTGAAGAAAGCAGCGTATTAGGCGTCTTCACTTAATTTGTCCAACTCGTACAAATGTCCCTACAGTACTGTAATGAGCTCGCTAAGATAAGGACAGAGTAGTTATACAATGAGACTGGCTGCGCTAGGCTCGCCCATCTCTTCCTACACTGGGCTACATATGGACACCGGAAGATACTCGGATCATCATCAAATGCATCTGATTAGACATAATTACTATCACTGTAAAGCTGCATACACATGCAGCGATCAGATAACCAGCACACCACCAACAAGCCAACCACTATAACAACCCGCATTCAACGATCGCGGGTCCCTATAGTAAACCGGTCAATAGCGACCAAGTTGACCTGCATGCACGGGCGATGGATGATATCGCTATCGTCCATACGTTCCCGCGCATCGCTGGTCGATTGTGAGTTGGTAGAGACCATTTCAATGACCGATTTGAACGATAATGGTAATGATAACGATATCGGTATCGTTCAAATCACTCTTTTATATCGCTACGTGTGTATGCACTATTAGCAGGTATTATTTAAACAACCTATAGGTGTATGCACACGTGTGTACAGGAACATTACTGCCTACACTCCCGATATGTCCAGGAGACTCCCGAATGCTGGGGAGTTCCCTGCACTTCCGGAAGAGCAAATCACCCTCCTGCATCTCATCTGCTTCCTAGCAAAATAGGCGGGGCAGAGGGCGTGTCTCAGCAAATGGCGCCACCGTGGCTGTTGGATGAGAAGCACTCTGGCGCTGCCCCCCATCCCAGTGCAGACAGGTAAGCTGAGCAGGCGCTCTCTAGGACAGGTCTGACCTCTCTCATGTGCTGTGCTGCGGCGTCTCCGAGCAACTTTCCCCCTGGTATTTATGCCGACGAGACGTGACTGCAAGACTCTCCAACATACTAACTTATACAGACACCGCAAGTACTCTATAGGGTTCATTTATCAATAATCACATACTCACGATGTATCACAAAGCACATGCAGGGGAACCTAACGGAGCTCGTCCCGGTGATGTGCTCGGAGTGAAATGACCGTATCAGACGTCTCTTCACTCCACTATCGGGACTCCTCCGCATGCGCGGTCTACAGACGACACATGTGCGGCAGCCATTGCTGGGGAGGGTTCTCACTCTCCCAGCAAATATTGTAAAGTGAAGCCTATAGACTAAAGCGGATAATGCCGTCTTCTGGAGCTTAGTAATTCTGACAGCATCGCATCCCCCATAGAAACCTGCGGGGGTTGCAGCTGCTATCAGAAATGGAAAGACCGCAACACACACACACACACACACACACACACACACACACACACACACACACACACACACACACACACACACACACACACACACACACACACACACACACACACACACACACACACACACACACACACACACACACACACACACACACACACACACACACACACACACACACACACACACTACCTGTCATTATGTTGCTCTACCTGGTTTGATAAAGTTAAACTAGATAAGCTGCACCAAACAGCTGCACAACACACTCTACATGATATATACTTTGGCCAAGTGTATTCCCGCCTGTGGGTAAATTGTCTGGGGGGCTACTTCATCCAGAAAAACCTGGTAATGTATGGGAGAAAATGACAATGGTCCATTTGCTCACAAACACTGGAAAATAGCCAAAAAATGGTCGTTCAGACAAATTGGATAAAACACAGAAATATAACCAATTTGAACAATTTTTTTGTCCTTTTTTCAGTGATTAAAACCATATGATGGACTGTCATTGGCTCCCATACATTACCAGGTTTTCATTCCAACCAGCCAGATTGGACAGATATCTGACAGATAATTGTATAGTGGATGCCCAGCATTACTGTCACCAGGGAGTATAGGATTTTGGTGAAGGCCAAGAAGTAAAGATCAAATACATAAAAAGAATGGATTTGCCTAGCTGCCGTATACGGTGAATGTGACTGTTATCCTTGTCCTGCACAAATGATGTACGTTTTCCTGAAACGCAGATTGTGGTGACAGAAGGCAATTACTATGTTCCCCGTCTGTCCGCGTCGTACTTACTAACGGCTCAGGAAGCCGCTCAGGGTCTGGTTCCTGCGGATCCCAAGCACCACCTGTCGGTTCAGGTACACAAAGAAAGCCCCAAGGAAGCCGCAACAGATTCTGCAGAGGAAGAAACGTTGTTATAGCGCCAGGATCTAACCGCAGCCAGCGACTTCTTCCTCCTGAGAATGGGAGATCTTACCCGATAACCGCAAACGCTGGTAACTCCTGGAGATCGAAGGGAAACTCCATCCGGAAGTTTGTGCGGAAGAGAGCGGTGATGGTGACTGGAAGAGACAACAAGGGAATTACCTGCGGCCGCCATATCCATTTCATGCTCAGCCGGGAAACCATAGCTATTTATTTATCGGGGAGTCTCCGAAATTAGGCAGAGATCTACCCTACATCCAATTCTCCTGACAGGCCGGTTACCTGCCTGCAGGGCAGGCGGAGACATTGGTACGATTACACAAATTGCGCCATCCAGCCACGCCCACCTCAATGACCAATGAGTGGGTGGTGGTGTGATGATGTCATCTATAGCATCATACATATTGCCCCGCCCATTTTTGATAATTAAAATAAATGATTGCGCTCCCAGTTAGGGTTTTAAGCAGCTGTCTATTATTTTATTCTATTCTTTACACATCACTATCACCTTTTTTCCCCTTTTCGTGTGATGCCCTGGGGATGGTCCCTGGCTGGAATTTTTTGGGGTACCTTGCTTCTCGGACGTGAACCCCTTAATGTTAGGGACGCCAGTATAGAGGAGCCTTGATGATGACCTGGCGCTTATTCATATATTTGCAAATGTATGTAACTAATACCTCTGAATCTCTATTATCATGTAGGATTTAAGTATTTTTTCTTGTTGATATTGCTGCAGTGAGCTGGGGGGCTAATCCCTTTTTTCTGTGCTCAGTGTGAACCCCGCCCTTTACAAGCACCTGTAGTATGTCATTAAGCTGATATGAGCGACCACCATATTTTTTGCTTGCAGTTTGGAGGCATGAAGGGAGCCAGCATTAGGAGGAAGTGCTGGTCCTTATAGTGCCATGTGGAGGTTTCTGGGGTACCTCCAAGGTGAGTCAGCTCTCAGCTCATATATGTACTGTTATCATGCAGTACATCAATTGTAATTATATGACCCAGAGTGGGTGCTACTATTATGTAGCAATAATTATTTTGGGGTGAGCGTTTGGAAGTGGGGCCCCCGGGGTTGTTCTGACTGGACCTTTCTCAGGGCATCACCACTTAATTCACATAGAATATTTGTATCACTTTTCTAATTGTTTGTTTATTATTTATGTCATTTTAATCCTTTCACATTTCATTAACTCTTATTGATTTATCCTTACACATCTATATATATATGCTGTTTTGTTTATGTTTAAATGTGAGTGCAATTTATATAAATAAATGTTATATCTGTGTGATGGCAATATTGCACTATTAGTTTCTCTCTTTTATATTGAGATATCAAACATCTGGAAAGAACAAGTTATTCCGTGACAACTCCAATTGAAAAATAGAGACGTTTTTCTGGTGAACTGACTACAGAAATCATATCTTGAAATCCAAAAGGAGGTGTTCCTTGTAGGTGCGGACTTGGTTATTATCTGAGCGCCATTTTGTGTCACTACTTGTGTGTAATGTTTGAAATACAACGCACTCAATACATAAACGCAGACACAAAATGCTTATAGCGCTTTCTGAGACAATTCTATGGCTTGTGTTAAAAAGGTGCCACTGATATGCTCACGACCGTCACTAACAAGACTATTCATGAAACCTAAAACTTCTCTGGAGATAATTAGGTTTAGAACTGGCATGGAGTTCTAGCTAATTGTAGGTGGAATTCATCATTCCACCTCTCCATAAGTATCTATTCCGGTACCTGTCATTTTTGCGATGACAGCTTTTCGGGAAATAGATACATTTCCAGCCTACACTACCTTATCGCATCTGGTAACAGTGCTGCGCATGCGCTGTTATATCTGTAAAACCAGCGCATGCGCAGCACTGCCTACAGATGCGATAAGTTTGTGTACCCCCCCCCGACCTCCCCCCTCCGCTCACCTCCCCCCCCCCCCCGACTTACCTGTCCGCGCAGCAGCCTCCGGCTCCGTCCTGCTGGTCTGTCATGTGGTTTCCCAGCAGACCACATGACAGATTAGAAAAAAAAAAAACTTTTTTTTTTTTCCTAAACTTTCTTGTGCTCTGCTGGGAAACCACATGACAGACCAGCAGGACGGAGCCGGAGGACGGAGCAGAGTGCCGGAGGGACTCGTCGGGGGACTTGCACACGTGGATACAGGTAAGTCGATTCTGCTATTCGCCACCTAACAGTGGCGAATAGTAACTGCATCAAATTCCGAAAATTCCTAATTTTCGGAATTTGATGAATACCACAATTTCCACATCCCCATACTAATGTACTAATGTACTAATGTACCCATACTAATATACTAATGTACCCATACTAATGTACTAATGTACCCATACTAATGTACTAATGTACGGGGAGTGTGGAAATTAACGCAGGGGGACTTAGCAAGGAGATATCTGTGATTTCTCCTGTGCTAAGTCTGTTCATGAATACCAAAATAATGTTATTTAAGGAAAATGTCCTTAAAAACGTTATTTTAGTGTTGATGAATAGGCCCCTAAATCTTTTGAGCCATTCAAACACATGTGCGCGTGACATACAATCTGCCCCCTAAGCCTCGGTTAGCATACGGAAGGGTTCGGTTGTCGTTTTGTTCATTTTTAAATTAACATGTTGCTCTAGTTTTAAACTAGGCATTTGTATGACGCACAGGAAAAACACAACTTCTTTGAACGCTGTGTGACAGCAAACTATCTGTGCGAGAGGGGTGACCAGGGCCGGCCCGCCCATTACGCCATGTATGCTGCTGCGTACGGCGCCAAGCTGTAAGGGCGTTATTTCCTGGGTGAGTCCCGCTGCTGTGCTGTCCCCCACAGCCGCCGGCATTACAATGAGTCAGACTGACTCAGTGTATGTGCTGCGCAGCCACCCGCCAGTGACGCAGCCGCTACCTGAACATCTCACAGGCTCAGCCTCACACATGAATTAAAGTCCGGGGACGGAACGGCCGGAGGGGGAGGAGTGGCCGCTCTCTACTCAGCTCCGCCCCCCCAAATGACACAGCTTACAAGTGGCTGGAGGGGGAGGAGGGGGTCACGCTCTCCCCTTTCCTTAGCTCCTCCCCTTTCCACATCCAACCCCATCAGCCTCTCTCTCTCTCTCTGATGCTGTGATTGGGCACCGGCATTACGTCCAAGGAGGAGCCACCTGCGATCCACGCGCTGCATTTCTGGCACCAGGTGACAACTGAAATACTCTGCTTTTGTCATACACTGGCTGTCACCCAACCCCTGTCACTCATAGGTCACCCTGTCCCTGTCACCCAGTGCTGTCACCCTCTCCCTGTCACTCATAGGTCACCCTCTCCCTGTCACCCTCTCCCTGTCACTCATAGGTCACCCTCTCCCTGTCACCCAGTGCTGTCACCCTCTCCCTGTCACTCATAGGTCATTCTCTCCCCGTCACCCAATGCTGTTACCCTCTTCCTATCACTCATAGGTCACTCTCTCCCTGTCACCCAGTGCTTTCACCCTCTCCCTGTCACTCATAGGTCACCCTCTCCCTGTCACCCAGTGCTGTCACCCTCTCCCTGTCACCCAGTGCTGTCACCCTCTCCCTGTCACCCTCTCCCTGTCACTCATAGGTCACCCTCTCCCTGTCACCCTCTCCCTGTCGTCACCCTCTCTCTGTCACCCAGTGCTGTCACCCTCTCCCTGTAGTCACCCTCTCTCTGTCACCCAGTGCTGTCACCCTCTCCCTGTCGTCACCCTCTCTCTGTCACCCACTGCTGTCACCCAGTGCTGTCACCCTCTCCCTGTCACCCAGTGCTGTCACCCTCTCCCTGTCACTCATAGGTCACCCTCTCCCTGTCACCCAGTGCTTTGACCCTCTCCCTGTCACCCAGTGCTTTCACCCTCTCTCTGTCACCCTCTCCCTGTCACCCAGTGCTTTCACCCTCTCCCTGTTACCCAGTGCTTTCACCCTCTCCCTGTAGTCACCCTCTCTCTGTCACCCAGTGCTTTCATCCTCTCCCTGTCGTCACCCTCTCTCTGTCACCCAGTGTTGTCACCCTCTCTCTGTCACCCAGTGCTTTCACCCTCTCCCTGTCGTCACCCTCTCTCTGTCACCCAGTGCTGTCACCCTCTCCCTGTCGTCACCCTCTCTCTGTCACCCAGTGCTGTCACCCTCTCCCTGTCGTCACCCTCTCTCTGTCACCCAGTGCTGTCACCCTCTCCCTGTCACCCAGTGCTTTCACCCTCTCCCTGTAGTCACCCTCTCCCTGTCACCCAGTGCTTTCACCCTCTCTCTGTCACCCAGTGCTTTCACCCTCTCCTTGTCACCCAGTGCTTTCACCCTCTCCCTGTAGTCACCCTCTCCCTGTAGTCACCCTCTCCCTGTCACGGGGTGGGTGGGTCGACAAGGGCGGTCGTCCCTGGGCCCCTACACAATGTGATCTTGCCGAGAACAGGTGTCGAGCGGCACCTGTTCCCGGGTAGAGGCTCTGGAGCCGCGCTGTTCGACAGACTGCATGCAGCAGCACAGTGAGTGCTGCTGCATCAGATGTCTAATAGAGAGAGAGGGCCAGCTTTACTGTGATTAAATCCATCCGATCCCCGCCGATGCCTCAGCTGACCGTATTGGGGGTGGAGCCAATACGGCAAGCCCCGTCCCCGTATCCCGGCGAATCGCGTCATTACTCGCGAGGGGCGGAGCCTAACGAACTGAGGAGGTGCCGGCCAGGTCCTTTTGCAACCTGCTGCTGCTTCAAGTGTAAGTGCACTGTTTTCATGTGTGTATGTATGTACAGTATGTACGTATGTATGTGTGTATGTATGTGATATTGTGTATATGCCTTGGTGTGCATACTGTGTATGTATGTGTTAATGTGTATATATGTGTTAGTGTGTGAATACTGTTTATGTGTATGTGTGAGTGGTGCCTTTGTGTGTGGTTTTCGGGGGGGGGGGGAGGGGGGGTGTGCTAGGTTCTGTGTGGCTTGAAGGGGGCCCCCACAGCTAAGTTGCCCTGGGGTCCACGCAAGCCTTAATCCGGCCCTGTCTGTCACCCAGTGCTTTCACCCTCTCCCTGTTGCCACCCTATCCGTGTCATCACCCTCTCCCGGTCACCCAGTGCTGTCATCATCTCCCTGTCACCCTCTCCCTGTCACCTAGTGCTGTCACCTCTCTCTGTCACCTAGTGCTGTCACCCTCTCCCTGTCACCTCTCTCTGTCACTCTCTCCCTGTCACCCAGTGCTCTCACCCTCTCTCTGTCACCTAGTGCTGTCACCCTCTCCCTGCCACCTCTCTGTCACCTAGTGCTGTGACCTCTCTGTCACCCAGTGCTCTCACTCTCTCTCTGTCACCTAGTGCTGTCACCCTCTCCCTGCCACCTCTCTCTGTCACCTAGTGCTGTCACCCTCTCCCTGTCACCTCTCCCTATCACCCTCTCCCTGTCACTCTCTCCCTGTCACCTAGTGCTGTCACCCTCTCCCTGTCACCTCTCTCTGTCACTTAGTGCTGTCACCCTCTCCCTGTCACCCTCTCCCTGTCACCTCTCTCTGTCACTTAGTGCTGTCACCCTCTCCCTGTCACCCTCTCCCTGTCACTCTCTCTGTCACCCAGTGCTCTCACTCTCTCTCTGTCACCTAGTGCAGTCACCCTCTCCCTGCCACCTCTCTCTGTCACCTAGTGCTGTCACCCTCTCCCTGTCACCTCTCTCTGTCACTTAGTGCTGTCACCCTCTCCCTGTCACTCTCTCTGTCACCTAGTGCTGTCACCTCTCTCTGTCACCCAGTGCTCTCACTCTCTCTCTGTCACCTAGTGCTGTCACCCTCTCCCTGTCACCTCTCCCTGTCACTCTCTCCCTGTCACTCTCTCCCTGTCACCTAGTGCTGTCACCCTCTCCCTGTCACCTCTCTGTCACTTAGTGCTGTCACCCTCTCCCTGTCACCCTCTCCCTGTAACCTCTCTCTGTCACCTAGTGCTGTCACCCTCTCCCTGTCACCTCTCCCTGTCACTCTCTCCCTGTCACTCTCTCCCTGTCACTCTCTCCCTGTCACCTAGTGCTGTCACCCTCTCCCTGTCACCTCTCTCTGTCACTCTCTCCCTGTCACTCTCTCCCTGTCACCTCTCCCTGTCACTCTCTCCCTGTCACTCTCTCCCTGTCACTCTCTCCCTGTCACTCTCTCTGTCACCTAGTGCTGTCACCCTCTCCCTGTCACCCTCTCCCAGTCACCTAGTGCTCTCACCCTCTCCCTGTCACCCTCTCCCTGTCACTCTCTCCCTGTCACTCTCTCCCTGTCACTCTCTCCCTGTCACTCTCTCCCTGCCACCCAGTGCTCTCACCCTCTCCCTGTCACCTCTCTGTCACCCTCTCCCTGTCACTCTCTCCCTGTCACCTAGTGCTGTCACCTCTCTCTGTCACCCAGTGGTTTCACCCTCTCCCTGCCACCTCTCTCTGTCACCCAGTGGTTTCACCCTCTCCCTGCCACCTCTCTCTGTCACCTAGTGCTGTCACTCTTTCCCTGTCACCTCTCTCTGTCACCTAGTGCTGTCACTCTTTCCCTGTCACCTCTCTCTGTCACCTAGTGCTGTCACTCTTTCCCTGTCACCTCTCTCTGTCACCTAGTGCTGTCACCCTCTCCCTGTCACCCTCTCCCTGTCTTTACCCTCTTGCTGTCACCCACTGGCTGTCTCCCTCTCCCTGAATACGTATCTTAGGGTATAATTGTAGCTTAGCACCCACGGTGGTCCTGATGTATAGGAGCCCTATAACACTTAATACATTTTCATGTGGGCTCTATGTGTGTGCTTAATTATTTTTCATGTAGGGGCCTATGTGTGTGCTTAATTATCTTCATGTAGGGGCCTATGTGTGTGCTTAATTATCTTCATGTAGGGGCCTATGTGTGTGCTTAATTATCTTCATGTAGGGGCCTATGTGTGTGCTTAATTATCTTCATGTAGGGGCCTATGTGTGTGCTTAATTATCTTCCTGTAGGGGCCTATGTGTGTGCTTAATTATCTTCCTGTAGAGGCCTATGTGTGTGCTTAATTATCTTCATGTAGGGGCCTATGTGTGTGCTTAATTATCTTCCTGTAGGGGCCTATGTGTGTGCTTAATTATCTTCATGTAGGGGCCTATGTGTGTGCTTAATTATCTTCCTGTAGGGGCCTATGTGTGTGCTTAATTATCTTCCTGTAGGGGCCTATGTGTGTGCTTAATTATCTTCCTGTAGAGGCCTATGTGTGTGCTTAATTATCTTCATGTAGGGGCCTATGTGTGTGCTTAATTATCTTCATGTAGGGGCCTATGTGTGTGCTTAATTATCTTCATGTAGGGGCCTATGTGTGTGCTTAATTATCTTCCTGTAGAGGCCTATGTGTGTGCTTAATTATCTTCATGTAGGGGCCTATGTGTGTGCTTAATTATCTTCATGTAGAGGCCTATGTGTGTGCTTAATTATCTTCATGTAGAGGCCTATGTGTGTGCTTAATTATCTTCATGTGGGGGCCTATGTGTGTGCTTAATTATCTTCATGTAGGGGCCTAAGTGTGTGCTTAATTATCTTCATGTAGGGGCCTATGTGTGTGCTTAATTATCTTCATGTAGAGGCCTATGTGTGTGCTTAATTATCTTCATGTAGGGGCCTATGTGTGTGCTTAATTATCTTCCTGTAGAGGCCTATGTGTGTGCTTAATTATCTTCATGTAGGGGCCTATGTGTGTGCTTAATTATTTTCATGTGGGGGCCTTTGTGTGTGCTTAATTATCTTCATGTAGAGGCCTATGTGTGTGCTTAATTATCTTCATGTAGGGGCCTATGTGTGTGCTTAATTATCTTCATGTAGGGGCCTATGTGTGTGCTTAATTATCTTCATGTAGGGGCCTATGTGTGTGCTTAATTATCTTCCTGTAGAGGCCTATGTGTGTGCTTAATTATCTTCCTGTAGCGGCCTATGTGTGTGCTTAATTATCTTCCTGTAGAGGCCTATGTGTGTGCTTAATTATCTTCATGTAGGGGCCTATGTGTGTGCTTAATTATCTTCATGTGGGGGCCTATGTGTGTGCTTAATTATTTTCATGTGGGGGCCTTTGTGTGTGCTTAATTATCTTCCTGTAGAGGCCTATGTGTGTGCTTAATTATCTTCCTGTAGAGGCCTATGTGTGTGCTTAATTATCTTCATGTAGGGGTCTATGTGTGTGCTTAATTATCTTCATGTAGGGGCTTATGTGTGTACTTAATTATCTTCATGTAGGGGTCTATGTGTGTGCTTAATTATCTTCATGTGGGGGCCTATGTGTGTGCTTAATTATCTTCCAGTAGAGGCCTATGTGTGTGCTTAATTATCTTCCTGTAGAGGCCTATGTGTGTGCTTAATTATCTTCATGTAGGGGCCTATGTGTGTGCTTAGTTATCTTCATGTGGGGGCCTATGTGTGTGCTTAATTATCTTCCTGTAGAGGCCTATGTGTGTGCTTAATTATCTTCATGTAGGGGCCTATGTGTGTGCTTAATTATCTTCATGTGGGGGCCTGTGTGTGTGCTTAATTATCTTCCTGTAGGGGCCTATGTGTGTGCTTAATTATCTTCCTGTAGAGGCCTATGTGTGTGCTTAATTATCTTCATGTAGGGGCCTATGTGTGTGCTTAATTATCTTCCTGTAGAGGCCTATGTGTGTGCTTAATTATCTTCATGTAGGGGCCTATGTGTGTGCTTAGTTATCTTCATGTGGGGGCCTATGTGTGTGCTTAATTATCTTCCTGTAGAGGCCTATGTGTGTGCTTAATTATCTTCATGTAGGGGCCTATGTGTGTGCTTAATTATCTTCATGTAGGGGCCTATGTGTGTGCTTAATTATTTTTCATGTAGGGGCCTATGTGTGTGCTTAATTATCTTCATGTGGGGTCCTATGTGTGTGCTTAATTATTTTCATGTGGGGGCCTATGTGTGTGCTTAATTATTTTTCATGTAGGGGCCTATGTGTGTGCTTAATTATTTTTCATGTAGGGGCCTATGTGTGTGCTTAATTATCTTCATGTAGGTGCCTATGTGTGTGCTTAATTATCTTCATGTAGAGGCCTATGTGTGTGCTTAATTATCTTCATGTAGGGGCCTATGTGTGTGCTTAATTATCTTCATGTAGGGGCCTATGTGTGTGCTTAATTATCTTCATGTAGAGGCCTATGTGTGTGCTTAATTATCTTCATGTAGGGGCCTATGTGTGTGCTTAATTATCTTCCTGTAGAGGCCTATGTGTGTGCTTAATTATCTTCATGTAGGGGCCTATGTGTGTGCTTAATTATCTTCATGTGGAGGCCTATGTGTGTGCTTAATTATCTTCATGTGGAGGCCTATGTGTGTGCTTAATTGTTTTCATGTAGCGGCCTGTGTGTGTTTTGTTTCATGCAAATCCTATGTGTATATTACTTTTATGTCCATGCTAATGTGTGTATTTTTCTCTCATGTGGGGGTCTATGTGGGGTTTTTTCCTGCAAAGCTTATGTGTTTTCTTTTCACGTGGGGACTAGTGTGTTTTTTTTTCATGCACAGTTTATGTGTTTTATTATTTTCATGCGTGGGCCTATTTGTTTGTTTTTTCATGTTGTGGCCTATGTATGTGTTTTATTTATCATGTGGGGCCCCTACAGTGGAGGTTAATGTGCATGTTGTTTTCCCGTTCAGTCCATTGTATATTATTACTAAGGATTCTGTATGGTCTGATGCAGGAGAAGGGCCATATGGGGTGACACCATGAGTTACTGCTCTCGGTTAAACCAACCATAGTTACGCCACTGAGTATAGTATTATATTATAACCATATGTATATATAAATCTGGTCTTTTGATCTTCAAATTCCCTTTTGTCATTGTTACATTATCACATGTACTCCTGATATTTCACACATCGAAATATGAGGTTTTAGTTCAACAGGGGGTGCCAAAATCTATATCCTATTACCAAAAAAATGAGGCTCAGGCAGGCCCTGGGGGTGACACTTGCTAAACCGTTGTCGGATAGTCCAAGGTCAATGTTAACCCACTCCCTTTTACCTCACGCAGTATGGTTTATTTTTTACAAGCATAGTCTGGTTATTTGATAGCCTCAACTCGCATGTCATTGGTGCCAGTGGGACTCTGTAAACTATTATTTCTTATAACAGTGATAGCAAATTATTTTAGGTGCCAATTTATCGAAATCCTCTTGATGGGACTGTGGGCCTGATTCAGAGCCGCTCGTAAGCGGCTGCTCGTTCGTTCCGAGCGATGTTTGCCCAACTGCGCATGCGTACGGATCGTAATACGCATGCGCGAACCAGTCAGTGCGGCCGAAAATCGTTTGTTCGCTAAATAGCGAATGCCTGCTATTTTGAGTGACAGGAGGAGGCGTATGTGGGTGGCAACAGGGGAAGGTGCTTGAAGACGGGGAGTGGAGATCAGAACGCAGGCGTGCTTAAAGGTCAAAACGGGCGTTTTATGGGTGTGCATAATTAATACAGCAGCGTCATTGACAACGTCACTGGGTTATTTTGTAGTCAGAACTGCTCGCAAGATTGCGGTAGGAAAAACCAACCACAAGAATAGCGAGCAGTTCATACGCTGGTCGATGTACTCGATTAATCTAATAAATAGCGGACATGACGTATGATGCGAGCGGCCAGGGGGCGTAGTTTTCCAAAAAACGACCGCATGTTTTGTACGCTCGTTCAGACCTAGAGGCGTGAACAGACCGCAAAGAGCGAACGGTTCATTTGAATAGCCACCCCTTTTTTTCTGAACGAGCGAGCGCAAATAGTGTCCGGCTCTGAATCAGGCCCTGTGACTTGGATAACAGCGTGCACCAGTGAAAAGTATAGTGAAAGCTTGCTGGGAATAGTCATGTTCTGCAGGTCCTTACTAAATGCAGGAGATATATATGATGACTCCAAAATATATATATACTGTATATTATTAATGATAAATAGGACCCAATGCCCTTACAGGTCATTAGCAGCTAGACAATACGCACTAACGTCCGTGGTGACGTTAGGAGTCTATTGTGAAGCTAGAGATGTACGGACTGTACACAAAGCACATTGTCAGCAAAAACAACTGACTAGAAGAATAGTGTATTATCGGGCTAAACAAGTCACGCAGCTCTGCGAGGTTCCACCATTTAGTAAATGACCCCTCCTGGCAGTATAAAGGCTTGTTGATTCTTTAATAATATGTGGATCATTTATCTATGTAAATATGATTTTTTAATTTTTTTAAATAAATTCTTTGTTACTGTACATTTTTAAAACAATACATTAAAACACAGAAATATAGACACTATGGACACTACTGGCAGCATTTGTACTGTCTACGGGAGAGCAAAATACTCAACCTACCTGCATCTTTGTTCCACACAGCGAGAACGCGGAAGATGAATGCGCTGAAAGTCGCGGCAAAGAATCCACGCCAGTAGTTCCTCACCGCAAAGTAGGAGGAGGTGACCTCAATGCTGAACAAGACACCTGTACGACAACATACATCAACAACACTGACACTAAGACATAATATCACACCAAGACGGACACTACGCTACGAACTACAGCTACAGCACTATGTTCATTCACCCACATTGGGGCAGATGTACTAAGCTCTGGAAAGTGATAAATTGGATAGTGATAAACTACCAACCAATCAGCTCCTGACTGGCAATTTTCAAACACAGCCTGTAACATGGCAGGAGCGGAGTGGCTGGTACTTTATCACTCACCAATTTATCACTTTCCAGAGCTTAGTAAATCTCCCCCATGTATGGTAAGTAAAGTGGATTGCTGACTGTGCCAATTGATTTTGAAGTTGGATTGTCACAAGGATAGGTGACGTGTGAAATGGAAAAATTATTGAAAAAAAAATAAATATGGAAAATGTATTAATTAATTACAAATAAAAATTAGACTCTTTCCCAAAACTTACGCACAGCTATGCAACTGAGTATTCCAGTAAATACATAAGTGGCATATCATGAAATCACTATGGTACTATCGATGTCATAGGTCAGTGAAGGGTAACAAGTGGCCCGAAGGCCACATTACAGCCCCCTGAGCCTTTACTTAGAGTACAACCGGATCCTTTTTGCTTTTTTTTGTCATATTTGTTTGTTATAGCTTGTAATACTTGTTTACAATGCCCTCTGCTATGCTATTACAGATAGGTGCCTCTTTTTTAGATTACATTTATTTTTTAATTTATTACTGAGATTGGGGGTAATGTGAGACCCTTTTCAAGGTTAGAGAGCCACCAGTGGGTCTACTGAAGTGTATCAGTTGGGGCCGTAACTAAGGGTGTGACTTCTTTGGTCTGCTCTTCTTTCTGGTCTCGGCAGTCCCACCCCCTCACCATGACATCATTATGACATCACGATTTTCTGCCATGTTACGGAACTGGTGTCAGGTTGCCTATCACTGCCATTGGTAGTGTTGGAATGTATTATTATAAGGTCCTTGTGCTGTTTTTGGTTCAGATATGACTACGATAGACCTTTGGCCACATTCTTCAAACATCATATTTTAAATATGTGCAATATGCTAGAAATCTCTAAGAGGTCATTTTGTTAACCAAAAATATGTATACAGTGACTACTGTATAAGCGATCAACAGGCCCACAGCAATGATCTTCTGACTGCCACAATGGTTCTATGAGTTCTGATGATCTCTATCAGGATTGACAGTCGTGCCTATTCCAATAACATTGTCCTCATGTGGTGTTTTTGTTTGAGAACACAGATAGTTCTCAGACAGCAGCTAAGTTTTTGACCAGCCTAAGGGCTCAATTCCAAATGGAGAAGAGCTATTGATGGATATAGAACATCAATGTAAGCCCATCTTTCTCCTGCATTTCTGGTTGGCCTCATCCGCTACTTGTCCCACTGGATGCTTTATCGATGCTTCAAGCAGGATGCCCAGGAAATGCTACTGCCCATCTTATTCCAAAATAAGAAGATGCAGGGCTTACTAACTTCCATGGTAAACTGACCAATTCTGATATACATTTTGGAATATACGCATCAAATTTCTAACCATAGATTAGTTAGCAAATGAATGACAATAATGTTTGAGTACACAGCCAGCAATTCTTTAGACAGATTAGAGCCACACTTGCCTCCTAGCGGGGTCCCAAAGCAACAGCCGACACCAACAGCACATCCCACCGTGAGAACATCAGTGTAATAATACGCCTGCTACTGATAGGCCATGGGCGACCACAGGACACAGCCAGAAGAAAGCAAGACCACCAAGACGTGGAGGACCACCACCGAGGAATTAGGTAGGAAGGATACAATGAGCCAAACGTTGGGGAGGAAGATGTTGGTGATGTGAATAAAGGCATTATCGATGAAATGAGGGAATCAGAAAGAGCAGAAGACAAGGTGGATGTTGGAGGTAAGAAATGGACAGGTATCAATGGTATTATCAGTTGACATTAAACATATGAGTTGAGGTTAAGCATGAACATGCATGAATTCAAAAGAGCACAACATGAGATACACGGTAGACAGTCGTGTGCACACGCACAAATATGACAACACAAACATTAAAAACAAAGGAGAAAAAAAATCAAAATGTGAGTGAAATACCTTCAACCCAACCCTGATTATCACAGACCCACATCTGCATGCTGCTACATCCCTTTTTCTAGCCCGAGTAGATGTCAGCTCCAAATGAATGAGGCTGAGATGTCCTCCAGCAGAGGAATATTAAAGAGCTCAGTTGTGTCAACCAAAATGACCACCGTTAGTAAGTAGGGAAATATTAGACTGGACAAAAGGCAAAATGCATTGGGCTCCAGTGGAGTTAGACAGGCAGGATGATGATGGAAAGAAAGAAACCACTCAAGTGACTGACAGACAAAGAGTTGATCAGTTAGAAAGACGTCATTCTGAAGGAATCTACACAAGATGGAACCAGAATAAGCAGCTGGTGGCCCTGATGGTCCAGAACTGCAGAGTTTAGTGGCAACTCACTGTGAAATCATTGCCTGGTGCAGGCCATGATATCAAACTTTGCCCAAAGACTACAATAGCTTTCAAAATCATATATTTAATAAAATATAATTTGCCTATCAGCGAAAGATTTCTGAGGACTATTGTGGCAGAATATATGGACTTTTTTTTGGAAGATTACATTACATTTTAATATAAAGAGAGCATACACAAAAGTTTAACAAATACTAAATGATTATAGTTCATATGGTTTACAAACCCTACACGATGAATGTAGAATGTTTGACTGGAAGGTCTCCACGTCCTGGTCATTATATGATACAGTCATTATATTGCATCATTTTCTTTCATTTGCTTTTGAGCAGCATTCCTTGGCTTGGCCATGGGGCCTGATTCATAGAAGGACACTAATGCGATCGTCATAAAGACGACCACTGCAGCCTACCTGTGTGCGGCGATGCATACCTGCGTAAATATCGTTACCATTGACACATATCAAGAGGCCATCTTGCCCTTGCGGAAGGTCTGACCAGTTGATCATGTAGTTCCCTCAGAGTGACAGGAAGCGACAGGAGGAAACAGGAAGTGACAGGGGGGACAGGAAGTGACAGGAGGAAACAGGAAGTGACAGGAGGCAACAGGAAGTGATAGGTGGGAACAGGTCAGAGGAAGCCATCATAGATGCAGGTAGACAGAAGTTAATATACAAAGGCAGCACTTGCCTCCAAGTGGTGCAGCAAAGCAGCATCCAACCCCCACAGCACAGGCAGCGGCCAAAAGATCCAGTCGTCGATAGGGGTCCTGAGTAAGGGCATTATATATGTGAGGGTATGCAATATTTCACAGATGGAATCTAGTAGTTACATCTTGGCTTTACACAGTAGTTGACATCTTCCAGAATCTTTACTAGCTCAAGGTACCCTAACGTCTGGTGCACATACTGTATGTACTATGATCTCACCATGAAGCGGCTCACACCAATATAAATACTTCGGAGTTAGCATGTCAGCAGTGTTTATATATAAAATATGAAAGCAATGTATTGCTTAATGTGGGGGGCAGCTGTCATGCATGTAATGCACGTCCCCCCACCCCCCCCAGTGGCCGAAGTATGATCTACAACTTGCTTGTATGAGGTGATGCTCATACAATATCTCAAATCTAGGTGTATTTTGCCTTCACTGCCAGTTATATATTCCAACATGGCGCATGTTCAGTCTGTTTCCTATAGCGTACCTGTCAGATAAACGCTGCGAGAGCAGCCATGTTGTGGGCCGGGCTAATTTTCAGCTCCTAACTGCCATGTCGCAGGCTGTGTTTATAAAATGACATTTAGGAGCTGATTGGTTGGTACTTTACCTCCGTTCACTTTATCTCCACCCAAGGCTTAGTAAATAGACCCCATAAAACCAGTGTACATTCCAGAGTTTAGCAAACAATTGCTGCTGAAGAAAAGACTGAAATATTGGGCCTAACAATAACTAGTGTGATAAGGCTCCGTTATAGAGTGCATGAGGCACGTCCGTTTGATATTGAGGAAAATGTGACAACCTACAATACAGACATACGTTATTTAGTTAATACAGTAGCTTTCAGGCATCAGAGAATGAGTAAGATTTGGATAAGGGCCCTTCGGTGACGCTCTTCCCTTCCAGGCCACAAACTATCCTGATTGTTACTGATCTGCTCACCGCCGCCCCAGCAGCACCACACAGTCATTGTTCTGTCTTCAAACAACGCACCTGACCTAGCACTGACCGACATCTGAGGACCAGCAGCACCACACAGTCATTGTTCTGTCTTCAAACAACGCACCTGACCTAGCACTGACCGACATCTGAGGACCAGCAGCACCACACAGTCATTGTTCTGTCTTCAAACAACGCACCTGACCTAACACTGACCGTCATCTGAGGACCAGCAGCACCACACAGTCATTGTTCTGTCTTCAAACAACGCACCTGACCTAGCACTGACCGACATCTGAGGACCAGCAGCACCACACAGTCATTGTTCTGTCTTCAAACAACGCACCTGACCTAGCACCAACCGACATCTGAGGACCAGCAGCACCACACAGTCATTGTTCTGTCTTCAAACAACGCACCTGACCTAGCACTGACCGACATCTGAGGACCAGCAGCACCACACAGTCATTGTTCTGTCTTCAAACAACGCACCTAACCTAGCACTGACCGACATCTGAGGACCAGCAGCACCACACAGTCATTGTTCTGTCTTCAAACAACGCACCTGACCTAGCACTGACCGACATCTGAGGATCAGCAGCACCACACAGTCATTGTTCTGTCTTCAAACAACGCACCTAACCTAGCACTGACCGACATCTGAGGACCAGCAGCACCACACAGTCATTGTTCTGTCTTCAAACAACGCACCTGACCTAGCACTGACCGACATCTGAGGACCAGCAGCACCACACAGTCATTGTTCTGTCTTCAAACAACGCACCTAACCTAGCACTGACCGACATCTGAGGACCAGCAGCACCACACAGTCATTGTTCTGTCTTCAAACAACGCACCTGACCTAGCACTGACCGACATCTGAGGACCAGCAGCACCACACAGTCATTGTTCTGTCTTCAAACAACGCACCTGACCTAGCACTGACCGACATCTGAGGACCAGCAGCACCACACAGTCATTGTTCTGTCTTCAAACAACGCACCTGACCTAGCACTGACCGACATCTGAGGACCAGCAGCACCACACAGTCATTGTTCTGTCTTCAAACAATGCACCTGACCTAGCACTGACCGACATCTGAGGACCAGCAGCACCACACAGTCATTGTTCTGTCTTCAAACAACGCACCTAACCTAGCACTGACCGACATCTGAGGACCAGCAGCACCACACAGTCATTGTTCTGTCTTCAAACAACGCACATGACCTAGCACTGACCGACATCTGAGGACCAGCAGCACCACACAGTCATTGTTCTGTCTTCAAACAACGCACCTGACCTAGCACTGACCGACATCTGAGGACCAGCAGCACCACACAGTCATTGTTCTGTCTTCAAACAACGCACCTGACCTAGCACTGACCGACATCTGAGGACCAGCAGCACCACACAGTCATTGTTCTGTCTTCAAACAACGCACCTAACCTAGCACTGACCGACATCTGAGGACCAGCAGCACCACACAGTCATTGTTCTGTCTTCAAACAACGCACCTGACCTAGCACTGACCGACATCTGAGGATCAGCAGCACCACACAGTCATTGTTCTGTCTTCAAACAACGCACCTGACCTAGCACTGACCGACATCTGAGGACCAGCAGCAACAGCTGCTACATCCAGAGAGTGTGTTTCTTCTCTCACTACCCTGGACGAGGTCATTTGCTGATTTGCCCCCTCTCTACTCTACTGTCCTCTTATTAACACTCAGGAAGTTATTTGCTGCCTTCACTCTGTAACTGCAATAGCCCCAAATCTGTCAGGACAAGTAGGATCTTTTACACCTTCTCTTCTAGTCCTCAGTCCTTCCCATCATTTAAGTCTGCCCCAAGGAACACACTCTCTGCTTGTATCAAACTATCCTCCATCCATGACCTCTTCTTAACCATCATCATCAACCATCAGTTACAGAGACATGGGGGGTCTATTTACTAAGCCTTGGCTGGAGATAAAGTTGACAGAGATAAGGTACCAACCAACCAGCTCCTAACTGTCATTTTTCAAACACAGCCTGTGACATGACAGTTAGGAGCTGATTGTCTGGTACTTTATCTCTGTTCACTTTACTCCAACCAGGGCTTAGTAAATAGACCCCCTGATTCCCACAGTGAGGCTCGTCCTCTCCTGCAGCCCTTTCACATGATGGTCTCAGATCTGGCTACAGCTCCCGGCCAGGAAGAAGACAGTAAGTTGTGTGTGGACTCCTCCGCTCTCCCTGCTGCACAGTCCTAACAATTGTTCAGTCCATCTTTTAACCAACATATAATCTGGAATTTCAATACTTTTCTTTCTGCCTTTTGCTTTGATCTATAATTCCCCACAATGACCATTTACCTGTCTGGTGCCCTCATCTCTTATCATCAGTGAATTAAACATCTGATTTGTTATTCACATTACAGTTACGCTTCCTAAAGCTGGGTACACACTGGAGTGATGTCCGGCCGAATCCAAACGACATATAATGGCCGGATCACGTATGGCCAATCTGCGCGGTCCCGTGATCGTAATGATATCTTCCGGTCAGCCACACTGCACGGGCAACCGGACGATATCGCATGCGGCCGTGCAAGGTAATGAAGGATGGAATGAGGGATCGTGCCCTCCTTCGTTACATCGTTATGATGTGTACCGCGGATACGATATGTTGGCCGCCAGATGGTTCTGCTACACATCGTCTAGTGTGTACCCAGCATTGTTCTCTAACCTTAGTGGAACGCCTCTTCTGATCACAGTGATTGCCAATTCCCTGTAAATCAATTTTGTGTCTTTTTTCTTTACAATGTCCCTCTGTCTGTCAGACCTTGTCACGCGCCGGCTCTCCTGCGCCACCTGAACCGCCTTCCGCTCAGTCATGTCGCTTCATGCTCTCAGAAGTATCAGTTATACATTTGGGACTACTTTCCACTTCTCGCCCATCTGGGCAATAGTAACCACATGGTCTTGTCTTGTCCCACACCAGCTCCATCACTCCCCAAAGACTAAACATTTTGCTATCTGAATTTTTACACTGAATTAAAATATTCTATAATATACTACTTATTTCTTCGGCATTTGTTTTTATCAGCTGACATCGGGCGTGATTCAGACCCGGTCACAAGCGCTGAGCGC
Source organism: Taudactylus pleione (assembly GCA_031769625.1). Classification (NCBI taxonomy): domain Eukaryota; kingdom Metazoa; phylum Chordata; class Amphibia; order Anura; family Myobatrachidae; genus Taudactylus; species Taudactylus pleione. The sequence goes on from JAUIMM010000230.1 coordinate 4,464,211, forward strand.
TCGCAACCGGGTCGATGTTTGCCCACTGGGCATGCGCACAACGGAGCCGGCTCCACTGTGCGCATGCGCGAGACCCGGCTAGCGACGTGCGCTCAGTCGCTCCGGGTCTCGCGCCAAAGGGGGCGAGTTGTCGATGGTGGTTGACAGCTCGCCCCGTTTGGTAGGCGTGGCCGGTGGAGTGGCTTCACAAATGGGCGGCCCCACTGACATCACCAGTGATGTCAGTGGGAGAGCTTCCAGCTCTATTACCACAAGGGTCTCGTCGCAAGCCCGATGGTCGCGATGGTCTTGACCAGGAGGCCGCACAAAAAAAAAAAACGCTCAGAGTCAGAGCGAGCGCTCTTTCAGAGCGTCTGTCTCTGAATCAGGGCCACCCAGCGGTGCCCAATGTTGCTGTAAGAGGGGGCGGTGGGGGATCAGGCGCTATGCGCAGTGTGAGCGAGGTAGCGTCTGACTGAGGTAAATTTGCTGGAGAATGAAATGAATGAGGTAGAAAAGCTGTAAGTATTGTGCAAGAACAGTGTATAAGCAGCTGTGACCTGTATTTATCATTGTCACTGTCTGATATGGGTAAGATGCGTCCTAAAATTGTCACTATAGTGAAATATATTGTTATCTTTGGCTAGTGACGCCATTTACAAAAGCGTTTGCCGTCACTGTTTCTGCCTACTCCCGTACCAAGTGCATTTCAAGGTCCACACCTGCGTAATAGTCTTAGTAACCTCCCATCGGGGTAGGTGCCTGACCCTAACCCTCCCTTCTAGTGCCTAATCCTAACCCTCTGGTAAGTGCCTAACCATCCCTCCTAGTGCCTAACCTTAACCCTCCGGTAAGTGCCTAACCCTAACAAATGTGTCAACCATTTTTATGTCGACTATCTGCATGTTGACCGTTTGACGCTGTCGACCATCTGTACATGTCGACCCCTTTACACGTCGACCTTTAGTGTGTCGACTTTTTATCCCCATCGACGTTTTGTCCCTGTCGACCTATTGCCTGTCTAACATCTGGTGTCTATCTAGACATTGTCTACCTTTTTATCGTAGATCTTTAGACCGGATACCTTCTGCGTCAGACACAATCTGTAACCTGAGTCACCATCAATCTACACTAGGTGGCGCTAGATGCCATACTGTATATGTATATAAACTGCACTGCAAATGACGGACCTGTTTCATTTCATTTTACATTAAATGCTAAAAAGTTACATAAAGTACATAAAGCTAAATAGATCTGAGTTTTCAAACTGAGTTTATGAAAATGTAGAAAGGAACTCTGTGCTACAGTATAACGGGATTAGTAACCAGCTCAATTCATTCTAAACATTCTCCTGGCACACACACAGGAGCCACAGCCAACTGGTACGACCATCCAAGTAAGACGCCAACGCAGGCAGCCCAAGCCAGTCCAAGGCATTGTGGGTATTCAGTCATTGGCAGCCAAAAGGGCAAGAAGCCGATCGCAGTAAGACAAGCAAGGGTCCATTAACTCCAGCTCCTTACCTCATAGACGTCGCTGAACACGGACATGAAGTTGCTGAGGACGGCGGCGCAGATGCTGGCGATGTGCACGAAGGGTCCCTGGAAGACAAGCAGACACAGGCGCGTGAATACAGCATACAATCAGGGGAAGGGGGGGGATCGGACAAGGGAATTCAGGTCACAGTTTATACAGTATATAAAGCAGGCTTCAGCGCATATTGTTGCACGGAGAACCAGCCGCGCTGGGAGGTGTAATTAGAGCCGTGATGGGTATCAGGCCTCAATTAAAGTTAGAAACAAATCCAACTGGTGCAAGTTTGCTCCTCTGTAAAACCGTCTAGCGCAGCGGCGGCCATTTTAATCACACGGACAGCATTAGGAGTCAGAAGGAGGCAGTGGGCCTGATTCACAGTCATAAGCAAGTTCAAATGCGGCTGTATCTATCGCTTTGCGCCAGACTGTGCAGGTGGTGTCGCGAGGCTGAATGCACACCATTAAGAACCTAACAGAGGTGTGCGCTCCGTAGTCATTTCTCAGCTCTGAGTAACAAGTCAACAGTAGGGATGGCCATCGACCATCGATAGTTACCAAACTACAGATGGTCGATGGTTTTGCCATCGATGGCAAAGTGGAATACTATGGGGGGGGGGGGGGTTTCAGCTCCCGACAATGAGCTTAGCCCAGCCCCCTCATTTTTGATTGGTCCTCAGCCCGCCGTGCACCCAGCAGTGGTGGCCGTTGAGTGGTGCAAACCATCCGTGGAAACAGTTATTGTACCATCAATGGTTATCATCGATGGTGACCATTGATGGAAAACCACGAAAGGCCTATCCTAGTCAACAGCAACAGGGCATTCCCGCATTAGAGAAACGTTCTGGGGGGGTGTCCTGGGGCGTGTACATTCCGAGTCCTGCGTACGCACACTGCACGGCATTTTTAGTTATGGGGGGAGGAATAAGCGCAGATGATAGTGATAATGGCTGATCTAGTGGACGGACGACCGTATACATGCATGAGACTCAGAATACTGGTGTATAGTCGTATTAACATGCTGTTTACTATAGGCGTCCGGAACTGCAGTCACAAGACGTTTGAGTCATAATCAGGGCCAGCGTGTTCAACTCTAATGGCCCCCATACAAGGTGCGATATAGCAGCCGTTCCGACGGATTGGTACGATATCACTGCTGTATCAGACCGTGTGTGGGCGTGATATCGGACAGAGGGCCTGATTCAGAGCCGCTCGTAAGCGGCTGCTCGTTCGCTCCGAGCGATGTTCGCACAACTGCGCATGCGTATGGGTTGTAATACGCATGCGCGAACCAGTCATTGCGGTCGGAAATTGTGTGCTCGCAAAATAGCGAGTGCCTGCTAATTTGAGTGACAGGATGAGGCGTTTGTGGGTGGTAACAGGGGAAGGTGCTTGAAAACGGGGAGTGGAGATCCGAACGCAGGCGTGCCAAACGGTCAAAACGGGCGTTTTAAGGGTGTGCATAATTAACAAAGCAGCGTCATCGACCACGTCACTTGGTTGTCTTTTAGTCTGAACTGCTCGCATGATTGTGGTAGGAAAATCCAACCAGAAGCACTGCGAGCAGTTCATAGCCTTTCGATGTACTCGATTAATCTAATAAATAGCGGAGATGACGTAGGATGCGAGCGGCCAGGGGGCGTTTTAAAGAAAATAGGGAGCGCATGTTTCGTTCGCTCGTTCAGACATAGAGGCGTCAACAGACCGCAAAGAGCGAGCGCTCTATTTAAATACCCGGCCCCTTTTTCTGACCGAGCGAGCGCAAATAGCTTCCGGCTCTGAATCATGCCCAGTGGGCGCTCCCATGGGGTCGTACATCGCACCTCCAGATCATACTGCATGTCCACTTGATCTGGGGATGCGATGTACGATCCCATGCCACGCTATACGGGTGGGGGAGGGGGGGTGTCGGCATATCAGGCGGTCGGGCAGCGGTTTGCTCCGTGTGTGGGAACTGCCCAACATGTTGGCCATTGGATCGGCCGTCGCGTCGCAAGGTGCATATTGCACCATGTATGGGGGCCTGACAAGTACAAAGTACATTTAAATATTCAGTCCAAGTATTTGTGTAACGCAGCACAAGAGCAGCCAGTGTTCTCCCTGCATGATCACATGTGCACCACTTCTATCGCAAAATGGTTTGTCAAGGGGCAACTAAGCCCCCATTTGCTGGCAGGGACGTGCAGTCATGGTAGCCGAGCCTCCCCTCTATTAGTCCACTTGGCATTGCGAGTGCTGAGACCCTACCACAAGGGTCTCCTCGCAATGCCGATGGTCACGATAATCGCGACCATCACCAGGCCGCACGCGCAAGCTATGGGTGTTCACCCACAGCTGTGCGAGCGGCCTGGAGGCCAGAATTAAAAAAAAAAGGACGCCCTAATTCAGAGCGAGCGCACGCAAATAGCGTGCGCCTCTGAATCAGGCCCTGTGTTTTTATACATCTGTGCCTCCCCAGCCATTCACCTCACCATACGTCACTGTGTGCTGGATGTGCTCCTAGCTCTAAGGGAGGCGTATAAGGGCTTCATTCTGAGGCGGCCGTACGGTCTACGACCGCACGGCCGCCTCGATGTTTGTCCAGTGCGCATGCGCACGAGGGAGCCGGGTCCTTCGTGCGCATGCGTGAGACCCGCTACAACCGACAGCGCCGCTCGTAGCGGGTCTTTTTCCAAAGGGGGCGAGCTGTCGATGTTGATTGACAGCTCGCCCCGTTTGGAAGGCGGGCCGGGGGGGTGGCAGCCCAAACGGAGGCGTTCCCATCGGAGCCAGAAGCTCTCCGGGGCTTACAACAAGTGAGACCCTACCCTAGGGTCTCGTCGTAAGCCCCGATGGTCGCGATGGTCTATGACCATCGCGACCATCACCCTAGCGGTCGTTAGAGCTGTGGGTATAAACCCACAGCCTAACGACCGAAACAGAGGCGGCTGGTCAGGATGCAAGCGGCCGCCCAGTTTCTGAGCAACCGCTTGCATCCTCCGACCGCCTCTGAATGAGGGCCATAGTCCCACTGGGGGGACCTAACTGCTGTGTGAGTCTCTTGTAGAGACCCATATCGCCTCATAGCGTGGAAGGCGTTAGCGTTAGAGCGTAGAACATACACAAAACGTATATAAATCTGACATGGAACATGCGCCGTTGTGGCGTGTAACACTTGTCGCTCCTGCTAGTGTCGCAGAGCTGCACGCATGACGAGATGCTTCGTTCTCCGTGAAACATACGCACATTAATGCGCTTTACATGCGTGTGTCTTTTGCTGCCCAAATGGCGTCACCTGTACATAGGTAATCCTCGTCCCTTATAGAACATTTTTGCATATGTAACATATTGATGTGGCCGTCCTCCAGCCAGTATAACGGTGATGCCAGCTCGTTATGTTATTTGCAGAATAGAATTTCGCGGAGTCTGGGGGAATCCCGACTGACTCAGGCCGATCTGCTGATCTATTAAAACCATCACAACTTATCAAGTGACTAACCTGCTGAACAGTAAACTATTTATAGATGTAATTATCGTGAAAACGAAATGAAGAGCCCCTTCTGCCGCGTGTTTCTTATGGCCTGGTGCAGATTGTGTCATAACCTCTTGTATCATATTACCCCCAATTAATGTGATATTAGTAATCCCTGGCCGCACTTAAAGAGACACCATGTTTCTGCCATGTTGTGCGCAGTTCTGGTTCAGTAAATGTGGTACTAGGGCTTGAATAATTGGGACCAAGGAAAAGCTGCTCGGAGGGACTGTATATAGGCAGTTTGTTCTACAACAGCCTAAAGTGTAAAGCTGGGTACACACTATACAATGTATCGTACGATATACAGTTCTGACGCGGATTGGAATGAGATATAGTACAAATCATATAGTGTGTTCCGCACGGCAGATGGGACGATGAAATGAACAACGCATTACTGTTACATGTAACGACGCATCACGCCATCGTACACCAGATCGTGCGGTGTGCACGGTGCGTTCGATGTATCGTTACATCACATCACACCATTTCTGTGTCGCACCATTGTATGGTGTGTACCTAGCGTTACAGTTGTGTCTGATTGCTAGTCTGTTGCTGGTAATAAGGGGAACTTTGAGGGAAAGGGGGACCCAAATAAGTGTAGCCATTCTCGTCAGGGCCGGATTAATAATGGGGCTGATGGAGCTACAGCTCCAGGCCCACCACCAGAATAGGCCCACAGCAGCATCTTACAGGATAAAAAAAAAAATTAGCTTCATCCTTCATTAGCCTGCCAGTTCGATGCCCCGCCCCCACAACCCCGGCCGAGACCAACCCTCCTCCCCAGACTCGGACTGAGCTGCCCGGGAGGTAATTCCCTGGTGAGTCCCGTTCTGTGAGGGGGCGGGGCTTAGCGGGCCACGAAAGGGGGGGCTCGCTGCCATCAGGGCTGGATTAACAGCTGTGTGGGCAGCTGTGTTAAGATCCAGCCCCCTGCCCATACAGCCCCCTGCCGCCCGAAGCCCCGCCCATGGTCAATGTAGCTCCGCCCACCGGCGCCATCCAAAGCTCCGCCCACTCGCGGGTAGGCAACTCAAAGTTTCATCCCTTTACCTCAGCAAATGAGTCAGGTGGACTGGAGACTGTACTGTAGTGGGCACTGATGGTATGAAAATAAGTGGGGCCGCAGAGGCTGAGCTGTCTTCAGAAGTAGGACAAGGAAAATACCGACCATCCCTACTGGTCAGTGTAATATGATCTGGTGCTGCTTTGTGTTCTCTGAGTTCTAGAGTGTGAACTTTCCTGGGGCCATGTGTACTGTATGTTTTAGTATGTGTGTGTGTATATATATATATATATATATATATATATATATATATATGTAACTGCAGTCTAAAATTAAGGTAAGTGCAATCTAAAATTAAGTGGAAGTCCAGGAACAGAGCATTTTGTCCGCCAACACTGACCACTCGCTCACTGCCCACAAGGTTTGCCTATTAGTGCTATACAGAGCACGGAACCAGCGTTAAGTGCCGCTATATCGCTTCCTGCTTCGCCTCTTTACCGAGGCGAAGCAGGAAGCACTAACAATGAGATGTATGAACATCTCATCGGCCGGAGTGGGGGACTCCTGCCTGAATACACAGCACATCAGCCTAGTGCTGATGCGCTGTGTCTCAGTCCCGCCCGGCTCCACTGAGCATGCGCGGGATCTTGCAAGTATCGCAAAATCCTGCGTGCAACCCTGGAGCCGGCAGCCACTGCAGCAGTGACAGCGCTGTCCCTGCTTTGGGGATAGGGCATTGCCAGGTTGTAGCTGTTGATATCGACAGCTGCAGCGAGCGGAATGGTCAGGCGAACTGACCGTTCATACATTGCCCAGGCTATAGGCACTGCTATCTTCTAGATACCAGCGCCGATAATGACGGGTGCATAGCGCCCCTGTCATTTACCGCCAAACCCCCCATCATACATTGGGGAAAAGCAATAGCAGCGCGATACCGATTTGGCGCTTAATACATCTCCTCCACTGTCTCTGAAGCACTGGAAGTTTCTGACGTGTGTTTGACTACTGCATATCTTCAATAAATGATTCCCGCAGCAGCATCAGGGGACGTGGCTGGGTAGAGCTCCGAAGAAGGTGGAAGGAACAGTAAAGACACAGGCGGCCTAGCAGAAGCGTCTTAAGAGAGGAGGGGGCCCGTGTGCACTCCCCGTGTGGGGCCCCCTCCTCTCTCCTTGGTGGCCGGCAGCCGACTGACACGGCTGGCCAGCCACCGGTGCATTAGTAGACTCCGGGCACTAGAGTGTGCCTGGAGTCTACTGCGCATGCGCAGAACACCAGAAAAATGGGCGTGGCGGACATTTTCCGGTGTTCTGAGCAGCACTGACAACTGACGCGGGACCACGGACAGGTGAGTGTAAAATAATATGGGTCCAGGGTGTGCGGTGTGGGGCCCCCCTGGACCACACTGCACCCATTATAGATACGCTACTGCGGCCTAGATAAAACAGTGTCTCAAGTTTAATTAGAGTTGGGGACTAATTATGGGTACACACTGCACAGATATATCTGTAGATTGAGTGATCTGCAGATATTCCTGTAGATGATGGTCATTCAAATACACTAGAATGACCATCATCTTCCAAGCAGCTGCAGGTTCTGCTGGCCGGGGACGCTTCGCGACCCCCTCCTCACGTCTGTCGCTGCTTGAGTATGGGCGATCGGGTGATCACTCGTACTCACTTGCCGATGGACAGATATATCTGCAGATATGTGGCTATCGACTGTGCAGCACAGCTGACACGATGTGTCTGTGAACTATGTCATTTACAGACATATAGCTGGTGCACACTGGCCAACGGGCACCCAATATATTGGCCGATCAATTGATCGGCGAATATATCTGCCAGTGTGTACCCAGCTAAGGGAAATGTTTAAGACCAGCCTGGCCAAAGGGACAACTATCGCAACAGATGGTCGGGATTGCTCCGATGTGATTCCAGGCTGTGACTTCGGTCACAGCGCTGGAATCACGCAGGTGCAGCAAGGAGGTGACTGACACCTCCTTCTGCATTTGCATTTTAGATTGATGGAATTACACAGACGCTTTTTCTTTTAATCTAAACTATTCTAGCACTCAAGGAAAGGCAGACTATACAGTACATAGCCTTTCACAAAAACAACAATTTTTTTTTTGTTATAGCTTCAGTACTGGGCAGATACAATTAGCTGCAGGATTGCTAAAGCTCCATCCTGCTATTCATTTGAAGGGTCACTACCCTGCAGGTTAAGCCCAGAGGGTGCACTTAATGTAGAAAACTCTGAGTTAAATGCACCCTCTGGGGCTTAACGCTCAGGATAACCATAGATTCCAGACACCTAATGCGGAATCTATGGGCTAATAACACAAGTTAGCCACAGGTTTACCGCGCATGTAAAATGCATAATTGAATAGTGCCGGCCGTTAAATCCGGACCTTTACCTGCACTGTAAACACTGTGGCTGATGAATCTACCCCTATAAATTAAGGTAGTTGAAGGTAGACGCTAGCTATGCCCCATGAAACTAGACACACCCCATAGCAGAAACTACACACCCTGTGCTGACCATACCCACACAGCTCTGGTCACGCTCCCACATCACTAGTCACATCCCCTGTAGTGGCACACAATAGGCCCTTAATAAATTTCAGCTCCAGGCCTATGTGGACCTTAATCTGGCACTGATTCTCGTGCAGTATAAGTAAACACATACACATGACATCTCTATGGCAATTCCCCATCAGCTGGGTTTTAGCCACGTAGAGCGAGTAGGCAAATCTGTCAGTCACTCTGAGCCTGATTCAGAGCGCGCACGCTAATGCAATATTTGCGCTAACATGTGGCATTGACTTAGCGCGCATTTCTAAATCAGGCCCTCTGTGTCAACTCTATCTGGGCTCTGAGGCCCTGATTCAGAGCCGGACGCTCTGACAGAGCGCTCGCTCGGAATCAGGGCCGGCCTTCTGTTTTTTTAGAACGGCCTCCTGGCCGCTCGCATAGCTGCTACAGCGAGCGGCCAGGAAGATGGTCGCGATGGTCAATACCATCGCGACCATTGGGCTTGCGACGAGACCCTTGTGGTAGGGTCTCGTGGCCGCAAGCCCCAGAGAGATTTCGGCTCTAACAGAGCCGAAAGCTCTCCCACTGACATCACTCGTGATGTCGGTGTGGCCGCCCCCAAACGGAGGCGTTCACATGGGAACGCCTCCGTTTGGGCAGCCACTCCCCTGGACCGCCCACCAAAGGGGGCGCTGTCACTCAACATCGACAGCTCACCCCCTTTGTTGCGAGACCCGGAGCGACGGAGTGCCCATCGCTATCCGGGTCTCGCGCATGCGCACGACGGAGCCGGCTGAATCAGGCCCTTAGTACGACAGCCAGCTGCACTGGAGCGGCAGAGAGCATGGCGACTGCATTACGTATAAACACGTCAGGTGTTACTTGTATCATTCATCTTGGTAATACCCAGCATTTATAATGTTTTCATGGCTTTAGTTGCTCGTTTAGGACTGTTATATAATAATAACGCTGCCCGCATTCTGCATTGGTGTAGATTGTATATTCGGTTATTTCTTACTAGTCTTTGTACGCCTTATTGGATTGGCCATAGGAATTTCCTGCAGTTGCGTCTCACCTCTTTCCCTAAGGGCATCCCACTCCCCAAGGAGGCTGTCAGTCCAATCACTTTGGCTATAAACGCTTTGAGGGTCAAATATTCTTTCAGCACAACCCCTCGGAGGATGACCTTCAGCTCCGGAATGCCAGAACCTCGGAAAACAATAATCATGTTAGTAAAACCGCTGAGGACGCCATACCGTCTGCAAGTCCGGCAGGCGAGAGAGAGCAATCGGATTAGCTAAACATATATATATAAATTAATAATCAATGAATCAATATTCTATTCCGACAGCTCTGACTTGGCCGGTTCATGCATTAACAATAAAATACAGGCTTAGTATGTACATGAGATGGGGACACAATGCACAGATGGTTTAAATCAAAAAGTCAATGCGCTCAAGCACGGATATCTTACATATTGGAGCATTAGTGAGCATCGAGGACCAAGTTTGGGAACCACTGGTCTATTACATAAAGTATACCCCTAAAACGCTCAGATTGGGAACACCATGACCCATTTGGAACTTTCCCTGCAGCCGTATACCCTGGCTCTGCCCGTGCTGACATACTGCAGCCGTATACCCTGGCTCAGCCTGTGCTGACATACTGCAGCCGTATACCCTGGATCTGCCCGTGCTGACATACTGCAGCCGTATACCCCGGATCTGCCTGTGCTGACATACTGCAGCCGTATACCCTGGCTCAGCCTGTGCTGACATACTGCAGCCGTATACCCTGGATCTGCCCGTGCTGACATACTGCAGCCGTATACCCTGGCTCTGCCTGTGCTGACATACTGCAGCCGTATACCCTGGATCTGCCTGTGCTGACATACTGCACCCGTATACCCTGGAGCTGCCTGTGCTGACATACTGCAGCCGTATACCCTGGCTCTGCCTGTGCTGACATACTGCAGCCGTATACCCTGGATCGGCCTGTGCTGACATACTGCAGCCGTATACCCTGGCTCTGCCTGTGCTGACATACTGCAGCCGTATACCCTGGCTCTGCCTGTGCTGACATACTGCAGCCGTATACCCCGGATCGGCCTGTGCTGACATACTCTGTGCTGACAGTGTAATATTCTGATTGGGTACCGGATGTTCGTCCAGGCATAAACCAGCTTTACAGGTATTATACGGCAATTACACTGGTTGTCTTACAGAAATGAGAATGGGCCTGATTCAGCAAGGAGCGCAACTGCGATTTTACACGCAATCGGCCAATTGTTGCGTTCTGCGCATGCGTATGCATCACAGTGCTCGTGCGCGAACCGCCCCCTGCGATCGGGACTGCGATCGCAGTGAGTGCGCAGACCCATTGCAGAGTGATTGACAGGAAATACTGTTTAGGGGAGGTGACGGGGGGGGTGGTCGGCGAAACGCAGGCGTGCCAGTGCGTTTGAATGCTGTTGCAGGGACGTGCATAGATTAAGCACTGCAATGCCATACGCAGCTTGGTCTTACACTGCGTGCACTGAGGTTAGCAATTCCTGAGTCAGACCTAGTGCAAGTTTCCGTGAGGTTCCGATTGTACTCCATGTTACCGATGTTTTTGCAGTCTTGCAGAGTATTACGGATGTGTGTAAGGTAAAGTGGGCGTCCTTATGTTGTGCTGTGACGGCAGTGGATTAGCATATCTTTGCAGTAAGACTGCGCGCGTAATCGCTATTGCAATCGCAGTTGCGATCCATGCTGATTCAGGCCCAATGATTGTGCAACCCTCCAGCCATCTCTGCAGGATACCGTCAGTATCAGGCGCACATAGGACATAATACTGTATATAGAGGAACAGGGCAGATAACGGCCATCTCTGCAGGATAATGTCAGTATCAGGCACACATAGGAGATAATACTGTATATAGAGGAATAGGGCAGATAACGGCCATCTCTGCAGGATACTGTCAGTATCAGGCACACATAGGACATAATACTGTATATAGAGGAATAGGGCAGATAACGGCCATCTCTGCAGGATACTGTCAGTATCAGGCACACATAGGACATAATACTGTATATAGAGGAATAGGGCAGATAACGGCCATCTCTGCAGGATACTGTCAGTATCAGGCTCACATAGAACATAATACTGTATATAGAGGAATAGGGCAGATAACGGCCATCTCTGCAGGATACTGTCAGTATCAGACACACATAGGACATAATACTGTATATTAGGGATGTGCGCCGGACCATTTTTGCCGGATTTGGATTTGGTTCTAATTCGTCGTCCGGCTTTGGATATGGATTTGGATTTGCCAAACTGCGGTGACTGTCTTTGGATTTGGATTTGGATTTGGATTTTTTTACAAAAATTGACAAAAAAAGCTAAAATCACATAAATTGTTCTTTTTTTTCTTCCTAGAGTATTATTAACCTCAATAACATTAATTTCCAGTCAATTTAGACCATATCACAGCTTATAATATTGTTTTCAACATTATTGGCCAAAGGTTGCAGTGAGCTGACTGGTTACTAAGCGACAGAGCAGCGGCACAACGACACAGACACCACAGTATAAAGCACATCTATGACACATTGCCACACAGCAGTGGCAGAAATGAAAAGTAGTGCACCCACCCAGTGGGGTACGGCCAGCAGAGTCACAGTACTTGTTTACATAGTGGGCTACGGCCCAAGGAGTCACAGTGCACAATCTTATTAGCATTACACCGCACATAGGGCCTGATTCACATTACACCATAAAGTAGTGTCTCTTATTTATGTTACGACACACAGTAGTGCCCCTTTTACACAATGCCCACAGTAGCGGTGTCCCTTACACAATGTCCCCCAGCAGTGGTGCCCCCTATGCAGTCCCCTTAGTAGTAGGGTCCACTATGCAGTGCCCCCAGTAGAATGCCCCCCATTAGCAGGCCCCCCCAGTAGTATGCCCCCCATTAGCATGCCACCCAGCAGTATGCCCCCCATTAGCAGGCCCACCCAGTAGTATGCCCCCCATTAGCATGCCACCCAGTAGTATGCCCCCCCAGTAGTATGGCCCCCCCAGTAGTATGGCCCCCCCAGTAGTAGGCTACCCCAGTAGCAGGCCCCCTCCAGTAGTAGGCTGCCCCAGTAGTAGCCCCCTTTGTAGTATGGGCCCCCCCTGTAGTATGGCCCCCCTATAGTAGGCTGCCCCAGTAGCAGCCCCCCCCAGTAGTAGTAAGCCCCCCCAGTAGTATGGCCCCCCCCAGTAGCAGGCCCCTCAGTAGTATGGCCCCCCCAGTAGCAGACCCCCCCAGTAGTATAGCCCCCCCCCCAGTAGCAGGCCCCTCTGTAGTATGGCCCCCCCAGTAGTATAGCCCCCCCAGTAGCAGACCCCCCCCAGTAGTGCAGACCCCCCCAGTAGTATAGCCCCCCCCAGTAGCAGACCCCCCCCCAGTAGTATAGCCCCCCCCAGTAGCAGACCCCCCCCCCAGTAGTGCAGATCCCCCCCAGTAGTATGGCCCCCCCAGTAGCAGACCCCCCCCCAGTAGTATAGCCCCCCCCCAGTAGCAGGCCCCTCTGTAGTATGGCCCCCCCAGTAGTATAGCCCCCCCCCAGTAGCAGACCCCCCCCAGTAGTGCAGACCCCCCCCAGTAGCAGGCCCCTCTGTAGTATGGCCCCCCCAGTAGCAGACCCCCCCCAGTAGTGCAGACCCCCCCCCAGTAGTGCCCCCGGCCCTTGCACAAATAAAAAAATAAAAAATAAAAACTTACCTGTATCCCCGCTCCCACGCCGTCCGCTCTGTCACACGCTGAGGAGGGAGCCGGAAGACGGAGCTCATGTGTGAGCTCCAGCCGGCTCCCTCCGTGCAGCAGCCAATGAGAGTCTGTGTGACTCTCATTGGCTGCTGTAACAAACACACAGCTGCCGCTGGCGGCTGTGTGTCTGTGTCTGTGTAGGGCAGAGCGCTATCACAGCGCTCTGCCCTACACGCGAGGAGACCTGATGTCGGATTCTCTAGTGAGAATCCGACATCAGGCGGCCGCCGTTCGGCCCCGAACGGGGATCCGAGTCAGGCGGTGAACACCCGAACAGGGTTCGGGTGGATTCAGATCCCCAATGTTCGGAGCGGTTCGGATTCCACAGAATCCGAACCGCTCATCTCTACTGTATATAGAGGAACAGGGCAGATAACGGCCATCTCTGCAGGATACTGTCAGTATCAGGCACACATAGGACATAATACTGTATATAGAGGAACACGGCAGATAACGGCCATCTCTGCAGGATACTGTCAGTATCAGGCACACATAGGACATAATACTGTATATAGAGGAACAGGGCAGATAACGGCCATCTCTGCAGGATACTGTCAGTATCAGGCACACATAGGACATAATACTGTATATAGAGGAACAGGGCAGATAACGGCAGAGGGTGCCATGAGTGATAGCTACTTACCAATGGCCTGAGGCGACACTAGGTGGCAGAAGACTGCGGCAAATAGTATGAGGATGAGTGGGTACGTCACCCAGGCCATATACTGGTACCAGACATTGTGGGACGCGCCCTGATACATCCACTTGTATGCTGGGAAGATAGAGAGGGACACAGGTATAGGATCCATACATTACTTGTTTTTATTATTATTGTTTATATGTTTATTTCATCTGCAGTTTTGCTAAAATTGCAATATAATGGGCGTGATTCTGATTTGGACGCCAGAGGAAATACAAACACGTGTCCCATGGATATTTGTAAACTGCACATACGGCGTACATAGCAATGGCCAATGGCGCTTGTTCCGCCACACTGTGCCCACAGACGGAGATTGCAAGTGTGGACGGATCGACCCGTTCCGCCAATGGACCACCTTTCCGTGAAATTGGCGTTTCCGGTCGGGAACCGGGCACAGACCATGTGATCGCACAGAACTGATCGGTTTATCGGGAGTGTCGCCGGCGTGTAGGCAGACTTCCGCGCTCATTCGTAGTTTTAGGCAGATGTTTTGCACCCAGCTTGCACCCAACTCAGTATCAGGGCTGATGTGTACAGAAAGGGGTCGCTTACCATCATTACACTTAGGTATAAATGTGCAACTAATCAGCAATGTACCTACAGCAGGACAGACAGCGCAGCCACTTTCTGGATGACGCGGTTTAATTCAAGGTTTTCGTCTAAGTGCAGTGTTAGTAAATGAGCCCTAAATAGCCCATGCAGCATGATATGTATATTGTGTTGTTCATGCTGATGGGTCCCACAAGGCCAATCATGCCTCATACTGTAGCTGGAAGGTTGGTAGATCCAAGCTACAAATCAGTTTGGGTCAGGTTATATTATAATTATATTGGCCACCTCGGTGGAAGAGCCGGACAAAGACCATCCATGTGGCTTCTCCTACTGAGCTCCCACCTTACGCCTGGCTGGGGCCTTGTAGTGCGGTCAGACGATGGCTGTGTGGACATCTCAAGTCACCTTCTGACCACATGTCCAGCAGTGATCCATATGACTTCAGATGGATCATTAATGCACATCAACATTGTTTTTGGGTCTCAAGGGCTACAGTATGGGGTCATTTGCTGGATATCAGCTGCAATCCTGCAGCATGCATGGCCAATGTATTGATCCATGGCATTTATATTGCTTCCTGGAGGTAAACAGACGCGTTGCGTTCCAGTGTTTTCAGAGTTCCTCTCCGCAGGTAGATTTTCCTTCCATAGAGGACAGACTAGATACAATAAGCAGTCATAGGAGTTACCCTGTAAACTTTTTGCACTGGCGTAATCCATGCTCCAGCTGACCAGCGCCATGACCAGACCGAGCAGAACAAGGAAGATCCAGTCTTCTCCCAACTTTTTGATGAGATACTTCTTCACCCGCTGCAAACAGACTGCAAGACAACACAAAGGTATAAGGCCCAAGGGCGCAACCAACACAAGACTTACAACAAGAGACACCAAAACATTGTTCCACTTTGCATCCAAAAAGGGTCATTTATGAAGCAGCCAAACTGCATTCCTGTGTGCAAATGTTTCAGCTCTAGCACCATTGTTTAACACATCAGAGCCCCTGTCCCTGCGTACGATCAATGACACATCTGAGTGGTACAAAGAGCAGCCATAAGAAATTATAATTATAGGGTCAAAAAATAGATAATAAATGGGCCCCTTAGAAACGCAAATCTAAGCTGCAGTGTAAAAATAAAGCTGCCCAGCATGTGTGGGCTACATGTAACAGCCGCCTGTATTTACCCTGCATGCAAACATAATAAATAATGGAACATGGTTTGTGCAGGTGCAAAGTTACTTTTTTATTTGCTTTGAGCCCATCTCAGAACCAGCCCCTCAATGGCCGCTGGCTCCTGGGCAGGAGCCTAGATTGCCTAATGCACGTTCCAGCTGTGAGTGGGACAGTAACTGATTGTGACCTACGGACTGCGAATCGGCTGCGATAAATGATTTCTCACCGTGGCACTTGGAATAACACTGTCGCTGGACATCGGGGGGTTTGCTCACACTCACTCTCTGCTTTTCCTGCTGTAATTTTGCAGTTTCTTTTCGGGCAAACTGCGAGAGTTCCTCGGTGTAGTGGCCATAAGTCTATAATGAGAACACAAAGACACAACAACCAAACCGGGTTAACGCACAAATGACCAATGCTCCAAAAACATTCACATCGTCATTTTCATTGGCCCCAAACCACATTCATCATTCAGACCTAATAGAGGAATATAGAGGAATGTGCCGGGCTGTACGAGTGCATGGGACTGAGCGAATGTGAGACCATCTCAGGGAAATCGGTCAAATCATTTCAGAATGACATCAAATAATCGGTAACTTTTGTGCCGACAAACAAAAAATGAAGCATAAAAACGCAGAAATTCTAGAAGATTCACCCGATCCTCCAACACATAGTGACCCCAAAACTTCAGCTACACGTACATAGGAGGATGGCTGCTAACAGACACCATCATTACTTATTTATTAACAATTTCTTATATAGCGCAACATATTCCGTTGCGCTTTACAATTGGGAACATTAATAGAGCAAAACTGGGTAATAACAGACAGATTTATAGATAGGAAGGTAGGAAGGCCCTGCTCGCAAGCTTACAATCTGCTACAGTGTACGCAAACAGTGAGCAGGGATCACACAAAACTAAAAGTGCCTCTGAAGAAGGCCTAGGGCTACCGTTAGGCAGTTTTAGGCAGTTGCCTAGGGTGCCAGGACCGAGGGTCACTACTGAGTCACTCCCCCTTGGACTCCCTCCTCCGTCCCCGCTGTGATCCACAGCAATATTGAATTGTCAGGCCGGCATCTGTACAGTCAAAGGATGCTTCCAGCATGACAGCAGGGGTGTTCTATATCTGTATCGTAAAGGTATACAGGCATTTCAGTATAATACAATAGTAATTTAATGATATAGCACTCACCTTTTCTATTTACCTTAGTCTATCGGAGATATTTATTTTAAAACAGACTCACTTGTATAGATTTAAGTATTCATTTTATTTAAATTACAGCAGTGTGCATAGAATGGCACCTATGGGTGTATGATATACAGGGAGATGATAAAACACGATGGGATATGGGTGTACAGTAGGTTAGTGTATCCTATCCTACACATCTCCCTGTATATCATACACCCATAGGTGCCATTCTATGCACACTGCTGTAATTTAAATAAAATGAATACTTAAATCTATACAAGTGAGTCTGTTTTAAAATAAATATCTCCGATAGACTAAGGTAAATAGAAAAGGTGAGCGCTATATCATTTAATTTGTACTGTGTTATACTGATAACAGACGTGGTGATCTTCTTAAATGTGGCAGATCCCGGACTATCGCCCCAATAAGTTGACATAAGCGCAACGTAAATCCATTAAATACAGGCATTTCAGATTGCCTTTTAATAAGTGCATAATACTGTACATAGACAAAAGACTCAAATCTAATCATCAAATTGCATCAATTTTTTTTTCCTCTGGGCAGCAGTGAAGCCTGGACAGAGTTCTGTATCAGACATCAGTGCATCTGGACAGCTGCCTCGCCGGCCATCTACTGTACAAGAAGTGTTAATATGTTTTACAAAAATCAAGTATGTGAGCTGCTGGGTTGTGGGTTTTGGGTGAAGGGGGAGAAAGGGGCTGAAGCTTTGACTAGGGCACCAAGAAGACCTGGTACAATGACTGGTCCTGAGGGGTTTATGTATCAAGCGTGGAGAAGTTGCCCATAGCACAGTACAGTCTACAAAATAATAGGTAGGAGCTGATTGGTTGCTATGGGCAACTTCTCCACTGCTCCACGCTTTCACTACTTGATACTAGGGGTGAGCGGGTTCGGATTTCTGAAATCCGAACCCCCCCGAGCCCCCCCGATCCGAGTCCGATCCGAGTCAGGCTCGACTTTTCCCGCCTGACTCGGATCTGACATCGAGGCAAAACGTCATCATCCCGCCTTCCGAGTCTCGCGGGTTTTGGATCCTATATAAGGTACCCGCGTCGGCGCCATTTTCTCACTCGGCTGTGGACAGTGAAGAGGGAGGGTGGGAGTTAGTGCTGTGTAGTGTAGTGTAGTGTAGTGCTGCTGTTGTCCACTACTTCAAAGTCCATAGGGGCTGGCTGTGTTGTGCTGTGCTGCTGTTGTTAATAGGGGCTGTGTCCACTACTTCAAAGTCCATAGGGGCTGGCTGGACTGTGTTGTGCAGTCAGTTCTCCATAGGGGCTGTGTCCACTCCAAAGTCCTGTGCAGTGTCCCAGTCCTAAAGGGGTGCTGTAGTGTTGTCCAGGGGGTGCTCTGTCCATCAGGGGTGCTCCCCCCAAGTGCTAAAAAAATAATATATTTTCTGTGTTTGTGAATTGTGTGCGCAGTAGCCGCACGTGCATCAACAAAGTAGTGCCAAGCGTGCGCCTGTGTCATAAGTAAAGGGCCGGCTGGCTTGACCGTTAAGGGTGCTGTAACCCCCGAAAGTACACTCCAGTCCAAACCTAAAAAAAAATTATTTTCTGTGTTTGTGAATTGTGTGCGCAGTAGCCGCACGTGCATCAACAAAGTAGTGCCAAGCGTGCGCCTGTGTCATAAGTAAAGGGCCGGCTGGCTTGACCGTTAAGGGTGCTGTAACCCCCGAAAGTACACTCCAGTCCAAACCAAAAAAAAAATTATTTTCTGTGTTTGTGAATTGTGTGCGCAGTAGCCGCACGTGCATCAACAAAGTAGTGCCAAGCGTGCGCCTGTGTCATAAGTAAAGGGCCGGCTGGCTTGACCGTTAAGGGTGCTGTAACCCCCGAAAGTACACTCCAGTCCAAACCTAAAAAAAAATTATTTTCTGTGTTTGTGAATTGTGTGCGCAGTAGCCGCACGTGCATCAACAAAGTAGTGCCAAGCGTGCGCCTGTGTCATAAGTAAAGGGCCGGCTGGCTTGACCGTTAAAGGGTGCTGTAACCCCCGAAAGTACACTCCAGTCCAAACCAAAAAAAAATTATTTTCTGTGTTTGTGAATTGTGTGCGCAGTAGCCGCACGTGCATCAACAAAGTAGTGCCAAGCGTGCGCCTGTGTCATAAGTAAAGGGCCGGCTGGCTTGACCGTTAAGGGTGCTGTAACCCCCGAAAGTACACTCCAGTCCAAACCTAAAAAAAAATTATTTTCTGTGTTTGTGAATTGTGTGCGCAGTAGCCGCACGTGCATCAACAAAGTAGTGCCAAGAGTGCCCCTGTGTCATAAGTAAAGGGCCGGCTGGCTTGACCGTTAAAGGGTGCTGTAACCCCCGAAAGTACACTCCAGTCCAAACCAAAAAAAAATTATTTTCTGTGTTTGTGAATTGTGTGCGCAGTAGCCGCACGTGCATCAACAAAGTAGTGCCAAGCGTGCGCCTGTGTCATAAGTAAAGGGCCGGCTGGCTTGACCGTTAAAGGGTGCTGTAACCCCTGAAAGTACACTCCAGTCCAAACCAAAAAAAAATTATTTTCTGTGTTTGTGAATTGTGTGCGCAGTAGCCGCACGTGCATCAACAAAGTAGTGTCAAGCGTTCGCCTGTGTCATAAGTAAAGGGCCGGCTGGCTTGACCGTTAAGGGTGCTGTAACCCCCGAAAGTACACTCCAGTCCAAACCAAAAAAAAAATTATTTTCTGTGTTTGTGAATTGTGTGCGCAGTAGCCGCACGTGCATCAACAAAGTAGTGCCAAGCGTGCGCCTGTGTCATAAGTAAAGGGCCGGCTGGCTTGACCGTTAAGGGTGCTGTAACCCCCGAAAGTACACTCCAGTCCAAACCAAAAAAAAAATTATTTTCTGTGTTTGTGAATTGTGTGCGCAGTAGCCGCACGTGCATCAACAAAGTAGTGCCAAGCGTGCGCCTGTGTCATAAGTAAAGGGCCGGCTGGCTTGACCGTTAAGGGTGCTGTAACCCCCGAAAGTACACTCCAGTCCAAACCTAAAAAAAAATTATTTTCTGTGTTTGTGAATTGTGTGCGCAGTAGCCGCACGTGCATCAACAAAGTAGTGCCAAGCGTGCGCCTGTGTCATAAGTAAAGGGCCGGCTGGCTTGACCGTTAAAGGGTGCTGTAACCCCCGAAAGTACACTCCAGTCCAAACCAAAAAAAAATTATTTTCTGTGTTTGTGAATTGTGTGCGCAGTAGCCGCACGTGCATCAACAAAGTAGTGCCAAGCGTGCGCCTGTGTCATAAGTAAAGGGCCGGCTGGCTTGACCGTTAAGGGTGCTGTAACCCCCGAAAGTACACTCCAGTCCAAACCTAAAAAAAAATTATTTTCTGTGTTTGTGAATTGTGTGCGCAGTAGCCGCACGTGCATCAACAAAGTAGTGCCAAGAGTGCGCCTGTGTCATAAGTAAAGGGCCGGCTGGCTTGACCGTTAAAGGGTGCTGTAACCCCCGAAAGTACACTCCAGTCCAAACCAAAAAAAAATTATTTTCTGTGTTTGTGAATTGTGTGCGCAGTAGCCGCACGTGCATCAACAAAGTAGTGCCAAGCGTGCGCCTGTGTCATAAGTAAAGGGCCGGCTGGCTTGACCGTTAAAGGGTGCTGTAACCCCTGAAAGTACACTCCAGTCCAAACCAAAAAAAAATTATTTTCTGTGTTTGTGAATTGTGTGCGCAGTAGCCGCACGTGCATCAACAAAGTAGTGTCAAGCGTGCGCCTGTGTCATAAGTAAAGGGCCGGCTGGCTTGACCGTTAAGGGTGCTGTAACCCCCGAAAGTACACTCCAGTCCAAACCAAAAAAAAAATTATTTTCTGTGTTTGTGAATTGTGTGCGCAGTAGCCGCACGTGCATCAACAAAGTAGTGCCAAGAGTGCGCCTGTGTCATAAGTAAAGGGCCTGCTGGCTTGACCGTTAAAGGGTGCTGTAACCCACAAAGTACACTCCAGTCCGAACCAAAAAAAAATTTATTTTCTGTGTTTAGCCGCACGTATATATCAAATCGATATAACATAAATGGAGGACCAAACTTTCTCCGATAAAAATAAAATAGAGAAAGATCAAGAACCACTTCCTCCTAGTGCTGAAGCTGCTGCCACTAGTCATGACATAGACGATAACATGCCATCAACGTCGTCTGCCAAGGCCGATGCCCAATGTCATAGTAGAGGGCACATACAATCCCAAATGGCAAAGTTCAGGAAAATGACCTTGAAAAAGACATTTAAATCAGCTGAAGAGAAACGTAAACTTGCCAATATGCCATTTACGACACGGAGTGGCAAGGAACGGCTAAGGTCGATCCCTAGTATGTTCATGACTAGTGGTTCAGCTTCACATGACGATGGAAGCACTCCTCCCACTAAAAAAATCAAAAGAGTTAAGCTGGCAAAAGCACAGCGAAGAACTGTGCTTTCTAAGAAGATATCACAAATCCCCAAAGAGAGTCCAAGTGTGGTGGTGGTTGCGATGCCTGACCTTCCCAGCACTGGACGGGAAGAGGTGGCTCTTTCCACCATTTGCACGCCCCCTGCAAGTGCTGAAAGGAGCACCCACAGTCCACTTGCTGATATGCAAATTGAAGATGTCACTGTTGAAGTACAACAGGATGAGGATACTGGTGTAGCTGGCGCTGAGGAGGAAGTTGGCGAGGAGGATTCTGATGGTGATGTGGTTTGTTTAAATCAGGCTCCGGGGGAGACAGTTGTTGTCCGTGGGATGAAAAAGCCCATCACGGTCATGCCTGGGCAGAAGACCAAACATTCCACCTCTTTGGTCTGGCAATATTTCTATCCAAATCCGGACAACAACTGTCTTGCCATATGTACCATATGTAAAGGTGAAATAAGTAGGGGTAGGGACGTCAACCACCTAGGAACATCCTCCCTTATACGGCACCTGCAGCGCGTTCATAAAAAGTTACTGTCAAGTTCAGAAACTTTGGCTCAGACCGTAAGCAGTCCAGGGACACCTAAATCCCGTTGTCCTGTTGTATCCAAGCGCCTGCAAACCACACCGTCAACTCCCTCCTCGTCAATTTCCTCCTTAGTCAGGATCGGAAGTAGTCCTGCAGGCCATATCACTGGCATGACTGACTCTCCTATCCGGGATTCCTCCGGAGGATCCTGCATTGCTACGCCTACTGCTGCCGCTGCTGCTGTTGCTGCTGCTGCTGGGAGTCGTTCATCATCCCAGAGAGGAAGTAGGAACACCACTACTTTTACTAAACAATTGACCCTCCAACAGTCCTTAGCGAGGAGGATGAAGTACGACAGCAGTCATCCTGAAGCAAAACGTATAACTGAGGCCTTGACTGCTATGTTGGTGTTAGACGTGCGTCCGGTATCCGCCATTAGTGCAGTGGGATTTAGACAATTGATGGAGGTAGTGTGTCCCCGGTTCCAAATCCCGTCTAGATTCCACTTCACTAGGCAGGCGATACCGAGACTGTACAGAAACGTCAGAAAAAGTGTCCTCAGTGTCCTGAAAAATGCCGTTGTACACAATGTCCACTTAACCACGGACATGTGGACAAGTGGAACAGGGCAGACTAAGGACTATATGACTGTGACAGCCCACTGGGTAGATGTATCACCTTACGCAGCAACAGCAGCAGCGTCACCAGTAGCAGCATCTCAGAAACGCCAGCTCGTTACAAGGCAGGCTACGCTGTGTATCACCGGTTTCAGTAAGAGGCACACCGCCGACAACCTCTTAGAGAAACTGAGGGAAATCATCGCCCAGTGGCTTACCCCACTTAGACTCTCCTGGGGATTTGTGATATCTGACAACGCCACCAATATTGTGCGGGCATTACATCTGGGCAAATTCCAGCACGTCCCATGTTTTGCTCACACAATAAACTTGGTGGTGCAGAATTTTCTGAAAAGCGACAGGGGCGTGCAGGAGACGCTTTGGGTGGCCCGAAAAATTTCTGGCCACTTTCGCCATTCAGCGACTGCGTACCGAAGACTGGAGCGCCAGCAAACACTCTTGAACCTGCCCCGCCATCACCTGAAGCAAGAGGTTGTGACGCGGTGGAACTCAACCCTCTATATGCTTCAGAGGATGGAGGAGCAGCAAAAGGCCATACAAGCCTATACATCCACCTATGACATAGGCAAAGGAGGGGGTATGCACCTGACTCAAGCGCAGTGGAGAATGATTTCCGTGTTGTGCAAGGTTCTTCAGCCCTTCGAACTTGCCACACGTGAAGTCAGTTCAGACACTGCCAGCTTGAGTCAGGTCATTCCCCTCATCAGGCTTTTGCAGAAGCAGCTGGAGAAAGTGAAGGAGGAGCTAAGACGGAGCGATTCCGCTCGGCATGTGGGACTTGTGGATGAAGCCCTTCATTCGCTTTGCCAGGATTCCAGGGTGGTCAATCTGTTGAAATCAGACCACTACATTTTGGCCACCGTGCTCGATCCTAGGTTTAAAGCCTATGTGGTGTCTCTCTTTCCGGCCGACACAAGCCTGCAGAGGTGCAAAGACCTGCTGGTGAACACACTGTCAGCTGAAGCGGAACGTGACACGTCAACGGCTCCTTCTTCATTTTCTCCCGCAACTGGGGCTGCCAGGAAAAAACTTAGGTATCCTAAGCAACCCGCTGGCGGTGATGCAGGGCAGGCAGGACCAAGTTTGGACATCTGGTCCGGACTGAAGGACCTGGCAACAATTTCTGACATGTCTACTGTCACTGCATATGATACTGTCACCATTGACAGAATGGTGGAGGATTACATCGGTGACAGCATCCAAGTAGGCATGTCAGACAGTCCATACCTGTACTGGCAGGAAAAAGAGGCAATTTGGAGGCCCCTGTACAAACTGGCTCTATTTTACCTGAGTTGCCCCCCCTCCAGTGTGTACTCCGAAAGAGTGTTTAGTGCAGCCGGGAACCTTGTCAGCGAAAGGCGTAGGAGGTTGCTTCCACAGAATGTGGAGAAGATGATGTTCATCAAAATGAATTATCAGATCTTCCAGGGAGACCAGCCTCCAGAAGGTACAGAGGGACCTGTGGTGGTGGATTCAAGTGGGGACGAGTTAATACTTTGTGAGGATGAGGATGTACACACTGAAGAGGGTGAGGAATCGGTGGATGAGGAGGATGAGGATGACATCTTGCCTCCGTAGAGCCAGTTTGTGCAGGGACACATTAATTGCCAGCTTGTTTTGTGGGGGCCCAAACGAACCAATCATTTCAGCCACAGTTGTGTGGCAGACCCTGGCGCTGAAATGATTGATTTGTTAAAGTGTGCATGTCCTGTTTATACAACATAAGGGTGGGTGGGAGGGCCCAAGGACAATTCCATCTTGCACCTCTTTTTTTCTTTGCATTATGTACAGTTTGGGGCCTAGTTTTTCTAACTGCCATCCTGCCTGCCACTGCAGTGTCACTCCTAGATGGGTCACGTGTTTGTGCCGCCCACTCGTGTCGCTTAGCATAGTCATCCAGCTACCTCGGTGCAACCTTTTGGACATAAAAACACTATTGTGAGGTGTGAGGTGTTCAGAATAGACTGGAAATGAGTGGAAATTAAGGTTATTGAGGTTAATAATAGCATAGGAGCAGAAAAACCTACAAATTCTGTGATTTTAGCTGTTTTTATGCTTTTTTTCAAAAAAATACAGATCCAAAACACAAAACCCAGAACCCAAAACACGGAAGGGTGGTTTTGGCAAAACCAATCCAGATCCAAAACACGAAGAAAGATCCAGATCCAAAACCAAAACACAAAACACGAAAAGTGGCCGGTGCACACCCCTACTTGATACATAAACCCCTGACTATGGAAACTACTACGTATAAATCTTGCAACTACAGCAGAGTACCAGTACCTATTGCCATAGAAAAAAGCATTGGTAAGAATGAATCACCCCACTCAGCCAAACATTTAACCCAGTGTGGTCCTTGTATGTTGGAGCAGATGCAGGACAGCACGCAGACGCACGTGGATGACGTTTGAAAGTGCAGATGACTCGTGCTGGATCACTCCTTCTGTGAAACGAGCACGTAGGGCGTCTTCTGCAGTGGTATCGCTAAGGGGGTGCGGACTGCATCGGCTGACACCGTCTGAGGGGGTGACACCAAAATGCACGATATCGTCACAGTGCAGCGCCTGGCTCCTGGTCACTGAGGAGGAGCCGGCAAAGTGGGGAAAGTCTCTGGGGGCAGCCTGGCACCCTCCCAGAGTGATGAAGATGGCAGACTCCATTTCCATTTTCGTGGGTGACACCCACCATAGTGACGCTACTGTGTTTCTGACAGATCTTTTGCACCCAGCAAGTCCAGCTACTGATGACGGCTACAGCTGCAGAGGGAAGAACAATGGGCGTCCCGCCATCCGCGTGCAGACGCTCAGATATGCGGCATAGACTCAGGATAAGCCCCTTTATGTCTTCTTATGTTTCCACTGTATCTATTTGCCCTTTTGTTTAGCACTGAAGACCCCTTGTGCGATGCCTGATAAATAAAGATAAGTATAAGTTACGCACCTCTGTCTGGATATTAAAATATTGATTAATTATGGCGATAAATAAATAATTTGTAGCCATTATTAACCATTATGATAATTTGAGTTCTAATTCTCATTTATGAAGCTGACGTGACAGTTTGTGGTGCCATGCGCCTCCGCTGGCAAATATGCCTACACACATACAGGCTAGACGGGCACATTGGCACTGTGTATCATCTGATGGCAGAAGCGGTAATGGATCCCGTCATAATCGGTACCCGGAGCTGTGCCCACATGTGCCAATGAAAGTTTGTAGGACAAGAAGTTTTAATGACATAGACATGGCGGTGGGGCAGCCAAATAGACACACGTTTGTGTAAAATTAAATCTACGGCACTTCAGGACGCATCACTTCAGCGCTTCTTTGTGGCTCATTACGTCATCGTATTTTTACAGGAGGATGAAACTATTGTAAGAATAAAGCATAATGGCAGGAAAGCAAATAAAAAGTACGTAGTAAGAAATATAGATGTACCATTTACCCAGGACCAAATAATCCCTGCCCCTAAAACTGCCCATACTATTCACTAAACCCTGCCCAATACGCCAAATCGCGCCCACTTCCTGACAACTCCCCATCCTCTTACTTACTTACCCAATCACTACTTCTGGGGGGGGAGGAAATGTCTGCGTAGTACAGACTGAAGCCCATCAATCATTGCTCTATTATAGTTTTGGTAATCAATAAAAATTCAGAACAAGTTCCCAGCAACACAGCCCCCCTTTTATCCTTACAGGGGGGGTTAAGTAATTTATGACACCACAATGGCAACCGGATGAATTTCTTGGATCAATCATCCCAGCAATGCTATTTACTAATAATAGCCACAAAGAGCATTTCTTGTATGAAAGGCATCTAATCCATGTTTATATCCAATTAGTGAATGTGTTACCACCACGTCCCTCATAGGAATTCCTCAGCCTGATCCCTCTCCTGAGATTGTCCCTTCGCTGCTGATGGTGAGAACACTTTCTTACTTGGTCCCAGGACTCTTCCCTTTGTCTATAAAGTCCTGGGGAGCAGAAGCTCATATGACAGCTCGTTGGGGTGTATTCACTAATGGTCGATTTTATCGATTTTAATCAATTCACAATTGATGAAATTCGACCTTTAGTAAATATACCCCTTAGTATGGACTGTGAACATATTTGCTCATATTATTATATACTATAAATGTCTTTTTTAAATTGTTTCACCCCCTAAATAAAGTCCCCAAGGGCACGGATCTATTTGAGGTGCTCAAGGCCGTACCATATATGAGACGTAGACTAACCAGTTATTTACATGGCGGGAAAAAGCATATTTGTAGACATGACGGCATTGTATGAGCTACCTGACGCTGGTACTCCCAAATACCTTACGTTTCCCTCATTTACAGTCCATTATACTCTGTTATACTATGCCCAGGTAATATAGGCTCTTGTCTGCTGTTTAATAAGGGCTGCAATATGTGTATCTTTAGGTGCTGCTATAACGTATGCTCTTTCTAAAGCCGGGTATCCACTACCAGACTGTGAAACGACAGCACGGTAACGACATTGTAATCGTGCAGTCGTTTCACAGTCTGTGATGTGCCTACGCTGAACGCTCAGTCACTCAGTGTAGGCACATAAGTCATCCCCGAACATGGTCAACATGGCGATGGTTGACCAGCATGTTCGGGCGATGATAGATGTCAAAAATGACCAGTGGGCGCGCGCATTGCTGGTCATTTTTGACATTTAAATGCCCGATTTGCGGCCGATTACTGAGTGATTGCACGATTACGATGTCGTAATCGTGCAATCGCTCAGTAACGTCGCGTAGTGGATACGCACCTTTAGTTCTCACAAACAAAATCTCACCATAAAACATATGTCACCAACTGAAGGGCTTGGCTCTACATACAAAGCAATGCAAAAGTATACATAAATCCACACAGCATTTTGGGCCTGATTCAGTCCCGCTCGCAAGCGGGTCGATGTTGCCCAAGTGGGCATGCGCACGACGGAGGCGGCTCCGTCGTGCGCTTGCACGGGACCCGAATAACGACAGACAAGCCGTCGTTATGGGTCTCGCACCAAAGGGGTGTGCTGTCGATGGTGATTGACAGCATGCCCCCTTTGGTGGGCATGTCAGGGGCGTGGCTACCCAGACGGAGGCGTTCCCATGGGAACGCCTACCATCTGGGGCCGGCCCCACTGACATCACTAGTGACATCACTAGTGATGTCAGTGGGAGTGCTCTCGGCTCTGATAGAGCCAAAAGCACTCCAGGGCTTGCGGCAGCGAGACCCTACCGCAAGGGTCTTGTCACAAGCCCGATGGTCGCAATGGTCTTGACCATCGCGACCATCATTTTGGCCGCTCGCTATAGCTGTGGGTGGTAACCCACAGCTATGCGAGCGGCCAGGAGGCCGCTACAAAAGGTAGGAGGGACGGCCCTGATTGAGAGCGGGCGCTCTGTCAGATCGTCCGGATCCGAATCAGGGCCTTTGTTCTAATTTCTCATTGAAAGCGTTTAATGTGCTACATGCACAGCGCCGCCAACAAAAATAAAAATCATGAAAGACTTGGAGGGGATTCTGCTTCCTTTGCATTTTTTTCCTACATAGGGCCATATTCAATTAGCCGTGAAAAGCCTTAATTGGCGAAAAAGTTTTGCCTATTGCCGCTTTTCGCCTGTTTGTGTCTTATCTCCAAATTCAATTCCGGGACCAATTTGCCTAAGCGGAAACTCAATGCACTGAAAAAGTTTCTCCATTGAATGTCAGGTGGAAAATAGTGTAAAATCTCTATTTTGGGGTGCAAATGTGGGGAATTGATTCAGAACCCTTTGGACACCCCCCCCAAAGGACAAATCTGAAAAGTTTTTCAGAGTTTGCTGGCGAGAACAAGCGCCATCTTCAGACGGCGCTTGTCCTCGGATCCCAGCTCCTTCCAATGGGAAGCAGTACCGGGGATGCGAAGAGGAATCCGAGCGGATCACTCCGCCGCCTCCTCACTCCCTCCCGGCGGCTTTGCGCATACATGACCTGAGGTCACGCATGCGTTGCCGGGACGACGGGGAGTAGGTAAGTAGCGCAGCTACAGATGTAGCTGTGATACTTTCCACGGGGACAACTGCTTTTCGGAGCACTGATGAATTGCTCCGGTGTCAGGCTGTGATTTGCATACTAAAGTATCCCTCGCAGCGACTTCTAATCATCATCATCGGAGGCCATCGATGATGAATAGGCCCTCGTCACAGAAATATGCAGTAACCTCAGTTGACTTCATAAAACAGGCATAGAACAGTCTGTGTGTGTCTAAATTAAATAGGAAAATGATTTTCCTTTTGTTCCAGTCCTTCCCTTTACAGGACTTCCCCCTGACCCCAGTGTTACTTGTTCTCTCTGGACCAGTGTACATGGGTTATTGCACCCCAGATGTATAGTGTATAAGCCTCACCCAGCCATAAGTCATCATCCAGAAACACGCGAGATAAAAAAAAAAAAATCCCATTAAAGTTCCATTAATAAAATAATATGAGAAAGTATTGAGTGAAAGGAGCGAGGTTTCTGGGTTAAGGTGGAAATGAGTCAGGAGAAAATACATTTTGGTATGTACAGTACAGAGGTCAATGCCCAGGACGGCAGACAGTAGCTCAGTCAGAAGTAGGCAAATGCCTGTGATAGCTTTTTGTCCTCCTATCTTCCGAGTTATTAAATGCCATTCACCAAAGTGCCGGAGCGCAGTGCAAACAAACTTCTGTGACATTAAACGCCCTATCATCTGATATGTCACCGCCCCCTACCTCTGCTAGGTAAACGTACACATATCTATAATAAAATAATAACACAGAGGCGCATATATGGGGAAAAGAAAGGTCAGCGCTTTTTTTTAGAGTAAATCAATAAGTAACTAAATAATTGGGCAAAAGGGGGAAAAGGATAAAGTATGATGACAAAGAAAGAACGGTCCCACAAAGCAAGATCACCATCTGCACCAACTCCATAGGCCTAGAAGGCAACTGCCAACCCACCACCACCACTCAAGGTGTCCACCTCCCGCACCAATGACATAACATGATGCCCACCTGGACCAGTGCCAACCCACCGCCACCACTCAAAGTGTCCACCTCCTGCACCAATTACACAACATGATGCCCACCTGGACCAGTGCCAATCCACCATCACCACTCAAGGTGTCCACCTCCCGCACCAATGGCACAACATGATGCCCACCTGGACCAGTGCCACCCCATCACCACCACTCAAGGTGTCCACCTTCCACACCAATGACACAACATGATGCCCACCAGGACCAGTGTCAACCCATCACCTCCACTCAAGGTGTCCACCTCCCACACCAATAACACAACATGATGCCCACATGGACCAGTGCCAACCCATCACCACCAATCAAGGTGTCCACCTCCCACACCAATGACACAACATGAGGCCTACTTGGACCAGTGGTGCACCTGACCCCAGTATGGTAGAATCAGTCTAGGCCATGTATTGGTGGAGAGAGCAACTAAAGTTCTAAAGGCAGACAGCGACTGCTACCGTTCTTTCCCGCCACGGATAAAGCCGACACGAACTGACACACAGCCCAAGCGAGAGTGGATGGGAAATGACACAGACAAAGATGTTGAAACCAAAATCTGTACTACATTAGAAGCATAAAATGGCCCTGAGAACCCTCCCATAGACCACATTTATAGGCTGACCTCCCCTAAGCTGCACCTACCAAACACCTCACAAACAATTGCAACCCTTGCCTGTCTAGTAACCACCAGGCAACGAGTATGAAACTCCCTGGCAATGAGCATGAAACTCCCTGGCAATGAGCATGAAACCACCTGGCAATGAGCATGAAACCCCCTGCCAATGAGCAGGAAACCCCCTGGCAACGAGCATGAAACCCCCTGGCAACGAGCATGAAACCCCCTGGCAATGAGCATGAAACCCCCTGGCAACGAGCATGGAACCCCTGGTAATGACCATAAAACCCCTGACAACGAGCAGCTAATTTTAAAAGTAATTAGAAGCCTTACTGTGGGGCATAAAATGGTGTCGGGCAAATATGTAAGTGGCACTTTGGTAATAGGCATTACAGTGTGTGGCATAATGTGTAATGGGTATTATGGTGTGTGGAATAATGTAAGTCACTATACCAGGGGGCGTCTGACTAGTGCTCTGCCTTATGGAGAAGCAAGGACAAAATCTAGGTACGAGAAAGGAGGGGGCGTAAAATTTCTGCCTTGCACCGGGTGACAGATATCCTAGTTTCGGCCCTGGTGTTGAAATCATCCGTATAGTCCATATAAAATGTATGTTTTCGGCTCTTGCAGTTTTTCCCAGTGGATATGAGGAACGGCGAGGGCCACCAGCTTGTACGGCACCTGATAAAGCCGGCAGCCGGGGAGACTCAGGGATAATGCTGCAATGGATCTTCCAGGGCAGTTGAGGCCTCTAAGTTCACACAAATCTCAGGGCTAAATATAGTAGTGGAAGCTGAGGCAGAGGAATGGGGAGAGCCGCGTGTTATTACAATCCGATCCGCAGCACACAGCCAGCTCTGGTTTGGGAAGTTCCTGTTTATGCCAAATCCCCAGGAGACAAGAAAAATACATAAAACTTTAATTACTACGCTGCCTAATGCCGTCTGCCATAGTGCGCACGGAGCATCCATTGTACGGACTGAACCAGCGGTCAGGAGACTGCATTGTTCCACAGTGGGCGGTACGGGGGCTTGATTACGTAATTTGCGGTAAATCACATAATTATGGCTGTGGCGGGGCCGAAATGGTACAATTCGCACACCACGACCCCCACACTTCCCGCCATAACCTCCCCTCCATAAACGCCATGGGGCGAGAAAATCCAATATCGCCAATTATGCGCAGTCTTAAGATGGGCTTTTGGAGGAATCAACGAATACAGTATCGGTGAGCACTGATCATCTGCATTCCAGAGAAATAGGTACAAGTTATACCATAACAACATGGAGCCCAGGTACAGTATGGGGAGAGGCATCCAGAGAAATAGGTACAAGTTATACCATAACATGGAGCCCAGGTACAGTATGGGGAGAGGCATCCAGAGAAATAGGTACAAGTTATACCATAACATGGAGCCCAGGTACAGTATGGGGAGAGGCATCCAGAGAAATAGGTACAAGTTATACCATAACATGGAGCCCAGGTACAGTATGGGGAGAGGCATCCAGAGAAATAGGTACAAGTTATAACATAACATGGAGCCCAGGTGCAGTATGGGGAGAGGCATCCAGAGAAATAGGTACAAGTTATACTATAACATGGAGCCCAGGTACAGTATGGGAGAGGCATCCAGAGAAATAGGTACAAGTTATACTATAACATGGAGCCCAGGTACAGTATGGGGAGAGGCATCCAGAGAAATAGGTATAAGTTATACCATAACATGGAGCCCAGGTACAGTATGAGGAGAGGCATCCAGAGAAATAGGTACAAGTTATACCATAACATGGAGCCCAGGTACAGTATGGGGACTGTCATCCAGAGAAATAGGTACAAGTTATACCATAACATGGAGCCCAGGTACAGTATGAGGAGAGGCATCCAGAGAAATAGGTACAAGTTATACTATAACATGGAGCCCAGGTACAGTATGGGGAGAGGCATCCAGAGAAATAGGTACAAGTTATACCATAACATGGAGCCCAGGTACAGTATGGGAGAGGCATCCAGAGAAATAGGTACAAGTTATACTATAACATGGAGCCCAGGTACAGTATGGGGACTGTCATCCAGAGAAATAGGTATAAGTTATACCATAACACGGAGCCCAGGTACAGTATGGGGAGAGGCATCCAGAGAAATAGGTACAAATTATACCATAACATGGAGCTCAGGTACAGTATGGGGAGAGCATCCAGAGAAATAGGTACAAGTTATACCATAACATGGAGCCCAGGTACAGTATGGGGACTGACATCCAGAGAAATAGGTACAAGTTATACCATAACATGGAGCCCAGGTACAGTATGGGGAGAGGCATCCAGAGAAATAGGTACAATTATACCATAACATGGAGCCCAGGTACAGTATGGGGAGAGGCATCCAGAGAAATAGGTATAAGTTATACCATAACATGGAGCCCAGGTACAGTATGAGGAGAGGCATCCAGAGAAATAGGTACAAGTTATACCATAACATGGAGCCCAGGTACAGTATGGGGACTGTCATCCAGAGAAATAGGTACAAGTTATACCATAACATGGAGCCCAGGTACAGTATGGGGAGAGGCATCCAGAGAAATAGGTACAAGTTATACTATAACATGGAGCCCAGGTACAGTATGGGGAGAGGCATCCAGAGAAATAGGTACAAGTTATACCATAACATGGAGCCCAGGTACAGTATGGGAGAGGCATCCAGAGAAATAGGTACAAGTTATACTATAACATGGAGCCCAGGTACAGTATGGGGACTGTCATCCAGAGAAATAGGTATAAGTTATACCATAACACGGAGCCCAGGTACAGTATGGGGAGAGGCATCCAGAGAAATAGGTACAAATTATACCATAACATGGAGCCCAGGTACAGTATGGGGAGAGGCATCCAGAGATATAGGTACAAGTTATACCATAACATGGAGCCCAGGTACAGTATGGGGAGAGCATCCAGAGAAATAGGTACAAGTTATACCATAACATGGAGCCCAGGTACAGTATGGGGACTGACATCCAGAGAAATAGGTACAAGTTATACCATAACATGGAGCCCAGGTACAGTATGGGGACTGTCATCCAGAGAAATAGGTACAAGTTATACCATAACATGGAGCCCAGGTACAGTATGAGGAGAGGCATCCAGAGAAATAGGTACAAGTTATACTATAACATGGAGCCCAGGTACAGTATGGGGAGAGGCATCCAGAGAAATAGGTACAAGTTATACCATAACATGGAGCCCAGGTACAGTATGGGAGAGGCATCCAGAGAAATAGGTACAAGTTATACTATAACATGGAGCCCAGGTACAGTATGGGGAGAGGCATCCAGAGAAATAGGTACAAGTTATACCATAACATGGAGCCCAGGTACAGTATGGGGAGAGGCATCCAGAGAAATAGGTACAAGTTATACTATAACACGGAGCCCAGGTACAGTATGGGGACTGTCATCCAGAGAAATAGGTATAAGTTATACCATAACACGGAGCCCAGGTACAGTATGGGGAGAGGCATCCAGAGAAATAGGTACAAATTATACCATAACATGGAGCCCAGGTACAGTATGGGGAGAGGCATCCAGAGATATAGGTACAAGTTATACCATAACATGGAGCCCAGGTACAGTATGGGGAGAGCATCCAGAGAAATAGGTACAAGTTATACCATAACATGGAGCCCAGGTACAGTATGGGGACTGACATCCAGAGAAATAGGTACAATTATACCATAACATGGAGCCCAGGTACAGTATGGGGAGAGGCATCCAGAGAACTAAGTACAAGTTATACTATAACATGGAGCCCAGGTACAGTATGGGGAGAGCATTGAGAGAAATAGGTACAAGTTATACCATAACATGGAGCCCAGGTACAGTATGGGGATTGACATCCAGAGAAATAGGTACAAGTTATACCATAACATGGAGCCAGGTACAGTATGGGGACAGGCATCCAGAGATATAGGTACAAGTTATACCATAACATGGAGCCCAGGTACAGTATGGGGAGAGGCATCCAGAGAAATAGGTACAAGTTATACCATAACATGGAGCCCAGGTACAGTATGGGGAGAGGCATCCAGAGAAATAGGTACAAGTTATACCATAACATGGAGCCCCGGTACAGTATGGGGAGAGGCATCCAGAGAAATAGGTACAAGTTATACCATAACATGGAGCCCAGGTACAGTATGGGACTGACATCCAGAGAAATAGGTTCAAGTTATACCATAACATGGAGCCCAGGTACAGTATGGGGACTGACATCCAGAGAAATAGGTACAAGTTATACCATAACATGGAGCCTGTCAGGTTTGACGTACTGGAATCTCCTAGTGAGGGGTTGTGATGGTAGTTTGGAAGAATTCGGGGAACTGGCCTGGACATCAGGACTCCTCATCCACAGGTCTTGGACGTTGACGAGACCTGGTCAAAGGTGCGGAGTCTAACCTGCAGGGAGGTGTTCACCAGTGACCCCTCCAAGTGGGATATGGGCTTAGCTGCACCCTGCAGGCATGTCGCGGTCCTTTGACCAGGTATCCAAGCCCCGTGGGAATAGAGACTCGAATGTCAGTGGCCCAAGGGAAGTGCCTAACCAAGGCACTATTGCACCGGGAGATTCACCAGGAGATGCTGTTTGTGAGGTACTTGTAAATAGCACTTGATCTGCGGGGTGGCACACAAAGGATGCACAGGGAACGGTGTGTGGACACACTTAGCCACACGGAATGGCACTGGTAATATACACAGGTTGAGATGGAATGGTACTGTAGCTCACAGGAGACACTGGTAACTTTAATGTTCAGGCAGAGATGGAATTGCACTGTAGCTCACAGGAGACACTGGTAGCAAATATTCAGGCAGAGATGGAATTGCAGTGTCACTGAAAACAAAGCTCTCAGGCTGGGATGTAATCAGCACTGTTGCTCACAGGAACACTTGCAGCTTGTAATTGGTGCAGCTGTGAAACACTGAGGATAACCTTGTAGCTGGGAATCACAAAACAGCATGCACAGGTAGAGATATAAATCACCCTGGTGCTGAAAGGAGACACTTGAACTCCAACACACACAGAGCTATAAAAGCACTGTAGCTCGCTGGAGCCTAGATACACAGGCCAGGAGTGTTATAGCTCTGTGGCTCACAGGAATACACAGGAGACTGGGAACACAGGCCGGAATGTTATAGCTCTGTGGCTCACAGGATAATACACAGGAGACTTGGAACACAGGCAGGAATGTTATAGCTCTGTGGCTCACAGGATAATACACAGGAGACTGGGAACACAGGCAGGAATGTTATAGCTCTGTAGCTCACAGGAATAATACACAGGAGACTTGGAACACAGGCAGGAATGTTATAGCTCTGTGGCTCACAGGATAATACACAGGAGACTGGGAACACAGGCAGGAATGTTATAGCTCTGTGGCTCACAGGATAATACACAGGAGACTGGGAACACAGGCAGGAATGTTATAGCTCTGTAGCTCACAGGATAATACACAGGAGACTGGGAACACAGGCAGGAATGTTATAGCTCTGTGGCTCACAGGATAATACACAGGAGACTGGGTACACAGGCAGGAATGTTATAGCTCTGTGGCTCACAGGATAATACACAGGAGACTGGGTACACAGGCAGGAATGTTATAGCTCTGTGGCTCACAGGATAATACACAGGAGACTGGGTACACAGGCAGGAATGTTATAGCTCTGTGGCTCACAGGATAATACACAGGAGACTGGGAACACAGGCAGGAATGTTATAGCTCTGTGGCTCACAGGATAATACACAGGAGACTTGGAACACAGGCAGGAATGTTATAGCTCTGTGGCTCACAGGATAATACACAGGAGACTGGGAACACAGGCAGGAATGTTATAGCTCTGTAGCTCACAGGAATAATACACAGGAGACTGGGAACACAGGCAGGAATGTTATAGCTCTGTGGCTCACAGGATAATACACAGGAGACTGGGAACACAGGCAGGAATGTTATAGCTCTGTGGCTCACAGGATAATACACAGGAGACTTGGAACACAGGCAGGAATGTTATAGCTCTGTGGCTCACAGGATAATACACAGGAGACTGGGAACACAGGCAGGAATGTTATAGCTCTGTGGCTCACAGGATAATACACAGGAGACTTGGAACACAGGCAGGAATGTTATAGCTCTGTGG
Organism: Taudactylus pleione; assembly: GCA_031769625.1. Lineage (NCBI taxonomy): Eukaryota > Metazoa > Chordata > Amphibia > Anura > Myobatrachidae > Taudactylus > Taudactylus pleione. The sequence continues at coordinate 4,500,575 of JAUIMM010000230.1, forward strand.
CTCACAGGATAATACACAGGAGACTGGGAACACAGGCAGGAATGTTATAGCTCTGTAGCTCACAGGAATAATACACAGGAGACTTGGAACACAGGCAGGAATGTTATAGCTCTGTGGCTCACAGGATAATACACAGGAGACTGGGTACACAGGCAGGAATGTTATAGCTCTGTGGCTCACAGGATAATACACAGGAGACTGGGAACACAGGCAGGAATGTTATAGCTCTGCTGCTCGCTGGAAAGCACTGGAACAAAGGCTTGGAATCTGAGGGAACCTGAAACAAAACTCAACTAGTAAACTAGGATTGACAACTGTTGATCACGCAACTTCCTGGAGTTTTGGAGGCGGATTTATACCCAGGGGTAGCAGATTACTGGAGCACAGCGTCAGCTGACTGAGATCATGCTACCATTGGTTAGGAGGACTATCACATGAGAGGAACTGTCATGGCGGCGCCCATGATGGGAACTCCGATCCCCAAAACACACAGCCAACACTGGAAGTCCGCAAAAGCGCCTAAGGTAGAATACTCAGCATCACACCCCTCATTGCACCAGGCGTCTGACCACAAGGAAGTCAGGGGAAGCCGGCACAGAGGTAAGAGATAACCGATCCTAGGCTGAACCCTGACAGTGCCCAGGTACAGTATGGGGAGAGTCATCCAGAGAAATAGGTACAAGTTATACCATAACATGGAGCCCAGGTACAGTATGGGGACTGACATCCAGAGAAATAGGTACAAGTTATACCATAACATGGAGCCCAGGTACAGTATGGGGACTGACATCCAGAGAAATAGGTACAAGTTATACCATAACATGGAGCCCAGGTACAGTATGGGGAGAGTCATCCAGAGAAATAGGTACAAGTTATACCATAACATGGAGCCCAGGTACAGTATGGGGACTGACATCCAGAGAAATAGGTACAAGTTATACCATAACATGGAGCCCAGGTACAGTATGGGGAGAGGCATCCAGAGAAATAGGTACAAGTTATACCATAACATGGAGCCCAGGTACAGTATGGGGAGAGGCATCCAGAGAAATAGGTACAAGTTATACCATAACATGGAGCCCAGGTACAGTATGGGGAGAGGCATCCAGAGAAATAGGTACAAGTTATACCATAACATGGAGCCCAGGTACAGTATGGGGAGAGGCATCCAGAGAAATAGGTACAAGTTATACCATAACATGGAGCCCAGGTACAGTATGGGGGGTGTCATCCAGAGAAATAGGTACAAGTTATACCATAACATGGAGCCCAGGTGCAGTATGGGGAGAGGCATCCAGAGAAATAGGTACAAGTTATACCATAACATGGAGCCCAGGTACAGTATGGGGACTGACATCCAGAGAAATAGGTACAAGTTATACCATAACATGGAGCCCAGGTACAGTATGGGGAGAGTCATCCAGAGAAATAGGTACAAGTTATACCATAACATGGAGCCCAGGTACAGTATGGGGAGAGTCATCCAGAGAAATAGGTATAAGTTATACCACAACATGGAGCCCAGGTACAGTATGGGGAGAGGCATCCAGAGAAATGGGTATAAGTTATACCACAACATGGAGCCCAGGTACAGTATGGGGAGAGGCATCCAGAGAAATAGGTACACGTTATACGATAACATGGAGCCCAGGCACAGTATGGAGAGAGGCATCCAGAGAAATAGATACAAGTTATACCATAACATGGAGCCCAGGTACAGTATGGAGACTGACATCCAGAGAAATAGGTACAAGTTATACCATAACATGGAGCCCAGATACAGTATGGGGACTGACATCCAGAGAAATAGGTACAAGTTATATCATAACATGGAGCCCAGGTACAGTATGGGGACTGTCATCCAGAGAAATAGGTACAAGTTATACCATAACATGGATCCCAGGTACAGTATGGGGAGAGGCATCCAGAGAAATAGGTACAAGTTATACCATAACATGGAGCCCAGGTACAGTATGGGGAGAGGCATCCAGAGAAATAGGTACAAGTTATACTATAACACGGAGCCCAGGTACAGTATGGGGACTGTCATCCAGAGAAATAGGTATAAGTTATACCATAACACGGAGCCCAGGTACAGTATGGGGAGAGGCATCCAGAGAAATAGGTACAAATTATACCATAACATGGAGCCCAGGTACAGTATGGGGAGAGGCATCCAGAGATATAGGTACAAGTTATACCATAACATGGAGCCCAGGTACAGTATGGGGAGAGCATCCAGAGAAATAGGTACAAGTTATACCATAACATGGAGCCCAGGTACAGTATGGGGACTGACATCCAGAGAAATAGGTACAATTATACCATAACATGGAGCCCAGGTACAGTATGGGGAGAGGCATCCAGAGAACTAAGTACAAGTTATACTATAACATGGAGCCCAGGTACAGTATGGGGAGAGCATTGAGAGAAATAGGTACAAGTTATACCATAACATGGAGCCCAGGTACAGTATGGGGATTGACATCCAGAGAAATAGGTACAAGTTATACCATAACATGGAGCCAGGTACAGTATGGGGACAGGCATCCAGAGATATAGGTACAAGTTATACCATAACATGGAGCCCAGGTACAGTATGGGGAGAGGCATCCAGAGAAATAGGTACAAGTTATACCATAACATGGAGCCCAGGTACAGTATGGGGAGAGGCATCCAGAGAAATAGGTACAAGTTATACCATAACATGGAGCCCCGGTACAGTATGGGGAGAGGCATCCAGAGAAATAGGTACAAGTTATACCATAACATGGAGCCCAGGTACAGTATGGGACTGACATCCAGAGAAATAGGTTCAAGTTATACCATAACATGGAGCCCAGGTACAGTATGGGGACTGACATCCAGAGAAATAGGTACAAGTTATACCATAACATGGAGCCTGTCAGGTTTGACGTACTGGAATCTCCTAGTGAGGGGTTGTGATGGTAGTTTGGAAGAATTCGGGGAACTGGCCTGGACATCAGGACTCCTCATCCACAGGTCTTGGACGTTGACGAGACCTGGTCAAAGGTGCGGAGTCTAACCTGCAGGGAGGTGTTCACCAGTGACCCCTCCAAGTGGGATATGGGCTTAGCTGCACCCTGCAGGCATGTCGCGGTCCTTTGACCAGGTATCCAAGCCCCGTGGGAATAGAGACTCGAATGTCAGTGGCCCAAGGGAAGTGCCTAACCAAGGCACTATTGCACCGGGAGATTCACCAGGAGATGCTGTTTGTGAGGTACTTGTAAATAGCACTTGATCTGCGGGGTGGCACACAAAGGATGCACAGGGAACGGTGTGTGGACACACTTAGCCACACGGAATGGCACTGGTAATATACACAGGTTGAGATGGAATGGTACTGTAGCTCACAGGAGACACTGGTAACTTTAATGTTCAGGCAGAGATGGAATTGCACTGTAGCTCACAGGAGACACTGGTAGCAAATATTCAGGCAGAGATGGAATTGCAGTGTCACTGAAAACAAAGCTCTCAGGCTGGGATGTAATCAGCACTGTTGCTCACAGGAACACTTGCAGCTTGTAATTGGTGCAGCTGTGAAACACTGAGGATAACCTTGTAGCTGGGAATCACAAAACAGCATGCACAGGTAGAGATATAAATCACCCTGGTGCTGAAAGGAGACACTTGAACTCCAACACACACAGAGCTATAAAAGCACTGTAGCTCGCTGGAGCCTAGATACACAGGCCAGGAGTGTTATAGCTCTGTGGCTCACAGGAATACACAGGAGACTGGGAACACAGGCCGGAATGTTATAGCTCTGTGGCTCACAGGATAATACACAGGAGACTTGGAACACAGGCAGGAATGTTATAGCTCTGTGGCTCACAGGATAATACACAGGAGACTGGGAACACAGGCAGGAATGTTATAGCTCTGTAGCTCACAGGAATAATACACAGGAGACTTGGAACACAGGCAGGAATGTTATAGCTCTGTGGCTCACAGGATAATACACAGGAGACTGGGAACACAGGCAGGAATGTTATAGCTCTGTGGCTCACAGGATAATACACAGGAGACTGGGAACACAGGCAGGAATGTTATAGCTCTGTAGCTCACAGGATAATACACAGGAGACTGGGAACACAGGCAGGAATGTTATAGCTCTGTGGCTCACAGGATAATACACAGGAGACTGGGTACACAGGCAGGAATGTTATAGCTCTGTGGCTCACAGGATAATACACAGGAGACTGGGTACATAGGCAGGAATGTTATAGCTCTGTGGCTCACAGGATAATACACAGGAGACTGGGTACACAGGCAGGAATGTTATAGCTCTGTGGCTCACAGGATAATACACAGGAGACTGGGAACACAGGCAGGAATGTTATAGCTCTGTGGCTCACAGGATAATACACAGGAGACTTGGAACACAGGCAGGAATGTTATAGCTCTGTGGCTCACAGGATAATACACAGGAGACTGGGAACACAGGCAGGAATGTTATAGCTCTGTAGCTCACAGGAATAATACACAGGAGACTGGGAACACAGGCAGGAATGTTATAGCTCTGTGGCTCACAGGATAATACACAGGAGACTGGGAACACAGGCAGGAATGTTATAGCTCTGTGGCTCACAGGATAATACACAGGAGACTTGGAACACAGGCAGGAATGTTATAGCTCTGTGGCTCACAGGATAATACACAGGAGACTGGGAACACAGGCAGGAATGTTATAGCTCTGTGGCTCACAGGATAATACACAGGAGACTTGGAACACAGGCAGGAATGTTATAGCTCTGTGGCTCACAGGATAATACACAGGAGACTGGGAACACAGGCAGGAATGTTATAGCTCTGTAGCTCACAGGAATAATACACAGGAGACTTGGAACACAGGCAGGAATGTTATAGCTCTGTGGCTCACAGGATAATACACAGGAGACTGGGTACACAGGCAGGAATGTTATAGCTCTGTGGCTCACAGGATAATACACAGGAGACTGGGAACACAGGCAGGAATGTTATAGCTCTGCTGCTCGCTGGAAAGCACTGGAACAAAGGCTTGGAATCTGAGGGAACCTGAAACAAAACTCAACTAGTAAACTAGGATTGACAACTGTTGATCACGCAACTTCCTGGAGTTTTGGAGGCGGATTTATACCCAGGGGTAGCAGATTACTGGAGCACAGCATCAGCTGACTGAGATCATGCTACCATTGGTTAGGAGGACTATCACATGAGAGGAACTGTCATGGCGGCGCCCATGATGGGAACTCCGATCCCCAAAACACACAGCCAACACTGGAAGTCCGCAAAAGCGCCTAAGGTAGAATACTCAGCATCACACCCCTCATTGCACCAGGCGTCTGACCACAAGGAAGTCAGGGGAAGCCGGCACAGAGGTAAGAGATAACCGATCCTAGGCTGAACCCTGACAGTGCCCAGGTACAGTATGGGGAGAGTCATCCAGAGAAATAGGTACAAGTTATACCATAACATGGAGCCCAGGTACAGTATGGGGACTGACATCCAGAGAAATAGGTACAAGTTATACCATAACATGGAGCCCAGGTACAGTATGGGGACTGACATCCAGAGAAATAGGTACAAGTTATACCATAACATGGAGCCCAGGTACAGTATGGGGAGAGTCATCCAGAGAAATAGGTACAAGTTATACCATAACATGGAGCCCAGGTACAGTATGGGGAGAGGCATCCAGAGAAATAGGTACAAGTTATACCATAACATGGAGCCCAGGTACAGTATGGGGAGAGGCATCCAGAGAAATAGGTACAAGTTATACCATAACATGGAGCCCAGGTACAGTATGGGGAGAGGCATCCAGAGAAATAGGTACAAGTTATACCATAACATGGAGCCCAGGTACAGTATGGGGAGAGGCATCCAGAGAAATAGGTACAAGTTATACCATAACATGGAGCCCAGGTACAGTATGGGGGGTGTCATCCAGAGAAATAGGTACAAGTTATACCATAACATGGAGCCCAGGTGCAGTATGGGGAGAGGCATCCAGAGAAATAGGTACAAGTTATACCATAACATGGAGCCCAGGTACAGTATGGGGACTGACATCCAGAGAAATAGGTACAAGTTATACCATAACATGGAGCCCAGGTACAGTATGGGGAGAGTCATCCAGAGAAATAGGTACAAGTTATACCATAACATGGAGCCCAGGTACAGTATGGGGAGAGTCATCCAGAGAAATAGGTATAAGTTATACCACAACATGGAGCCCAGGTACAGTATGGGGAGAGGCATCCAGAGAAATGGGTATAAGTTATACCACAACATGGAGCCCAGGTACAGTATGGGGAGAGGCATCCAGAGAAATAGGTACACGTTATACGATAACATGGAGCCCAGGCACAGTATGGAGAGAGGCATCCAGAGAAATAGATACAAGTTATACCATAACATGGAGCCCAGGTACAGTATGGAGACTGACATCCAGAGAAATAGGTACAAGTTATACCATAACATGGAGCCCAGATACAGTATGGGGACTGACATCCAGAGAAATAGGTACAAGTTATATCATAACATGGAGCCCAGGTACAGTATGGGGACTGTCATCCAGAGAAATAGGTACAAGTTATACCATAACATGGATCCCAGGTACAGTATGGGGAGAGGCATCCAGAGAAATAGGTACAAGTTATACCATAACATGGAGCCCAGGTACAGTATGGGGAGTGGCATCCAGAGAAATAGGTACAAGTTATACCATAACATGGAGCCCCGGTACAGTATGGGGACTGTCATCCAGAGAAATAGGTACAAGTTATACCATAACATGGAGCCCCGGTACAGTATGGGGACTGACATCCAGAGAAATAGGTACAAGTTATACCATAACATGGAGCCCAGGTACAGTATGGGGAGAGGCATCCAGAGAAATAGTTACAAGTTATACCATAACATGGAGCCCAGGTACAGTATGGGGAGAGGCATCCAGAGAAATAGGTACAAGTTATACCATAACATGGAGCCCAGGTACAGTATGGGGACTGACATCCAGAGAAATAGGTACAAGTTATACCATAACATGGAGCCCAGGTACAGTATGGGGAGAGGCATCCAGAGAAATAGGTACACATTATACCATAACATGGAGCCCAGGTGCAGTATGGGGAGAGGCATCCAGAGAAATAGGTACAAGTTATACCATAACATGGAGCCCAGATACAGTATGGAGAGAGGCATCCAGAGAAATAGGTACAAGTTATACCATAACATGGAGCCCAGGTACAGTATGGAGACTGACATCCAGAGAAATAGGTACAAGTTATACCATAACATGGAGCCCAGGTACAGTATGGGGACTGACATCCAGAGAAATAGGTACAAGTTATACCATAACATGGAGCCCAGGTACAGTATGGGGACTGACATCCAGAGAAATAGGTACAAGTTATACCATAATATGGAGCCCAGGTACAGTATGGGGAGAGGCATCCAGAGAAATAGGTACAAGTTATACCATAACATGGAGCCCAGGTACAGTATGGGGAGAGGCATCCAGAGAAATAGGTACAAGCTATACCATAACATGGAGCCCAGGTACAGTATGGGGACTGACATCCAGAGAAATAGGTACAAGTTATACCATAACATGGAGCCCAGGTACAGTATGGGGACTGACATCCAGAGAAATAGGTACAAGTTATACCATAACATGGAGCCCAGGTACAGTATGGAGACTGACATCCAGAGAAATAGGTACAAGTTATACCATAACATGGAGCCCAGGTACAGTATGGGGAGAGGCATCCGAGAAATAGGTACAAGTTATTCCATAACATGGAGCCCAGGTACAGTATGGGGACTGACATCCAGAGAAATAGGTACAAGTTATACCATAACATGGAGCCCAGGTACAGTATGGGGAGAGGCATCCAGAGAAATAGGTACACATTATACCATAACATGGAGCCCAGGTGCAGTATGGGGAGAGGCATCCAGAGAAATAGGTACAAGTTATACCATAACATGGAGCCCAGATACAGTATGGAGAGAGGCATCCAGAGAAATAGGTACAAGTTATACCATAACATGGAGCCCAGGTACAGTATGGAGACTGACATCCAGAGAAATAGGTACAAGTTATACCATAACATGGAGCCCAGGTACAGTATGGGGACTGACATCCAGAGAAATAGGTACAAGTTATACCATAACATGGAGCCCAGGTACAGTATGGGGACTGACATCCAGAGAAATAGGTACAAGTTATACCATAATATGGAGCCCAGGTACAGTATGGGGAGAGGCATCCAGAGAAATAGGTACAAGTTATACCATAACATGGAGCCCAGGTACAGTATGGGGAGAGGCATCCAGAGAAATAGGTACAAGCTATACCATAACATGGAGCCCAGGTACAGTATGGGGACTGACATCCAGAGAAATAGGTACAAGTTATACCATAACATGGAGCCCAGGTACAGTATGGGGACTGACATCCAGAGAAATAGGTACAAGTTATACCATAACATGGAGCCCAGGTACAGTATGGAGACTGACATCCAGAGAAATAGGTACAAGTTATACCATAACATGGAGCCCAGGTACAGTATGGGGAGAGGCATCCGAGAAATAGGTACAAGTTATTCCATAACATGGAGCCCAGGTACAGTATGGGGACTGACATCCAGAGAAATAGGTACAAGTTATACCATAACATGGAGCCCAGGTACAGTATGGGGACAGGCCTAGAATAGAACAGTGCTGTCATTTAGAAACCGCTGCAAAACCGCCACCAAACTCCCGGGGTTTAGAACAGAATAGAAAGCGCCACCAAAACGCCGGGGTTTGGAATAGAAGCCGCAGTCAAACCGCCGCTTAGTAAATTTTGCCCAATGTGTCAGTATTACAGGGACCCATCTGATGCTGGTCACCATGTCTTGATAGGTGTGCACACATTTTTGGCCCAGCATGTTCTAAGAATCTCCTTTATAATCCATGTTAATTTTAGAGTTTATTATAATTGTTTTAGTGCTTGGCGTGTGCACCTGTATTTTCCTGAATGCTCCATACTTGACCAGAGCCAGACATAGTTAGTGACTTGCAGCATACTGGGAGGGGGAAGGGGAAGAAGCATACTGGTAGGGGGAGGGAGAAGGGTCCCTTTCTTCCAGTTGCGCTCACAGTGGCAGGCTCAGCACATGTGCATAATTATAATGTGGGATAATAGTGCAAAGTAGAAAGTTAGGAAGGCAGAGGGTGAGAGTTAGCCCTGTAACACTGGTGATGAGCGTAGTCACATTACGCCAACATGACCGCCATATATAAAGGAAGTTTCCCCACTGCATACTTGCTGACATTCAGCTACCTCCTTCTGGGGGCGTGGCCAATCACTGACTAAGTATTGGGGGTGCGCGATCACGTCATCGATGACACAATTCTGCGCAAATCGCATCACCGCCCCCCCCTTGTAAGGGTTTCTACCATTAGTGCAGGGGGGGGTCAGACGGGTCTGCGGCTCCCGGGGGGCTTGCCTGCCTTTCCAGGGGGCTGGGAGCAGCACCCAATATTTGGGAGGCTCTCGGCCAAATCGGGAGGGTAGGCAAGCCTGCCTCAATGCGCACAATGCCTCCAGCACTGGTCCGAAGATTGAAGATAAATGCATTGGTCCTTTAGATAGAAGGTGGGACCCTTACGGGACAATATCTCCCACATTCTTGCAACCGCCCTCCTAGAGGAGGGGGCTAAAGACTTGAGTCCCCAGCCTTAGGAAAAGTGGCCACCTGAGTCACGTGGCATCCAGCATTCCAAGCAGACAGTCGTGACTCGTGAGAAACGTCCTTGGGAAGGTGGGGGCTCTTCTCCAGAATAGGGACTGCCCTGCCTTGTTAGGAACTGTTGTAAGAAATGGCCCAATAGTGGTGTGTCACCCCCAGTCTTGGGCTTTCATAGGTCTGTCTTGGAGGACCAGCTTGCTGTGGAGATCGATCATGGGGCAGCGGAGAGTAACTAATAGTAATATGGCAGAGGGCATTATTACAGGGAGTGCGCCTGAGAGGATGTTTAATATATTGGGGGGATATTATGGCAGAGGAGGTGTAATAGAGGGGAGTATAGCCGTGGGTGTATAATACATTGGGGTATTAAGGCAGAGGGAGTGTAATATGCCCTCCCGGGCCGGTACACTTTTCCTTCAGTGAGGGCCGGTGTCACTGCACATGCAGGACTGACGGCCGGGTGACAGGCAGGAAGTGCTCTGCTGTCGCTCCGACAATAGAACCATCAGAGCGGCTGGGCAGCATTCTCTGCCTGTTACCCGGCTGTCTGTCACATCCATGGAGCTTGTAGCTGCACACTGAGCGCTCCTTCCGCGTCCGCTCCGCAGCAGGGGCTGTGCACTGTGCATTGGTACACTACCTGCTTCCTGTCTGAGACGAGACTGTGTCAGTCCCTCCCGGAATGAGATAGATCCCCTTCCGTTTGTGCACGATGACATCCTCAGCCAGTGTCCAATGTCATTCCCTACCATCTAAGTGGGCATAGAGGGGGAATATCACCATGTGGCAAGCGTAGCATGGTGAGCGAAGCGAGCCCGCAAGGGGACAAATTTCTTATTTTCCTGGAGAGTCTGAGCAAAAACATGCACATCCGCCCTCGCTCACGTCACTTCCAGGTACAGCTACCGAAGGGGTTTTATACTCTTCCAGTCCCTCCCTGCTTGAAACCCCTGAGTCTCCACCCCTGCTATCCCCTGCTACTGAAACTACTCCCGTCACCTGTCAGTGTTCGGGCAAGACCCCACCCCCTCCTCTACCCTCTCTAACCTGTTTCCTGTCCCCGGCTAATCCTCCGCCCCTCACAGGAAACCCCGCCCTCTCTGCTACCCTGTCTATTTTAATCCACCTCCTCCTGTCCCTGCCCAAGACCCTGCCCCCTCACCCGCGTCTCCGCCTCCTCTCAAATCTATCTTGTCTTTTTTATTTCTTCCTGTACCTGCCAGGTTTACCCGGAGCTCTGCAGGGACCAGACAGATCCTTCCACACAGGTAAGTGACAGTGGAGATATGAAATGTTTCAATTATATTTGAGGGGGGTGGGGGGAGGGTGGAATACTTGCAATGGGGAGAGGTGTTTTTTCTTTTTTTGTGGGGAGAAGGGTGTTTTAATAGTGTCTGTGCTGGGGTTGGTGTAATAATGTGTGTTTATGGGGGGTATTATTATTTTGTGTTAGGGGATAATTAAAATATCTGTGTTATATGTGGGTCTCTGTTGGTTTCTGCATTATTTGGCAGGCACTGTGATGCTCCCAGATCTAGCAGCTACTGCAAGCCTCTCTGCATTATATGGCACATCACTGTGACGCTCCCTGATCTGTCGGTCACTGCGAGCCTCTCTGCATTATATGGCACATCACTGCACTGCTCCCTGATCTGATGGTCACTGCGAGTCTCTCTGCATTATATGGCACATCACAACACTGCTCTCTGATCTGATGGTCATTGCAAACCTCTCTGCATTATATGGCACATCACAGCGACGCTCCCTGATCTGGCGGTCATTGCAAGCCTCTCTGCATTATATGGCACATGACTGTGACGCTCCCTGATCTGACGGTCACTGCGAGCCTCTCTGCATTATATGGCACATCACTGTGATGCTCCCTGATCTGACAGTCACTGCGAGCCTCTCTGCATTGTATGGCACATCACTGTGACGCTCCCTGATCTGACTGTCACTGTGAGCCTCTCTGTATTATATGGCACATCACTGTGACGCTCCCTGATCTGACGATCACTGCGAGTCTCTCTGTATTATATGGTACATCACTGTGATGCTCCCTAATCTGATGGTCACTGTGAACCTCTCTGTATTATATGGCACATCACTGTGACGCTCCCTGATCTGACTGTTACTGCGAGCCTCTCTGTATTATATGGCACATCACTGTGACCCTCCCTGATCTGACGATCACTGCGAGTCTCTCTGTATTATATGGTACATCACAGTGATGCTCCCTAATCTGATGGTCACTGTGAACCTCTCTGCATTATATGGCACATCACTGCGACGCTCCCTGATCTGACGGTCACTGCAAAGCTCTCTGTATTATATGGCACATCACAACACTGCTCCCTGATCTGATGGTCACTGCGAACCTCTCTGCATTATATGGCACATCAGTGCGACGCTCCCTGATCTGACAGTCACTGCGAACCTCTCTGTATTATATGGCACATCACTGCGATGCTCCCTGATCTGATGGTCACTGCAAACCTCTCTGCATTATATGGCACATCACTGCGATGCTCCCTGATCTGACAGTCACTGGGAAACTCTGCATTATATGGCACATCACTGCGACGCTCCCTGATCTGATGGTCACTGCGAGCCTCTCTGCATTATATGGCACATCACTGTGACGCTCCCTGATCTGACAGCCACTGGGAACCTCTCTGCATTATATGGCACATCACTGCACTGCTCCCTGATCTGATGGTCACTGCGAGTCTCTCTGCATTATATGGCACATCACAACACTGCTCTCTGATCTGATGGTCACTGCAAACCTCTCTGCATTATATGGCACATCACAGTGACGCTCCCTGATCTGGCAGTCACTGCAAGCCTCTCTGCATTATATGGCACATCACTGCGACGCTCACTGATCTGATGGTCACAGCGAGTCTCTCTGCATTATATGGCACATCACTGTGACGCTCCCTGATCTGACAACCATTGGGAACCTCTCTGCTTTATATGGCACATCAGTGAGATGCTCCCTGATCTGATGGTCACTGGGAACCTCTCTGTATTATATGGCACATCACAACACTACTCTCTGATCTGATGGTCACTGCGAACCTCTCTGCATTATATGGCACATCACTGTGACGCTCCCTGATCTGACGGTCACTGCAAGCCTCTCTGCATTATATGGCACATCACTGTGAGGCTCACTGTTCTGATGGTCACTGGGAACCTCTCTGTATTATATGGCACATCACTGTGACGCTCCCTGATCTGATGGTCACTGTGAACCTCTCTGCATTATATGGCACATCACTGCGATGCTCCCTGATCTGAAGGTCACTGGGAACCTCTCTGTATTATATGGCACATCACTGTGACACTCCCTGATCTGATGGTCACTGCAAACCTCTCTGCATTATATGGCACATCACTGCGATGCTCCCTGATCTGACGGTCACTGCGAGCCTCTCTGTATTATATGGCACATCACTGTATCGCTCCCTGATCTAGCAGCTACTGCAAATCTCTCTGCATTATATGGCACATCACTGCGACGCTCCCTGATCTGACGATCACTGCGAGCCTCTCTGTACTATATGGCACATCACTGTGACCCTCCCTGATCTGACGATCACTGTGAGTCTCTCTGTATTATATGGCACATCACTGTGATGCTCCCTGATCTGACGATCACTGCAAACCTCTCATTATCATATGGCACATCACTGCGACGCTCCCTGATCTAGCGGCTACTGCAAACCTCCCTGCATTATATGGTACATCACTGTGATTCTCCCTGATATAGCAGCTACTGCAAACCTCTCTGTATTATATGGCACATCACTGTGATGCTCCCTAATCTGATGGTCACTGCGAACCTCTCTGCATTATATGGCACATCACTGCGACGCTCCAAGATCTAGCGGCTACTGCAAACCTCCCTGCATTATATGGCACATCACTGCGATGCTCCCTGATCTGATGGTCACTGCAAACCTCTCTGTATTATATGGCACATCACTGCGATGCTCCCTGATCTAGTGGCTACTGCAAACTTCCCTGCATTATATGGCACATCACTGCGATGCTCCCTGATCTGATGGTCACTGCAAACCTCTCTGTATTATATGGCACATCAGTGTGAAACTCCCTGATCTGACGGTCACTGCGAGCCTCTCTGCATTATATGGCACATCACAACACTGCTCCCTGATCTGATGGTCACTGCGAACCTCTCTGCATTATATGGCACATCAGTGCGACGCTCCCTGATCTGATGGTCACTGCAAGCCTCTCTGCATTATATGGCACATCACTGCGATGCTCCCTGATCTGATAGTCACTGGGAACCTCTCTGCATTATATGGCACATCACTATGATGCTCTCTGATCTGATGGTCACTGCGAACCTCTCTGTATTATATGGCACATCACAACACTGCTCCCTGATCTGATGGTCACTTCGAACCTCTCTGCATTATATGGCACATCACTGCGATGCTCCCTGATCTGATGGTCACTGCAAACCTCACTGTATTATATGGCACATCACTGTGACACTCCCTGATCTAGCAGCTACTGCAAATCTCTCTGCATTATATGACACATTACTGTGATGCTCCCTGATCTGACGGTCACTGCAAGCCTCTCTGCATTATATGACACATCACTGTGATGCTCCCTGATCTGGTGGTCACTGTGACCTCTCTGCATTATATGGCACATCACTGTGACGCTCCCTGATCTGGTGGTCACTGTGACCTCTCTGCATTATATGGTACATCACTGTGATGCTCCCTGATCTGATGGTCACTGCGAACCTCCCTGCATTATATGGCACATCACTGTGACGCTCCCTGATCTGACGGTCACTGTGAGCCTCTCTGTATTATATGAAACATCACTGTGATGATCCCTGATCTGGTGGTCACTGTGACCTCTATGCATTATATGGCACATCACCGCGACTCTCCCTGATCTTACGGTCACTGCGAACCTCTCTGCATTATATGGCACATCACTGCGACGCTCCCTGATCTGATTGTCACTGGGAACCTCTCTGCATTATGTGGCACATCACTGTTATGCTCCCTGATCTGACAGTCTCTGCAAACCTCTCAGCATTATATGGCACATCACTGCGACGCTCCCTGATCTGGTGATCACTGGGAACCTCCCTGCATTATATGGCACATCACTGCGGTGCTCCCTGATCTGGTAGTCACTTGGAACCTCTCTGCATTATATGGCACATCACTGCACTGCTCCCTGATCTGATGGTCACTGCGAGCCTCTCTGCATTATATGGCACATCACTGCCATGCTCCCTGATCTGATAGTCACTGTGAGCCTCTCTGTATTATATGGCACATCACTGCACTACTCCCTGATCTGATGGTCACTGGGAACCTCTCTGTATTATATGGCACATCACTGCGACGCTCCCTGATCTGATTGTCACTGGGAACCTCTCTGCATTATATGGCACATCACTGCTATGTTCCCTGATCTGATGGTCACTGCGAGCCTCTCTGTATTATATGGCACATCACTATGATGCTCCCTGATCTGATGGTCACTGCGAGCCTCTCTGCATTATACAGCACATCACTACACTGCTCGCTGATCTGACAGTCACTGCGATCCTCTCTGCATTATATGGCACATCACTGCGACACTCCCTGATCTGATGGTCATTGGGAACCTCTCTGCATTATATGGCACATCACTGCAACGCTCCCTGATCTGATGGTCACTGGGAACCTCTCTGCATTATGTGGCACATCACTGTTATGCTCCCTGATCTGACAGTCACTGCGAACCTCTCAGCATTATATGGCACATCACTGCAACGCTCCCTGATCTGGTGATCACTGGGAACCTCCCTGCATTATATGGCACATCACTGCGATGCTCCCTGATCTGATAGTCACTGGGAACCTCTCTGCTTTATATGGCACATCACTGCACTGCTCCCTGATCTGATGGTCACTGCGAACCTCTCTGCATTATATGGCACATCACTGCGATGCTCCCTGATCTGATAGTCACTGTGAGCCTCTCTGTATTATATGGCACATCACTGCACTGCTCCCTGATCTGATGGTCACTGGGAACCTCTCTGTATTATATGGCACATCACTGCGACGCTCCCTGATCTGATAGTCACTGGGAACCTCTCTGCATTATATGGCACATCACTGCTATGCTCCCTGATCTGATGGTCACTGCGAGCCTCTCTGTATTATATGGCACATCACTGTGATGCTCCCTGATCTGATGGTCACTGTGAGCCTCTCTGCATTATATGGCACATCACTGCAACGCTCCCTGATCTGATTGTCACTGCAGGCTCTCTGCATTATATGGCACATCATTGCGATGCTCCCTGATCTGATTGTCACTGCGAGCCTCTCTGCATTATATGGCACATCACTGCACTGCTCCCTGATCTGATGGGCATTGGGAACCTCTCTGCATTATATGGCACATCACTGCGATGCTCCCTGATCTGATTGTCACTGCGACCTCTCTGCATTATATGGCACATCACTGTGACGCTCCCTGATCTGATTGTCACTGCGACCTCTCTGCATTATATGGCACATCACTGCGATGCTCCCTGATCTGATGGTCACTGGGAACCTCTCTGTATTATATGGCACATCACTGTGACGCTACCTAATCTGACGGTCACTGCGAACCTCTCTGCATTATATAAATATGGTTTACTGTCTGTTAATAAAAATCAGGCTCAGATAAAATATATAATTTTAATAATCTATAGATCACATATCCATTAGATGGACATATAGAACACAGACAAACAATATGAAAATGTAGAATATAAAAATGACATAAACAAAAATGATGCAATGATAAAAATTGAGGTGTGATCACAAGATGCTAATGACAGGTAGCCATCACTGGCTGAAAAAAACTATAATCTGATACTCATGTATCTGTATCATGCAGAGGTCCCAACACACTATGTAACTGTATGGTTGTTACTTTGTAGCAGCACTTCCGCTGTCAGTATGAATTCATTGTATCCTGTTTATCTACTTTTCCAGTGGGCCGGGACCACCACCTGATTTTTCAGAAGCTCCCGGCCAAATCGGGAGATTAGGTAAGTATGATTATGGGGTAAGTATGATTATGGGGTGCATGTAAGAGAATGTGCAATACAGGGGGTGTATGGCAAAGGGTGTATAAAATATATAAATATGGGGGCACATAGAAGAAACAGTGTGATATAGGCAATATAGTGCCTGATTCAGAGTCGGACGCTCTGATCAGAGCTCTCGCTCTGAATCAGGGCCCTCCTCCATTAAAATGGAACGTCCTCCTGGACGCTCGTATAGCTGTGGGTCACCACCCACAGCATATACGAGCGTCCAAAAAGATGGTCGCGATGGTCTTAACAGTTATTACAGGGCAATTGGAGTAGAATTAGTAAAATTCTACTCCAACCCCTAGTATCACTTATTTTTAGTAAAGCAGATCGCATTTCCCATAATTGTAATGGGAAATGTGATCGACCATAGTTACTAAAAATAAATTGTAAAAAAATACCGGGGGAAGCCCTGTGATAATAACGCCACCTGGAGGTGGTGTTGTCCAGGGTCTCCCCCGGTTACCGGCGGGAGCCGGTACCAGTAATCAGCTGTGTGGTCTAAACAGACCGCAAGCTGATTGTTGTAAAAAAAAGAAAAAAAAAATGTAAACATTTTTTTTTACTTACCTGAATCCAGGGACCGGTGATCGGGCCTCCGGTGATGGCTCCTCACCGATCACCGGTCCCTGGAGTCAGGTAAGTTATTTTTTTTTTTTTTACTATTTTTTTTTCTTTTTTTTACAGTAATCAGCTTGCGGTCTGTTTAGACCACACAGCTGATTACTGGGGCCGGCTCCCGGCTCTGCTCTCCCCGTTAGAGCAGGGCAGGAGTCCGGTAACCGGGGGAGACCCTGGATAACGCGACCTCCCTATGGGCTCTATTTATTAACATTATTTTTACTAAAATAATGTGAAAAAGGGTGTTTTCACACCCTTTGCACATTATTTTAGTATCACCTATAGTTATTACAGGGCAATTGGAGTAGAATTTCGTAAAATTCTACTCCAACCCCTAAGTATCACTTATTTTTAGTAAGCAGATCGCATTTCCCATAATTGTAATGGGAAATGTGATCCGACCAGAGTTACTAAAAATAAAATGTGAAAAAATACCGGGGAAAGCCCTGTGATAATAACGCCACCTGGAAGTGGTGTTATCCAGGGTCTCCCCCGGTTACCGGACTCCTACTGCGCTCTAACGGGGAGAGCAGAGCCCGGAGTCGGTCCCAGTAATCAACTGTGTGGTCTAAACAGACCACACCCTGATACACTGCTAAACAGATCACACGCTGATTCACTGTAGAAAAAAAAAATTAAAAAAAAAACAACCTTACCTGAGTCCAGGGACCGGAGTTCGGGGCTCCGGTGATGTCCTCCCTCCGGTCAGCTGGTCTCCCATGGTGCGCTGGGGCCCGGTCATCACCTGACAGGGTCCCAGTGCAATATGGGACATCACCGGAGGCCCGATAACTGCATGTAAGTGTATTTAAGGGAAGAGGGGGTCGCGGGGGATCCGCAATTGCGAGGGCGGGGCTTAGTGATGGCGGCGGGGCTTGGCGACAGGGGGGGTAGCAGCGGCGGCCGGTCGGCGCATGCACGGGGCACTTGTCATGGTATTTTTTGCAAAAATACCGTGATAAGGCTCCAGAGGGAATTCACAGGGACAGAGCTTTATTGCAAGCTCTGTCCCTGCAAGGGATTTGTAGTAAAGGTATAAAATCGTGAAACCAGCTGCCTTAATACCGGCAGCCAGCTTCCCGACTGTCATATCCCGGCGAGGGTGAAATGCCGGGCATCTAGATATAGACGCCTGACGTTTCCCCGACGCCGGGCGCCGCGAGCGGACAGCCACGGGGGGGAGAGGGTTAGGTTTAGGGCACCCGGAGGGGACTTAGGGTTAGGCACCACCCTGGGAGGGTTAGGGTTAGGCTAGGGGGAGGGAGGGCTAGGGTTAGGCACCCCCCCCCCGGGGGTTTAGGCAGCGGGGAAGGGGGGGTTATGGTTAGGTCATACCGATTCCGTAGTAAATCCCTGTGATATTGCCTGAATTCCCAATGCAAATTCACTCGGTAATATCACACTACAATCTGCATTACTAATACAGGTTATAGTAAATAGAGCCCTATAGGAGTGAGAATTTAACAGCTCTGTATGCATACAAGGTTTTCTATATAAGTCCACTTCAAAAAGGCAATTTTATTATACTAGAATCAACACTTTTTTATATGCTGTTACATTAATTGTGAAATTATTAATTGTATTTTACTTTTAGGTTGTTTATTGTTTAGATTTGATTAAAATCATTGATGTTCAGTTATACATAAGCCTCCTGTGTATAAAAGATCTCTTCACTTTTTGAGATTCCCTGAAATAGCAGCAATCTCCCTGCAAAGTCCAATAACCTCCCTTATTGCATCTTACCCCCATTATGAAGCTGTTATATATAAAAATAAAAAACAGATATAGACACATTCAAATGGGATCATTAGTATCATTTCCCTGCACTGGGTATAGGGCACAATGATCCCTATGGCTACATGTATTGTCTGATAAGTATCAGTGTGTTCTCATCAACAGATACAGTAGATCTTACTGACTGCTTTTGGGCAAATTTACATTTGGATGTAAGTCAGTTATATGACACGTCTCTCAGATGTAGCAGTACACGCCTATCACATGTATGACACGCCTCTCAGATGTAGCAGTACACGACCATCACATGTATGACACGCCTCTCAGATGTAGCAGTACACGACCATCACATGTATGACACGCCTCTCAGATGTAGCAGTACACGCCCATCACATGTATGACACGCCTCTCAGATGTAGCAGTACACGACCATCACATGTATGACACGCCTCTCAGATGTAGCAGTACACGACCATCACATGTATGACACGTCTCTCAGATGTAGCAGTACACGACCATCACATGTATGACACGTCTCTCAGATGTAGCAGTACACGACCATCACATGTATGACACGCCTCTCAGATGTAGCAGTACACGACCATCACATGTATGACACGCCTCTCAGATGTAGCAGTACACGACCATCACATGTATGACACGCCTCTCAGATGTAGCAGTACACGCCCATCACATGTATGACACGCCTCTCAGATGTAGCAGTACACGCCCATCACATGTATGACACGCCTCTCAGATGTAGCAGTACACGACCATCACATGTATGACACGCCTCTCAGATGTAGCAGTACACGACCATCACATGTATGACACGCCTCTCAGATGTAGCAGTACACGACCATCACATGTATGACACGCCTCTCAGATGTAGCAGTACACGACCATCACATGTATGACACGCCTCTCAGATGTAGCAGTACACGACCATCACATGTATGACACGCCTCTCAGATGTAGCAGTACACGACCATCACATGTATGACACGCCTCTCAGATGTAGCAGTACACGACCATCACATGTATGACACGCCTCTCAGATGTAGCAGTACACGACCATCACATGTATGACACGCCTCTCAGATGTAGCAGTACACGACCATCACATGTATGACACGCCTCTCAGATGTAGCAGTACACGCCCATCACATGTATGACACGCCTCTCAGATGTAGCAGTACACGACCATCACATGTATGACACGCCTCTCAGATGTAGCAGTACACGACCATCACATGTATGACACGCCTCTCAGATGTAGCAGTACACGACCATCACATGTATGACACGCCTCTCAGATGTAGCAGTACACGACCATCACATGTATGACACGCCTCTCAGATGTAGCAGTACACGACCATCACATGTATGACACGCCTCTCAGATGTAGCAGTACACGACCATCACATGTATGACACGCCTCTCAGATGTAGCAGTACACGACCATCACATGTATGACACGCCTCTCAGATGTAGCAGTACACGACCATCACATGTATGACACGCCTCTCAGATGTAGCAGTACACGACCATCACATGTATGACACGCCTCTCAGATGTAGCAGTACACGACCATCACATGTATGACACGCCTCTCAGATGTAGCAGTACACGACCATCACATGTATGACACGTCTCTCAGATGTAGCAGTACACGACCATCACATGTATGACACGCCTCTCAGATGTAGCAGGACACGCCCATGACATGTATGACACACCTCTCAGATGTAGCAGAACACGCCCATCACATGTATGACACACCTCTCAGATGTAGCAGGACATGCCCATCACATGCATGACACGCCTCTCAGATGTAGCAGTACATGCCTACTTTACCGCCGCGCTCATAGGTGCTGCTTTCACAATCTCCCTGACATGCTTTTTAAAAAGTAGGCAAGTATGGGATGCATGGATGAGAGCAATGCTGGTGGGTTATGGCAGAGGGTGTATAATACAGGGGGGTGCATGGAGGAGAATGTGTATTTAGGGTGAGTATGGCAGAGGGTGTATAATACAGGGGGGTGCATGGAGGAGACTGTGTAATCAGGGGGAGTATGGCAGAGGGTGTATAATACAGGGGGTGCATGGAGGAGACTGTGTAATCAGTGGGAGTATGGCAGAGGGTGTATAATACAGGGGGTGCATGGAGGAGACTGTGTAATCAGTGGGAGTATGGCAGAGGGTGTATAATACAGGGGGGTGCATGGAGGAGAATGTGTAATCAGGGGGAGTATGGCAGAGGGTGTATAATACAGGGGGTGCATGGAGGAGAATGTGTAATCAGGGGGAGTATGGCAGAGGGTGTATAATACAGGGGGTGCATGGAGGAGAATGTGTAATCAGGGGGAGTATGGCAGAGGGTGTATAATACAGGGGGTGTATGGAGGAGAATGTGTAATCAGGGGGAGTATGGCAGAGGGTGTATAATACAGGGGGGTGCATGGAGGAGAATGTGTAATCAGGGGGAGTATGGCAGAGGGTGTATAATACAGGGGGGTGCATGGAGGAGAATGTGTAATCAGGGGAAGTATGGCAGAGGGTGTATAATACAGGGGGTGTATGGAGGAGAATGTGTAATCAGGGGGAGTATGGCAAAGGGTGTATAATACAGGGGGGTGCATGGAGGAGAATGTGTAATCAGGGGGAGTATGGCAGAGGGTGTATAATATAGGGGGTGTATGGAGGAGAATGTGTAATCAGGGGGAGTATGGCAGAGGGTGTATAATACAGGGGGGTGCATGGAGGAGAATGTGTAATCAGGGGGAGTATGGCAGAGGGTGTATAATACAGGGGGTGCATGGAGGAGAATGTGTAATCAGGGGGAGTATGGCAGAGGGTGTATAATACAGGGGGGTGCATGGAGGAGAATGTGTAATCAGGGGGAGTATGGCAGAGGGTATATAATACAGGGGGTGCATGGAGGAGAATGTGTAATCAGGGGGAGTATGGCAGAGGGTGTATAATACAGGGGGTGTATGGAGGAGAATGTGTAATCAGGGGGAGTATGGCAAAGGGTGTATAATACAGGGGGGTGCATGGAGGAGAATGTGTTATCAGGGGAAGTATGGCAGAGGGTGTATAATACAGGGGGAGCATGGAGGAGAATCTGTAATCAGGGGGAGTATGGCAGAGGGTGTATAATACAGGGGGTGCATGGAGGAGACTGTGTAATCAGGGGGAGTATGGCAGAGGGTGTATAATACAGGGGGTGCATGGAGGAGACTGTGTAATCAGGGGGATTATGGCAGAGGATGTATAATACAGGGCGTGCATGGAGGAGAATGTGTAATCAGGGGAAGTATAGCAGAGGGTGTATAATACAGGGGGTGCATGGAGGAGAATGTGCAATCAGGGGGAGTATGGCAGAGGGTGCATGGGGGAGTATGGCAGAGGGTGTATAATACAGGGGGTGCATGGAGGAGACTGTGTAATCATGGGGGGTATGGCAGAGGGTGTATAATACAGGGGGTGCATGGAGGAGACTGTGTAATCAATGGGAGTATGGCAGAGGGTGTATAATACAGGGGGGTGCATGGAGGAGAATGTGTAATCAGGGGGAGTATGGCAAAGGGTGTATAATACAGGGGGGTGCATGGAGGAGAATGTGTTATCAGGGGAAGTATGGCAGAGGGTGTATAATACAGGGGGAGCATGGAGGAGAATGTGTAATCAGGGGGAGTATGGCAGAGGGTGTATAATACAGGGGGTGCATGGAGGAGACTGTGTAATCAGGGGGAGTATGGCAGAGGGTGTATAATACAGGGGGAGCATGGAGGAGAATCTGTAATCAGGGGGAGTATGGCAGAGGGTGTATAATACAGGGGGTGCATGGAGGAGACTGTGTAATCAGGGGGAGTATGGCAGAGGGTGTATAATACAGGGGGTGCATGGAGGAGACTGTGTAATCAGGGGGATTATGGCAGAGGATGTACAATACAGGGGGTTCATGGAGGAGAATGTGTAATCAGGGGAAGTATAGCAGAGGGTGTATAATACAGGGGGTGCATGGAGGAGAATGTGCAATCAGGGGGAGTATGGCATAGGATGTATAATACAGGGGGTGCATGGAGAAGAATGTGTAATCAGGGGAAGTATAGCAGAGGGTGTATAATACAGGGGGTGCATGGAGGACAATGTGCAATCAGGGGGAGTATGGCAGAGGGTGCATGGGGGAGTATGGCAGAGGGTGTATAATACAGAGGGTGCATGGAGGAGAATGTGTAATCAGGGGGAGTATGGCAGAGGGTGTATAATACAGGGGGGTGCATGGAGGAGACTGTGTAATCAGGGGGAGTATGGCAGAGGGTGTATAATACAGGGGGGTGCATGGAGGAGACTGTGTAATCAGGGGGAGTATGGCAGAGGGTGTATAATACAGGCGGTGCATGGAGGAGACTGTGTAATCAGTGGGAGTATGGCAGAGGGTGTATAATACAGGGGGGTGCATGGAGGAGAATGTGTAATCAGGGGGCGTATGGCAGAGGGTGTATAATACAGGGGGGTGCATGGAGGAGAATGTGTAATCGGGGGGAGTATGGCAGAGGGTATATAATACAGGGGGTGCATGGAGGAGAATGTGTAATCAGGGGGCGTATGGCAGAGGGTGTATAATACAGGGGGGTGCATGGAGGAGAATGTGTAATCAGGGGGAGTATGGCAGAGGGTGTATAATACAGGGGGTGTATGGAGGAGAATGTGTAATCAGGGGGAGTATGGCAAAGGGTGTATAATACAGGGGGGTGCATGGAGGAGAATGTGTTATCAGGGGAAGTATGGCAGAGGGTGTATAATACAGGGGGAGCATGGAGGAGAATCTGTAATCAGGGGGAGTATGGCAGAGGGTGTATAATACAGGGGGTGCATGGAGGAGACTGTGTAATCAGGGGGAGTATGGCAGAGGGTGTATAATACAGGGGGTGCATGGAGGAGACTGTGTAATCAGGGGGATTATGGCAGAGGATGTATAATACAGGGGGTGCATGGAGGAGAATGTGTAATCAGGGGAAGTATAGCAGAGGGTGTATAATACAGGGGGTGCATGGAGGAGAATGTGCAATCAGGGGGAGTATGGCAGAGGGTGCATGGGGGAGTATGGCAGAGGGTGTATAATACAGGGGGTGCATGGAGGAGACTGTGTAATCATGGGGGGTATGGCAG